>CM046881.1:360121105-361321105 GCA_025667525.1 Glebionis coronaria
AAGTGGCTGGTAAAGCTGATCCATTTGTTATTGTTGATCATGATAGGTATTGCGACGATTTTATGTGTAGCACCTGATTGGGCACCTTTAACCTGCTTACCCGTCCTTCCTTGCAGGTCACAATTTTTGCTGCTAATTAAGGATTCTTGGCCCTTAAACTATTATTGTCACATCACCAGTTTCACATTTTTTATTGTCTGTTTTATTGCATACACACATACATTATCTTGAAGTTACGGGACGACAATGATATTACAGAATCAATGGTTAGAGTTTCTGCCACCAATCATGTGCTACACATGAATCAACAAGCATATATGTTTATATGTTTTGCTATAAAGAACTTATACCCTTCATACGATAATTTCTATTATGGTTATTGATTTTATTGTGGGTGTATTAGTTTATGATTTGTAATGGATGCTAATATCATTACATTTTTGTTACAGTTTAAAGAGCTTGCACATGTATACGAGGTAGTGAGTGACCCAGAAAAGTGTGATATCTTTTTATCAAGATGGTGCTGATGCGTTGAAGGAAGGAATGGGCGGTGGTGGTGGTCATGAGTCATACCCAAATTTACATCTTTCAATTCTTTTTTGGCGGTGGTGGTAGTCATTTCGGTAGTGGTAACAACATGGGATGACAACAACGTAAGGGAGAAGATGTTCATCCACTCAAAGTGTCTCCCCAGGGTCTTTATAATGGGACGCCCAAGAAGCTTTCTCTTTGATGTAGTGTACTCTGCTCCATGTGTAACGGGTAAGAGCTGATCATGTTCACTGTATAGGGTCTACTTATAATATATTCCACTATTATGTTGTCTAACTTAAGTTGTAAATGTTGCAGTAAGGGGTCAAAGTCAGGCTCCTCAATAAAATGTGTCGACTGTCAAGGTTCTGGAATCAAGATGCCAATCAGGCATCGCGCTCCATCTATGATTTAGCAAATGCAAGATATATGTAACGAGTGGAAGGTTACTGGAGAAAATATCAATGATAAGGATTGGCGCACACAATGCAAGGGTGAGAAACTGGTGCAGCAGAAAAAGGTTTTTGATATCCATGTCGAGAAGGGCATGCAAAATGGGTAGAAAAAAGGTAAGAAATTAGATTTAACTTTCGTCTTACACATAGTCTATCGTATAGGTATTTGATATGACCACATCTTAAGATCTTGCTACAAAATCATGTTAGGGACCGTTAAGGATCAAATTTTGGTATCTTCAACGGTGTTCCCTTTGAATTAGGGGTATCGTCTTGGTGCCTTAAGCGGGGGCCCTTTCAAGGGTTATTTCTCTAGATATTGGTGTAGTTACATAAAACATAATAAGCGAAGCTTATTTACAGATTAACAAATGGTAAAAGCACTTTTAAATTTGGGAAATAGTTTTAGGTAGAATCACCTTTTAGAACATCATAAGCTAAGCCTATTTACAAATTAACAAATGGTATATAAGTTAAGACAAAAGACATTTGGCACAAGTCAACCGTCCGGATACTTATACACCAAATATCTCCAGATACTAATAAAAAACGTTGTAATAGTGTGCACAGTATGACCAGTTTTATGGAACATTTATGCTTCACATGTCTGAACTGTCATGCTAATAAGAACATAATGGAAGAATGATAAAGGCTCTAAGAGTAGACAAGAATCCTCAACTGAAGGCCTCACCTTCGTCTTCCACCCCATTGAATTTTCTCATGTATTGGTTGTGATACCTACTGTCGAGGCTGCTACTCTCAACCCTGTTATATCTTAATATCCCATTTATTCCATGTTTTTGGTTTAAGAATATGTTAGGCTATACTTGATTTTAGTTGGCGAATCAAACAAGAATGCTACATGTAATCTAAGGTTCTACAGTGTATCAATTTGAGTGAAGGTGTGTTACTCTATAAAGGATGGACTGTATTTTCTACTGCTTTGGTGTGACCTGATGCGGCATCAAGGTGGTGACATCTTAGGTTTGTTTAATAAGATGTAGATAGGATTACTCTAAGGTGTTTCATAGCTCAGCGATAATGAGATATATAGTGATGGTTTTGTCCTTTCTCTTATACTCGAACAATATATTATAAGAAGATGGTCCGATTCGGCGAGTTGGGTAACCAGACAAAATGGTTACTTAATTATTTGGGACTATGTGTTTGTCCTTTATACATAGGGTTCCTAATTTCAGGCCATAGGGTATAAGAAAGATCCTGATTGTTGATTTGGACATTTATCATGGAAATGCTACCAAAAGATATTATTTTGTAAGGACTCTTGAGTGCTGGTCTTCTCTGTTCATAGGTAAAGCGCATAATTTCTCCTGCATATTACATGATTACCGGTTATTCTCATTGTTGGAATATATTGTTAAAAATGCAAACATGAGAATGGACGTTTTTATATTGTTGTGTGGGATCATAGTTCTGATCTCCACGAGATTTGATGCAGGTCAGCTCTACTAACTACCTATTAATAAAAAATGAAAAATATATATTTTAATTACCAATCAGGATATTGACTCTGTTTCATGGCTTGCTAAGAGCTTGGTGTCGTAACCTTTATTGTTTTGTATTTTTGATTGCATAAGTTAAAGAGAACATATAAGAGAGAGGACATGTCTCGATTCTAACTCACGTTAAAAAGTCATCACGATAGCTGAATCGCATAAGTTTATGGAGTAGGTTTTCTTGGTTAATTTGAGACTTTCTTTAGAGAATTGTATCATTGCTTAGTAAAGGAATACATGTGTGTTAGGATCCAGGCTTAAGGAGCATTAGCTGATACTATTGGCAACACCTGATGGCTACACTATAATATTGAAAAAGGTTAGTATCGAATAATAGCATTATCATATAAACAAATGGAAGCATTAAATAATGGTATTTTTGGTACTTGATGCTTGATGGAATTCAGCAAGCGAAAGATTGCTATGGATTTAGAATGAGGATATGATGAAGAATCCTTGATTAATTCAGTTCTCGCTTGTGTCGAAGTGTTACCAGAAGGGAAACCTAGCTATTGTTCTCATTGTTCAATGAGAGGAGAAAATTACGGGTTTCATTCTTTCTATTAATGTTAGGAATTTTAGAAATGTACGTAATATATGAGCAAAATTAGGAATTTAATATGTTCCATATGACTCGTGTTTAATAAAAATCGCAAGCAAAGTTAGAACATGTTATAGACTCCATCATTTCATCAAATAATTACCAAAAAGACACTAATGAGTATGTGCATACATGCCAGCATTTATATATAGAACTCTATGACTAATTAGATTTCTCATTGTGTAGTTACATTCAATATCATGCAGATCTATTAGAGATTATAGGACTCGCTACAATGGTACTGCAACTCTTCCTCGCCGTACATCTACAGTCAGTCGCAATAAGATCCATTATAAGAGCACTCAATCCAATAACTTCTACACCCTATTGATGAACTCAAATTAACTAATGTAAGGTTCTCTTTACCTTAAATCGAACTACGAGTCAATGTCTCGCCAATTGTTTTTTGTTAATTAATATGTATTTATCACTTCTATTTATCGTAATCGGTTTTAATGCAATCAACCTTTGAGAATTTATCATAATCAGTTATAAATAACTAACATGGACAAAGATTACAGGCATAGAAACCGTAGAAGAAGTAGGATCGATCTGATTGTTAGTTGGTCTCCTAACATGTAAATAAGTGTCTCATATGCTCTACATGCAAGTGTCTTAGGAGGATCATAATAATGTATTTATTTTCAGTTCAGGACTTATGAGGAAGGATTATGGATAACTGAATATGAAGATTAATCTCTGTACTATGATACAAGGTCCTAATCCAAAAGGTAGGATATATTTTAGACCTTAAAGCCAACAGTTTTTAAGTAGAGGTTAACACATATTGTCAATTTTTTGTTAGAATATTGTCAATATTGACTTATTTTTTAGGAAACTATTAACAGTATGACAACTGAGGTTATAGATAGGATGATTAATGTGTCAAGCATGAGAGGATGCGCAATATGACAATGTGTGGCCCGTGACTGAATCAGTTCCCTACCAGAAGTTCATCAGTGGAAAACTTATCAGCGCATATGAATTTACAAATTCAAAGGATGGAAAACGCTGCACCAGTTTAGTAACATGTATTGAATAAGCAAGTTAACATAACAATATTACTTCATTTACATTATTATACCCAAGCTTTGTATATATGTGGCCTAGTACTTCAAGAAAATGGATTTACTTTTTTTTATTTTTCTTGTTATCTTTCTTTTATGTAGGAATAAGCAAAATATGTCAAGTGGAGTGCAAGTAAGATGGAAGCAGAAGCCAAGAGGAAGCATATGGCTGCAGAACATACAGTATGAACCAGAACTGTTCTTAGTATTGATCTACCATATGAAACATCCAAATATTATTCTACTAATTTTGTGTCAGGGAAGTTGGTTCTAACATGAGTTGTATGTTAGAACTCTAAAAATCTTTACAAATGTAACTTTCGGTTTCATACCCCTATGTTAGCCTGCTAAATGGACAAGATCTAGAATGCCAAGTCATTTAACTGTTGTGCATAAGATTAAAGATGGTTTGTTTCTGATGGGGATTTAGCAAAGAGGTAGCACATAAAATACAAAGGTTGGGTTGAACATCATTAGCACTGAGAGCAGGTATGTAACTCATGTCATGAAAGAGATTTGTTAAACCCATTAAGGACTGAGTTGCAAAAATTAGATAGTGATATAATTTTCTGTAAATTGTATACCATCCATGCCAAGATTTTGGTTTGCTCAATGTAGTTATGCTAGGATATGATCTGAGGTTAAAAATATATGAACATAGCTTGCATACGCATTCTCGAGTTTGATTGTAAAAGCAAAAATGATCTATTGCTGTTGAACAATTCGAATGTACTGTGGTGCAAAATGGTTAAAGTTTTATGCATTAATTATATATTTATTGGAGGGCCAATTGACCAAAACATGTGACAATTTGATTTTTATTAGGACAGGACGTAACTGGTGTTGCGGCACAGGGTCTGCAGGTAAACTCTGGCTTAGAATTACAATATTACAACATCTACTTGAAGAGCGTAGAAAATTTGCAAGGCATGTTAAAGATAAAGAAAATCGGATTCAACAGTTATTTCAAAAAGTCTCAGACGCACTTAAATTTTCTCTATCTAGGCTACTGCACTTCAGGTACACATAAGTTTGTATGTTTGTGCAGATTTATTTACTGCCTATATTAGCTCTCATCCTAATTTGTGTAGTCTTACAAATCAAGTTTCACATAATAAAGAAGTTCATGATATAAATATTACAAATAAATATTTCTAACTCCTTTCATGATATAAATATTTATAGATATTACGTACATAATAAAGAAGTTCATGATATAAATTAACTTTTATCTTAAAGCTCACATAATAAAGAAGTTCATGATATAAATATTTCTAACTCCTTGTGATGCTCCAGCTGTGAATTTATTTAGTAGACTCATCAACCTTCAATTTCTGAGAATTCATTTTATAAGCCTCATGAGCATGACTACGATGACACCTTTCAACTTCTTGGTCGATAATATGAATCACCACTTTCTTCATATCATCAGAGCTTCAAGATAAATGTTAATTTGAAAAAAAGACTAAAACCTTTGTAGAAATGACAGAACTGAATTTTGGACACCAAGTTAGAGGTTGCTGTCAAAACTACAAATTTTATTCTAAAGATATCCAATGATAAATATCATATCACGAGTTTTAGTAGAATTTACACATATGGAAATTTTTGCAATCAATATGGAAAGTCTTTACGAACATATAACGCAATATGATAGAATGAGACATAAAAGCTTGACGGGTCAAAACCAATGTTTTCAAACTCGGATCAACCGGTTGACCTGGTTCCGACTAAAAAACGGTTCATATTGACTCGTGTTTTAAATTTTTGAAACCCGGCTAGACCCGTTTGGTTTGGGGTGACCTGGTTCAACTCGGTTCTCGAGACTCGGTCGATTTTCGATTTTTTAGGGTTTTTCTAAAAAAATATGTAAATTTTACTTATTTACGATAGAGTTTTATTTTTATATATTATATTGGTTGGTAAACAATTTATATTTTTAATATAAATAAGTTTTTATTGTTTTTATATATATTTTTTGTTAATTTGTTAATTATTAAAAATATGAAAAATATTTTTTTTAGAAAATCGGGTTAATCCGGGTTGACTCGAGTCAACTCGAGTTGATCCAAAACCGATTACTTAACCAGATCAATTTAAAAACCGAGTTTCAAATCATTGGTAAAACATGTCAAATGGTACAAAGTAACACTTTATGACTTTATAAGAACATGCCCGGTTAGTCTTACAATGATAAAAAAAATTGATTTATTTGCTTGAACAAATAGCCTTTTTATTTTATTATTTAAGAAACGTGTTATTTATTTTTTAGGACAAGCTAAACAAGTAGGTCTAGGTGCTTCTATAAGTGATTGACTATTTTCTTTTTTTAACCGTAGATAATCACTTATAGTGTTTGCTTATCTAAATACAAACAAAACTGATTTGAAGTCACCATAGCAGGGGTGAAAAAAGACACTCAAGATGGAAGAAAATAAACCACCATACACTTCCTCAAGAATGATTTAGTTGCAAACAAGTGTAAGCCGTATTGTAAGAAGACAAGTGTTAGAAAGTTTGAATCAAATTAATCATGTTACGAAAGTGAATGCGTGGGAATCAAAGGCTATACCTTCCAAACAATCTCCGTGTTAACATTTCGTAAGCTTGGGTATGCAAAAGTATAGGAAGATGCGTGGATCTAAAGTTAATGTGTTGATAAGAACTTCATATTAATGTGTAGGTTTGACATATACCAGCTTTGATTTTTTTACTTTGCATTGTTATGACTGAGAAACTAAATTACACACATCAAAATGCGAATGTACGAGGGTCCTAATCATCATGTCTTGGTTGCGACGCTTGAAAGAGATGTTTTAAAAGACACCCCAAATATCTAAGGGAAGTTATTCTACTAAAGGGTTTTAAGAGTTTTTCCTTCATAAAAATATTAGTGCTTTTTTAAATATTTTGATGAATTTTATTTCTTCATATACGGTTATATGAACGTTAATTTATTTCGTTGTTTATGCATTTAATAAATACATTGGTTATTTATAATTGATTTTTTATAACTTAATTTGTTGTGACAGAGATGAAAAATACACAAAATGATAGAGATGAAAAATACACAAAATCAACAACTAACGTCGTATACGAAGAACTATTTGCTATTAACTTACATCATATACTTTGTTCTAGAATTCACTTTAATCCTTTTTCCTTGACATATTTGATGAACATCTTTTCTTTCTATGTTGTTTATGCATTGAATATTTATTTTTCATACTCTTATAGTTGATTAACTTTAGCTAATTATTAGAAATTGAAATTAACTAAAAAAGCTCGCAATTGGTAAGATAAAAAGAAAAAGTTAAAAAAAATAATCAGAAGGCATACCTGTCAATCGGACATTACAAACAAATATTTACCAAACAAAAAAAGTTAAACGACAATCCGAAGTCATACCCGTCCATCGGACGGGTTTTGCCACTAGTATATATATATATATATATATATATATATATATATATATATATATATATATATATATATATATATATATATATATATATATATATATATATATATATATATATATATATACTAGCGTCGTAACCCGCCCAACGGGCGGGGTCGTTTCATAAATCTTTTTTTAAAGTACGTTTGTGTGTATTAGTTTTATTTGTTTGCAATGAGACTTGTTTTTGTTAAAAGAAAACAAATAGGAAACTATTTTTTGATATTTTTACGCCTTCGTGTACACACCAGACGTGTTTTGTCGCATGTGAATCTTTGGTTGTATAAATATCAGCTTGTGTTTTTTGTTTAAGTTTTGTTAGATAAACGTAAATTAACCTTTGATAGTGTTAGGCATTGGTACACCCAATGGGCGGGTATAAATTGTGATTATGCTTTACGTGTTTTTTTATGGATTTTAGCTTTTGCGTTTTTGTAGTTTGTTTAAACATTTAAATTTTTTTATTTAGATATTGACAATTGTTTGTCAAAATTGTTAATTTAGTGACAGTTGTTTAGATTATTATTTTACCTGAAAGAAGATATGGTTTCATAACTTTGAACAACAATTTTCACCTCTTCTAAGCTTCCTTGACTTGATCCCCTAGAAGTAGCATATGTCAAAACTTGAACCTCATACGATATTCTTCTACGTAAATTAGATAAAAGCCTATAAAATAGTGGTTGCATGTATTGTCGGAAGTAAAGTTTCAAAAGCTGGTCCAATAGATTGAAGAACGCTATATAAATACTTCACTACAACCATAAAATGATCATTTTAATTCTCTTTCAGCCGAAGTGTTATGTGAATATCATGTAAAAAATTAAAATGATTATTGTTTATTTTTCTTTTTCTCTCAACTATTATGGGAATATTTAAATACTATAATTGCATGCCCACGAGAAGGCTTGTCTTGTGAATATTATTGAAAACTCCAAAACACTTTTTCTATTTTTTTTCTTTTTTTTTCTTTTTTTTGAAAGCAAATAACAACATACCCATATGGTGGGATTATTTTTTACCACACAAATAAAACGAATGGTTCAATGCGCGAGCGCGTTGCGACGGTTTTTTTTCTTGGTTTTGGTGTGTCTCGTTTGTCAAAGATGTGATTAAGAGAAAATATGTCAATAGTAGATCCATCAAACAATCCAAAATACCACCAATTGAAGAAAGGGTTTTTGGCTTTGAGCTCTTCTAGATTATTGGCATCATCAAATTTGTCAGCCCGGAAGGCCTGAACACAGGGCTTGTGTCGTGCAAATGCGATAAAATATAGCAAAATGAAAAACATGATAACTTGAGCTAAGAAGAGCATGATGATGAACCAACCACATTCTTACAAGTTGAAACAACCATCAATGCTTAGTGCCTGTTAATAATTTGAGTGTAAGCTACTTAGAGGGCCGGGCACAGTGGCTGGTGGGGTTGCTGGTCGCCACGACGCGAGGCCACGATGCCACTCACTGTACCATGATTCGCGTTTTCGGCCTCCAAGCCGTAGGTGCCAGCCGATGCCGTGGACGACGGCGCAAGGCACTTTATCGTGCCTCGCGTTGTGGGTATTCTCGCGTCGTCGAGCATTTTTTTACTTTATATTTTGAAAACGCCACATATATGCTAAGAGGGTGTTTTTGGTGTTATGATGGGGTTTGGAGTTATGCGAAAAAGTGGAGATGTGGCGTCATATTTACAATTAGTGTAAAGTATACAAGATAAAATTACAAGGTGCCAAGTCTATATACATGTTATTACGTCATCTTCATCGACACTATTTTTATAGATTTTCGAAAAGGGCTGCAAAAAGATTTCCTTCTATTTTACATTCCAAGTCAAGTACGTAGTAACAACACCTTTAGGATGCATCTATTGAGTTATTCTATATTTCCTGTCAGTGGGTGTTTGAATAAGCTTAGTTATGACTTATGAGCTTATTTGGTTCAACTCAAAATATTACAAGATCCTATTTTGCAAAATTATTTTGTAATTTAGGAGCTCATTATCTATCTTTAGGCTATAATACGTTTTAAAATGGGCTTAAACCAAATATGCTCATAAACCTAAAAAAAGCTCTAACAAACACGTCACTACATTAGACCAAGAGTAAAAAGGCTACATTAGACCAGGAGTAAAAAGGCCTCCACCACACGTAGAGCCACCACACTTAGAGCCATGAGACACCGCCACGCCATGTGTGATAGTGCATGACGTAGTTTGATTTTGGTGTTGACTTGCTGATTGAGACGAGAGCGCAATTTTTTTTGTGTCTGCGAGTGTGTTTGGTGGTGGATTCGGTGAAAAGTGATAAAATGATGTGGGGTGGACGCGGTCCTTATTACATCTAGTCTTATCGGAAACCACACTCACGACGCCAAAAAAGATAATACAAAGGGCGTAAGCTAATGCACCATAAGTAACTAAAGCTTTCTTATGGTTAAAACGTACATCAAGTCAGATAAAACTTTCCTATGCATATATACTTAGTAGTGAACAATAATGTCAAAGTAGTAAAATACAACAGTAAACGTGATAATATTCCACATGTTAAGAATAAACAGATATAACAAACCATACTATAGAGCAGAGAAGCGATTATAATCGTTAAGTAACGACCGAGAAACGCATCAGCAATAAACGCGCCAACTAACGAAAGAAGTAAGGCTGTTCCAGACCACATATTCACATTCTAAGCTGCAGTGGCTGTTGAATGGCCCAACCGCACAGTCAAGTACGTAACCAAATTAGAACCAACTCCAAAATAAGAAAATCTTTCATCTACTAAAACACCTACATTATATATATATATAAGCACTTGCATGAGAAAGAACGGAGGTGGTTTTTCTATTCAGGTTAACGGGAGGGCGAGATGTATGCGGCCTCACCTGATTAATCTCGGGACCATTATAGTCGGCCCAAGCCCGGTCTGTGGACTCAGGGTTGTATCTATGTTATGACTGTAATTTATATATAGTGATGAATAATAAAGTATCACGTAGTTCACTTTGTCTAACATAAGCATGGCAGATAAAGGTTCTGGTTTAAAGCTAAAGCCATCTCATAAACGTGATCAGCTAAGAATGCAGTATTCCACCTATCCAAGCCTTCAAAATATGAGAATGAAGTCTATTTTGCAAGACGTTGAAGGATTAAGTCTGGCATGTTGCTGATAAAATCGACACCATTTTCATAAAGCTATACTGAATTGCAAATTTATATGCCAGACACTGTTTAATTCTTAAGCTCCACTCAGATTAAATCTTGGGATGTTGTAATTATCAGATGTCAACACAGGCTGCTAAGGATATAGTGTGGTCGGTGGGGTCAAATTGTGTTGATCCGGAACTGGTGGTAGTGATTGCTGCAGATCAAGCTTGGAGCAGTTGATCAAGAAGAAGCCGAAACAGAATGGGTATTGAAGACTTTCATGAACACGTCCAAGAAGAAAAACGTCTTGGGCGAACGAATTATTTTTTATTTTAATTGACCTGTAGTCAGAACTCCTTGTTTCATTATGAACCCTTGCTTGTGACAGCCACCCGTGTCCTTTATGCGTTGTTTCAATCTCAGCTTAAAGTCTGCACTCTGCAGATGTCACAAAAGTTTAACAGTTTATAGGATTTACTAATTTGCTTTAGTTTTCTAATTCTGCTTTCTTTTGTATATACATACATACATGTTTTTAATGAATGCTAGAAATGATTCAACAATTA
This sequence comes from Glebionis coronaria, assembly GCA_025667525.1. Taxonomy (NCBI): domain Eukaryota; kingdom Viridiplantae; phylum Streptophyta; class Magnoliopsida; order Asterales; family Asteraceae; genus Glebionis; species Glebionis coronaria. The sequence goes on from CM046881.1 coordinate 360,132,447, forward strand.
CCTGCATTAGCACAGGGTGCCATGTTTTTTCATGGGGATTTCCGTGGTTAATCAGCCACCACACCTTTCTTAAATTTATACAACAGAAATGCTTCTTTAAATTATAAAAATATACTTTTTAAATACTTAAAGAAAAAGATTACCTGTGTGTACTAATGTTACCTTTACATATCTGATGGTCTAGAGAGGATGATAGGATTCTCTCTTGCCTTTCAGTTGGAGCGTCAGTGAGAAAATCATGTATGCATTGTCATTAATTTTAGATCAGTTTATATTTCTATCCTTTCTAGCTGGTTGGTTGTAAGGTGCCAGTTTAGAAGAATAGTCTTTAGATGTCTCTTATTCATAAGGTCGGTTTTCTACAACCAGAGGTGTGTTATCTTTCCTGGTGTGACGATGTAGCTGCCTCAAGATTTAATTAGGAGGAGGTCATTGACAGCATATCAACCAAATGAACAAAGTTAGGACATAACTTTTTTGATGGGCTCATGAGAATGTAACCTTTTTGGAAAAAAAAGAGAGAAAGTAAGTAAATTGTGAGCTACATTTTTATCAAAACATCATTGGCGCGCATATAATCAAGGATAACGTCACTGCTGCACTATCGGGAATTCTTTGAAACATAAAGATCTTATATTATCAATGGAGTAACTAATTATAATGACCTAGTGATCGAAATGAACCAAAATCCAAGTATTCGGGAACCTGAATGAAAACCAAAGATTGTACGTTAAATTATATTAGAAGTGTTGGTGTATACCAAATAGACCCGAGCTAAATAGATGTTCCTTCTAGAAAAATAATGAATCCAAGACAATGGGAGGACGAGTAAAAGTGTTGATATTAGGAAGCCTGAACAACTGATCCTAATGAAATGGACTTTTTGATGATTTAAGGTTACTTCTAAAGGAGGTTGGAGATCTTGAAATGTAAAGTTGCCCAGAAATATGTGATAGAACGAAAGCATACCGTGAAATTTAATACTTATAATTCAAGTATCATCTTGATTTAAAAATATCAGATATGTGACTTCTTGTTCTACACATCTGCTCTTCTCCTTTTTTTTATGTACAATGAGAGCATTTTAATATTTTTAAACATAGACAACTTGATATTAAGCCGAAAAATAAATAATAAACAAAGAAATTACCTCAATTTTTCCTCTTCAGGATCACCATTGATGGAAAGAAATTTTTCTAATTCGTCTCTGTCAATACTCTCGACTACCTCCTCTGCTACAACTATTATCTGGTAGAACGTACTTCTTTTAGAAGAAAAGAAAATGAACTGAATATGTACGTTTAGCTTAGTTACCTCTTCATAATGGTGTAATTTATCTTCCACTTCCTGGGGTAGCAGTCCCGCCAATATCTGGCCCAGCAGTGGAGTGTGTGAAAAAGTTTGGTTCTTTGCTCGAAGATCAAGTAGCTGTCGCGCTAATGTTGCATTATTAGGCACAAAATTGGACAAACTTGTGTCTGCAATACCTACACATTGACAAAATTTTGTTTTTCACAACGATCCAATAGCAGAGAAAGTTTTTCGTCAAGATAGTCTGATATCATAAAGTTCTTTAAAAAGAAAATTTGTTTACTAATAAGCTCTAGATTCTATTTCCTTGAGCCCTACTGTTTCGATTAGAAATAATACCTAATGCATTTTCTTCGCGAATAGCGCTTAAGGTATATGCGTTCTTCCAAGAAACAGGACAAAGACTGTTTTGTTATCTAGGTGCGCCATTTGAAGAGTTATTCCGTCCCTTCTATAAGTCCAGCTGATAGTGCTAAGTACCAGGTCCTCCAACTCTCACACTTATCATTTAAGTTTCCAGTATCCGCATAAAATCTATCTGACCCAGAAAACGAACTCGAAAACAAAAGAAAACAAACTGTAAAGGTCGGTACAGGGGTGTTTGGATTAGCATTTTACAACTGAGTATCTCAACACTTAAGTTTGATTAATCAAACTTTATAGCCAGAAGCTATTCTGAATCCCAAAGCAATAACACCTGTAGCTACTATAGATGTTACACTAATCCTAGAACAATTTGAAAATTATTTGTATTGTTAAACATGTTTTCTACCCATAGTGAAATCTCGACCCTAAACTCAAACTCCTCTACAACGATCACATAGAAGTTATTTCATATATCACAGCTAGAGTATAAATTCAAATGTCTACATGTAAAAAAAAGATAAATGTGGCCAAAGCAATACTATAATCAAATATGCCCAAAATAAAGCCAAGCTCATGATGAACAAGAGGATATTAAATGTCATCTTATATTACATAGGCGATGCGTACACCGCACAACATCAAAGTTCGACAAGGCAACTACCAGGGTTATATAGCCATCACAGCATCAGCCCGTAAAACCCAAGCTAAACATAGTTATTCAGGATCTTCAAACACATACTCACACGACACAACACAAAGTTTTTAAACACGCAGACCACAAAACACACACCAAGTCTTCGAGAACCCCTTGATCATCTAAGTGATGAATTTCAAACGATAGATAATGAGTTGTTTATACCTAAAAAGTGCTAAAAAGTTGTTGATCAACCCCTTAGAATAAATAGTTCTCGGGTTTGATTAATTTCTCATTAGAAAAATAGTTCTCGGGTAAATTTAGTGTTGCAAGTTCCAACCATAGGGTTTACGCCAGGTGTTAACCAATTTTAATGTTAGGTCAGATTTGCAACTTTATGTTAATATCGTGACCCAAGAGCTTCAGTAGAAGATCTAGATACCAAAATTTGGTTCTTTATTGGTTGATTTCCAGCGTATAAGATGATGATAGTGCACAAGGAGTAGAGAGTTCAGATGAGTTACTTACCGGGAGAAGCCGGGCACGACCGTTGCATCATTCGTTGGACATTGACAGACTAAATCTGACGAAGTCTTCAGAGGCTGTGGCAGATAAAAAAACAGGAAAATAATAATTGGAAAATGTGGGTGGTGCAAGTGGTGTGGGTGAAGAAGCTTAATACGAATTTCAGACATGGATACTTAACCAGTTATGCATATCTGCTTATAAATCTTTGTATGTATCACTTCCTAAACAAATCAATAGGCAACTTCGATGCACCTAATATCTATTCTAATTAATATATGTAAAAAGGTGACATAAAAATGTACAGATACATGCACTAAATGTACATATAGTGATCCTAATCAATAAATTACAGTAACGTTTGTGAGTAACTTTACTAATCATCATAATTTATACATGGTCATCATTATCATTACAGTTATCAACATAGTTATCAACATTCTGTGAAAAAACTATAGTAACTTCACTAATCATCCTAAATTATAAATTACAATAAACTCAAAGCTTGTAGGCCGATCAGCTTTATCGGCTACAAAGTTCTCGAGTAAATTGCAGTAACTTTGCTTATTATCCTAATTATCATCATCTGTATATCATCCTAGTCTATAAATTTCAGTAACGTTTGTCAGTAACATCACTGATCATCCTAATCTATAAATTACAGTAACTTAGGGGCGTGTGAACCGATTATCATTATCATTACCAGTTATCAACCTTTCCTAAATAAAGACGGTAACTTTACTAAACATTCTAATTATAGATTACAGTAACCTCACAGCTTGTAGGCCGTCAATTTTTCCGGTTATCTACATTTGCGAGTAAATTACAGTAACTTTACTAATCATCCTAATCTATAAAATACAGTAACTTCGGGCGTGAAATAACACATACAATAACACATAAAAACAAAGGATGATTCAGTTTAATAGGAAGAGTAAAGGCGGTGTTACAGGTGAATCGGGTTGTGGAAGCCGCATGTTAGATCCCAAAGTGAAGGTAAAGGTTCTTGGGAAAACCGGAAAAAGGACATGATGGGTGAGGGCAAAAGCATGTGACATAGGGGCACAGTTGTTCATGCCCGTGTTTCTTACTGTAAGTCAGTCTCTTTGCAACAATACTGAGCATTTTTGCATGATACTTAAGCGGAATGACCTTCTCGATAACTCTGCAACAATTGTAACCAATTGGTGTGCAGCAAGGACATTTTCTCTTTACTTTAGAGCTGCATGAGTCGCAGGCTATATGGCCATTCTCACATTGTAATGCCACAAACCAAATATTATAAGACTGATATCAACGGTATTACGCTAAATCCATCCAGATTACAATATCAGGTAAAAGTTTGGTATTGTTTATTTCCGGGTAAGCGTGTATTCATCCATAATTAAGAAGGATAACTTGGAAGATCCTTCCCGACTTCACGCATTCCTAAATGTCCTTTTATTAAAAAAGATAAACACTTTAAGGTATGTTATCTGAAATGCCCCTTAAAATTAGGTATCTAATGTGTCAAATGTATCTAAGGTGTCAAATGTCAGCAAAAGGAACTCACCTTGATGAAAGCATAACCTGTAGGCCTTAGCGAGACTTTGAAATCCATGCGGGCTACTGGACAATAGGGTAAAAGAATGAAAATAAAGGTTTCTTGAATACCGAATATGATATTTCATCTCCAGTCTGCTGATATGTCGTTTAGTTTAGTCGTCTTCGCGAAATGTGGATGTGAGACATAACTAACTGGTTCTTCCTTGTAATTTACTGGACACAACCATGAAATCTCCAATGGAGTTGATCAATGATGTCCCACTCATCAAAGTTGAGGGCAGGACTGTTATGGACCATTTTGACCAGTGGATAGCATAATTGCCTTCGTGTCCAACTTATTTTTATCAGATACGATATTATACACTTGGCACAGGTTCAAATGTTCAGGTCAAGCTTCTTGTTGCAACATTAACCAAAGCTTGTATATTCACTTACTAATGAGACGTATATACACAGCTAAAGATGTTGTCCGATTTGCTAAAATAATGCATCCCAAAGGTGTATTTGGTGATGAATGTGCAAAGGACAGAGTAATCAAGGAGCTTAAGTGTCATAACGAATTCTCTATACACAGGGTACTTTGTGTATTGCTTATATGTTTCCTCCTTAATTCAAGCACATATTGAAAAGCTTAACCAAAATCGAATCAATAACTTTAAACAACAATGGCAGACAACAAATTTGAAAATAAATTGGGATTAAAAGAGAGCAAAAAACCATAATTATCGAAAGTAGATCTGACCTTGATTTGAATAATGCAAAAGTGGTTGCTCTGTAGCCTTCTCTTGTGCAACCGTTTTCATGATCCCCATAACCAATTCAAAGAATTAAGTTGATCCTCTTGCTTTTTAGTCTTCAGCATTTCTATTTTCGCCTTTAACTCTGCAATGATTCCACCATTCCATTTCTTTTTATAAGTCTGCACATGCCAACAAAGTTGCCATTATGTCGTAAAGAAAACAAATTTTTTTTTGAAAGGCGTAAAGAAAACAAATTTTAGCTCATTACAGATTAGAAATGATTATCTACTTTTTTCATAGAATGAATCAACTGCAGTAACTCGTTCAAAGATGTAGCCAAACAGTTCTCTTGGGATTTCAGGTTTGAAACGGCCATTTGGTTTTTCGTAACTTAAACTTTGGCTGCATTGTGAAAACGAAACCGATGAAATAGAGTTGATGTTTACATTTTGTTTAGCCTTCCCATGTATCATCCAGTAGTAACCGACCCCTTATGAAGTTTTTTTTTTCCCGCATATTGCAGTAGCTCATTTGGTTATTTTTACTCCCAAAATGATTTATTTTCCTAAAAACAGAAAGCGAAAAATGCGCCGAAAAGATCAAACAGGTAAATGAGCCGAAAAGGTCAAATGGGTAAAAACTTATACGTCAAACTGTAAAATGAATTGAAACGGTCAAGAGGGTAAATGAGCTGAATAGGTCACATGGGTAAATTGAGCCAAAAAGGTCAAACGGGTAATAACTGAATGGTAAAAAAGAAAAATGAGCCCAAAAGGTCAAGTGGGTAAACTGAGCTTAAAAAGTAAAATGGATAAAAACTTAAACGCAGCTAATCTGAGAACATTTTACATAATAAATAACTTAATTTAAAAAATTTCTAGATGTTTTAATAGACTAATATGATATATCAGACATTTATTAGTTTCTTGAAGTTTTTAAAGTAGAAGGTTTGTTGAATATTGGTCTCTTGAATAAGAATAAACGATTTCAATCATCAAAATACTGGACAGGACGATAGTCTGCTCCAAAAATATTTGCCGCATTCAAAGGATTAATCTGCTGGAAACTATATTGGAATTTGTACAAGAATTACTATTAATTTGTACTTCGAAATATAAGAAATGGGCAACATAAATAAAGTGATGTTATAATTAAACTAAAGGGAATGGGTCAGATGAGTGGAAGGTTGCCCAAAGTTGATTTTTAATGCATAAAGACCCCCAAGTCGCTGACCCCAATATTTTATAACCACGATTAATGAATTAAGCATTTATTTCGGTTTTCAACATCCATACCATTGCGAAGGCTGTCTTTGGAGAAACTGTTTCTGTTGATGCTTTCCAGCTTCCAATGTTTTTCGCATTTCAACTGATCCGTCACTTCCCAATTTTGTACCCGCAGTACAAAAGCTTGTGACCAATTCAGTAAGTACCGACTTACAAAGAACGTATACTTCATGTGAAACACTAAAAAAATCTGTGTTTTAGCAATTTTCATAAGCTGGGATAGCATGTCAATTTATAGGACGTTTAAAGCATTTGAGACGATATTTACCTGGACAAAAACTTTACGTTCTTGTATAAGCAAATCCGTGTCTCTCCAAGTCGTAATTTTGGCTCTCCGCAACCATGTGAAGGGAAGTTTGTCCCTTTTTATCGTTCCTCACTATATCCGCAGTAGGTAAGTTTAGCTCTGTACATGCGCCGTCTCCAGCAACAGTAGTGCCTCAAGTGAAAGGACGTGCGCATATGCAAAGAATGCAATCCACCTGCGTGATCACACAAATTTTAAAAAAACCAAAAAAAAAACAATTACTTAACAGAAAATGGATTAGGGTTTAAAAATAATACAATTAAAAGTAGATGAAACAACAAAAATAAAATGGATCGGACAATAAATCAAACAAAAAACAACAAAAATTAAAAACAATTAATTAAGAAAAATGGATTAGGGTTTAAAAGTAATAGAATTAAAAGTGGATGAAAGAAGAAAAACAAAGTGGATCGAATGTGTTTTTATTAACAAATACCAAAGATCGAATAGTTTCATTGTGGTTTTTGGATTAAGAATAAGAAACTGTTGAAAAGGAAAGGATCGTCTGTATGTTTTTTTACCCGTGTGTAAAAATGGAAAAAAAGGAAAAATACCCATTATATATAGTCGTGGTATCAAAACGCGATTTTTTTACAAAATGCTTTTATAAAAACTGTGGCCCGCCCAAAATGAGGTAAATAAGGAAAAAAGTGAGATTTTTTAGCAAATACTCAAATCCTATTGGTTAAAAGATGTGACTGGGATATGACTGGATTAAAACCTGTGGTTTCAAGTCATAATTATACCTATATATAATATAAAGATATATATATATATATATATATATATATATATATATATATATATATATATATATATATATATATATATATATATATATATATATATATATATATATATATATGTATGTATATATATACTATGTAAACAAAAGGAAAGAAGTTTGGAAGATTCCGGAACACCCCTAAGGGGTGTTTGGTCGGTCGGTTATGGGCTCCGGGGGGGGGGGGGGGGGGGGTGCAAAAGTTGCCTTTTATTTATGTTGGGCAATAAGGGTTTAGGCCTATAAATGCACCTTCTAACTCCTCATAATTCACACAACAATAATCTTTCCCCTCTGCTCTCCTTTGGTAGATCGCAACCCCCCCACCAACAAAGAGTTTCAGTTGTTTTTCTTGGTTGATCGATTGTATACAAAATATAGTCCTAGCCCCACACTATGGTTGTTGGGTAGATTAATTACAAGCGTTGTAGCTCGATTTTCACGTGCTAGAATCACGGTTAGCTCGTTGTGTTACGTGTGTACAAGAACGTAATATAGTCTTACTTTATACTATATCTTGGTATATATGGTATTAACCCGAATTGGTGATACGTTCTTCGTCTTGTGAAATTTATTTAGCGTAAATGTATGTAACCCTAATTCGATTAATTATAATTGTGTTATTAATTATGATCTTATTAAATCGCTTCCTTTATATGTGCTTTGATCTCGTTTAGGGTTTTATATATTTGTTATGATACTAATAAACCTTCAGTTTCAACCCATAAAGAGCCTTGTTAAGCTTGTATACATGATTTGGATACTCCGAATTCATAAATCCATTCGGCTGGCTAACATAGACTTCCTCCCTTAGTTCACCATTGAGAAATGTCGTCTTAACATCCATTTTGTAGACGATCATGTTCATGTTAGCAGCATAAGCAAGGAAAAGTCTTATAGCCTCCAATCTTGCAAAGGGAGCAAAGGGTTCTTCAAAGTCAATACCCAATGTTTGTGTGTAACCTCGAGCAACCAATCTAACTTTGTTTTTTAAAATTCCACCCATCTCATCGAGTTTGACCTTATAAACCCACAACAAAGTAAGAATTTTAACGTTGCCAGGTAAAGGAACTAATTCCCATACTTCAAGTCGTTGGAATTCATTAAGTTCCTCTTGCATGGATTCAATCCAAGACGATTGTGTGATCGCTTGTTGCCATGTTTCGGTTCCATCTCGTAGAGAAACGCATCAAAGTAACAATATAATGTGTACTCTTGCAGTTGATTGCATGTGAAGTCTGGTCGATCGATTTCACCAATTATATTTTGGATTGGGTGATCCTTTGCCCATTTTGTGTTGTGAGTTTCAATCCGTGGTGGTCTGGAGTAAACGGTTGTAGAAGCTACATCTGAGGTTGACACATCTGAAGGGTTTTCAAGTATCGGTAAACCAAAGTAGGGAAGCTCTTGGATGTGAGCAAATTCTAGATCGTGATCATTGTTATCCTCTTCAACATCATTAAGAACAAGTGGGGGTGAAGATTCAGGTGTAGTTTGAGAATTAATGGGGGATGGTACAACCGGTTCAATGGTGACTATGGATGCATCAGATTGAGCTCCATTATCTTGAGCAACAACTTCGGGAATCCGAGCTATCACTGCAGGTGCTGGAGCTGCATCACTTGGAGGGTCAAAGAATTCATCAAACATAGGATTAAATAATTCATCCCACTCGGTCCTTGTAGGTGGTATAAATGATGGAGAAGTAGGATTGTTGGGAACAAATCGGGAACTAATAGTGTCGGTTCCCATCTCATGAAGCGCGGGTTCAGAGTTGCGTTGCTCAGAATCCATTGCTGTCAGCTCATCAAAATCGAAATCCAATGTTTCTATAATCTTTCCAAGACGACGGTTATAAATCCGGTAAGCTTTCGTTATGGATGAGTAACCAATGAAAATTCCTATATCAGCCTTCGGTTGAAGTTTGCCCAAATTCCCACTATTAGTATTTGGATAACAAAGTGCACCAAACACATGAAGAAATGAAATATCGGATATTTGTCCATGAAGAAGCTTATATGGTTTTTTTCCATGGCGCTTACGAGTAATAGAGCAGTTTTGGGTATAACATGTGGTTGCCACTGCTTCAGCCTATAAGAATAAAGGAGCATTCGCGTAAATTATCATAGTTCTAGCAGCCTCCATAACCGTACGATTAGGTCTCTCCACGACACCGTTTTTTGTGGAGTGAGAGCAACTGGTGTTTCATTTGAAATGCCAACCTCTTAATAGTAATTACAGAGAGTCTGATTAACAAAATCAGTACCGTTATCGGTTCTAATGCGGCGAACAGTAGAATTAAGACGTAGTTGGATCATCTTAAGAAATGTAATAATATATGTGGGTGCTTGATAATTGGTCGCTAAGAACTTAACCCATGTAAACCTTGAAAAGTAATCCACCATGACGAGGATGTACTTTCTACAACTCACACTGGCAGTACGCATCGGCCCGCCAAGATCCATATGCAAAAGATATAGTGCTTCTTGGTTGGTGTCTTCAGCTTTAGGTTTGTAATACTTCTTGGTGCTTTTACCCAATGAACACGCAGAACATAAATGATCCTTGTTAAATTTAAGCTTTGGAAGACCACGAACTAGTTCTTTTTTAGCCAAGTGATTAATGGCATCAAAAATAAGACGAGATAACTGTCGATGCCATAACCATTACTTAGTCTTTGATGCTTTGGAGAGAATACATATGGGAGAACCGGCCATCATGTTTTGAATAAAAAGAGTGTAGAGATATCCCCTCGAGAACCTTTTAACATATCATTTCCTGCCAAATCACGAATGAAGCAAGTATGTTGTCGAAAAGCAACCTCAAGGTTTGAATCGTAAATTATCCGACTGAGAATAAATTATGACCGAGTCCTTCCACATAGTACACCCTTGAAATTGTAACATTCCCATTCTGATATTTATCGTAACCCATTATCTTTGCAATGTGGTCGTTACCAAACTTTACCGTTCCTAGAAACTCTCTAACGAAATTTCTGAGCTGAGAGCGGTCTCTGGTCATGTGATTGGAGCACCGAGAGTCCAAGTACTAGAGAATGATTTGGACCACCTGAAAATTTCACAAGACAAATACGATGTATCGGAATCTAATTGTTCCTCATTGTTAGCAGGTATAGATACAATTATCTTATTTTTGGTACCGTGAGGTTTCTTAGCTTTCCAAATTTTCTTCCTAGTTGTTGGCTTAGATGCAAGGTGTCTAATCTCCCGAGGTACTTCTTCACTAGTAGGCGCAGTATGGGGGCTGACCAAGTTAAAGGGTGTCGTTTCCATACTTGAGTGCTAGTGCTCCTAGTTAAAGGGAGCTTAGACCCAACTTTAGTAGAAGTGATCCTAGTTAAAGGCACGTAGTTCCATTTGCAGTAAAGGTCCTACCAGTGGGTTTAAATTGCCATCCAACTTGGGTGAGTTTCCTCCCCGTTGGTTTCCATTCAAGGTTGTTCCTAATGGCATACATTTCATTAACATGGTCAACAAGGCATAAATCATGACGCTGAGAAAACATACATTCATTACAATTCCAACATTTCAAATTAGAATTCACAATTTGCTTAGGCTGCTGCACAACCACAGAGCTTTTTGTCTTAGCTACATGTTTCTTTTTATTCAAATCTGAAATAACATTCCTATGGTGAACTTCTACTTGCTTCTTCGTTGTCCTACGAGTGGAAGGCTTGATCTATGTTTCTGGACTTGAGATCCTTTAGCCTTAGTAGAAACATTTACTCATGTAGAAGGTATGGGAACATTAGTGGCAGATTTTGATTTATCCTTGTTGGTTATACCTAAAGTTAATGATGGTTTAGCTCCTAGAGTTTTATTGAATAGACTATGGCAATGGGTTGGTTTTTAAGTGGTGTAGAACCCGGTTGTCCTATAAAATTTAGATACGCTAAGCAGTATTGTACCCTCTCAATGTAAGCATGAGCAGAGTAATAGTGACTGTTTGAGGGATCTAACTCATAAAGATCATGCTATATTGCATTCTTCATATAATCAGCATATGTGTCCGGGTTATTCCTATGGGACGGGTTCTTCTGAATCACCACTTGGTTGTTTGGTGGAGCACTAGAGGACGGTGCAGAGATGGTAGCTGCATTATCAACAACTTCTTGTCTATGAGATGGATAGTTAAATTAGAGATCTCCTCGCAGTTTTGGTTCAATTGGTCAACATATGAGTGTTGATGTGCCGCATTAAAAACAAAGCATTCTTCTAGTGAACCATAATGTTGCGAGAAACCATGTTTTGCTTGTTCCAGCTCCTCTAGAATAGACGAAAGTATATATTCTAAGGCATGATTTTTTTTCTTCGCATCCTCTAGTTCCAGTTTCATAGGTTCTACAGATGTTAATTCTCTATTAAGTCTCATAATCTCCTCTTCTAATGCCTGAACCACCTGAATCATCTTGTCACTCGTCTCAATGTTGTTTTCACAATCATTCGTTATTAAAAGAGTTTCATTTTTTGATTGTTGTTCTATTTCAAGAGATATACAATGTTGTTGAAGCTCGTCAAAATGCTTTGAAAGTGAAATAAAATAATCTTCAAGCTTTAAAAATTCAGCGTTAGATTCGTGACAAGAATGATTATCTACAGCATTTACAGTCTCAACAATATTCACAGAGAGATCATGCATGTAACACCCCATTTGGTAAAATGGCATATCATAGTAATATATGGCTTGTCATCAAAGCATGCAAGGTAAATGTCTAAACATTCATGACCATAAAAGGAAATACCAGAAACAAACATCGGTAGTCCAAGTAACTCAACACAAGCAAATATAAGTACTGTAAAGGGCAAGGACTAAACAATGTCCAACATGAAATAAAGTAAGATAAAGTATGATAAATGCATAAGATATAAAAGCCTGGATAGCTTCCATCCGAATGCACATACTCTTGAGATCCTACTTGCGACCTTGGGTACCTGTCGTTTGAGAACATGGAAATGGAAAACGGTTGAGCATAACGCCCAGTACACGGATATACAATAAAGCATGGATATACACAGAATAATAAAAGCATATAATAAACATAAAGCATGAATGGCAGCGGGAAGGAATAAGTCCTGGGAAACCTAGGCGCATAACATGTTTACTAGTTTTAGTAGTGAAAACATAGGTTGTGTTTACTTATGAAAATCTGTATTTGTTTAATATACCAAAAGCCAATATAGGTCATGAGGTCAACAACGTGCATGAATACATGGAGGGGTGACCTCGTCATGCAATTAGATGGGATGCCTCTAATTAATATGGTCTGGGTAGGAAGGATCAACTACTTGTGAAGGATGCAAGACACACACCACATTCATCATCAAATACTAACTGAAACTGTATCTAGGATGCACCCATACACCTCACATGATAATATAATAATAATCAAGGCCAAATAAATAGAAGGGACGCCACGAGCTATCACTCCGGCGTGGTGAAGTCATAACAATGGTTCCTCTAGTGTTATGGTTACGGTACCTCCATAACTAAGTTAAACTGGCATGCGTGTATATGGCTAAGGTAACTAATAAAACATAAGTATTTAAATCTGTAACTATTGGGAAAACAATTGGCTGCATACGAGAAATCCTAATAAAGGAAGAGATTGTCCTTACTAAAGGATAGGAAATCTGTACCTTGTGTCTTGTAGAAGCTAAAGAAGACGCTGAAGAACCTACTCCGCCTTGACGGATAATATTACATAAGAATAGGGACGTGTATGAGTTGTCTGAGATACATGTGTTTTAAGGGTTCTGTATGTTCTTAGCTTATTATTCATGTTCTGCCATGTTTTAACTGTTTTAAGTATTAACTATAGTTATTCTTGTATTCTGTTCTTTATTATTCATGTAATAAAGTATTATAATACTTGTATTGTAATACTAAATAACTTTCTAAAAATAGTAGGTTTCCTAAAATAGTAAGTTTCTAAAAATAGAAAGTTTCCAAAAATAGTAAGTTTCCATAAATAGAAATAAGCTGGATTATTAAAAATATAAAGTAAAGTTTATTAGTAAAAATACAAGACATGGATTAAGTATTATAGCTTATTAAATAATTAACATGGTTGATTTAATAAACTATTGGTTATATGAACTTAATTAAAATAACATGTTTAATTAAATGAGGCTAAGTAAATACTTAGGTTAGTCATGAAATATTAATTTTAATATTATAACCTAAGACATGTATTTAATTAAATTAAATAATCTTGGAAATAATTTAACTAAAATAATAAACTACTTTTATAAATTCCCGAGCTCCGAACCCGTGATTAAAAATTATCCCGAGCCCGAAAAGTGCCAAGCTGACACCACATAGCCGGCGGCGAGTGGTGTCAGCCGGCGGCTGAAAACCCTCGCAGCCCACCAGTGGCTAGACCGACTAACCGGTTGCCACTGGTAGCCACTTGTTTCCCGTGCTGAGCCACAGCTAGCCACTGCCGAGCCCAGCTTGACCCCGGCTTAAGCCAGTTCCCACTGTTCTTGTTACTAGTCCCACGGAGACCTTATTGGTCTCAGCTGACACGAAACCAAAACAAACCAACACCCCGAAGCGAGATCGGGGGTTTCCCCTGTCTATGTTTGACCCAAAACCAGCCAAGGCCGAGACCTTGGGTCTCGGTGGTGGTGCGAACAAACAAGCCGAGAGCCTTGTTCTCTCGGTGGTGTCTCAGCCGAATCAAAACCCGAACCAAAACAACCTTAAATCATATTTTACAATCAATCTTAACATGTTTTTATGATTTGATTTTAAGATTAATTATTATGACATCATGAATTCAATAAAAGAATTAAAAGAAAGGATTCGTGATGTTACCGAATGCGTGAGTGGAAAAAGGCTAATAAACATGAACACGTACACACAATTTCAAAGATCAAAACAACGTGAACGTCTCGTGTTCTTATTTTAGGCCGGCGGTAAGAGAAAGAGGCACTAGGTTTTCTTAATTTTTCTTGTAAAGTGTTATTATGTTTAATTCCCTGGGAACCTAATTGGTTAAGGAGTAGAATTGGGTCATGGGCCAAAAGGCCCATTCTTTCTTTTTGTTTTGCTTTGTGTCGCGTCCAACATAGCCCAAAGGCCAAGCCGTAACTTTTTCATGTTAATTAAATATACGTGTACGTTCGTGTTTTATTTATCGTGAATTAATATGTCGTGATCATGTGACATTTATAATACTCTTAAATGCATGTTATTTAATATCGTGACACGTGCAATATTTTATAAATGGAAAGTTTTAATTTATATGTATTTTCGTGTATTTATTGTTCACGTGTACTGTTCATGGTATTTTAATGCCGGTTTTACAATTCACATCATCACATTTATTTACACCAGATGAAATCTCATTAGCACAATGAATAGTTACAATCGTCATCACATCGAAGGACACCACTTGTTCCAAGAATCGGTCATATTCAAACAAAATCTTTTGTTTCTCAATTAGATGTTGCTCATAAGCGTCATTCATTTCATATAAAACTTTTTGAACTTCTACCATTTCAAAATTGAGATTTTCTCCGAGAGATATAAAACCCTCTCTTTAAGATTGTCTACAAATGGAACGATCTCAGCCTCAAACATCAATTTCATGTGTTCGAATGCCCATTCTCCATCGGTTTGAGCCGTTGAAGTCGTACAATCCTTAATAACCTTGTCAAAGTTAGTTAAGTATCATTTAATCTCTTTCAAGCTTAACAATACTGTACTAACCGATGGAAGAACCTTTGGAATTTTCTCATGTCAATCCATGTTGACAAGTGTAGGAAATGGACTAGGGTTTTCTTTATCAAACATGTAAGTTGGTGTAGTGGTAAATTCCCTTTGTATGTTAAAGCGAGTTCTAAAATCTGTCTTTGAATACTCTTGGTTAAGTTTATCATAATCAAACTTAAGATGTTTCAAAAGCATTTTTGACCGATCCTCTTCAACTAGTGACATATACTCAGGGTCATCCAAAATGACAATCGAATCTAATACCAGTCCTAATTTGGTTGCATCGTAAAGTCTTGGGTTGTGGACAAGAGCTTGCTTTACATACTCGGGTTAGGTGGAAGGTCTTTTTGACGCAATAAGTTAAATTCCTTAAAAGATGAATCGAATAAATGTACTAGTGTGAGGCAGAGTATTTCATAAAAGCAAATTATCAATCTTTTTAATTTAATTAGACGCATTAATTTGCGTTTCAACCTTTTTAGACTCGAGAATATCGAAATCCGTTTTAAGTTTGTGATAATTAGTGACGACTAACTCTTTTTCCTAAATTTCTTTAGAAATATTTGCTCTTACCGTTTCAAGCTCTTGTAAGTGACCCATTTGGATGTTTCAAAGATTATCAAATTCGGAATTGGTTAGGCCATTGGTCGAAGGAGTTAACTCCAAGGTTTGAACCTTTTCCTTGTACAAAGCAATCTCAGCAAATAAATATTGATTTACAGCTAGGGTTTCTAGGACCGCAGTATTCATTTGTCTAAGCAAAGTTGCCGAAACCATTACCAAATATCGTTGAGCAGGGGAATTCATATGCGAAATAGCTCGCGGTTGCTATCATTGTTTGTCTCCTCGTTTGAATTACTCACCACCGAAGGCTCTTCCGGATACTCAAACACTAGCCCAACTTGATGTGGATCAATACTAGTATCAGTGGTATTGTTAGGTACTTCAAATATTTGGTCTGACCCATAAAGTGAAAGATTTGCCATAAGAGCTGCCTTGGCGGTATTGAAGTCGTCACAGTCTAAGTCGTATGCATCAAGATCATCTGCTTGATACGCCTCATTTTGAGTGAAAGTTGCTGTGAGTCCCTCATGTTCCGCAATTCCCGGATCCGCAAGAAACGCTAACTCCTCCTCATCGAGCTCTCGACCTTGTACTTGAGCATTTACTAGATAAAACTTTTTCTGAAACCACGAGGCATCCTTTCTCCTTTTTGGTTTATTACAATCCTTAGACATATGTCCTTCTTCCTTGCAGTTGTATCATGTGATCATCTTCAACTTGCTAGTAGCATTTCCCCTTTGAGCAGTGTTATACGTGCGTGCACTGGTATTTGATGAACTTGGTCTCCCCTAAATTGGTTGAACCATGAATCTGTCGTGTTGAATGGTAGCTTGTTGACGAGAGTTAGAAGAAGTCCTCAACTGATTATTTGTTGGGGTTGGTCCTCTGTATCCCCGTTTGTTCAACGTTTGTGTAAGATAGGCAGAAATGGCGGATAACACTTAGGATCATCACCTTGTTTGAATTCGGGAATTGGTACCTCATCATCAAAGTACAAAAAAGGTGCTGGTGGAGCTGTATATCCGCTTCAAGGAGTACTGACATGTTGTGAATAACTTGTCTGACATGCTGCAAGTGTCAAATAGGTAATAGCAGGAGCTGTAGGTGATTGGTAAAGAGAGTATAGTTGCTGATCATAAGGTGATAGACGTGAATCCCTTTGTGATGATGGTGCTGGAAGCCGATATTGTTGTTGATATGAGGTAGGTGGTTGTGGTAATATCGAATACTGTGGAAAGCTTGGTGTTTGATACGTGGGCTAGTGATAGGCTTGTTGTCCCATGGCATAAGGAGTGTTGTTATATGACAAAATTGGATGATTCGCCATTAACCCCAATGGTTCAAGATAAGATCCTTGAGACATACATTTCATGAGCACGTGCTTCTCGTGTTGCTGCAAGAAAGCATATAGTTGATCTAAATTTGACTTGTGCAAATCTCGAATTAATTTAACAGTAGTGACATATTGGTTCCACTCTAGAGGTAATGTATTCAGAAACTTGGTGTTGATCTAAATTTGAGCAATCGTGAGATTATACACTTTCAAATCATTCATCAATGTAGATAATCTCCAATAGTAGTCATGAAGAGTTTCCCCTGGAATGTAAGTGAATCTATCAAACAAATCATAAAGTTGACACTCTCGTTCCTGTTTAGTAAGTCAAGTCCCTTGTAACAACACCGTTAAGCGTCCCCACAGTTCCTTTGCTATCTTTTATTTACTTACCATTCAATAAATGTCGGGTGCAAGAGCTTGAAGAATAGTCTGAACACCCTTTTCATCCGCATCGGCAATTAGTTGGTTGGCAGCCGTTAACTCAGAAAAATCTCTTGGCCGAGTCACATTGTCTACAGTGATAGTTCCATAATCAAGTGGTCCTTGCTCAAGTGATTTGACCATAATCCTCCCACTTGGTCTACCAATAATATAAGACATCATGCGACCCTGCCATGCTTCAAATAACTCTTTGAAAAGCAACAATGGACGGGTATCGGTACCCGATATGATAGAAAGGTCCGTAAGCGATGTCATCGTCGGTATAAATGAATGAGGATTCATTTTTCATCACTTAAAGAAAGATTATCTTTTGATCGACCAATGAAATAAAGATGTGAGATTTGTTGTTGTTGATGCTTTCTTAGTTCGTATGTTGGTGAAGAAATCGTCAAAATCCTTGAATAAATCCCAAGTTAAATATTCCTAGAAGAAATGTGATGGAAATTACTTTTGGAATAACTAATTCTTTTCAGCTATTTTCGGAATGTCCTAAACTATTTTCGGATTATGTGAGAAAGTAGTTTTCGGAATTATATGAAAACAATTTTTGGAATAATATGAAAACCGTTTTCGGAATAACTGAGTGGGGATCTTCAGAATGTTGTACTTGGTAAACTTCGGAATGAACTTCAGAATGAACTTCGGAATGAAATTTGGAATGAACTTCGGAATGATCGTCGGAATAAACTTCGGAAAGAACTTCGGAATGAACTTCAGAATGATCTTCGGAATGAACTTCAGAATGATCTTCGGAATGAACTTCGGGATGATCTTCAGAATGATCTTTGGAATAAACATCGGAATGAACTTCAAAATGATCTTCGGAATAAAAACTATTTGTATTTTCGGAATACAAAGACTCTAAAGAGAACTTCGGAATCTAGAAACCCTCAAACTATTTTCGGAAAATACACTATATTCCAAGAATACAAAGAACCGTAGCCTATGTTTTCTTGATCCGATATTAATACCAATTGATAAACACCTCGAAAATCAGCCAAATGACCAAAATTTTTGCAATTTTGATGAAATCAAGAATCCCAAATCACTACCACAACTATCTAGTTGATTTGTTTACAAACTTAAACCACAAAATCAACAAAAAAATTCAAGATTTGAGCTTTATTATCCTAAAAACCCACTAACCCAATAAAAACTAAAAACAACACAAATCAAAACCTTAAATCACCCCATGGCTCTTGATACCAATTGTAGAATAGAGATAATCTTTGATCTATCAAGTGTGGTTGTTGTTTCTAGAGAGAGAAACTAGAGAGAGAAAGTGAGAGAAATATTTGTTTTATTACTAGTGAAAATGAAACAAGCAACACCCTCTCCATCAAAGGAGAGGGTTTATATACCCAAGCATATGTGGGATTGGGCCTACAACCCATGCACAAGCCCATGTGTTGGTAAGCTACTATGTTTTACACATTAAACTAACTACGAGCTAATCACGTTTAATAATATTATTGGAGTGACCGATACTTCTAATGTACGTTAAAAATATATTTCTAACAAATTTGACAAAAAAGGGGATGACCGCCGCCAAACCACCGTCGTGGTGGCGGACGAACGTCAAGATAGCCACCTTCGACGCACCATATGGTGTTGGGTCGTGATGGTGTGACCCCTGGTGTACCCTCATCGTGGACGGTTGCCTAGGACTACCGTTGTGGTGGTGGCGGGACCTAGGGAACCACCACACCTGCAACTTTTTGGTGTCGGGCTTGTGGTGGTGATACCCCCGCTGTATTTTTTTTGTTTGGTGGCTATAGATATATACTTTTTATAATTGATTTTAATTATAATGTATAAAGGAAAATAAATAAATAAATGGTATAGTAAGATTGAAGTGTATGAACATACATATTTGAGGATGCTATTATTATCATTATTATTATTTGGTATGCTTAGTTATAAAAATATTTGAGGAGATATGGAAAATAATTAAAATATTGATGGTGGGAATATATTTAATATATTATTTATAAGATGAGAAAAATAAGAACTGGGATATTGATTGAGAAAAGTGGGAAAAATTATGTATTTTATATACATGGAAACGTTAAAAAAACGGCAAGGTCATGCCGAAATTTTTTAAAAATGTATACGTTTATCAAGGAAATAGTTAATAAATAAATGAGTGATTTAATAATTTCCGGAAAGTATGATTCTAGCTTAATATGACAATTAACATTTATATACGGTAAATAAATTCCAAATTAGTTATATAATAATCTTCGAACGCATGCTGAATTATATAAGAATTTCTTTATATACATTACTATTTTCAAAGAATTTTGTATGTACCTTAAGAAATACATTTTGAATATTTGCTCTAGATTGTAACTTACAACATTAATTATGTGCGTCATTTTCACATGGATATATTACATGATTTGTTTTATTACTTTATTTTATTTGGCCAACCACCAAAGTTTTACGAGTTGAATTTTATTCACTTATTATGTGTCGAGTTGATGTAACCATCCATCGGAAAAACACCAAAACATAAACCTTACTAAGCGATTGGAGCATAGTTGTTGGAACTAATTGCAATTTCTAGGCCGCGAAAGGAGATTCGTTGACACTACATGGTTATTAGTTATTATGGTGTATTGCGACTATTGGAATCGAGCGGTATTGGGTTATATTATGTTGTTTGGTGTTGATACTTATATCCTGTTGATTGTCTGTGTGCAAGGCGAGTCTATGGCCTCGCTTTATACTTGTTTTAAATGATTTTAACCCGCGAGGGTGATACATGCTGTTAGCTGTATTTAAAGTGATGGTCATATAATATACCATTGCGAAGCTCGTGGAAAAATGCTATTCAATGGTGTCGGGAGTTCTTAGTTTATGTTATGTATGTAACAGGAATTAGTCCTGTACACACAAATGAGGAACGCCTTCTATACATTACACTTGTAGTATAAAAGTCCCCAAGCACCTCATTTGTGTGTGTGTGTGTGTTTTCCATTTTCATAGTTAGTAGAGAGAGAAACATTGATGAGACTGCTTTTATACATAGTCTCATCGTCCTAATAGGGCTTAAAATGCATTAAATATCATCAAAATACCCATATATATGCTTGTGTTTGTTGCTTGTGTATTTTAGGTACGCATATTGAGAAAATGACAAAAGATCACAAGAATCATGCAAAAACGAACACGGGAAACAAAGCCGCACAATGAACCAAGCCCTAATGAAGAATTTTCCAAAGAAAACCCTTGAAGACTTGAAGAATTATAAAGAAGGGTCCTCCAATATGGAAGAATTGACACTTTATACCCATGTATCTTCATAATTACAAGTTTGGTCCCTAAAGTTTGTCAAAATTACAAAAAGGGCCCTCCACTTTGAAGAATTGACAAGTTTAGCCCCTCAACAAAGCTAAATTGTCAACCATTATCCTCCACAAAGTCAAATATATCATGAAGTCCTTCAAAGTACAAGAAATTACAAGTTTGTTCCTTTAAAAATCCCAAAATTACCAAAAGGACCCTTGACTTTCAACATTTGGCAAGAATGGTCCCTCATAAATGAAGACTTGGAAATTTTAGTCCTCCAAAATGCCAATCATACAAGTTAAGACCATAATCCATCAAGAAAATACCAAATCAGTCCCTCAAGAATCACAAAATGGCAAGAAATACCCCTGAAAATACTTTGGAAAAGTATTTGGGGCAAAAGTGTGAAAAGTAAAACTTTAATAACAAAGGATCCGGATTTTTGTGCAATATTTAGAAAGTGTAAGAAGAAAAGAAGAAGAGGGGATAAATATGGCCAGACAAGATAGATACCTAGACTAGTAGTGGGGTGACACGTGCCCCACTACCACTTCTCCACCAATGCGAACCTCCCATTCCTCCACCTCATACTCCACTCACCAGGGTTTAACTAATTTATTTAATTAGTTAACTAATTGGCGCCTTAACACCTATTTAAAAACAAAACAGATCAAAAACATGTTCTTCATGTTCATCACACGATTTGGGTTTTCTTAATTGTGTAACAATTAAACCCTAACCTCTTCCAGATTGGTGATTAGGGTGACACTAAACATATCCCAACTTTCAAACAGCTTGCCACTTCACCTCACACCCCACACAAGATTCCCTGCTTTTCACCTTTGTGCATACTGCCAAATTTTGGACAGTCATCCAACGTCCCACAACAAAGCTTGGATTTTAAGCTTGATATACACCCTTTGATCAACTTTTCACCATGCCAGCTCCACAAACAAACAAGAAAGAGTCACATGATCTTCAAAGTTCAAAACAAGACAAGGGGCATTTCTGGGACTTCACAGCAATTAGGGTTACGTTTTTTAGCTTAACTAGTTCCTTGTATGCCTATATAAAGGCCTTAGCTTTCTACATTTTAGCTTGCTCTTGAATTTTCAGTTGTTCACTTTTCTGTAAATCCTTTTCAATCTTAATGAAATGTGTTTGAAATTTGTAAGAAAGCTCAAGTACCATTGTTATAATCTGCTTATTATTGTTCTTAGTTTGCTATTTCTGAATCTCAAAACCTGTTTTTAAGGAGAGTGCAAAAGTTTGCATTTTTCCTTCAAGCTAGATATTTTGCTAAGTTCTTGTTAAAACCTTGGAATTCGTGGGCTATAGGGCTGATCATAGCATCCTGATATTGTGTTATCAAGGTGTGGTGAGGCTTTTTACTTTTCTGATTTTGATATTGTGCCTCTAACCTTGTTGAATCGTAGCAGGGTTGTTTGTGGAAGCTTATACTTGTTCTTGCTGGTACATAAGCTCAAAATTCGTGGGTGTGGATGTACATCCATGAGGTTTGCATACTTAATCCCAAAATCTGCTTAAATCTTGATTTTTGGTTATATTTGTGTGTGACTTGTGTTCTTGTGAATTTTGTGGCTTAAAACTGCTTGAATCTGCTTACCTTAGCTGTTGTTGTGTTAATTTGGGATTGGGTGGTCTTAAATCTCACTTTTGATTTCAAAAACTTGTTTTTGAAAAGTTAAAGGGGTGTTTGAGATTACCTGTTTGAAATCATTGTGTGTTATTGTGTTATTGGAAGTTTGTGTTTGTGTTTGTTATATGTCATACACTTGTTTGTGAGTATTTTGTTGCAAGTTATTGGACTTAAACCTTGAAATCAAACAATCTGCTATAAAATCTTTGTTATTGCTTGTTTTGACCTAGGATCTTGGGAACACTTAGGGTGTATGCATGCTTAGGGCTAAAAGTAGTTTAAACAAAGTGATTGTAACCTGTTTGTGAGATTTGAGGTGTTGAATCTGGCTTGTTGGTCAAATACATCAGCAAAGTGAAATCTGCTTGTGTTTAGTGTTCATCAGTAACATTCATAAGCTTGAATCTTGATTTAGGCTTAAAACCATTGCATGAAAACTATTTAGACTTGTTTATTTGAGTTTATAATAGCTTGTGTATGCATTTGGTTGAATTTGGTTGGCTGATTATTGCTAAAACTGCTTATAAGTGCTCAACTGTTTATTGTTCTAAGTCTATGACAGATCTAGTGCTTTATTGAATTAACTTTGCAAATTGGCTGTTGCTTGTTGTGATTTATTGATTGTTATTGACTCCTTATGATCCCATGATCATTTGGGTGCCTTGTTGAAACTTGAATCTCCAAAAAGTTCACTAAAGACAAAAAAGTCTATAAGTCAAACAGTGGGAAAAGTTCCCACTACTCAACACACAAAACTAGCCCCTGTTAGTGTTAATTTGTACTCAGCTTATCAATAAGCTATTTTAGCTTATCCAGACCTGCAACAACTTATTTTTTGTGATAGATCTTCATTATTTGACCTATTTGATTAGACTGGAGCTTATTGGACTTTGACTTTGATTTTTTGCTAGAAAACTAACTTATTTGACTTTTTCATAGGTGCTTATTTGCTTTTTCCATCTTATTGAGTCAGCTTATTTGAAAACTTTTTTTTTGAAATAGCTTAATTAAGTCATTTAAAAGCTTTAGAAACTTGAATCAGCTCTTGGGGTGGCCTAGAACTCAAAAACGACTATTTTGTCGTTTTCTGTAGATTGCTTATTCCTTGAGCTTATTTCAAATTTCTTTTTACAGAAGTCTTATTTAGAACAAAAGAAGTTTGTGTGTCTAATTTGAGCTTATGGCATCAGCTCATAGCTTAATGGGCCAAAAAGCCCATTAAGAATAAGCTGTTTGGTATAAGCTTGCTTATTTCAAATTTTCAGCTTTTGGGCCTTTGGAAAGAGTTGTTTAAAATCAAATTTTGAGTCAAGTAGTGCTTTTTGGGCTTATTTGGGGCACTTTTTCATTTGCGGCTCAAATTTGGCCCAATAAGGATCTGTTTTGGGTTTAGCCCATTTTCTAGGCCCATTAAGGGTATTTAGGTAATTTCAAGTTCATTTCTGAGTTATTTAGGTTAAATTAAGCTAGTTTGCAACTGTTTAGAATTTTTTATGATTTTTGGATTTTTAATAATATTTTAATATTATTTATTGTTAAAAATTAAAAGTCTGATTTTCTAGGTTTTTATATTTTTTCTAGGTTCTAAACACTTAATTAGGAATTTTGCAACTTTCCAAATATTTATAGGGTCTTTTAATTATATTCTAGAATTATTTTAAATTTTAATTGTTTTTAATAGTTTTTAATTGTTTAAAAATAGTTTTTAGTGGTTTGAAAATTTAAAAAAAATACTTTTTAGCTTAATTAGGTTATTTTAAAGGTTTACAAACTTTAAGATATTGTTTGGGACTTTTTATTAGTTAATATTGATTTTTAGGGCTTTAATTAGCATTAAAAAGTTCATATTTAATTAATTAAAAGCTTTTGGCAAGTTTGGATTTTTTGTAAACTCTTAGAATATTTTTGTGGATTTTTAGTGATTTTTAGGAATTTTTAGGGTAAAATTTTAATTTTGGTGCTTTTTACGGTTTTACGTGTACACCTTTTTCGTCTTAGTTTAATTCGACATCGTAACCGTCATTCTCTTCTTATCCCATTTCTATTTTTCTTTCTCACAAATATAATCACAAAGTTAATCCAAATCATTACACTCATAACACACTAGCCTCCTTGAGAACGAACTCATTTTAGGGTCATTAGTGCTTGGTTTTCTTAAACCGACACTTAACGCTTACCACTATTTTGCCTTCCTTTTCCTAAAGGGGTAAAAACACTACATCAATTTTTGGCGCCGCTGCCGGGGAGGTGTGTTGTGTTTTGATTTGGAATTGTTGTTTTTATATACTAACCATAATAGTATTTGTATTAGTAGCACTCTACTAATACGTATTATCGGTTTTCGATTTTTGTGTGAATACTATTACTATATTGTATACGTAGAACAATAAATTCACAAGTAGTCCAAATACGTGAGAAATCACAACCTTGACTTGGGAGGTCATTACCCAATCATTGTATTCGAATCTCAAACCAAAGAAAAAGGCAAAAATAGATAAATACTTTCGTGAAGCTCAATCTTGAAAAATACAAACTCTAAGGTGGGTATAAGGCTGATATTATAAAATATATCCTAAGGAAAAAGGCTCTTAAGTGCTTCGCGCCGCCTCCTTTCCCCGCTTGCTTGTGAGTATTTTATTTTGAGAGCTAATCGAGGGTTTTGCCGCCCAAAGTATTACTAAGTATCATATATATTTTCTTGGTTTCAATTGATTAAACCCTCTTGAACGTTTTGGTGTTCCACCAACGTTCTAAAGTCATCGAATGCGTTCACTTCACGTGATCGTTTTCATTCCTTGAGGCTTCTTTAATCAAGAGATTTGATTAAGGAGGAGATTTGTAGATTTTGGTCTACTTAATACATTCACCAAAATCCAAAAAGGTTAATACAATAAAAAACCAAAAAAAAAAAATTGAAAAATACAAAACACCAAAAAGAATCTTCTTTGCTTATCCCCTCGTTGTACGTGACGTTTATGCTAACTCGTAATCAAGCAAGACGTGCACATAAACGAAAGAACAAAACTCGCACTCCCAATCTTTCTAGTGAGGAGTCTCCTATTGACGAACCCATTGTAAGAGAAGCACCAACCATGGCGAATCGAACTATGATGGAGTTACTTCAAGCACCCACCGAGGGTTATGGAGAGGCTATTGTGATTCCCGCTATCCTTGCAGAGAATTTTGAGGTGAAAACGGGTTTGTTGTCGATGATCCAAAACAACAAATTCTGTGGTGATGAGAAGGACAATCCACACAACCATATCCGCCAATTCAATCGTCTTACCGCCACATGCAAGTTTAAGGATGTCTCGAATGACTCGATTAAGATGATGCTTTTCCTGTATTCCTTAGCGGGGCCCGCAAAAATTTGGTTAGAAAAAGAGCCACCCAATTCTATATTGACGTGGAAGGATCTCGTGTCTAAGTTTGTGAACCAATTTTTTCCGCCCTCTAAGACTACGCATTTGAAAAACGAGATTTCAAAATTTTCACAAGAGTTTAATGAAAGTTTTTCAACGGCTTGGAATAGGTTTAAGGAAATGTTACATGAATGTCCTCATCACGGTTTTTCCGATTTGCATCAAATTGACATGTTTTACAATGGACTTAATGATCATGAAAGGGATTATTTAAATGCCGCTTAGTGTTCGTAAGGTGTATAGTCCTCGTAGCACGTCTAGTGTGTAGTCCTCGTAGATCTAAGGTTGAGGAAGCTTTGGTGATAATTGAGAATAGATCTAAGGTGTATAGTCCTCGTATCACGTCTAGTGTTCGTAAGGCTTCGTCTTCGGCTTCACCTTCTTCGTCTACTACCATCGATGCTTGCCAAATTGAGGTGAACTTGGAAAACAAGATTTTTGATAAGCTAAAAGGCCTTTTGATTGAGTTCAAAGTTGGAGAACCAAGTGCTCCCGCTATGGCTAAAGCGGTTGAGGTTTCATGCATGTATTGTGGTGGAGGTTATGATTTCTCCGAGTGCATTACCAACGGTGGTAACACTTCGAGTGCCTACGCGGCCACGGGAACTTACAACCAAAACGGTCAATTTACCCGCTCTAATCAATTGACTCCATCGGGTTTTGGATCAAATTAAAATGCTAACAACAACTATCGCAACAATCAAGTTGGTTTCAAAAACAATTTCAACAAGGGAAACTATGGTAATCAAGGGGCTAATAATCAAGTTTCAAACAAAAATCAAAATGATTTTCAAAACAACAACAAAGGTTTGCAAACTTTGAAAGATCTTCCCAATGAATTTGTTGAATACGCTAATGGGAATGATGCTAGGTTTGACAATATTCAAAGAGAAATCATTAGCCTAAGATCCGAGTTTAAGAACGACTTGAAGAAAGAGTTGAAAAATGAGTTAGCTAATGAACTTAAGATCCATACCAACAAGATGGAAGGAACCGTAACTAGGTTACAACAAAACCAACAAAAAATGGAACAAGGGCAACATGAGATAAAGCAAGAAATGGTTAAAGCCGAGAAGAGGCAATCCAAGTTTAAAGATAAAATCTCATATATGTTTGAGGCAATTATGTGTAAACCGTCTTCGAGTAGTCTTCCTAGTAACACCGAATCAAACCCTAAGGGTGAGATGAAAGTGATTACCACACGTAGTGGTAAGACACTTAAGGAACCGACTCCTCAACCAATTGCTCCTACGGAGGAAGCAATTGAGAAAGAACCCGAGGTGGTGGTCCAAAAGGAGCATGTCCAAATCCCACGAAGTACCGCTCATGCCAAACCTACGATTGACTCATTACCAACATTGGAACCCGAGATTCCAAAGGCTATGCCTACGCCTTAACCCACACCACCTTTGCCCTATCCATCGAGACTTAGAAAGGAGAAACGTCAAGAGCGCGACAATTACCAATTTGAGCTTTTTATGAAAATGTTTTGTGATTTTCACTTTAATGTGAGTTTCGCCGATGCTTTGGTCATGATGCCTCAATTTTCCGCTAACTTTAAGAGTATGTTGAACAACAAGGAGAAATGGCATCAATTGTCTAGTTGTTCATCGGTTTATCTTAATCGCATACCTCAAAAAGTTGGCGATCCCGGTAAATTTTTGATCCCTTGTGCAATCCAAGATATGGAAGAATGCTTTGCCTTGGCCGATCTTGGTGTTAGCATTAACTTGATGCCACTTGCAATCTTCAAGTCGCACAATCTTCCTAATCTTACTCCTTCACTAATGTCTATCGAGTTGGCCGACCATTCCACGATTCCCGCATGTGGATTGGTGGATCATAGGTGTGAAAACACCCATCTTTTCTACCACTTAATTACATTAAAACGGGACCTAAACGTATATTTTATGTCGTAAATGGCGAAAATTATGCGAGGTTTGTGTTTTTATTGTGTTTCAGGGTCGAGATAGTGAAAAGTGGAGAAAACACGGCTTTCAGCGGGCGTTTATTGAAGAAAAAGACAAAAGATGAAGTCGAAAGATCAAGAGTGGAAAAAGAACGGAAGTCCAAGACCAATTCTGAAGATTTATCGAAGAAAAAGTCAAAAGACGGAAGTTTACTAAAAGCCGAAGAACTCAAGTTTAAATTATGAAGAAATTACAAGACTAGTTCAAAGAAATCCCGAGACGAAGTCTGAAAAGTCAAAGAATTTAAGAAGACTGAATGACTGAAAGACCGAGGACCAAGAAAGAATGAAAGAAAGAGGAAGCCATCAACCCTTCCCCTCTCCTATAAATACCACCCTCACTTGTTGTGAGAGGTTGGTTAGTTTTTAGAATTAGATTAGGAGTAGGTAGTTTCTCTCTCTAAACTTTTGCTTTCTCTCTCTAGATTAATTTTGTGTTTAAGCTTTTGTTATTAAATCCATGCTTTTTAATTAAGCTTTTAATTCACCATCTTCTTCCTTTCTAGTTCGATTTGTTCTTATTCATCATTGTTCATGTTCTTGAGTTTTTTATGATTTTGATCAAGTGGGTTTTGATTAATTTGGTTATGTTTGTTAGTTTTGATGATTTATTTTGATTGATTATTGTTAGTTGATGCTTATTGGTTATTTCGTTTTAATATTTTGTTTGAATCTGATTAATTTGTGCATTGGATCGTGTTACTGTACATCCCCTGTTCTTCGGGTTCATAGTTACTGTATCTTATCATTTCCCAGAAGTTCCGGATCAAGAATCCTTCATTCGGAAGTCTAAAGTTTCGGACCAAGTGCTTCATTCGGAAGTTAAAAGTTCCGAATGAAGGTAGCTTCATCCGGAAGTCAAAAGTTCCGAATGAAGGTAGCTTCATCCGGAAGTTCCAAAGTTCCGAATGAATGCTCCTTCATTCGGAAGTTCCAAAGTTCCGAATGAGTGCTCCTTCATCCGGAAGTTCCAAAGTTCCGAATGAATGCTCCTTCATCCGGAAGTTCCAAAGTTCCGAATGAAGGAAGCTTCATCCGGAAGTTTTAAAACTTCCGAATGAAGGTTTCTGTCTAATTTTCTTTGTGATTTTTCTGTTTAAGTATTTTTATCTTTTATATTCAAGCTTTATTTTTCCCGGCTTTTTCTTTATTTGAATTTTTATTTTTGCTTTACTTTTAGTTTAAGTTTTAATTTGCATCATTTACTTTTTGTTAAGTTTTAATTTTACGTCCTTTCATTTCTCGTCATTTATTATTAAGTCTTGCTCATTTATTTTCCAAAACCAAAAATATTTGTTTCACCAAGAACAACTAATCTCACACAATTAACCGGAAATCAATTCGAGAAGACACCGAGAACGAATTTTTCAACGAGTAAAATCTCTGTTATTAAAATGGCGCCGCTGCCGGCTCTTTTCGTGAAGATCGAAGGTTTTTTGTGAGTGACGCGTTGGATTTTGGGATCCGTTCACTTGTGAACGTTATTTTTCTTGTCAAAAATTTTCAAAAATCCAAAAACATTTGAAAAATCATAAAAAGCATTTCTTTTTCAAAGTTTTGCACCAAAAATATTCTTCTTGCTTATCTATCTTTCTTCATGGATTTTTATGTCCATTGCGTCCGGTGTGGGAAACAATTATCTGGGAACAACTCTTGTCAATGGTGTACATGTGAGCGGTGCGGAAACGATATCGACTACACACAATCCGGATTTTGTCCTTTGTGCAACTCGACTAATTCGTACTTTTTGAACCTACCTCCTGTTCCCCCGTGCATCTATTGTGGAAGCGATTCTCATTGGCATGTTTCGTGCCCGGTTCGATACCCGTCTGGTCACGGGCAAGAACCGGGGTACAATTATGACAATGACAATAGCTATCCACAAGACGCACTTGATTTTTCTCCATACCCGGTTTGCAACAACTGTGGGGGTCCTCACGATACCTATTATTGTCAACCACTGAATTGTTATGAGCCAAATCCGTGTCCAGTTTTCTTCACCTATGGATTATTATGAACCAAACCCGGTTTCTAATTATTCCCAACCGATGAATAACTATGAGCCACAATCTTGCTATAATTCAGGTTTTCAACACTATGAGCCCCCACATCACACCCTCAATCATCAATCCTCTCAGCAAATTCATCTTGACCCACAACTCACTATCTTGAATGAAGAAACACACTCCTTTATTTTGCAACTTCAAGAAGCCGTTGTTTTGCTTAAAGAACTTAGGGACGAGGAAAAGCGACTGCAACAAGAGCAAGTATCTAATCTTAGTGATTATACCCCTCCGCTTGTGCATCAATACTATTATGATGATGACGATGATGCTGTATGCACTTTCAACTCATCTTCTGAAGTTGCTGCTCCTACTCTCGATGTTCCTACTGCGTCTAAGGATCTAGATTCGTTACATGAGCTTAGTGATGTTGGTCTCGACAAAGTATTGGATGATGAGGTTTGTGACTTACCTGCTATGGAGCCTGAGGACGACGTTGCTCTTACAGAAGAGGTCGATCCTAGTGATGACGATTCTTCTCTCTGCTATGAGAATTTCACTTTTGAAATTTCTCAATCTCCACCGGGAGATGCAGACGATGACGATTTATTCTCTCCGGTTTACGAGCAGTTCACCGGTGAACATGATCTTGTAGATGAGGTGGAAGACGTGCTTCTTCGCGATGGATTACGGAAAGTGCACCTTCTTATTGCTCAAATCGAAGCGTTGACTTCTCCTTCTCTTTCCAAGTCTCTACCTCCATCTATTCCTCCCGTTGAAGATAATGACCCATTGCTGGAAGAAATCGATATCCACTCCATCCCTCCAGGTATTGATGATTCTGACACGGAGGGGGACATTATTTTTGATAATTTGCTGCAGGAAAGTATTGACTTAAGTCCCCCTCCCGAGCACATTTCATCCTCTCTTTTAGCCACCATCACGGAGGATGAGTGCTTTGACCCGGGAGGTGACATTGATTATGCTTTAATTGATAACAATACGGCTTTGCCGCTTGCTCAGCATCTATTGTCTTTGGGGGAGGACAATGTGCTTACTATACCCAACCCACCTCCCGTGGATCTTGAATTCACATACTATACGTATGTTGAAAGGACCTTTCTCCCTTTCAAGACTTATCCCCCTGCCTCTCCTCTGTTGATGTCAACCGGGAACGAGGACAAGGTCTTTGATCCCGGTATCACATTCGAGGCTTCCCCATGGACCATTTAATTCGGGGACGAGTCAGGCTCGTGACTCGGTCAACAAAAACAAGCGCTTTTTGGGAGGCAACCCAATTATCTATCTATTTTCATCATAAGTGTAGGGGGAGCCCCGTTGGTGTTTCTTGTTCTCTTTCTTATCATGTGCAGGGATTAGAGCTTCAACGACACACTCTTGATGACTTTTGACGAACCGTGATTCCGTGTTCCTTTCTTCCCGGTTCTATCCTAAACTCTTTTCGATTCACTATTCTATATTTCTCAATATTAAAATAGGAATCTCTTTAGTTGTCTCTTCCTTAGCAAAATTTAAACAAAGTGCACAATGTCCTAAGTGTAGGGGAGTTTACTCCCACATGCTTAAACATTGAGGACAATGTTTATATTAAGTGTAGGGGGGACTTCTATCGAAGTTAAGTGGCCTTTTCCTTGTATTTGTCCTCATTTTAACCGGAAAATCAATTTTTCGACATTTTTCAAAATTTTTAATCTATTTTGGCCTAATTGTAGTTCCCCTTTATTTTTGCTATTTTTCTCTTATTTTAATAAAATGGTTTTAGCAAGTTTAGATATCTTAGATATATTAGGCCCGTTGTGAATATTTTGACTCAACCCGAGTTTACTTATCCAAGTTCACTCTAGCTAGTATCCTTAACCATGTAGACCTTAATTGGTTTATTAGGCTAAGTATCCACGAGTCTCATTCCTTGAGATTTTAAATTGTGGAGAACGAGAAATGATAGAGTTGGTTACAAGTTTGGTATTCTCTCATTAACTTATTTGAGTTAATTATGATCTTTTTCTCCCATCACTTGCTAATAAATTATCTGCAATAAGTAAGGTCGTACGATTTGAAAAGTTACTTAGCTTCTAGCCCAAGATCGTTTAAAAGTTGCTCGGTAATGATAAGAGTTCATAGCCAAGGCATAACTTATGAAGCGGGGCGCGAAGATTGGCGAGTCCGAAAAGGCCCTAACAAGGCATGGGGATTCCATTTTATTGCTAAAGATCCAAAGTGATGTGAAAAGCATTATTCCTAAAGTCAATATGAAGGATCAAGACTCACGACGAAAAGCAATCGACTCCCATAAAGATCATGGAGAAGTCTATCCGAAAAGACCCTAACAAGGTATGAGGATTAATAGATCCAAGTCCGAAAAGGAGGCGGATCGTTGTATCTCAAAATCCCAATTAGAGATTGAAGAAATAATCATGAAGTCGTGGTCAACAAAGTTGGAGTACCTCTAAAAAGTCTCCAAGTGAAGAAACTCTATGAACGATGAGAAGACCATTATCTCAAGCACGTCTCTCAAGATATGAAGTATGAAGTACATGCCAAATATCGGCCCGAGAAAGGTCTCAAATCGTGAACCAAGTTATGCCAAGATATGAACTTTTTGATATCCCGAGAAGCAGTTTTAAGAGATTTTGTTCTTTAGCTAACTATTGATCAAATCGTCCTACTTTGCTTTCAGCCTAAATAAATTATCGAAATAAGTCAACAATGCATCCTCGTGATCATTTAAGACATCAATAAAATATAAGAGATACCCATAGGAATAAGGGAGTTTAAGTGATTAATTGAATCGCATGAGTAAATGTTTGTTATGCTAACTTGTACTAACAATGATCTTGTTTTTAAGCTTGGCATGGGGAACGTGAAACTTGAGGGTGATAAACATTCATGACACACAAGCCCTAATGTAAGTCTTAGATTTCTTTACTTGTTTCTTCCTTGTCGCATCTTGTTATTTTCTATCTTTTTGATTTTCCTTAGTTGTTTAATAAAGGCCAAGGTAGGTTGATTATGATGGAGAGTGTAAACCTTGCTTTATCACTAAGCATTGCATGAGGGCATTGCAATGGTTAAGTGTAGGGGATTTGATAGGTGTGAAAACACCCATCTTTTCTACCACTTAATTACATTAAAACGGGACCTAAACGTATATTTTATGTCGTAAATGGCGAAATTATGTGAGGTTTGTGTTTTTATTGTGTTTCAGGGTCGAGATGGTGAAAAGTGGAGAAAACACGGCTTTCACGGGCGTTTATTGAAGAAAAAGACAAAAGATGAAGTCGAAAGATCAAGAGTGGAAAAATAAGGGAAGTCCAAGACCAATTCTGAAGATTTATCGAAGAAAAAGTCAAAAGACGGAAGTTTACTAAAAGCCGAAGAACTCAAGTCTAAATTATGAAGAAATTACAAGATGAGTTCAAATAAATCCCGAGACGAAGTCTGAAAAGTCGAAGAATTTAAGAAGACTGAAAGACTGAAAGACTGAGGACCAAGAAAGAATGAAAGAAAGAGGAAGCCACCAACCCTTCCCCTCTCCTATAAATACCACCCTCACTTGTTGTGAGAGGTTGGTTAGTTTTTAGAATTAGATTAGGAGTAGGTAGTTTCTCTCTCTAAACTTTTGCTTTCTCTCTCTAGATTAATTTTGTGTTTAAGCTTTTGTTATTGAATCCATGCTTTTTAATTAAGCTTTTAATTCACCATCTTCTTCCTTTCTAGTTCGATTTGTTCTTATTCATCATTGTTCATGTTCTTGAGTTTTTTATGATTTTGATCAAGTGGGTTTTGATTAATTGGGTTATGTTTGTTAGTTTTGATGATTTATTTTGATTGATTATTGTTAGTTGATTCTTATTGGTTATTTCGTTTTAATATTTTGTTTGAATCTGATTAATTTGTGCATTGGATCGTGCTACTGTACATCCCCTGTTCTTCGGGTTCATAGTTACTGTATCTTATCATTTCCCAGAAGTTCCGGATCAAGAATCCTTCATTCGGAAGTCTAAAGTTCCGGACCAAGTGCTTCATTCGGAAGTTAAAAGTTCCGAATGAAGGTAGCTTCATCCGGAAGTCAAAAGTTCCGAATGAAGGTAGCTTCATCCGGAAGTTCCAAAGTTCCGAATGAACGCTCCTTCATTCGGAAGTTCCAAAGTTCCGAACGAGTGCTCCTTCATCCGGAAGTTCCAATGTTCTGAATGAATGCTCCTTCATCCGGAAGTTTCAAAGTTCCGAATGAAGGAAGCTTCATCCGGAAGTTTTAAAACTTCCGAATGAAGGTTTCTGTCTAATTTTCTTTGTGATTTTTTCTGTTTAAGTATTTTTATCTTTTATATTCAAGCTTTATTTTTCCCGCCTTTTTCTTTATTTGAATTTTTATTTTTGCTTTACTTTTAGTTTAAGTTTTAATTTGCATCATTTACTTTTTGTTAAGTTTTAATTTTACGTCCTTTCATTTCTCGTCATTTATTATTAAGTCTTGCTCATTTATTTTCCAAAACCAAAAATATTTGTTTCACCAAGAACAACTAATCTCACACAATTAACCGGAAATCAATTCGAGAAGACACCGAGAACGAATTTTTCAACGAGTAAAATCTCTGTTATTAGTGGAAGACGTTTTTGTGAAAGTGGGAAAGTTCTACTATCCTGTAGACTTTATTGTTGTTGATATTCCCACGGATCCTCAAGTTCCCCTCATTTTAGGTCGTTCGTTTTTAGATACATCTATGGCTTTGATCGATGTTCATGCTAGAAAGATCACCTTACGTTTCAACGACGAGGAACTTGTTATATACGCAACTCAAAACTCTCAAATTTCTCATGTTTATTCCGCTGCAACCATAAACCTCGTTGTTATGATTGACGTGGTTTGCGAGGAATTTTCACAAGAAGTTCTAGGTTTTGGTGATGAAGAAACTAGTGGCAATCCCACTATGTTAGATCCAATTCTTGATAATTCAACACCAACCTTCACTCCATTTGAAGGTGGTGGTTTTACGTTGGAGGAATTCAATGTTCCACGTACTTGTAACGAATACCTCGACAACGATGAGGACTTCTCGATTATCAAGGAATTTCTCAACGATTTCCCATTTCCTCCGCCCGAGGAGGTTATGAGTATCGAGCCCAAATCTTCACTTGAGGAACCACCTATCCTCGAGTTGAAAGATTTACCTCCTCATCTCGAATATGTCTATTTGGAGGAGGGCGACAAGTTGCCGGTTATTATTGCGAAGGAACTTTCAAATGATGAAAAAACCACACTTGTCGATGTTCTAAAGGATCACAAAGGGGCAATTGCGTGGAAGTTATCCGACATTAAGGGGATCGATCCCAAATTTTGTACCCACAAAATCTTAATGGAGGAGGATTACAAGCCCACAATCCAATGTCAATGGAGAGTGAACCCCAAAATTCACGACGTCATAAAAAAGGAGGTCCTTAAACCCCTTGACGCGGGAATGATTTACCCTATTTCTGATAGCCCTTGGGTGAGTCCTATTCATTGTGTCCCTAAGAAGGGAGGAATGACCGTTGTGCCAAACGATGCCAACGAGTTAATTCCCACTAGACTCGTGACCGAATGGAGAGTGTGCATTGATTATCGTAAGTTGAATGAAGCCACTCGAAAAGACCATTTTCCCTTGCCCTTCATGGACCAAATGTTGGAACGTCTTGCGGGAAACGATTTCTATTGCTTTTTAGATGGTTTTTCCGGTTACTTCCAAATCCCCATCGATCCTCGTGATCAAGAAAAAACTACGTTTACGTGTCCATATGGAATGTTTTCCTATTGTAGAATGCCATTCGGACTTTGCAATGCAACGGGAACCTTTCAAAGGTGCATGATGGCTATTTTTCATGATATGATCGAGAGGACGATGGAAGTCTTCATGGATGACTTTTCCGTGTTTGGTAATTCGTTCACTTCGTGTTTGCCGAATCTTGAGAGAATGTTGAAACGTTGTGAGGAAACCAACCTTGTGCTCAATTGGGATAAGTGTCATTTTATGGTTAAAAGTGGAATCGTCTTAGGGCACAAGGTCTCGAAAGCGGGGATTAAGGTAGATCAAGATAAGGTAGACGTCATTGCCAAATTACCTCATCCCAAAACCGTTAAAGGAGTTAGGAGTTTCCTAGGCTACACGGGCTTTTATCGTCGATTCATCAAGGATTTTTCAAAGATTTCTCGACCCATTACACATCTTCTTGAAAAAGAGGCACGTTTTGTCTTTGACGAAGATTGTGTACGAGCCTTTGAAATCCTTAAGAGGAAACTTACCGAAGCTCCCATTCTTGTTGC
Source organism: Glebionis coronaria (assembly GCA_025667525.1). NCBI lineage: Eukaryota > Viridiplantae > Streptophyta > Magnoliopsida > Asterales > Asteraceae > Glebionis > Glebionis coronaria. Next base: position 360,168,696 of record CM046881.1, read on the forward strand.
TCCCAATTGGAACCTCCCCTTTGAGCTCATGTGTGATGCTAGTGACTACGCTATAGGGGCCGTATTGGGGCAACGTCATGAAAAGCACTTCTTGCCTATTCACTATGCTAGCAAGACGATGACCGAGGCTCAACTAAAATACACTACAACGGAGAAGGAGTTCCTTGCCGTGGTGTATGCATTTGAGAAATTTTGACCTTATCTCGTCTTGACGAAATGCATAGTGTATACGGATCATTCGGCTATCAAGTATCTTATGGCTAAACAAGATGCTAAGCCGAGATTACTTCGTTGGATTCTCCTCCTTCAAGTATTTGACAACAAAATTGTTGACAAAAAAGGAGCCGAGAATTTAGCGGCCGATCATCTTTCTCGTATGGAAGATCCTCACCAAAGTGTTTACGAGCCCAAGGAAATCACCGAAACATTTCCGCTTGAGACACTTGGTGTAGTGAATTCTAAGCTTGATTCTTCCACCCCATGGTTTGCGGACTTTGCAAATTACCATGCGGGTAACTTCGTCATCAAGGGTATGACGACTCAAGAAAAACGAAAATTCTTTCATGACGTCAAGTTCTACTTTTGGAACGACCCTTACTTGTTTCGAACTTGTGCGGATCAAATCATCCGACGTTGTGTATTTGGCACCGAAGCTTCTAATATCCTTAGAGCTTGCCATGAGGGACCCACGGGTGGTCACCACGGTGCTAATCTCACGGCTAAGAAGGTGTTTGATGCCGGATTCTTTTGGCCTACTATTTACCGAGATGCACAAGATCTTGTGAAGTCGTGTGACTCATGCCAAGGACAAGGAAAAGCCTCACAAAAAGATGAAATGCCACAAAATATCATCCAAGTGTGTGAGATCTTTGACGTTTGGGATATAGACTTTATGGGGCCGTTCCAATCATCTCGTGGTAATAAGTACATCCTCGTTGCGGTTGACTACCTATCTAAGTGGGTGGAAGCTAAGGCTTTGCCCACCAATGATGCTCGTGTGGTAGTCAAGTTTTTGAAAAGCTTCTTTTCTCAGTTTGGAACCCCTCGTGCGATCATAAGTGATCGTGGAACCCATTTTTGTAACGACCAATTCGAAAGGGTTATAAGGAAATATGTGGTTACACATCGGCTTTCTACGACTTATCACCCACAAACGAGTGGGCAAGTCGAGGTTTCAAACCGAGCGTTGAAGAGGATCTTGGAGTGATCCATTGGGGAAAACCGACAATCTTGGTCGGATAAGTTGGACGATGCTTTATGGGCCTTTAGGACCGCTCATAAGACGCCCATTGGGTGTACTCCCTATAAGCTTGTGTATGGGAAAAATTGTCATTTGCCAATTGAATTAGAACACAAGGCTTATTGGGCCCTAAAACATTGTAATGATGATATGGAGACCACGGGAAAACACCGGAAAATGCAATTAAATGAATTGGATGAATTGAGGGACATTGCTTATGAAAATTCATTAATTTATAAAGAAAAAACTAAAAAGTTGCATGATTCTAAAATTAAAAACCGGGTTTTTAACATTGGGGGTCAAGTTTTGCTTTTTAATTCTCGTTTGAAAATCTTTTCCGGTATGTTGAAATCCCGTTGGTCCGGTCCATTCACCGTGACTCAAGTATTTCCATATGGGATCATCGAGCTAGCTCAAAATGATGCCCCCAATTTCAAGGTGAATGGACATAGGTTGAAGCACTACTTTGGCGGGGAAGTTCCATCCTTGAACTACCTCGACCAAGTCACCTTCCCCAATGATAAGTATTGGGGGGATCGAGTCGAGCTCATGACTCGGTAATCAAAAACGAGGTGCCTCGTGGGGGAGTCCCATGCTTATCCTATGTAAATATTATCGCTTTCTAATGTAGTTAACGTGTGGGGATTTGTGCCCCTCCAACCTTTGTTCCGTGGTTGTTTGTGAATTGTGGTTTTTAGATCATGATTTTCACGATTGGAGCCTCTCGTGTTCATTTATGGGAGCACTCGATCATTTGCTTTGAAGACATTCTCAATATCCATGATATATCCTTTGATGCTCTAACCTTAGGTTTTTAGCACACTTCATTAACGACTTTAAATTTAATGGTTACACCCTTTCCATGCTAGATTAGGCATTTGACTATGTCTCTAGTATGGGGGTGTTTGCACCCCTAGACTCGAAACATTGAGGACAATGTTTAACTTTATTATGGGGGGTGAATAGATAATTGCCTTGCCAAACCTTCACGCTTTCCAAAGTTTATCTTTTTGTTTATCGTTTTGTTGCAAAATAAGGCTAAAAATGGCCAAATTTTAAAAAATTTCTCATGTTTTATAAGTGTTTGAAGACACGAATGTATGTTTTCCGATGGCGAGAATAAGAGTAACTTTGACTCGACCGTGTGTGTTGAGCACTTAGCTTTGATTCCATAACTTCACATTAGGCTAAGTCTCTTAAATGAGGACGAGAAATGATAGGGTTAATTATAAGTTACTATGCTAAACGTAGAGTACTCGTATTCTTTCAAAAACTCATGTGTTCTCGTTGTTTGCTTATTCTCCCTTCACATGTAAATAATTTTTGCTTAATAAATATTGACTTAGGGGTTTAGTTGGGATTGTTGGGTTTCTAGTCTTTTCTAGTAGCTTCCGTGTAATTAAATTGGGAAGACATTAAGGTATCGCCAGCGTCACGGTTTTGAAGTATTGGCACCCGAATAATCAAAAGCTTCACCCAATAATAAGATTTCAAGTGCTCACCTAAATCAAGCAAACAATTTGAAGCCCTACAAGGCTGAAAAATCTATGCAAAATTGAGAGTGAATCAAGCCTTAATCTTCGAAGCTTTAAAGATCCAAAATTCGCCTTAGCGTGAGGATATACGTCTTTGGCTAATAAAACCACCGATGAGGCGGATAATAAAAGGCAAGATAAGACCGAAGTCATAATAAAAGCTTCATGGCGAAGTTGAATAAAAGATGGAGGTAAACCAAAGATAATAAGGCCCTTCCGTTAGGGGGCGTATAAAAGTCTTGGTAATAAGTCTCATGTTTAAAACTGTTATAAAACCATGTTTATCGATCCTTCTTGTTGACTTAATTTTTTGACATCGTTGTCTATTCGGAGGGGTTATTGATTTGATGGTATTGGTTACACCGTTAGGACTCTATTTTTAGACCTAAATCTCTATTATCGCATAATGCAAACAATGTATCCTCGTGAATCATTCAAGACAAAATAAAATATAAGAGATACAACATAGGAAATTGGGAGGATAAGTACGTGATTAGGGCATATGAGTAGTGTTAGCATTACTAACTTATAATGACAATGATCTCGTTGCACGCTTGGCATGGAATTGGGGTGAAAATCGAGGACGATGAAATTATCTCTAACGAAGCATTCACGTGTTCTTATTCTATGAACCTAAACGTCCCATTTTGCGATATAAATCATGCATTATGTCTAAAACGCAAGTAGTAGCAATAGTAGTAGTGTAGCTAGTTTATCGTTCAATAAAGTGAATAAAAATGAATTTTGGAGATGCTACGATACTTTATTCTAGCATTGCGTGAGGGCACGACAATGGTTTAGTATGGGGGAGTGATGAGACTGCTTTTATACATAGTCTCATCGTCCTAATAGGGCTTAAAATGTATTAAATATCATCAAAATACCCATATATATGCTTGTGTTTGTTGCTTGTGTATTTTAGGTACAGATATTGAGAAAATGACAAAAGATCACAAGAATCATGCAAAAACGAACACGGGAAACAAAGCCGCACAATGAACCAAGCCCTAATGAAGAATTTTCCAAAGAAAACCCTTGAAGACTTGAAGAATTATGAAGAAGGGTCCTCCAATATGGAATAATTGACACTTTATACCCTTGTATCTTCATAATTACAAGTTTGGTCCCTAAAGTTTGTCAAAATTACAAAAAGGGTCCTCCACTTTGAAGAATTGACAAGTTTAGCCCCTAAACAAAGATAAATTGTCAACCATTGTCCTCCACAAAGTCAAATATATCATGAAGTCCTTGAAAGTACAAGAAATTACAAGTTTGGTCCTTTGAAAATCCTAAAATTACCAAAAGGACCCTTGACTTTCAACATTTGGCAAGAATGGTCCCTCATAAATGAAGACTTGGCAATTTCAGTCCTCCAAAATGCCAATCATACAAGTTAAGACCATAATCCATTAAGAAAATGCCAAATCAGTCCCTCAAGAATCACAAAATGGCAAGAAATACCCCTGAAAATACTTTAGAAAAGTATTTGGGGCAAAAGTGTGAAAAGTAAAACTTTAATAACAAAGGGATCCGGATTTTTGTGCAATATTTACAATGTGAAAGAAGAAAAGAAGAAGAGGGGTATATATGGCCAGACAAGATAGATACCTAGACCAGTAGTGGGGTGACACGTGCCCCACTACCACTTCTCCACCAATGAGAACCTCCCATTCCTCCACCTCATACTCCACTCACCAGGGTTTAACTAATTTATTTAATTAGTTAACTAATTGGCGCCTTAACACCTATTTAAAAAACAAAACAGATCAAAAACATCTTCTTCATGTTCATCACACGATTTGGGTTTTCTTAATTGTGTAACAATTAAACCCTAACCTCTTCCAAATTGGTGATTAGGGTGACACTAAACATATCCCAACTTTCAAACAGCTTGCCACTTCACCTCACACCCCACACAAGATTCCCTGCTTTTCACCTTTGTGCATACTGCCAAATTTTGGACAGTCATCCAACGTCCCACAACAAAGCTTGGATTTTAAGCTTGATATACAATATTTGATCAAATTTTCACCATGCCAGCTCCACAAACAAACAAGAAAGAGTCACATGATCTTCAAAGTTCAAAACAAGACAAGGGGCATTTCTAGGACTTCACAGCAATTAGGGTAACGTTTTTTTAGCTTAACTAGTTCCTTGTATGCCTATATAAAGGCCTTAGCTTTCTACATTTTAGCTTGCTCTTGAATTTTCAGTTGTTCACTTTTCTGTAAATCCTTTTCAATCTTAATGAAATGTGTTTGAAATGTTGAAGAAAGCTCAAGTGCCATTGTTATAATCTGCTTATTATTGTTCTTAGTTTGCTATTTCTAAATCTCAAAACCTGTTTTTAAGGAGAGTGCAAAAGTTTGCATTTTTCCTTCAAGCTTGATATTTTGCTAAGTTCTTGTTCAAACCTTGGAATTCTTGGGCTATAGGGCTGATCATAGTATCCTGATATTGTGTTATCAAGGTGTGGTGAGGCTTATAACTTGGGGATAATCAAGTGTGGGGTAACAAGGTTGCATCAATCAAGTCTTTTTACTTTTCTGATTTTGATATTGTGCCTCTAACCTTATTGAATCTTAGCAGGGTTGTTTGTGGAAGCTTGTACTTGTTCTTGCTAGTACATAAGCTCAAAATTCGTGGGTGTGGATGTACATCCATGAGGTTTGCATAATTAATCCCAAAATCTGCTTAAATCTTGATTTTTGGTGATATTTGTGTGTGACTTGTGTCTTGTGAATTTTGTGGCTTAAAACTGCTTGAATCTGCTTACCCTAGCTGTTGTTGTGTTAATTTGGGCTTGGGTGGTCTTAAATCTCACTTTTGATTTGAAAAACTTGTTTTTGAAAAGTTAAAGGGGTGTTTGGGATTACCTGTTTGAAATCATTTTGTGTTATTGTGTTATTGGAAGTTTGTGTTTGTGTTTGTGTTTGTTATCTGTCATACACTTGTTTGAGAGTATTTTGCTGCAAGTTATTGGACTTAAACCTTGAAATTAAACAATCTGTTATAAAATCTTTGTTATTGCTTGTTTTGACCTAGGATCTTGGGAACACTTAGGGTGTATGCATGCTTAGGGCTAAAAGTGGTTAAAACAAAGTCATTGTAACCTGTTTGTGAGATTTGAGGTGTTGAATCTGGCTTGTTGGTCAAATACATCAGCAAAGTGAAATCTGCTTGTGTTTAGTGTTCATCAGTAACATTCATAAGCTTGAATCTTGATTTAGGCTTAAAACCATTGCCTGAAAACTGTTTAGACTTGTTTATTTGAGTTTATAATAGCTTGTGTATGCATTTGGTTGAATTTGGTTGGCTGATTATTGCTAAAACTGCTTATAAGTGCTCAACTGCTTATTGTTCTAAGTCTGTGACAGATCTGGTGCTTTATTGAATTAATTGTACAAATTGGTTGTTGCTTGTTGTGATTTATTGATTGTTATTTACTCCTTATGATCCCATGATCATTTGGGTGCCTTGTTGAAACTTGAATCTCCAAAAAGTTCACTAAAGACAAAAAAGTCTATAAGTCAAACAGTGAGAAAAGTTCCCACTGCTCAACACACAAAACTAGCCCCTGCTAGTGTTAATTTGTACTCAGCTTATGAATAAGCTATTTTAGCTTATCCAGACCTGCAACAACTTATTTTTTGTGATAGATCTTCATTATTTGACATATTTGATTAGACTGGAGCTTATTGGACTTTGACTTTGACTTTTTGCTAGAAAACCAACTTATTTGACTTTTTCATAGGTGCTTATTTGCTTTTTCCAGCTTATTGAGTCAGCTTATTTGAAATTTTTTTGTTGAAATAGCTTAATTAAGTCATTTAAAAGCTTTAGAAACTTGAATCAGCTCTTGGGGTGGCCTAGAACTCAAAAACGACTATTTTGTCGTTTCTGTAGATTGCTTATTGCATTTTCAGGCTTATTCCTTGGGCTTATTTCAAATTTCTTTTTACAGAAGTCTTATTTAGGACAAAAGAAGCTTGTGTGTCTAATTTGAGCTTATGGCATCAGCTCATAGCTTAATGGGCCAAAAAGCCCATTAAGAATAAGTTGTTTGGTATAAGTTTGCTTATTTCATGTTTTCAGCTTTTGGGGCTTTTGGAAAAAGTTGTTCAAAATCAAATTTTGAGTCAAGTAGTGCTTTTTGGGCTTATTTGGGGCACTTTATCATTTTCGTCTCAAATTTGGCCCAATAAGGATCTGTTTTGGGTTTAGCCCATTTTCTAGGCCCATTAAGAGTATTTAGGTAATTTCAAGTCCATTTCTGAGTTACTTAGGTTAAATTAAGCTAGTTTGCAACTGTTTAGAATTTTTTATGATTTTCGGATTTTTAATAATATTTTAATATTATTTTATTGTTAAAAATTTAAAGTCTCATTTTCTAAGTTTTTATATTTTTCCTAGGTTCTAAACACTTAATTAGGAATTTTGCAACTTTCCAAATATTTTTAGGGTCTTTTAATTATTTTCTAGAATTATTTTAAGTTTTAATTGATTTTAATAGTTTTTAATTGTTTAAGAATAGTTTTTAGTGGTTTAAAATTAAAAAAAAAAATACTTTTAGCTTAATTAGGTTATTTTAATGGTTTACAAACTTTAAGATCTTGTTTGGGACTTTTTATTAGTTCATATTGATTTTTAGGGCTTTAATTAGCATTAAAAAGTTAATATTTAATTAATTAAAAGGTTTTGGCATGTTTGCATTTTTTGTAAACTCTTAGAATATTTTTGTGGATTATTAGTGATTTTTAGGAATTTTTAGGGTAAAATTTTAATTTTGGTGCTTTTTACGGTTTTACGTGTACACCTTTTTCGTCTTAGTTTAATTCGACATCGTAACCGTCATTCTCTTCTTATCCCATTTCTATTTTTCTTTCTCACAAATATAATCACAAAGTTAATCCAAATCATTACACTCATAACACACTAGCCTCCTTGAGAACGAACTCATTTTAGGGTCATTAGTGCTTGGTTTTCCTAAACCGACACTTAACGCTTACCACTATTTTGCCTTCATTTTCCTAAAGGGGTAAAAACTCTACATCAAACATCATGTCTTTCTCTCATTAGGAAATCACGACTCTTTGTTTTCTCTTTTATTCTTCATCTTAATCTAATCTTTCTTTTTTTGGTTTAACCCATCATGTTATTCGTGTTTGGTTAGTTGTGTATTAAGTCATACAAGTTGTATCATTCACCAAGGGATTCGTGGATTGTTTTTAGTGTTGTTTTAGTTATCTTGTATTTCGTGAGTTTTTCTTGATAAAACATCCCAAGATTCCAAGTTTTTTCGTGTTTTTGTTATTCCAATGATCCATATGTCTTCTACATAGTTGTGGTAGAGATACGGGTTCTTTGGTTTGGTTTAAATCACGTTTTTCTAGGCAAAAAATATCAAGTTTTTCCTCAAATTTCATAACAGTAACACGTATTACGACAGGAATAGTAACACTCATCGCAATGGCTAGGGTTTATGGATTGCGACGAATATTGTGATGGGTATTCCGATAGGGTTTTGATATTGCGATCAATATTGCGATCCATATTGCGATCAAGATTGCGACAGAGTCTTCATTGTGATATTGCGACAGGTTTCTCTTTTGTATATTGGGATAGAACCATTTGTGCACATTACGACAGACATTGTGAGGGTATTGTGACAGAGTTAATAGTATACCTTGCGACAGAGTTCTTAGAGATATTGCGACAGTGTTAATAGTGAACATTGCGACAGACTTTGTGAGGGTATTGCAACAGAGTTAATAGTATACATTACGACAGAGTTCTCTGAGACATTGCGACAGATTGAATTGTGTTATTGTGACAGATATCATTGTTGGTATTGAAGAATTTTTGGTTTCTCGAGATCTCATTCTTAGGGGAATTACTCATTTTAGGGGATTTTAACTACGACACTTTGCTTTCTATGAATTGAGATCCTGTTTTACACACGATTTCTATGACGACGTCTCAACAAGATATTTATGTTGTGGGTACTGAGAATCGTCCACCCATTCTTACCAAGGAGAATTACGCTACATGGGCTAGTCGTCTTCTTCGTTATGCCAAATGTAAAAACTGGGAAAGCTGATAGTGAAATCTATCCAAGATGGTCCATACGTTAGACGAACCATTACTGTGCCTGGAGATTCCATGAATGCTAATCCAATAGCGGACTCAAGTCATGAGCAAAAGGATGAAGAATTAACTGAAGCTGAATCCAAACAACTCGACGCTGATGATCAAGCAATTCAAGTAATTCTTATGGGACTCCCTAAAGATGTTTATGCTGCTGTCGATAGCTGTGAAACAGCACACGAGATGTGGCTTAGGATACAAGAAATGATGAAGGGGAGTGAAATTGCATTACAAGAAAAGGAGAGTAAGTTGCTTCTTGAATGGGAGAAATTTACGTCTATTGAAGGGGAACAAATTGAACCTTACTATCATCGGTTTTCAACCCTCATGAATCATCTTAGAAGAAACAAACATGAACCTACACAAATTGCTGCCAACATCAAATTTCTTGATAATCTTCCTTCTGAATGGTACCGATATGTCACTCTTGTCAATCAAACCAAGGATCTTCATGTCGTGGACTATACTCAAGTATATGCTTATTTGAAGATGAATCAAGATGAAGCTAACAAAGATAGGGCTGAAAGACGTGCCAAAACACAAGATCCATTGGCTTTATGGCAAACTCTTCATCATCTATGTCATATCCCATGGTACCCTACCATCAAACGTCATCAAGTAACTTCATGCCACAACAACAACAACAACAACTCACCTCTTATGGATATCAACTTCCTGCTGCTGTGAATTACTTACAGCAACCCATTGCTTGTTTTGATGACATCACTGACCCTACTCATGCGATTAATACTGGTCTTGCATTTCTTGCAAAGGCATTCAAATTTACCATTAACCCCATCAACAATAATCAGAGAATCTCCTTGAACACTAGAAATAGTCAGATTGCTCAACCTTTCATGAATGCGAATCAAGATCGCCAATTGGTAGTTGTTGGGAACACGGGGATACAGTTTCAACAATATGGTCATAATGTTGGACAGACTGTTGGGAGTGTAGGAAATCAGTGTGGACAAAACTGGGGTCAGAATCCGAGTGTTCTGAATGTGGGTAATCAGAATGGGTTAATTGTTGTGTCAGCGGTCAGTAATCAGATGGGAAATATTGTGGCTGCAAGGGCTGAGAATACTGGTAGGGGAAATGGAAACCACAATCGGCAGGTTCAGTGCTACAACTGCAGGGGATTTGGTCATTATGCTCGAGATTGCACAGCTAAAAAGAAGAGGGATGCTGCTTATCTTATGGATTCTACAACAGAATATGACGAGGAAGAAGAAGTGAATGCCAACTAGATCTTGATGACAAACCTACAGCAAGCATCTACCTCAGGAATGGATAATGACAGTGCTCCCGTCTATGATTCAGACGGTCCCTCTAAGGTACAAACACGTTTTGATGATAATGATATATATAGTATGTCTAATTAGGAGGAAGAGTATAATGAGATGCTTGATCCCTACATTGATACACACAGGGATCAAACGAATAATAGTAATATTATTTCGAATGATCCCGGTATGAACCTTAGTGTTGATCAAGTCGCCCAGCCTACAACCCTTCCAGATGCGACACATGCGTATTATAAATCTTTATTTGATAAGCTTGCTAAGGATGTTTACCATGCTAAGGTGGTTAATAATATGTTTAGAGAAACTAATGCCAAATTGACCACTGAGCTTGTGGGATATAAGGAACGAGAGAAAAGTTTTGAAGTTTATCATGCTAAAATTAAGGAACTTGAACAAGCTCATGCTACATCGGTTTATCAAGAAAAATGGACAACTAAGAAATTAAATACCTTACATTTAAGTAGTGCTAAACAGATAAGTGAATTGAATGATGAAATCACCTATCTTAATAAACAACTTTCAACTGAAAAATCTATTACTTCGGATCTAAAAGAAGAACGAAAAAATTGAAACATGATTAATGGGCTTCTTGAGGATTTTTACAACGCTCAGGGTAGGATCAGGGAATTAGACAACCATTTGGTAAAGCGTGGCCAATCTATGCAGACGATAAACATGCTCGCACCAAAAGTGAATGAGATTAATTACACCAGTTACAAATTGGCTTTAGGTTGTCCTCGTCCTCCCAATCCCAAATATCTTAAGCATGCTCAGACCACCCATCAAAGTTTATATAATGGTAATGTGTTGCTAGATAAGCATGATCCTCCTATTGTGTGTGATTCAGAAGAAACCGTTGAACTTGCTGAAGAGAGTCGTTTATGATTGCAAAAGCTTAATAGAGAAGTCACAACCATTTATTATCTGAAAGTTAATCCTCCAACAGTCTTTGTTCGGTCTAAAACGAGTTCTGAAATGCTTTTGATACCGAGTGAGGAATTGTCAGATGACCCTCTTAAACCGAGTATTGCACGACGATTTCTAAATGAGATAAAAGATAATTTTGCCATTCTTAAACGTGTTGTTAATCCCAAAATCACTGGCGGAAATTTTACATCACCAGTTCAGATTGAGGTTCAAAAAATTCTTCGAAATGATATTAATCCGATTGTTAATCAAGTTGATGCTAGGATAAGCAGTTTAGAAAATACTCTTCTTAAAGAACTAGCTAACTTGGTTGAAGAATTTTAATCTTTGGCGAAGGAGGCTGGTGAATCTCTTGATAAAATCAAAGTCTTGGATAACGATCTTGAAAGACTCTCTAAAGCAAGTGACAGTGATGATAGTAGTCTCGTTGCATTAAATATCTCTGTGTCGGATTATGAAACCCTCCAAACTGAGCTTGAACGTATGAAAGAGAAAATGGAATCTTATGTCATTAAAAAGGATAAAGAATTCACCGATCTTTGGAATAAATTTGTCAAAGAATGTGATGAATGCAAATATGACATGATTTTGTACGATAAAGCTTACAATGAAATGCAACAAAAAAACGTACGGTTGACAACTCAGTTGGGAGGTGCTTAGGGAAACAATATGGCTCCTTTTGAGCTAGAGAAGGTCAGTGAGGGGAATGTTCAGAAGCTTAAGGCTAAGATTGCAGATTTAGAATCTGAAGTTGTTTCATATAAGCGGGTTGTAGAACAAAGTAAGTCTGTCTATCAGAAACTAATCGATAAAATCTGTGAGAACTGTAACTTAAAGGCCTTGTTAAAAGATAAGACTTCTGAGCCTAACTCGATTGTGGACACGATGATCTAGAAACCAGCAACCTCGAGACCTACTCGTATTGCTGTAACACCTTTTCCCAAGGTTGCTGGAACAAAAGCTGAAGTGATTGCCCTAGGAATGTTTCGTGTTAGTTCTCTCTCTGTGCCTAGCAGACAACGTAAAGCAAGCCTTAGGACAAAACCGACCAGTATTTCTCAACCACAAGTCATTAATTTAAAAAGTGCTAATTCTAATAGACGCGTGTCTTCTTCCACAGGAATAAATAATTACACTAAGAGCAGAAGGCCACAGCCTACGAGCAATACAAGGAATGATAGGGTCCCTTTTGCCTCTAGAAGTAGTCGCCCAAAGATCAATAATGTGGATGTAGAAGAACACCCAAGGAATTTACCACAGTTTAATCATAATCAGAAACTTAATTCATCTGAATGTAATGACTTTAAGCTTGCTATTCGGAATGAAAAATCTAAAGTTATTTGTGCTAAATGTATTAAATGTTTCTTTACTTTTAGTCATGATGCTTGTGGTTTGACTATGAATGGTTTGAATTATGGTGGTTACACTCGAATTGACAATCTCTCAATTAGTGAAAAACATAGCACTCCTAAGCTAAGATGTATTGTAACACCCCCAAATTTATACAACTCAGTACAGCGGAAGACTAGTTGGTGTTACGGGATAACACATTACTCACATCATAGACAACGCATAAAAATCGCGTCGTTTAATAATAAATCATTTCCATTCATAAATATCAAAGTTACATCGGTCCCAAGTCATTACATTTCATACAAAGTTTTACAAAATATTTGAATGGAAAATATTGTTTAAGTGCGGGCCATGAATTCTTGTTGTCTTCCTGAGAATTAAATTCAAGTACCTGAGATAAAACATGTTAAAAGAAAAGGTCAGCGATAACGCCGAGTGAATTCATAGAGTTTAATAAATTCCATCAATATAACTTTGGTATAAAATTATTACCAAAAATCATTTTGTACAAATCATTGTAATAGGCCATAGAATAGCCAAAATCATTTTATACAAATCTTTATCAAAATCATAATATAGGCATTTGCCTTAAAAATCATTATACGAGCCAATGTCGTAAAAAACATCATACAATACGTTTTACAACGTTGTATAGATTAAATAAAAACCGTTTTATGAATATGGTTATGAAAACCAAAACACGAATATAATATCATTAGTATGACCCTGTATTGCTAGTCAGGCAATACATCGAAATTCGGAGCGTCTAGTAGTATTTTGTTAATCGGATTATTATAAGCCGCATGACATTGTTACCTTACTAAACCAACAACGGGTAGCTAACCCGATACCAATTTTGCCCATCTAAAGTAGCGTGTCGTCACAAAGGTCACGCTATGGAAATCTTCTCATACATAAATTCGCTTACAAATCAATGTGGCACGACGGGGATCAACCGTCAAGGCGCGAACTTGGGTGATCGTCCCCAAATAGTACTATTAAATGCATAAGCGTCTACCAAATCCCGGTAGTTCACAATTCATGCTAATGGGACTTTTAGTGACATAACCTAACTTTAATAATCCATTTAATTTCATCTATCGGGTCCTTTAATCATTTATCGGGTCATACAATCGGGTCATTCAATCATTCAGGTCCAAAATCAATAAACAAACAATCGGGACAAATGGTGTCCTATTTTATTAAAAACTAACATGTTATCTCCCTCGCGGGTTTATAAAACATTTATAAAAACATTTAAAAGAGTGCGAGGCTATGAACTCACGTTGATGTGGGAAGGCGGGTTATCGGCAATTCAGACGTACGGTACGTGCTTCAATCACGGAAACCTAGACAAATAATACTCGGTCTTAGACTCATGTCCAATGACTTTATAAAAATACCAATTATGTATACATATGATGATTATATATATATGATGATCAAGTGGGTTTACATATCCTCATTTACTCATTTTAGTGTTATATGTCGATAACCTTTATACTAGTTTTAACTATTTTCACGTTTTAAGTCCAATAAGCCTTTTATAGGTTCTTTAACTTGTTTTAATCCATATTATACCTATATTATCAGTATATATTCTTCCCATGTTGGGCCCAAATGGGTTAAGCCCTATAAGTTCTTTTTATGGGTGTTTATCTTATTTAGTCCAATTAGCCCAAGTATTAGTCCAATATGTTTACTTAGCTCGTTAATGTCCGTATGCCCTATAGTTCGGGTTTTATTGGTTTTTACTTATTATACATGTCTATATATCAGTATATAAGTTTCGTAAAGTTTTCATTAGACGGGTCCAACCATCTATGTTTTATTTAACAAAAACGTTAATTTTACGGCAATAGCCGAAAAAGTCGTAAAAATCATGTTTATAGTTTTTATATCTTATAAAACATAACAAGTTACTATTTTTATAAAATGTACACTTATTTAACTTTTTACATACTTATATAAATAGAATTCATGAGTTAGTGGGTTTTAATTTATATTTTATACTATTAAAATTTGAGTGCTTATATAATAGTATTATTCTTTAATTTCCAAAAATCTGATTTTTATCTTCACTTTCACCAAAACTGCCATATCTTGAGTTCTATATGGAGATAGAAGCTCAAATTTTTATCACATAAACTACATGATATGTGCTATATTTAACTCTTCTATAGCTACTGTTGAATCATCCTTTAAGTAGTTTCTAAAAATCGTCCAAAACAGTGAACTCAGATTTATACCTTAGACTTGTTTTGATCATATCTCACTCATTACAATGATTCCATTGCTTGGCCAACTCTCACATGTGTACAAGACATATAGATTACTGTAAATGGATTCTTACTTCATCATTTTATCAGTCCATGACCTGTTTCTTTACTGTTTTATACAGCCATGTAAATTAATTAAGATTTTAGCCTTGTTCTTTATAGTTTTTCACCTTTTTAATCATGTTTATCAACACCAAATCCCCACATAAAATTTTTATCATCATATAATCATCATATACATATACAATAGGAAATAAAATACATGTTTACATAATCAAAATAACAAGAAGATGAGGAGGACAATCTTTATACCACCATGATGATGTAGGTTGATTAAAACATGGATTTTGATGGAGAAACTTGTGCATAGCCAACAACATCTTCAAGACCACCATTCTTCATGTATACCTTGTGGAAAATCAGCCCTACTACTCCATGAAAACTCCTCCTTGGATGTTATGAGCACCACCAATCAATAGGGTTTCAAAGTGGCTTCAACATGTATGTAAATAACAAGAGATTTCATGGTTAATTTTGATCAAGTGATGGTGGTTTATGGTGAAGAATGGGACGGCAATGGCAAGAGGGAGAGAGTGTGTGTGACTGGTTTGCATGGTGAAATGAGAAAGTGTGAAGTAGTTGATGGTTTTGTGGTAAGCTTAGCTTACTAGCTAAGCTAATGACACATGTTGCTTGTTTTGTGAAGTTATGGACACATCATAAGATGTGTTGGTGGATTTTGGCCGCCCCATGTGTAGTGGGGTGGGATAAATTAGTTTGTCATATCCCACTAATTTACGGGTATTCCTCGATTCTAGTTTTCTCAATTTGCGTGCCCTCGGGTCGTTTTATGAAAGACGTTTTTATAAATTATGAATCAACGTCATAAAACGAATCCAATAAAAATTGTCTCATCAAAAACGGAGTTCGAAAACGTAAATACATAATCCTAAGGTTTCCGGTTTAGTCGTAAAGGACGTTAAAATAAAATCGTAAGTCCTAATCTCTTCTCGTAAATTTGTGAGTTTATGAACTAACACAAATTTAAAACTCCAAAATAATATTTATGGACAAATTTATTTTCTGAAATGTCGGACTGTCACTAAAGACGGTGTATGTAAACGTAAGCACGTAACGTTGAATCCTCCGGTTTAGACGTAGTCGATGCTACTCCAAGACGTAAATCCAAATTTCTTCCCAAAAATAAGTGAGTTCATATTGTATCATTAAAATAATATTTTCAAATAATATTTGAGAATAAAATATCAATCGTAAATTGACAGACTGTCACAGCATTTACCCCTAAACAGGATCTTTGTCCTCAAAGATCATCTTACTACTCGCTTCTTATAGAGTTAAAGCCATGTTGGTATTTCCTCCATATTCGGTCTTTTCTCACAAGTGCAATTCATTACAATACGCGAGTTCTATAAAACATAACTACGGGAATAAGATCAGGCTAAATGTTGACTTACTTTCTCTATCCATGACTTCACGGGTTTCTGATGAATGCAACTTTTCGCCGATCTAAGCTTTACTACGAACAATCAGATTTTCACTTGATAGATATTCCATCAAGTTCGATATACGAAACATAATTCACGCAGTCTTTGAAGTCCTAGGGTAAATCCAGCTTATATGCCTTTCAAACCAATCTTTTATATCTTCTCAATGGTCCCATACAACGGGGACTTATATCCCCTGATTTGTCAGATCATGAATTCATTTTTCCAAGGTTAAAAATTGTGGCATAACTTCGCTACCCATTTGGCACTTCAAGATCTACATTTCATATTCACATAACCTCTTGCCCACTACCGGCAGTCAATAATCAGATTCTAATTTCAACAATCATTTCAGATCTCGCGGGTCGGGTATTTTGCAAGGATAGGTTCGCCATCATAGGAAACCTTAAACCTAAAAGACATGTCCAACTCACAATGGGTGTATGTCGGGTGTCCTTATCTCAACTCCTGCTTACAGATGCTCTAAGATTTAGATCCTAACAAGATTCGATCTCAATCCTAATACGATGATTATCAATGATAATCTCTCCAAAGGAAAACGATTATACGGTTTATTACAAAAGGTCATTCATTCAAACATAAAACAACACTTATATTACTCTGTATCGTTACTTTACCTCGTCCCTTCGATTTGGGATGGTACATAGTACTCTCATCAAGGTTCGTTCTCAATGATTTCTAAGCAAATCTCTAGAAATTCGATGCGAAGCGAGGATCTTGATATAGATGTTTGATACAGACACACTATGTTTACATAACTCTTTTGCATTTATCATTAACGAGAATGATATTAGCAGATTTGGTCAGTCTGTCGACGATGACCCAAATCGAATCAAATTCAGATGATGACCTTTGCAGTAGCTAGACGTTTACTAATGTATGAGGCAATGTCTGCCTTCATAATTGCCATTAGTACAACTTCTTCAGACAAAGATACTTTTAGTCAAAAATGACATACATATAATACTTATACTTACAAATTCCAACATAACTATATCTCATAATCTCCATATTTAGGCAACCACAAGTGGCCTTTTATACGTTTAACGCTATCGTCTTCTCAATTTTAATGGTTCACATTAGCCGTGAAACCTTTCACTATTTATATTATCCTTTTCACAAACATCGTTTATTTTAAATTGTTTGGCAATTTATTTTGCACGTTCATTATTAAGGAACATGTCCTAACTGGTTCTTTATCTTTTTTTTTATAATATGTCAGTATCTATATTCACCTCTCATGATGATGTAATTATCATGTCCACAATTCACTCAGATATTCTTTCTATATTATGCGTCAGTAATTACGTTCACTTTCCTGATGAAATAAATATCATAACCGTATTTATTCAAAATTCACATTTTCTCTGTTTTAGTTTCGTCTCATCTATCATTTTTATCATTTTTTCTCAATCCGACGTTTTAAAGCGTCGATAATCATTATAATTAATTAAATAATAATCAGTTAATTTTTATGAAACGTAAACGTAAAGATTTTAAATTTCTTAGTCCATCCAATTATAAAATGTTCAAAATTAAATTTGAATTTAATTAACAAGATTTTTGTTGATTTATCGAAAATAATTAAAATAATTAATAAGACGTGTAAATGTTCGAAAAATCTTTGGTTATACCATGGTCAAAATTTTCTTAGTTTGAAAAGCAAAAATTGTTGTTTCAAATTTCAAGTCATAAGTTATATAGTTTCCTCAATTCTTCTTAGGTTGTCTAGAAGTATACACAAACATTTACCCCTAAATAAAAGTTTAGTTAAATGGTTTGTGTATAAGGGAATAATCCCTTAAAATCCTTTGTTAAAACATTTGTCAAAACATATTTCCATTTTCTTTTTGGTAAAATCCAAAGTCTTAAAAGGGCTCTTAATTTTTGAAGAGTCAATTTATATTCCATTATCTTTTAATCACATGGTTAAATCATGTAAAGATTCAAGTCTTTAATCACGTGTTAATTATTCAAGGTTCAGGTTTTCACTGTTCGGCCAATTCAGGGCAGTCTATAAATAATTATTAACTCATTCTTATTCGTATATACAAACAAATGGTCCTAAATGATCACAAGCATGAATTTATCAAATTACAGCCTACACACGTGATTCACCAAATTTATGAATACTACATGTGCATTAGTCAATCCAAACGACATCACATGAAACTCATAATGTCCATTACAAGTTCTGGGTGTAATGATTGGTATAGATAATCTTTTTCGCAGACGCGAAGTTGATGATAACCATGTCGTGGATCAAATTGCTAGAACCTTGTAATTGATCGAACAAATCTTCCATTTCGAGTTATGGATATCGTTTTCGATTGTCAATTTACTCAGTTCACAGTAATCTATAAATATAAGGAATGATAACACCATATCTCTTCATGATGACAGGCTTGGTAGAATAAAATCTTTCTCCGACAACTCTTTCAGTTGTATGGTAATTCCTTTAATTCAGATGGTGCTGACGCACAGTGCACAAGCCATAGGTGCAGCACCAGGAATAAAATCAAATACCAAATTCAACTTGCCTTAATGGCGAATGTCTAGGTAATTCCTCAACAAATACTTACTAAAGTTTCAAATAACAGAATTATCTTTTAATAAATTCATTTTAAGTTCTTTCTAGATTATAATATCTATGACTAATTCACAACCATTCACGGTATAATTTCAAGTCTAAATGCAGGATAAAATCATCCATCAAGAATTATTTAGATCACTTTTGATAATCAATATCTTATCATTTAGGGGAATTCTACTCGAGTTCCCATCAATTAAGACAATGTCGTCATGTCATAATCAATCAATCCATTATACTGGCACTATCGACTTTCCAGTTTTATTGCCGTCGATAAGATGTGAAGTTCTCAAAAGACTAATAATACTCATAATCCTTCATAAATTCAAGGATATATGGAGACATAACTACTATTAAAAGAGTAAGGTCCACGCACAATCTATGCGAGAGAATTTCAAATCAGATACAGGCGAAAACATTTAATGAATATGAATATATCCCATGTTTTCATAATTTGAGTACGCATTCGAAAGCTCCTCGGATCGTTACCCAGGTCATTCAAATGAACTCAAATCAAAAGAAATGATAAGAACGTCGATACATCCGGTCGGGTATCAACACTCGGTAATCGGATACTTCTCCTAAGAATCTCAATACGGGAGAATTGGACAAGAAAGAATTGTCAATTGTCAAATAAGACAATTTCCACAGATGAGTAAATTCGACTCAGAAGAATAGGTGTTACAGGCACATATGTAGGTGTCTTCTATCATTATGTCCCTATTTTTCACTTCTTGCAGATCTCATAAAATTTTAATCTTTCACAATCTTCAAAGGTAATGTAGTGTTTATTAATCAGTTTTATGGTGACTACTAATCAGCCTTGCATAGTCCATTCCAAATTGTATGTAGGGGCGCAACTATATACAATTTCAATATTAACGATGCAATACTCAGTTCGTCAAAATTTTATCATCATGTTTATAATAAAAACATTTTCATGCTTAATTCTTAAATAAGAATCAAAAACAAATTTACAAAGATTTTCTTTGTTATGAAAACAATAAGGTTTTCTAAAGTGTTTTATAAACAACTTCATTCAAATAACAATCACTTATAAATCTCACTACGAATAATCCTTATAGTGATGCAAATTCATTTTTTCTCAAAGGATACCGTTTCAACTTTATAAAAACAATGAGTGATCTGCAAAAGAGTGATGAAAGCTTGTTCACCAAGAATTAACTACGATATGATAGGAAATGAGCTTAGCCAAATAATCATGCGGTTCATGACCTTGATGGCACTCAACAATAATAATTCACAACGTAACTAAAATCAAGATGAGTACTTGTTCAATGGTTGCATCACTAATGCGAGCATTAGGAAGAAGCAAGAAAAGATAGATAACATCGATACATGTAGAATTTAGCAATCAAAGGTAGTCTTTTCATTAATCACAAACAAGTCAAAATTGTACCGTAACACATTACGTGTCACTATGTCATACAATTCTCAAAACTCATCCTACCAACTGATATCTCAGTTAAGTTAGGGATTTTTAAAAGATACCACAATGAATACTAATCTACAAGAGTCATTAGGTGTCCTGCCTGTCCCGGAAGATCCATCGGTCCCAATTCAGAAGAAGATTTCTTCAATTAATTTCTTGGACACTGGGCATCCTCATTAGTGGACAATGGCCTAGGAACAACCTTTAACACAAACCTACAATCAATTAATACCTTATAATTCCATCACAGAACTTAACGGCTTTATTAACAATTTCATATTCCATACAGGTTAAATTTTACCTTATTCAAGTTTCAATCAACTTATACTGAATGGGATATCCTACCTCACTCTTCAATACTTTCAATCTTATTCTTACACCTTTAAAGGGCAACATAAGTTCGATATTATCAACACTTAATTTCCAATCCTATATTCCTTACAACAACAATTATCAAATAAGTCACTAGTATGAAATGACACATACATTCTATTAGATTTCTCGGAAAGGTACTAGTGGCATGAGGCTTTTGGGTAATGGTTCCAATGACAGCCTCAAGTGCAACATTCACCCTTTCGATTTCAATTTAAGAATTGGATGACAACGAATCAGATGACATCTTTCTAGGTGGTAACGTTTTGTCAAACTCTACTCTATAAGAAAAGATCGTCATGACATCGATATCAGATTTAATCTCGCCAATCCTTTTTCAATATCGCAATCAACTAATATCTACATTTCTACGAATATCAACCATTTGTCGGGATCATAAATATCCACAACTTGGTTTAGATCTAGGATAGCTAGAATTCCTACGAGAATAGCTTCGATTAATTTACTAGGGGATTTAGGGTTACTTGTGACAATCTACGTCGTATAAATACCTCGTATAAATATAGAAGTAATCATCAAACAATCATGTAATAAAATTACATCATATATATATATATATATAATCCAAGTTATATATATTAAAATAACACTTCTCAGTCTTGGCCTTGTCGGTAACTCGGGAATTCTTCGGCACCGTTATAGTCAAAAGATTTTTAGACATTTTGTGAAAAATGTTTATAGTTAAAAGATTTTGAAAAGTTTTATTCAAAACCTTGGTTTTTAAAAATCTTTCGTTCTCTATAACGAGAGCTCTGGTACCAAACTGTAACACCCCCAAATTTATAAAACTCAGTACAGCGGAAGACTAGTTGGTGTTACGGGAAAGCACATTACTCACATCATAGACAACGCATAAAAATCGCGTCGTTTAATAATAAATCATTTCCATTCATAAATATCAAAGTTACATCGGTCCCAAGTCATTACATTTCATACAAAGTTTTACAAAATATTTGAATGGAAAATATTGTTTAAGTGCGGGCCATGAATTCTTGTTGTCTTCTCGAGAATTACCTTCAAGTACCTGAGATAAAACATGTTAAAAGAAAAGGTCAGCGATAACGCCGAGTGGTTTCATAGAGTTTAATAAATTCCATCAATATAACTTTGGTATAAAATTATTACCAAGAATCATTTTGTACAAATCATTGTAATAGGCCATAGAATAGCCAAAATCATTTTATACAAATCTTTATCAAAATCATAATATAGGCATTTGCCTTAAAATTCATTATACGAGCCAATGTCGTAAAAAACATCATACAATACGTTTTACAACGTTGTATAGATTAAATAAAAACCGTTTTATGAATATGGTTATGAAAACCAAAACACGAATATAATATCAATAGTATGACCCTGTATTGCTAGTCAGGCAATACATCGAAATTCGGAGCGTCTAGTAGTATTTTGTTAATCGGATTATTATAAGCCGCATGACATTGTTACCTTACTAAACCAACAACGGGTAGCTAACCCGATACCAAATTTGCCCATCTAAAGTAGCGTGTCGTCACAAAGGTCATGCTATGGAAATCTTCTCATACATAAATTCGCTTACCAATCAATGTGGCACGACGGGGATCAACCGTCAAGGCGCGAACTGGGGTGATCGTCCCCAACTAGTACTATTAAATGCATAAGCGTCTACCAAATCCCGGTAGTTCACAATTCATGCTAATGGGACTTTTAGTGACATAACCTAACTTTAATAATCCATTTAATTTCATCTATCGGGTCCTTTAATCATTTATCGGGTCATACAATCGGGTCATTCAATCATTCGGGTCCAAAATCAATAAACAAACAATCGGGACAAATGGTGTCCTATTTTATTAAAAACTAACATGTTATCTCCCTCGCGGGTTTATAAAACATTTATAAAAACATTTAAAAGAGTGCGAGGCTATGAACTCACGTTGATGTGGGAAGGCGGGTTATCGGCAATTCAGACGTACGGTACGTGCTTCAATCACGGAAACCTAGACAAATAATACTCGGTCTTAGACTCATGTCCAATGACTTTATAAAAATACCAATTATGTATACATATGATGATTATATATATATGATGATCAAGTGGGTTTACATATCCTCATTTACTCATTTTAGTGTTATATGTTGATAACCTTTATACTAGTTTTAACTATTTTCACGTTTTAAGTCCAATAAGCCTTTTATAGGTTCTTTAACTTGTTTTAATCCATATTATACCTATATTATCAGTATATATTCTTTCCATGTTGGGCCCAAATGGGTTAAGCCATATAAGTTCTTTTTATGGGTGTTTATCTTATTTAGTCCAATTATTAGCCCAAGTATTAGTCCAATATGTTTACTTAGCTCGTTAATGTCCGTATGCCCTATAGTTCGGGTTTTATTGGTTTTTACTTGTTATACATGTCTATATATCAGTATATAAGTTTCGTAAAGTTTTCATTAGACGGGTCCAACCATCTAAGTTTTATTTAACAAAAACGTTAATTTTACGGCAATAGCCGAAAAAGTCGTAAAAATCATGTTTATAGTTTTTATATCTTATAAAACATAACAAGTTACCATTTTTATAAAATGTCCACTTATTTAACCTTTTACATACTTATATAAATAGAATTCATGAGTTAGTGGGTTTTAATTTATATTTTATACTATTAAAATTTGAGTGCTTATATAATAGTATTATTCTTTAATTTCCAAATATCTGATTTTTATCTTCACTTTCACCAAAACTGCCATATCTTGAGTTCTATATGGAGATAGAAGCTCAAATTTTTATCACATAAACTACATGATATGTGCTACATTTAACGCTACTATAGATACTGTTGAATCATCTTTTAAGTATTTTCTAAAAATCGTCCAAAACAGTGAACTCAGATTTATACCTTAGACTTGTTTTGATCATATCTCACTCATTACAATGATTCCATTGCATGGCCAACTCTCACATGTGTACAAGACATATAGCTTACTGTAAATGGATTCTACTTCATCATTTTATCAGTCCATGACCTGTTTCTTTACTGTTTTATACAGCCATGTAAATTAATCAAGATTTTAGCCTTGTTCTTTATAGTTTTTCACCTTTTTAATCATGTTTATCAACACCAAATCCCCACATAACATTTTTATCATCATATAATCATCATATACATATACAATAGGAAATAAAATACATGTTTAAATAATCAAAATAACAAGAAGACGAGGAGGACAATCTTTATACCACCATGATGATGTAGGTTGATCAAAACATGGATTTTGATGGAGAAACTTGTGCATAGCCAACACCATCTTCAAGACCACCATTCTTCATGTATACCTTGTGGAAAATAAGCCCTACTACTCCATGAAAACTCCTCCTTGGATGCTATGAGCACCACCAATCAATAGGGTTTCAAAGTGGCTTCAACATGTATGTAAATAACAAGAGATTTCATGGTTAATTTTGATCAAGTGATGGTGGTTTATGGTGAAGAATGGGACGGCAATGGCAAGAGGGAGAGAGTGTTTGTGAGTGGTTTGCATGGTGAAATGAGAAAGTGTGAAGTAGTTGATGGTTTTATGGTAAGCTTAGCTTACTAGCTAAGCTAATGACACATGTTGCTTGTTTTGTGAAGTTATGGACACATCATAAGATGTGTTGGTGGATTTTGGCCGCCCCATGTGTAGTGGGGTGGGATAAATTAGTTTGTCACATCCCACTAATTTACGGGTATTCCTCGATTCTAGTTTTCTCAATTTGCGTGCCCTCGGGTCGTTTTATGAAAGACGTTTTTATAAATTATGAATCAACGTCATAAAACGAATCCAATAAAAATTGTCTCATCAAAAACGGAGTTCGAAAACGTAAATACGTAATCCTAAGGTTTCCGGTTTAGTCGTAAAGGACGTTAAAATAAAATCGTAAGTCCTAATCTCTTCTCGTAAATTTGTGAGTTTATGAACTAACACAAATTTAAAACTCCAAAATAATATTTATGGACAAATTTATTTTCTGAAATGTCGGACTGTCACCAAAGACGGTGTATGTAAACGTAAGCACGTAACGTTGAATCCTCCGGTTTAGACGTAGTCGATGCTACTCCAAGACGTAAATCCAAATTTATTCCCAAAAATAAGTGAGTTCATATTGTATCATTAAAATAATATTTTCAAATAATATTTGAGAATAAAATATCAATCGTAAATTGACGGACTGTCACATGTATGTTCCAAAAAGTACGTACGTAGGGTCCACAGAAAGTCTTGCCAAGCCTAGTAACCCAAGATTTACCTCTAAATGGTTGCCTACTGGTAGAAATTTTGACTGTAGTGGCAAAATTATCGACACTAGTAGTTCTCATACTGACAGTGAAATATCGGTATGTGATAAGGCTTAATTATCATCTAACCCTACAGGAAACTATTTCATCGGTTGCCAAAATATTTGCTTCTCATATCATTGGCAGGATGTTGAAACTTGTCTCTGGTACGTGGACTCGGGCTGTTCCAAACATTTGTCTGGGAATCAAAATCTTCTCAAGAACTTTGTATGGCGTTTCATGGGAACTGTTCGATTTGGAAATGATCATGTTGCTGCAATTCTAGGCTATGGTGATCTTCATTGCATAAATATTATCATCACTAGAGTCTCTTTTGTTGATGGCTTGGGACACAATTTGTTCTCGGTTGGGCAATTTTGTGATTCAGACTTGGAGGTTGCTTTAAGAAGTCATACATGTTTTGTAAGAGATCTTGAAGGAGTTTATTTGTTGAAAGGAAATCGTACCACCAACCTTTACACCATTCATCTTTTTCAAATGTCTGTTGCTTCTCCGATTTGTCTCATGGCCCGAGCCACACCAACAAAGTCATGGTTATGGCATCAAAGGTCCTGTCATCTCAATTTCGATGCCATCACCCAACTCGGAAATGACCATCTCTGGCCTTCATGTGAGCAAGGTAAGAGCAATAAGAATCCTCACAAACCCAAACCTGTTCCAAACTCCACGAACATGTTACATCTCCTACATATGGATTTTTGTGGCCCAATGAGAATCAAAAGCATTAATGGAAAGAGGTATGTCCTTGTGATTGTGGATGATTATTCTCGCTACACATGGGTTCATTTTCTTGCTTCAAAAGATGAAGCCCCTGGTGTAATTATAAATTTCTTGAAGAAAACATCAGTGCTACTTCAAACCATTGTCATCATTGTAAGAAAGGATAACGGCACAGAATTCACCAATCAGCAACTGAAAGCTTATTTTGACGAAGTTGGGATTTCTCATCAAACTTCGGCTGTAAGAACTCCAGAGCAGAATGGAGTTGTGGAACGGAGGAATTGTATGTTAGTTGAATCTTCTCGGACGATGCTTCTCTCTTCCAGTGCACCGTTATTCCTTTGGGCCGATGCCATTGCAACTGAATGTTATACTAAAAAACGCTCCATTATTCACACCCGATTCAACAAAACACCTTATGAGATCATTAATGGAAGAAAACCGGATATATCATTTCTACGTGTCTTTGGTGCATTATGTTATCCGGAGAATCTAACACCCCCACCAAATGCTATGCGCAGCGGAACTACAACATTTGGGGTGCTAGGCAGTTATCATCACACAAAAGCTATTTCGAACGACTCAAAGAGACGTAGGGATTTAAACATTAATTAAACATTGTTAAAAACATCATTGTATACCGCTTCCCAAACCCCAAAGATAATACAAAACCGAGTTGCATTTAGGTCCCTACTGAATCTCAACCCAAAAGTACATTACTAGTTCACATGACATAATATAAAAAGTTTTAAGTAATAAAAAGGGAGGAAAGACAAAGTAGACCGCCAAGCCAAAACAACTTCCATCCTCGCATGCTCCTTGCTACCATAACACCGATTACCTGAAACACATGCTTAAAGGGGTCAACAAATAATGTTGAGCGAAATTTATAGGTTTTAAAATCTCATTTTGAACATAAGTATATAAAATCAATCACGATCATTTATAGAATTTTCGATCAAACAATCTATCATTCAAGGTTATTATAATTGTGTTTAAGCTCATGACACTAATCTGTTAACTCAATCACCCGCGTACATTTACCGGCATGATTAAGATGAAACCAGTGCCCCTTCTAAAGGTATTAGTTGCAATTATACCTTATTTCTTATCACAAGTTATCCGTCCGCAGAGGGTACTCAACGTACTAGCTCTCATCTCGGATAGGGTCGTCAACCTCATAGTACTATCAATTGTATAAGCGGCTATTTTCAATCCATACAAGGATTAAACAATAGTTAATTGTTCATGAATATAGGGTCTTATGAAACTAGGTACTCAACGCAATTTAGGCAACTTTCGGGTCCAACAATCATTCATGACTTATGTTTGTTTCATTTAAAATAGCATGCATCCCCCTCGTGGGTAAAACCATTTAAAAGTTTAAGAAGCAAGGCTATATACTCACCTTGCGTAGTAGTAGTGGTTCTAGCGAAAACGTAACGTAAATATCACTGACGATTTGGTTGCCCCGGAAAATCTAACACGTGACCTAGAAATCAAAATACGAAAACCGAGTCAATACTCCGTGTACATTATTGTACTAAACACGCGTATATAAAAACACTTAATACTCATAAAAACTCATGCCAAAACTCATACATGTGATCATTACTAAACTCATGCCATCTATCTATGTAATTAGAAATGTTTTCCCAATTTATAACTTTGCCGGTACTTACCAAAAGTACGGGCTGTTTTCTATCACTTAAGAATCTATATAAATTACAAGAAAATTTGTAAAAATCCATTATAGCCTGTAGAAAACCCATTTTAAATCCCATAAAAATTTTTCACTTTTAAGACCCATTACTCATTACATTACTAGACGTAAACTTTTTGGACTGATTTTGCACTTTTACCATGTAAGACTTGTTTAAAATGTACCATTAACTAATTTGACCCTTAGGTCTAAAAATAGACTCAAAAATTAAGGTTTGGAATCAAAGAACAAGTTTCAAGTATTTATAAAACTCTATCTATGGTCCCCGGGATTTGACTTAAAACCAAACATAATTTCCGATTATGTTGATTTTCATCTCCCGGTACACGAACTTTCAAAATAGCATAACTTTTGACTCGTTAGGAGTCGTAAGCTCTTTCTTATACCAAATCGAAGATAAGAGAATGCTCTACAACTATATCCTAGCCTCATGACCTGTTTACAAAATTAAACAATGCCTAAACAATCTGCCTAAAATTTCCTTCTTCAAAATCAATCCAACACTTGCTTCCAATCCATTCTAACATCACCTAGACCTAACCTAATCACTTATGATCATTTCAAAACACCCTAATCATCTTATAACACTAAGAACATCAAATCCTCATAAAAACCCAAATCCTAAATCACACATGCATTATGTTTATCCTATTTAAAAACATCAAAAACCCCATTTTAAGCACAAACCCACAACACAATTCATCAACCACCATGAACAACCAAACACCTCCATTTGGCCGTATGGTGTTGGTGTTCAAAACACCCCAACCAAATTGATTTTGGTTGGTTTTGTGGATGATTATTCATTACCCAAACACTAATTAAACATGGAAATGATCCAATTACATCAAAACATATTTTTGAAAAATCTTTGATTCTTGAAAGTTTTTAGTTAATGCATGTTGGAATGAATTACACCAAAACACTTACAAATGATAATAAAAATATGGTCTAAACTTGGATTTTCTAAAATCAACTGGGAAAATTTTTTGCTGGTGGTGGTGGTGGTGTGGAGGCCGACGGCCAAAGAGAGAGGAAAGGGAGGAGAGAAAAAATTTTTGAATGAATTTTATTTGTGTGTTTTTCATTTCCTCCTTTTTGTAAATGTTTAAGGGGCCTCTTTTGCCATTTTGGTTTTCTATTGGCCTCATTTTTAAACGACACCACTTAATAGCGGGAAACGACTTACTGGTAGTTTTTCAAAATTTGCGAGAGTCGGGGGTTTACGGTTCGTCAAAAGTCATCGTGAATGGATCTTTGAAGCTTTAATCCCTGCACATAAGAAGAAACAAGACAACAAACACATACGGGGCTCCCCCTACACTTATTATGAAAACCGTAAAGGATAGATCAACGGGTTACCTCCCGAGAGGCGCTTGTTTTTTTTAACCGAGTCACGAGCCTGACTCGACCCAGAACTTAATTCAAGAGAAACGTGGTGAGGGATGGAATCATCTCATGAGAGATGTCCTCACCAAAGTATAACTTCACGCGCTGGCCATTCAGCTTAAAATTGGGCCCATTTGGCTGAGAAAGCTCAATGGTGCCATATGGGAAGACTTTGGTGATGGTGAATGCACCAGACCAGCGGCTCTTCAGCTTTCCCGAGAAGATCTTTAACAGAGAGTTAAAGAGTAAAACTTGATCACCAACGTGGAACTCTTGGTTCTTAATCCTTGCATCATGAATGATCTTGGTCTTCTCCTTGTAGATCAATGAGTTCTCATAATCTGCATTCCTTAGTTCATTTAGCTCATTGAGTTGAATCTTCCGAAGATCGTCGGCTTTGTTGATGTCGAAGTTAGCCCACTTCAAAGCCCAGTATGCCTTATGTTCCAGCTTGATAGGGAGGTGGCATGCTTTCCCGTACACAAGACGATAAGGTGTACAACCAATCGGGGTCTTATAAGCGGTATGGAAAGCCCACAAAGCATCATCTAATTTATCGGCCCACGAGGCACGATACTCTCCCACAGTTCTCTCTAAAATTCTCTTCAATCCACGGTTAGAAATCTCGGCTTGCCCATTTCTTTGGGGATGATAAGCGGTGGAAAGACGGTGATTGACACCATACTTAGCCATGACTCATGCAAATTGATCATTGCAAAAATGAGTCCCGTGGTCACTGATGATAGCACGAGGAACACCGAATCGAGCGAAAAGTTGTTTCAGAAAGTTCACAACCACCCTCGCATCATTCGTAGGGAGAGCCTTAGCTTCAACCTATTTGGAAACGTAGTCAACGGCTACGAGGATGTATTTGTTCCCTTTGATGATGGAAATGTCCCTATAAAGTCGTTGCCCCATACGTCAAAGATTTCACATTCTTGTATTAAATTTTGAGGCATCTGATCTTTATGTGTGATCTTGCCTTGGCGTTGGCATGCATCAAAATTTTTAACCATCTCGTGAGCGTCACGATAAATGGTGGGCCAATAGAATCCTGAGTCAAACACTTTATTCGCTGTGTAGTTAGGACCAAAGTGACCACCGGTGGGTCCTTTATGGCAAGCTTCGAGAATGTCTAAAGCTGCGGGTCCATCAACACACCGACGAATAATCAGATCAGCACATTGTTTAAAGAGATAAGGGTCATCCCTAAAGTAAGTCTTAACATCTGTAAAGAACTTCTTCTTTTGTTAGGATGTTAACCCTTCGATGAGAATACCACCCGCTAATTAGTTTTCAATGTCCGCAAACCACGGGGTGTCATCAAGATTGGAATTGATAGATATTAAGGCCTCAAGGTGAAAAGAGTCATTGATCTCTTGATTTGGATGATTCCCTTGATAAGGATCCTCAAGTCTACTTAGATGATCCACGGCTAGGTTTTCGGCTCCCTTTTTGTCATGAATGTCAATTTTAAATTCTTGAAGGACCAAAACCAAACGAAGAAGTCTTGGCTTGGAATCTTGTTTAGTTAACAAGTACTTCAACGCGGAATTGTCGGTGTACACGATGGTGGTGGAAAGGACAAGATAGGGGCGGAATTTCTCAAAAGCATACACTACAGCTAAAAGCTCTTTTTCGGTAGTGGTATAATGAAATTGAGCCCCCGTCATTGTCTTGCTAGCATAATTAATTGGTTGGAAGTGTTTGTTCACTCTTTGGCCCAAAACCGCTCCAATAGCAAAGTCGCTAGCATCACACATCAATTCAAAAGGTAGCTCCCAATTAGGGGTAACCAAGATTGGTGCCTTAGTTAGCTTGTCCTTAAGAAGATTGAAGGATTCAAGACACTATTTAGAAAAGATAAAAGGAGTATCTTTTTCCAAGAGGTGGGTAATCGGGCGAGCGATTTTAGAAAAATCTTGAATGAATCGACGATAGAAGCCCGCATGACCAAGGAAACTTCTCAAACCCTTCACGGTTGAAGGTGGAGGTAATTTGGCTATGACATCCACTTTAGCACGGTCCACTTCAAGACCGGCTTTTGAGATTTTATGTCCAAGCACAATGCCTTCTTTTACCATGAAATGACATTTTTCCCAATTTAGAACAAGACGAGTGTCTTCACACCGCTTAAGCATGCGGTCTAAATTGGCAAGGCAATGAGACGAAGAATCACCATAGACCGAGAAATAATCCATGAAGACTTCCATAGTTTCTTCAACCATGTCATGGAAGATAGCCATCATACACCTTTGGAATGTCCCAGAAGCATTGCATAAGCCAAAAGGCATTCTTTTGTAAGCAAATGTTCCATAAGCACAAGTGAATGTGGTTTTCTCTTGGTCTTTAGGATCGATGGGAATTTGAAAATACCCGGAGAAACCGTCTAAGAAGCAATAATAGTCATTACCCGCAAGACGTTCAAGCATTTGGTCCATAAAAGGAAGAGGAAAATGATCCTTTCTCGTAGCATCATTGAGTTTACGATAGTCTATACAAACTCTCCACCCTGTAACGAGACGAGTAGGAATCAACTCGTTGTTTTCATTGGGCACAACGGTGATTCCGCCTTTCTTAGGCACACAATGGACCGAACTAACCCAAGGTGAATCCGAGATAGGGTAGATCATTCCCGCATCAAGAAGTTTGATAACCTCTTTTTTGATAATGTCATGGATCTTGGGATTCACCCTTCTTTGGCTTTGAATAGTGGGTTTAAAGTCGTCCTCCATGAGAATTTTATGTGTGCAAAAGTGAGGATCAATTCCACGAATATCGGAGATTTTCCACGCAATCGCTTTCTTATGATTCTTCAGCACGGCGATAAGTCGGGATTTTTCCTCTTCTTTCAAATCCTTTGCGATGATGACGGGTAACTTCTTATTGTCTTCAAGGAAAACGTACTCGAGATGAGACGGCAGATCCTTAAGCTCTAAATCCGGAGGATTGTCGATGGAAGGCGTAGTCAAATTCGGATCATCGATAGAGATATCCTTAGGAGATGGTGGAGAAATATGGTCCTCATTGAGAAGTTTCTATATGGTACGAATATCTTCATCCCAATTGGAGGGAGAATCGTCATATTGTAAGTCCACATCTCCCAAAGTTGCTTCAAATTCTTTCAAAAGTAACTCACTTTCTCAAAATAGAGTTAGTGAGGGAGCAATGGAGGCAACGGTCTCAACAATGGGTAGAGAAGAAGAACCACTTTTACAAGCGTCTTTGAAATGTTCTTCACAAGCCTCATCAAGAACGTCAATGAAATTAACGCTCTCGTTTTCATAAGGCTGCTTAGAAAGTTTACCCATGTTAAAGACAATTTTATCGTCACCAACTCTCATGATTAATTCTCTTGCGGCTACATCAATGAGAGTGCGACCGGTCCTCAAGAATGGACGTCCAACGATTAATGGAACACGGGGATCCATCTCGTAGTCAACGACAACAAAATCCACCGGAAAGGTGAATTAGTCTACACCGACGAAGACATCTTCGGCTATCCCCACCGGATAAGCAACCGTACGGTTGGCTAATTCCAAAGTCATTCGTGTAGGGACTAGCTAGGGTAGAGATAATTGTTTCCAAACGCTTAGAGGCATTAAGTTGATACTAGCACCTAGATCGGCTAGGGCCATACAATTCTCTACCCCGGGGAAGTTGCAAGGAATGAGAAAACTACCCGGATCACCAAGTTTGGTGGGTAATTTCCTTAAGAGTACTGCAGAGCAATTCTCGTTAAGTTGGGTCTAAGCAATGCCAAGATGTTTCTCCTTATCACTGAGAAGATCTTTAAACATTTTAGCATATTTGGGCATGTGAGCAAGAGACTCAGCAAAGGAGATATTGAAATTCAGTTGTTTAAACATTTTAAGGAAGTTTGAAACATGAATATCATCCTTGTTCTTCAATTTCTCTTTCCTCAACCTCGAAGGATAAGGCATATTGGGTTGAGATGAAGGATTTGGAATGGAATTCTCACTCACATCCTTGGGTGGTGGAGGGGTGGAAGTAGAAGGTGGAGGAATTGGAGAAATAGAAGGTGGTGAAATTGGAGAAGAAGGTGGAGGAGTAGAAGTTGGAGGAATTGGAGAAGGGGACTCGTTTTCCTTTGTCATAATCACCGGTGTAGGTGTAGGAAGCTCGGGTTCCTTTAAACCTTTTCGACTGCGAGTGGTGATTGCTTTCATCTCCCCTCTTGGATTAGCAACGATGTTACTCGGAAGAGAACCCGAACCAGAGGCTTGATTACTTGGGAAGAAACTATCCATCATGCTCCTTAAGTCATTCGTTTGACTTGCCAAAGAGTTTCACATATCGGCTCGAAGATCATTTCCTTGTTTCACCATATCTGCTTTCATGTTGGCCATTTCCCGCTGAATATTTTGCACTATCACATCATTAGTCCTCATGTAAGTGTCAACCTCTTGATTAAATGTGGTGGGTTGGGTGGGAGGAAGAGCATGGTAGGCAGGTGGTTGATAAGTGGGTGGTTGGTGAACTTGATTGTTTGTTTGAGGTGGATATGGGTTTCTTTGGGTTTGATATTGATTTGGAGCTCGAGGTTGGTTTTGATTGTTGCGATTGAGGTTGTTTGGGTTTTGAGGTGGAAAACCGGGTGGTGAAAGAAAGTTGTTTGAGCGATAGCTGAGCAAATTACGGTCACCTTGAGGACGTGCTTGATAGCCTCCTGTAGAAAAGTTACCGTTGGCGGCATACACATTTTCCGGATTGTCATGAGTCGAAGGACAATCGGTGTATGAATGAGAACCCCCGCATATTTCACATGACTGACTCATAGCATTAACTTGTGCATTGATAGCTTTGGTATTGTTAGCGGTTTGGAGAGCAAGTGTTTCAACAAACGAAGTAAGCTTATCAATTCTCTTGTCGCTCTCATTAGTGCTAGCACTAGCCACATTAGTCCGAACACTCTTAGTTTGCACTATAGACTTGTTCTCAATAATATCCCAAGCGGCATTAGAATACTTAACCAAAATGTTACCCCCCCCCCCCGAGACACTATTTAGTGAATCTTGGTCATTCATGCTTAAACCATTGTAAAAAGTATTAATTTGATGTACTTTTGTGAAACCATGTTGTGGACACTTTCTTAAAAGTTCCTTAAAACGGTCCCACGATTCACTAAATGTCTCACCGTACTTTTGTTCAAAGGTAATGATTTCATTCCGCAAAGCGGTGGTACGTGAGGGTGGGAAAAAGTAGTTGTGAATTTGGTCTCTAAATCCGTCCACGTAAGAATACTTTGTGGCGGTTCCTTATCATGCCAATTCCGGGCTTGTCCCTCTAAGGAGAAAGGAAAAAGTTGCAAGCGAATCACTTCTTGTGAAACCACATTATACTTAACCGTATTGGTGAGTTGAAGAAACCTTTTTATATGGTCATGAGGATCATCAAGCGAACGCCCCAAGAAAGGTTGAGCAGAGACCATTTGAATGAAACCGGATTTGAGTTCAAAATTGTTGGCTCCAATCTCGGGTATACCAATAGCATCGGTGTTGCCCTCTACGTGCGACTGCAAAAGCTCGATCATTGGTTGATTGTCCATGGTGACAATAGGTGGAGTAATGACTTCGGCTTGAGCTACTTTCTTCTTACGAGCACGAGTACGCATACACACCTACAAAAGGAAAAGAAAAATAGACAAGAAATATTTTCGGTTTTTTATGTTTTTCTACTTTTTTTTTTATTTTTGAAAATTTTATATTTTTTAGGATTTTTGAAAATTTTAAGCAAGAAAAATAACATTCAAAGATGAACGGATCCCAAAATCCAACGCGTCTCTCACTTAAAACCGTTAATCTTAACGAAAAGAGCCGGCAGCGGCGCCATTTAATACAAGGTTTTAGCCAAGTATAAAAAGTTATCGTCCGATCTTTTCGAATTGATTAATAGTAGAAAGTGCGACTCAGTCGTTCTTGGTGGAAAATTAAATGGTTTGGGTATCTATTTTAAACTAAAAGTAAATGTGAAAATTTCGTTGAATAAAATACAAGCTTTAAAAATTAAACTAAATATTACTAGAAAAACACTTGGTAAAAACAGAGATTTCGGGAAACGTGTTATTTTTCGAAAAAATAAAAATTAGTCATTCGGTAAAATAACTCATTCCGAAAAAGTACTTCGTTCGGGAAAAAGGCTCATTCGGGAAAAATACCCTCGTTCGGGAAAAAGTCCTTCGTTCGGAATTTCTGCTTCGTTCGGAATATCTACCTTCGTTCGGTAAAAACTAGTTGGTTCGGAATATCTAGCTCATTCGGGAAAAAGCTTGGGTCGGTAAAATAGGTTGGTTTGAAATATTTAATTGGTTCGGAAAAATGCTTGGTTCGGAATAAACATGCTTCGTTCGGTGTAATTGTTGGTTCGGTAAAATGATTGGGTCGGAATAAATTGCTCGTTCGGAATAAAATACTGGTTCGGTAAAAATAGCTTGGTTCGGGATAATTGCTTCGCTCGGAATAAAAGTCTCGTTCGGAATAGTTAATTGGTTCGGGAAATACTGGGAAAACAGAAAAAGCGAAGAACAAGGGAAAAATAAAACCACACATTTAAACTCAAAACAACCAAGTTAAACCCAAAGATTAAACAAAACTAACCATTAAACATCTACTAATGATAAACCATCAAACCAAATCAATAAAAACACAAAACCCACTTGATTTTAGAAAACCAAAATCAACCAAATCAAAACATAGAAACTTAGAATCAAAAAGAAAAGAAGAACAAGATCAAAGGAAAGCTTATATTAAGGATTAAGATTCAAACAAATAAAAGTAGAGATTAGACTTTCATGAACATAGATCAAAGGATGAAGAAAAATGCCAAACACCCTAATGGTGTTGGTCTCTACGAACCAAGAACAAAGAAAGAAAAATAAAACTAAAAACTAGTCTAAAAAATGAAGGGTGGAGGCTATTTATATGTGTGGTGAAGGTTTGGTGAGTGGACTTTTCTCCATTCTTTTTGTCTTCTCGTCTCTTTAATAAAGTTGACGTTTTCGACTTCGATTCGGGATTTGTCGATAAATAAATTCAACTCGTCTTTTAATTTCTTCATTTAATAGACTTGAGTTCTTCGACATATATAAATCTTCCGTCTTTGGTCCTTTTCTTCGATAAATCTTCAATTAGGCCCATTGACTTCAAATCTTTTGTACTCTTGGTCTTTTGACTTCGTCTTTTCTCGTTTTCTTCGATAAAAGCCCGTGATAGCCCGTGTTTTCTTCCTTTTTCATATTTTTATCCTGAAACACAAACCACGCATAATTCCGACTTTTACGACATAAAATATACGTTTTGGCCTTGTTATTATTAGAAATAAGTGGTAAAAGGATAAGTGTTTTCACACTTATTATCGACTAAACGATAATAGAACATAAAAATTGGGCATCCGTCGGGATCGTAGTCGTCATCGTCTTTCTTAAATCGTCAATCGTTAAGATTACGTCTTTAAACATCAGTTTCAACTTAAACAGTCAAATATATAATAAACGAAATTTCTTAAAAATTTCAAAAAAATTTGTAATTTAGGGTAAAACAAATGACCTCGGGTTGTGGGTATCACAAAGAGTGATCGTGAAGATATCGATAAACTTGAACCTAAAGGTGATATTGGCTTTTTCAATGGTTATTCTTCAAATGCTTGTGCTTACAGGGTTTATAATCGAAGGACAAGAAAGGTAATGGAGACTATGAATCTTAGCTTTGATGAACTCTTGGGTATGGCTTCTCAGAATAAAAGTTCACATCCCGAGCATCATGGTCAGACTTCTGGACACGTAAGTTCAGGACTCGCGCTTCAATTTGCACCGTCAGCAATATCATCGTTACAACCTTCGGAATATAACATGGAAGTTTTATTTGGGACAATTTATGATGAATATATGGAGGGTCCTTCGTCATTTGGTGCTACTCAAAATGCCCCGGTTGCATCTGCTACGTTAGTTCAAGAACGTCCAATTGCATCTACACTAACGGCATCTTCTTTTGCACCATCTACGTTAACCTCAACCATATTGTCTCCAAATATTCTAACCACTTTTCCGACTGCTGACGTGACTCAACAACATTCTCAGCAAATTCCTAATCGTGCTCATCTTCATAATGTAATTGTTGCTGAAAACACAAACAATGCGATGCTCAATTAACATGAGTTTGTTAATCCATTTGCGGCTTCCACAAGTACTAATTAGCCTTCAACACCATATTTGGATCCGTCGAGCTCGCATCAAGTTTCTCATACACTTCCACATGAACATAAATGGAATAAGGATAATCCTTTGGTTCAAGTGATTGGCAATCTCTCATGACCAGTCTCGACACGAAATCAGCTGCGTACCGATGGTGATATGTGTATCTATGCACTATCAGTCAGCACAATGGAACCAGCAAGTGTTAAAGAACCAATGACCGACGCATCATGGATTGAGTCTATGCAAGAAGAGCTCAATCAATTCAGCCGGCTTGATGTATGGGAGTTAGTACCACGCCCGGACAATTTCGATCCCCTTACCCTGAAATGGTTATTCAAAAACAAGATGGATGAAGAGCAAACAGTCATTAGGAACAAGACTCAGTTAGTTGTGAGAGGTAATAAACAAAAGGAGGGAATTGATTTTGCTGAATCCTTCGCCCCGGTTGCTCGAATGGAAGCTATTAGGATTTTCTTGGCATACGTTGCACACAAATCATTCACTGTATATCAAATGGACGTGAAGACGGCTTTCTTGCATGGGCCGTTAAAAGAAGATGTGTACGTATGTCAACATGAATATCTCATCAACACCGAACATCCAAGCCATATCTACAAGTTGAAAAAGGCAATTTATGGTTTGAAACAAGCACCGAGGGCATGGTATGACGAATTATCATAATTTCTTCTCGAAAATCACTTCAGCAAAGGAACCATTGATCCAACGTTGTTTATCAAGAACTATAGAAACGAAATCTTGGTGGCTCAGGTCTATGTAGATGATATAATATTTGGCAATACAAACCCAAAATATTCCATATTAATTTCCGACCTTATGAAAAGCCGATTCAAAATGTCCATGATGGGGAAAATGAAGTTTTTTCTTGGTCTCCAAGTTCACCAATCCCCCCGTGGTATTTTCATAAATCAATCTAAATATGTACTCGAGATTCTAACGAAATTTGGAATGGAAAACTGTGATCCTATTGGTACTCCAATGGACACTAAACACAAGCTTGATTTAGATAAGAAAGGGAATTTTTAGATGCTACGAAATACCAAAGTATGATCGGGTCCCTTATGTACTTAACCTCATGCAGACCGGACATTGTGCATGCTACTTTTGTTTATGTGCTCGGTACCAGGATAAGCCAACCGACAAGCACCTCAAGAAGGTTAAAAGGATCTTTCGTTATCTCCGGGGAACCATTCACATGGGTCTCTAGTATACGAAGGATTCTGGTTTTAATCTAACTGGTTTTTTAGGAGTCGACCATGCGGGGTGTCATGATACATTCAAGAGCACTTCTGGTGGAGCACAATTCTTAGGCGAGAAGCTAGTGAGATGGTCCTTAAGAAAACAAGATTGCACGACATTTTCAACCACGGAAGCAGAATATGTGTCTTTATCCATGTGTAGTGCTCAAGTCCTTTGGATGAGAACACAACTCACGGATTATGGCTTTTACTTTAACAAAGTTCCTATTTATTGTGATTCACAATCAGCCATAGCCATATCCTGCAACCCAGTCTAACACTCCAAGACCAAGCACATTGCTGTCCGATTCCATTTCATAAAGGAGCATGTGAAAAGAGGAACGATCGAACTGTATTTTGTCAAGACGGACTACCAACTAGCCGACATCTTCACCAAAGCTCTTTCTCAAGACAGATTTGAATTATTGGTTCGTCGACTTGGTATACGTAGTTTCACTCCAGATGAACTTGAATGTCTTGCACATTCGCAGTAAACTTGTATATATCTATCAAAAAATCTAAATATAAAAATATAAAACCTAAAAAAACAAAATAAAAAATGAGAAAATCTTTCAAAAATACCAAAAATATTCTTCTTCGACATGTCTCTTAGCATCAATAATATGGACGTAGTTAGAAATGTCGCTCACTAACGACACGGGTATGTACATTAAGCTCGAATGGGAGTTCAAATGTTTTCAAAACATGTCTTTTCTATTTTTCTTCTCATAATGGCTTATAGTCACATGTCAGACTATAACCCGGTCCCCAAAGAAATGAAAGTCTATGACTTA
The DNA here is from genome assembly GCA_025667525.1 of Glebionis coronaria. Lineage (NCBI taxonomy): Eukaryota > Viridiplantae > Streptophyta > Magnoliopsida > Asterales > Asteraceae > Glebionis > Glebionis coronaria. Next base: position 360,207,865 of record CM046881.1, read on the forward strand.
TCCTCAACAACGGGAAATTAATTTTTCTCGGTCATGGGCTTATGTTAAAACATTCAAAGTTTTAAGCTCATGAACTCAAGGAAAATGTTCATTTATGTACATTTTTCCTGAACAACGGGAAATTCAGTTTTCTCAGTTTTGAGCATAATTTTTCAGGATATTTTTCAATGTCTTTCAAATTGTGGTCATATACTCCTCTCTTTTATCAGATTCTTTTTTCGAGGGGGAGTATAAAAATCTCATAGAATATAGTTCCGAATTTTCATGAAACATTATTCTCTCCCTGTTACATCACTAGTATATGAAACAATTTCACAATCACATGCAATTTTTGAGGGGGAGAATAGAGATAAAATGTGTTCAAAATGTGCCATCTTGGATAAGATCTTTGATATAAGTTCTTTCTCATCCTAATATGTGCAAAAACCTTTCCTTTTATGATGCACATATGTAGGGGGAGCGTTTTGGTGATATAGGAAACTTTCAAGGTGTAAACATTGATTTCAACAACACCTTGTGTGACAATCCGTCAATTCGAGGACGTTATTTTATTCTCATGTATTATTTATAATCATTACTTTAATGTTATATTATGAATTCACTCACTTTTGGGAAGAAATTTGGGTTTAAGTCTTAAAGTAGCATCGTCTACGTCTAAACGTGAGAGCTCTACGTTACGTGTTTATATTTGCGTACTTCGATTTTGTGACAGTCCGACATTTCATATACTAAATTTATTCTCGAATATTATTTTGGAACTTTATTTTGTGTTGGTTCATAAACTCACAAATTTACGAGAAGAAATTAGAACTTACGTGCATAATTTAGCGTCTTTTACGATTAAACCAGAAACCCTAGGTTTACGAATTTACGCTTTTGTGCTCTGTTTTTTATGAGACAATTTTTATTTGAATCGTTTTGTGTCGTATAATCATAATTTATAAAAAAAAATTTCATAAATCCACACGAGGGCACGCAAATCGAGGAAACTAGAATCTAGGAATACCCGTAAATTAGTGGGGATGAAACAAGTATACACTTGTCTCACCCCCACTATGGGCGGCAAGACTAAGCAACAACACCTTCTTGGTGGAAATTTAACATAAACTCTATAAGGACACTTGTCTTTAGAGCGTTTTAAAACCACTAACCAAAACCATTCCTTTCATTTACAACATGTAAAACTAGAAACAAAGCCCTCAATCTCTCTTCCTCTCTCCTTTATGCCGTCCAACACCACCACAAATCACCATCTTCACCAAATTTTAACCATAAACAAGGGCGATAATCAACATATGTTGAAGCCTACTTGAAAAGATAAAGATTGGAGGTGATCATAACATGTGAAAAAGATTTTACAAGGAGTTCAAGGGCTGATTTTTAAGAAGGTGTTCATCCACTTGAAGATTTCAAAGATTCCATTGCTAAAGTTGAAGATTTGGTAACAAGAACCAAGCCTTGTTCATCAAAATCTCACCCTTTCTATCACTTTGATTGGTACAGAGATCATTTCTTTCTATCATCTTGTTATTTTGTAAATGTACTCATGTATTTTCTTCATAAATATATATGTATGTGATGATAAATGATGATCAAAATATTGTGTGGCGATTTTGTGTTAATAGATTAGGTTAAAAAGGCTAAGATCAACAAGTAAAATGTTAAAATCATGGTTAGATACATAGGCTGTATAAAACAGTAAGTATCAATATGATCACTTGGTTAAATGGATTGTATTATTTAATATACATATAGATAGATGATTTTTACATATGTGGAGAGTTGACCACTAAATGGAATCATTAAAATGAGCAAGATATGGCCAAAACACTTTTGTAGTACAAATCTGTATAGTTTGTTTAGACGAATTATTAAAAATACTTAGAAGGTGATTGAGCAGTGGCTATATGAGAGTTATTTGTAGCACAACATCATGTAGTTTATGCTGCTCAATTTTGAGCTTCTATCTCCTTGTAGAACTCAAGATATGGCAAAAATGGTGAACTTCACTTAGTAATCAGATTTGTAAATAAACTCTATAATATAAAAAGAGCACTCAAGTAAATATTATTATAAAATAAGTATATAAAAGCCACTAACTAATAATAACGATTATAAAGTGAGTTTGTATAATAAAATAAATAAACATGACAATTTATAAAAGTAAAACTCAAATATTTTCCAAAACTACAAACTATATATAAGTTTTACGTCTTTTCGGCTAAAACCGAAATATTAACGTTGTCACCAAATACAACTTAGACGGTCGGACCCGTCTAATGTAACATTTTTAAAACTCATATACTGATATGTAAACACATTTGACAAGTAAAAACCGATAAAACTGAGCTTTGTAACTTATGGACCATAATGGGCCAAAGTAGCCTTATTGGACCATTAGGCCCAACTAGTTTGGCTTAACACTAATGGACTTACTCATGGGCTTAATGTGTAAATGGGCTAATATGATGTATTGAACTCTTAATGGGCTTATTGGGCCTTAATGTGTAAATGGGCTAAAACTAGTGTAACTAGTATGATAAGCCTAAGTTAACTAATACTAAGCAACTAATAATGTTTTTCTACTTTTTTTTTTATTTTTGAAAATTTTATATTTTTTAGGATTTTTGAAAATTTTAAGCAAGAAAAATAACATTCAAAGATGAACGGATCCCAAAATCCAACGCGTCTCTCACTTAAAACCGTTAATCTTAACGAAAAGAGCCGGCAGCGGCGCCATTTAATACAAGGTTTTAGCCAAGTATAAAAAGTTATCGTCCGATCTTTTCGAATTGATTACTAGTAGAAAGTGCGACTCAGTCGTTCTTGGTGGAAAATTAAATGGTTTGGGTATCTATTTTAAACTAAAAGTAAATGTGAAAATTTCGTTGAATAAAATACAAGCTTTAAAAATTAAACTAAATATTACTAGAAAAACACTTGGTAAAAACAGAGATTTCGGGAAACGTGTTATTTTTCGAAAAAATAAAAATTAGTCATTCGGTAAAATAACTCATTCCGAAAAAGTACTTCGTTCGGGAAAAAGGCTCATTCGGGAAAAATACCCTCGTTCGGGAAAAAGTCCTTCGTTCGGAATTTCTGCTTCGTTCGGAATATCTACCTTCGTTCGGTAAAAACTAGTTGGTTCGGAATATCTAGCTCATTCGGGAAAAAGCTTGGGTCGGTAAAATAGGTTGGTTCGAAATATTTAATTGGTTCGGAAAAATGCTTGGTTCGGAATAAACATGCTTCGTTCGGTGTAATTGTTGGTTTGGTAAAATGATTGGGTCGGAATAAATTGCTCGTTCGGAATAAAATACTGGTTCGGTAAAAATAGCTTGGTTCGGGATAATTGCTTCGCTCGGAATAAAAGTCTCGTTCGGAATAGTTAATTGGTTCGGGAAATACTGGGAAAACAGAAAAAGCGAAGAACAAGGGAAAAATAAAACCACACATTTAAACTCAAAACAACCAAGTTAAACCCAAAGATTAAACAAAACTAACCATTAAACATCTACTAATGATAAACCATCAAACCAAATCAATAAAAACACAAAACCCACTTGATTTTAGAAAACCAAAATCAACCAAATCAAAACATAGAAACTTAGAATCAAAAAGAAAAGAAGAACAAGATCAAAAGAAAGCTTATATTAAGGATTAAGATTCAAACAAATAAAAGTAGAGATTAGACTTTCATGAACATAGATCAAAGGATGAAGAAAAATGCCAAACACCCTAATGGTGTTGGTCTCTACGAACCAAGAACAAAGAAAGAAAAATAAAACTAAAAACTAGTCTAAAAAATGAAGGGTGGAGGCTATTTATATGTGTGGTGAAGGTTTGGTGAGTGGACTTTTCTCCATTCTTTTTGTCTTCTCGTCTCTTTAATAAAGTTGACGTTTTCGACTTCGATTCGGGATTTGTCGATAAATAAATTCAACTCGTCTTTTAATTTCTTCATTTAATAGACTTGAGTTCTTCGACATATATAAATCTTCCGTCTTTGGTCCTTTTCTTCGATAAATATTCAATTAGGCCCATTGACTTCAAATCTTTTGTACTCTTGGTCTTTTGACTTCGTCTTTTCTCGTTTTCTTCGATAAAAGCCCGTGATAGCCCGTGTTTTCTTCCTTTTTCATATTTTTATCCTGAAACACAAACCACGCATAATTCCGACTTTTACGACATAAAATATACGTTTTGGCCTTGTTATTATTAGAAATAAGTGGTAAAAGGATAAGTGTTTTCACACTTATTATCGACTAAACGATAATAGAACATAAAAATTGGGCATCCGTCGGGATCGTAGTCGTCATCGTCTTTCTTAAATCGTCAATCGTTAAGATTACGTCTTTAAACATCAGTTTCAACTTAAACAGTCAAATATATAATAAACGAAATTTCTTAAAAATTTCAAAAAAATTTGTAATTTAGGGTAAAACAAATGACCTCGGGTTGTGGGTATCACAAAGAGTGATCGTGAAGATATCGATAAACTTGAACCTAAAGGTGATATTGGCTTTTTCAATGGTTATTCTTCAAATGCTTGTGCTTACAGGGTTTATAATCGAAGGACAAGAAAGGTAATGGAGACTATGAATCTTAGCTTTGATGAACTCTTGGGTATGGCTTCTCAGAATAAAAGTTCACATCCCGAGCATCATGGTCAGACTTCTGGACACGTAAGTTCAGGACTCGCGCTTCAATTTGCACCGTCAGCAATATCATCGTTACAACCTTCGGAATATGACATGGAAGTTTTATTTGGGACAATTTATGATGAATATATGGAGGGTCCTTCGTCATTTGGTGCTACTCAAAATGCCCCGGTTTCATCTGCTACGTTAGTTCAAGAACGTCCAATTGCATCTACACTAACGGCATCTTCTTTTACACCATCTACGTTAACCTCAACCATATTGTCTCCAAATATTCTAACCACTTTTCCGACTGCTGACGTGACTCAACAACATTCTCAGCAAATTCCTAATCGTGCTCATCTTCATAATGTAATTGTTGCTGAAAACACAAACAATGCGATGCTCAATTAACATGAGTTTGTTAATCCATTTGCGGCTTCCACAAGTACTAATTAGCCTTCAACACCATATTTGGATCCGTCGAGCTCGCATCAAGTTTCTCATACACTTCCACATGAACATAAATGGAATAAGGATAATCCTTTGGTTCAAGTGATTGGCAATCTCTCATGACCAGTCTCGACACGAAATCAACTGCGTACCGATGGTGATATGTGTATCTATGCACTATCAGTCAGCACAATGGAACCAGCAAGTGTTAAAGAACCAATGACCGACGCATCATGGATTGAGTCTATGCAAGAAGAGCTCAGTCAATTCAGCCGGCTTGATGTATGGGAATTAGTACCACGCCCGGACAATTTCGATCCCCTTACCCTGAAATGGTTATTCAAAAACAAGATGGATGAAGAGCAAACAGTCATTAGGAACAAGACTCAGTTAGTTGTGAGAGGTAATAAACAAAAGGAGGGAATTGATTTTGCTGAATCCTTCGCCCCGGTTGCTCGAATGGAAGCTATTAGGATTTTCTTGGCATACGTTGCACACAAATCATTCACTGTATATCAAATGGACGTGAAGACGGCTTTCTTGCATGGGCCGTTAAAAGAAGATGTGTACGTATGTCAACATGAATATCTCATCAACACCGAACATCCAAGCCATATCTACAAGTTGAAAAAGGCAATTTATGGTTTGAAACAAGCACCGAGGGCATGGTATGACGAATTATCATAATTTCTTCTCGAAAATCACTTCAGCAAAGGAACCATTGATCCAACGTTGTTTATCAAGAACTATAGAAACGAAATCTTGGTGGCTCAGGTCTATGTAGATGATATAATATTTGGCAATACAAACCCAAAATATTCCATATTAATTTCCGACCTTATGAAAAGCCGATTCAAAATGTCCATGATGGGGAAAATGAAGTTTTTTCTTGGTCTCCAAGTTCACCAATCCCCCCGTGGTATTTTCATAAATCAATCTAAATATGTACTCGAGATTCTAACGAAATTTGGAATGGAAAACTGTGATCCTATTGGTACTCCAATGGACACTAAACACAAGCTTGATTTAGATAAGAAAGGGAATTTTTAGATGCTACGAAATACCAAAGTATGATCGGGTCCCTTATGTACTTAACCTCAAGCAGACCGGACATTGTGCATGCTACTTTTGTTTATGTGCTCGGTACCAGGATAAGCCAACCGACAAGCACCTCAAGAAGGTTAAAAGGATCTTTCGTTATCTCCGGGGAACCATTCACATGGGTCTCTAGTATACGAAGGATTCTGGTTTTAATCTAACTGGTTTTTTAGGAGTCGACCATGCGGGGTGTCATGATACATTCAAGAGCACTTCTGGTGGAGCACAATTCTTAGGCGAGAAGCTAGTGAGCTGGTCCTTAAGAAAACAAGATTGCACGACATTTTCCACCACGGAAGCAGAATATGTGTCTTTATCCATGTGTAGTGCTCAAGTCCTTTGGATGAGAACACAACTCACGGATTATGGCTTTTACTTTAACAAAGTTCCTATTTATTGTGATTCACAATCAGCCATAGCCATATCCTGCAACCCAGTCTAACACTCCAAGACCAAGCACATTGCTGTCCGATTCCATTTCATAAAGGAGCATGTGAAAAGAGGAACGATAGAACTGTATTTTGTCAAGACGGACTACCAACTAGCCGACATCTTCACCAAAGCTCTTTCTCAAGACAGATTTGAATTATTGGTTCGTCGACTTGGTATACGTAGTTTCACTCCAGATGAACTTGAATGTCTTGCACATTCGCAGTAAACTTGTATATATCTATCAAAAAATCTAAATATAAAAATATAAAATCTATAAAAACAAAATAAAAAATGAGAAAATCTTTCAAAAATACCAAAAATATTCTTCTTCGACATGTCTCTTAGCATCAATAATATGGACGTAGTTAGAAATGTCGCTCACTAACGACACGGGTATGTACATTAAGCTCGAATGGGAGTTCAAATGTTTTCAAAACATGTCTTTTCTATTTTTCTTCTCATAATGGCTTATAGTCACATGTCAGACTATAACCCGGTCCCCAAAGAAATGAAAGTCTATGACTTATCCTCAACAACGGGAAATTAATTTTTCTCGGTCATGGGCTTATGTTAAAACATTCAAAGTTTTAAGCTCATGAACTCAAGGAAAATGTTCATTTATGTACATTTTTCCTGAACAACGGGAAATTCAGTTTTCTCAGTTTTGAGCATAATTTTTCAGGATATTTTTCAATGTCTTTCAAATTGTGGTCATATACTCCTCTCTTTTATCAGATTCTTTTTTCGAGGGGGAGTATAAAAATCTCATAGAATATAGTTCCGAATTTTCATGAAACATTATTCTCTCCCTGTTACATCACTAGTATATGAAACAATTTCACAATCACATGCAATTTTTGAGGGGGAGAATAGAGATAAAATGTGTTCAAAATGTGCCATCTTGGATAAGATCTTTGATATAAGTTCTTTCTCATCCTAATATGTGCAAAAACCTTTCCTTTTATGATGCACATATGTAGGGGGAGCGTTTTGGTGATATAGGAAACTTTCAAGGTGTAAACATTGATTTCAACAACACCTTGTGTGACAATCCGTCAATTCGAGGACGTTATTTTATTCTCATGTATTATTTATAATCATTACTTTAATGTTATATTATGAATTCACTCACTTTTGGGAAGAAATTTGGGTTTAAGTCTTAAAGTAGCATCGTCTACGTCTAAACGTGAGAGCTCTACGTTACGTGTTTATATTTGCGTACTCTGATTTTGTGACAGTCCGACATTTCATATACTAAATTTATTCTCGAATATTATTTTGGAACTTTATTTTGTGTTGGTTCATAAACTCACAAATTTACGAGAAGAAATTAGAACTTACGTGCATAATTTAGCGTCTTTTACGATTAAACCAGAAACCCTAGGTTTACGAATTTACGCTTTTGTGCTCTGTTTTTTATGAGACAATTTTTATTTGAATCGTTTTGTGTCGTATAATCATAATTTATAAAAAAAAATTTCATAAATCCACACGAGGGCACGCAAATCGAGGAAACTAGAATCTAGGAATACCCGTAAATTAGTGGGGATGAAACAAGTATACACTTGTCTCACCCCCACTATGGGCGGCAAGACTAAGCAACAACACCTTCTTGGTGGAAATTTAACATAAACTCTATAAGGACACTTGTCTTTAGAGCGTTTTAAAACCACTAACCAAAACCATTCCTTTCATTTACAACATGCAAAACTAGAAACAAAGCCCTCAATCTCTCTTCCTCTCTCCTTTATGCCGTCCAACACCACCACAAATCACCATCTTCACCAAATTTTAACCATAAACAAGGGCGATAATCAACATATGTTGAAGCCTACTTGAAAAGATAAAGATTGGAGGTGATCATAACATGTGAAAAAGATTTTACAAGGAGTTCAAGGGCTGATTTTTAAGAAGGTGTTCATCCACTTGAAGATTTCAAAGATTCCATTGCTAAAGTTGAAGATTTGGTAACAAGAACCAAGCCTTGTTCATCAAAATCTCACCCTTTCTATCACTTTGATTGGTACAGAGATCATTTCTTTCTATCATCTTGTTATTTTGTAAATGTACTCATGTATTTTCTTCATAAATATATATGTATGTGATGATAAATGATGATCAAAATATTGTGTGGCGATTTTGTGTTAATAGATTAGGTTAAAAAGGCTAAGATCAACAAGTAAAATGTTAAAATCATGGTTAGATACATAGGCTGTATAAAACAGTAAGTATCAATATGATCACTTGGTTAAATGGATTGTATTATTTAATATACAGATAGATAGATGATTTTTACATATGTGGAGAGTTGACCACTAAATGGAATCATTAAAATGAGCAAGATATGGCCAAAACACTTTTGTAGTACAAATCTGTATAGTTTGTTTGGACGAATTATTAAAAATACTTAGAAGGTGATTGAGCAGTGGCTATATGAGAGTTATTTGTAGCACAACATCATGTAGTTTATGCTGCTCAATTTTGAGCTTCTATCTCCTTGTAGAACTCAAGATATGGCAAAAATGGTGAACTTCACTTAGTAATCAGATTTGTAAATAAACTCTATAATATAAAAAGAGCACTCAAGTAAATATTATTATAAAATAAGTATATAAAAGCCACTAACTAATAATAACTATTATAAAGTGAGTTTGTATAATAAAATAAATAAACATGACAATTTATAAAAGTAAAACTCAAATATTTTCTAAAACTACAAACTATATATAAGTTTTACGTCTTTTCGGCTAAAACCGAAATATTAACGTTGTCACCAAATACAACTTAGACGGTCGGACCCGTCTAATGTAACATTTTTAAAACTCATATACTGATATGTAAACACATTTGACAAGTAAAAACCGATAAAACTGAGCTTTGTAACTTATGGACCATAATGGGCCAAAGTAGCCTTATTGGACCATTAGGCCCAACTAGTTTGGCTTAACACTAATGGACTTACTCATGGGCTTAATGTATTGAACTCTTAATGGGCTTATTGGGCCTTAATGTGTAAATGGGCTAAAACTAGTGTAACTAGTATGATAAGCTTAAGTTAACTAATACTAAGCAACTAATAATGTTGAAAGGTGATAAAACCCACCTGATCATCATGTTATGACATCATTACGTATACATAATGATGAGACTGCTTTTATACATAGTCTCATCGTCTAAATAGGGCTTAAAATGCATTAAATATCATCAAAATACCCATATATATGCTTGTGTTTGTTGCTTGTGTATATTAGGTACGGATATTGAGAAAATGATAAAAGATTACAAGAATCATGCAAAAACAAACACGGGAAACGAAGCCGCACAATGAACCAAGCCCTAATGAAGATTTTCCCAAGAAAACCCTTGAAGATTTGATGAATTATGAAGAAGGGTCCTCCAATATGGAAGAATTGACACTTTATACCCTTGTATCTTCATAATTACAAGATTGGTCCCTAAAGTTTGTCAAAGTTACAAAAAGGACCCTTAACTTTGAAGAATTGGCAAATTTAATCCCTCAACAAAACTAAATTGTCAATTTAAGTCCTCCAAGAAATCAACAAACAAATCAAGACCTTGAAGAAAGAAGACATGTCATAACCAGCCCTTGAAGAAATATCAAAATGCAAATCAAGTCCTTGTGAAAAACTTTGAAAGTATTTATGCCAAAATCGTCAACTGGCCAAAGTTATTTACAAAGAGAATGGAATGAGAATGGCTTGTGAATTCTGTGAACACTTTTTAGAAGATGAGGGGGAATTACTGTCAAACATGCAAATTATACCCACCTATCCTAGCTTGCCACGTCACCACTTCCACTCACATCCTAATCTATATTATTAAAATGTTTAAACACGTTTATTAAAACAATTTTTGGGGGCGGGAATCATGTACTGCTCACATTAAACATCCCTAAAATTTGCCAGTTAAACCCAAGAACCCTAATCTCAAAAACCCTTAATTACTTTGTAATTGAGCCTCATAATCTCCAGAAAACAAATTACACATCTCTTAACCATATTCCCACCCAAATCCCCCTTTCACCATCAACCCATGTGCCAATCCCCACCTCCCCTAACCCACAAGAACACAAGAAAAAAAATCGTGTATAGATGATCAACAGCTCACAATGGTTTACTTGCTTCCTACTCACAAATTAATGGACAAGATCAAAAGGGCAGCAGTATTCTTCACAAGAGTACAAGGAGCATCACATGGCAAGGATTGACCAATTTCAAATTCACATGACTCAAGGGTATTTCTAGATATTCAAGCATTTAGGGTTTAACATTTCTAGAATATTCATTGTGACCCTATATAAAGGGCATATAGGGCTTACTTTATTCCTGTTCTTGTTTTCCTAGTTCACTCCCTTGTAAAACCATTTTATTTTCAATGAATGAAAAAGTATGGTTTAGTGTTTGTGAAGAAAACGAGTTCCATTTTACTTTCAGTTTGTTATAATCTGTTTGGAGTTTGTGTTTCAGTAAAATCTTTTCTTTTTCTCTTTAAGCTACTGGTTTTTGGTTCCGAAAATTCCTAAGTCATTTTGCTAAGCACCTAGAGTTCTAATAGGCTAAGTGATAGGCTTCATCGTTGATCATATCCAACTGATCTTGTTGATCAAGGGGTAGTGAAACCGTGATAGCATATTGCATAGGCTGTGGGACCTTGAGTCTTGCATAAGATTTGTTCCGTTACTTGTCTAGTTTCTAATATTATTCAGTTTATTCTGTGAGCTTACTACTTAAAATCTTCGAACCAAAAGCTCTTCATCAAGATTTTGGTCCCAAGCTTTTAAGTTTGAATTTTTTTTTATCTTAGCAGTGATAACTTATTCACATGTGGTGTTCGGTTCAGCTGTTGAACCCCAACGAACACCCTCGCCATACTTTCCTGTCCAAGACACCCCTTCCTCGAACCTAGTAGTTGGTCGAGTTCAGGGATCCCTTGCTTGGAAGTGAGCGGGGGAAGGTTCGTTTCCAATTCTTTTCTTTTTTATTTTCCTTGCCAGAACTTTGCGATATTATGTGAGTATGTGAGCTATAATCTGTGAACGTGAGCTTTGATATAGTCTGCTGAGTGCTTTACTCGATTGAGTTTCGAGTTTTTAGCGCCTTATTTAAGTTGCTGTTTTTTATTAGGAGTAATTCCTGTATGTATGCGTTTACTTGTGTTATAAATTCCTGCATTTGAGTTTTAATCTTGATTATTTGTATCTATTGGTTTGCTTTTGAGAGTTTATTGAATTTAGGGTCGCTTGTTAATCTTGCCATAGGATAGGGTATATTGAGTTTTTGTGATCAAGTTGTTGCACCTTTGTTTTAATCTAAGTTTTCATAAGCTTTCACTCTCATTCGTATGCTTTTCTGTCACAAATTGGTGGAGTATTTGTTCCTCATAGCCGCAGTAATTGAGAGATAAGTTGGTTAATTGCTACAGCTTATTGAAATTTTAACAGTCAATGAAAAAGCTCATACGCGTCCACTGTTAGATAGGTCATTAGGTTTTACGAGCTTTAACACTGAGTGGGTTAATTTACCTTGTAGAACTTGGATAGGTGTCTCAAGTTTTATAAGATTCTTAGGCTCATTGTTGCTTACTGCCTTTGTATAAGTTCACTAGATTGCCTCATTTTAGTCGTTCTCTGCCCATGGCCTAAGCAGTTTCTTGTATGCTTATTTGTTACTAAAACTGTGTTCCTTTTTGTTTGTTATTGGCTACTTAAGGCCCGTTTGTTTTTTTTCTTGGAATCTGTATCGTGATTAGGGGAGTATTATTTGGCTGTTTGGGTTTGCTCAATTTGTGCCTCCATAGTAATCACACAGCTTGTAAACAAACAGAAGTTATAATTCCTACGTGTTAAGATAGTTTCGTGTGCCTGTAGTTTCTGTCTGAGTAGGATTGCAAGACCCTTCATTCTGCTGGCATACCTTTGTTTTGCACTCTGTTATTTTGTTTGCTTGATTGAGATTCCTGCTTGACTGAGTGCTCGTTTAATAGTTTGACTCCTCACTTGCAAAACGGAAGTGAGGGTGCCCCCATTGTTCCATAATTCGACAGTCAACAAGAAGTACAAAGAGAAAAAAAATGAGAGGAAAGTAAGACAGAAAGTTGAATCTGGTGGTTTTAAAAGTCATATTCAAGCATAAATTGAGTGTAATCCAGTTGTTGTTTGTGTTTAGGGGTTGTTAAGTTGCTGTGCACACAAGTGGTAAAAAGAAATATATAAAAAAAACGTGTTTAAAAAAAATTGGGATTCCACACCCTCGAACCTGTGACCTCTCGCTCAACAGCACCAAGTGATAACCAATTGCCCTTGGGACTTTTACTGGTAATACTTTACCAGTTTAATTACTAAAGGGCCTATTGGTTTTGGGCTTATTTAAAAAGCCGTAGCTATTTAAGCTCCTACCAGCTTATTCTATAAGCTATTTTGCCCATTTTGAATTTTCCTTCGTTTCTTATATCATTTAGGATTTTTTGGCATTAAGTTTTTATTTTTTCCTTTATTTAATCATTTTTTACATTATTTTTAGGATTAAAATTCATAAGGTAATTAAAAAATAGATAAATTAGTTTTAAAAATTTCAAAAATTTTTTTTTTGGGTTTTAATTTAATATTTTGAGGTTTACATCTATTTAACTTTTCATTTAAGCTAATATTTAATTTTATTTAATTTTGAGGTTTTTAATTAACTTTAAAAATTATTTTAAAATTATTAAAAAGGTTTTAGAATTTTTGGTTTTCAAATTTGTGATCTTTACATTTTTATTAGTTTATATTAAAAATTCGGTAATTTTTAGACTACTTTTTCGTTTCGTCGAATTTTACTATTTCGCGTTTTTCGCATTGTAGGGTATTTTTTAGTGTAATTCGTCTTATCCTTTCTCTTTTCTCACAAATATAATCACAAACAAATCATAAATCAATTCTTAACACAACGCACCAAGCCTCCTTGAGAACGATCCCACGCAAAGGGTCATAAGTGCTTTCGTTTTCCTAAACGAACACTTAATAGTTACCGCTTTTGCCTCGTTTTCCTAAACGAGTGTGAATTTACAACAATCATTTTGATGCCGCTACCGGGGAGGCGTCTTGTGTTTTGATTTGAACAATTGTTGTTTTTATATAGCCATAATAGCTAATTGTATTAGTAGCACTCTACTAATACGTATTATCGGTTTTTCGTTTTTTTGTGTGAATACTATTACTATATTGTATACGTAGAACAATAAATACACAAGTACTCCAAATACGTGAGAAATCACAACCTTGACTTGGGAGGTCATTACCCAATCATTGTATTCGAATCTCAAACCAAAGAAAAAGGCAATAATAGATAAATACTTTTGTGAAGCTTGATTTTGAAAAATACAAACTATAAGGTGGGTATAAGGCGGATATTATAAAATATATCCTAAGGAAAAAGGCTCTTAAGTGCTTCGCGCCGCCTCGTTTCCCCGCTTGCTTGTGAGTATTTGATTTTGAGAGCTAATCGAGGGTTTTGCCGCCCAAAGTATTACTTAAGTATTATATATATTTTCTTGGTTTCATTGATTAAACCCTCTTGAACGTTTTGGTGTTCCACCAACATTCTAAATTCATCGAAAGCGTTCACTTCACGTGATCGTTTTCATTCCTTGAGGCTTCTTTAATCAAAATATTTGATTAAAGAGGAGATTTGTAGATTTTGGTCTACTTAATACAATCACAAAATCCAAAAAAAGTAAAAAGAATCAAAAACCACAAAAAATTGAAAAAGTAAAAACACCAAAAAGAATCTACTTTGATCACCCTCTCGTTGTACGTGACGTTTATGCAAACTCGCTCCAAAGCAAGACGTGCACGTAAACGTCGTCAAAAGGAAGGAAACCAAACATCTTCTAGTGAAGAATCTCCCATTGTCGAACCCATCGTAGAACAAGAAGCACCCATGGGTAATCGTACTATGATGGAGTTGCTTCAAGCACCCACCGAGGCTTATGGGGAAGCGATTGTGATTCCCGCTATCCTTGCGGAGAATTTTGAGGTTAAGACGGGTTTGTTGTCCATGATTCAAAACAACAAGTTTCGTGGTGACGAAAAGGACAACCCTCATAACCACATTCGCCAATTTAATCGTCTTACCGTCACTTGCAAGTTTAAGGACGTCTCTAACGACTCGATTAAGATGATGCTTTTTCCGTATTCCTTAGCGGGGCCCGCAAAAATTTGGTTAGAGAAAGAGCCACCCAATTCTATTTTGACGTGGAAGGATCTCATTTCAAAATTCGTGAACCAATTTTTCCGCCCTCTAAGACTACGCATTTGAAAAACGAGATTTCAAAGTTTTCACAAGAGTATAATGAGAGTTTTTCGACGGCTTGGAATAGGTTTAAGGAAATGTTGCACGAATGTCCTCATCATGGTTTTTCCAACTTGCATCAAATTGACACGTTTTACAATGGCTTGAACGATCATGAGCGTGATTATCTTAACGCCGCCGCGGGCGGTAATTTTTGTATAAGACGGTCGAGGAAGCATTGTTAATCATTGAGAATAGGTCTAAGGTTTATAGTCCTCGTAGCACATCGAGTGTTCGTAAGACTTCGTCTTCACCTTCGCCTTCATTGTCACATACCATTGATGCTTGCCAAATCGAGGCTAATTTGGAGAACAAGATTTTTGATAAGCTTAAGGGATTGTTAATTGAGTTTAAAGTTGGTGAACAACCCACTCCCGCTACGGCTAAAGCGGTTGAGGTTTCTTGTATGTATTGTGGTGTAGCTCACGATTACTCCGAGTGCATTACCAACGGTGGTAACACTTCGAGTGCCTACGCGGTCGCGGGAACTTATAACCAAACCGGTCAAGTTACCCGCACTAATCAGTTGACTCCATCGGGTTTTCCACCAAATCAAAATGCTAACAATTATCGAAACAATCAAGTTGGTTACCAAAACAATCAAAGAAACAATTACAAGGGTAATAACAACTATGGGAATCAAGGGAGTAGTAACCAATTGCAAAATCAAAACCAAAACCGTAATTTTCAAAACACAAGTCAAGGTCTTCAAAATGTTTATACTAAAGAACTTCCAATGGACTTTTTGAATTACGCTACGGCAAATGATAAGATTTTGGAAAATATTCAAGAGCAATTGGCTAGTCAAGCTAGGGAAACGGCTAAAAACACAAATGAGTTAGCTAATTTTGTTAAGGAAAATGTTAACATAAGAAAGGAGTTCAAAAATGATTTTTCTAATCAAATTAGAGGTCAAAACAATAAAATTGAGCAAAGTCATGCTAGGCTTGAACAAAGGATAGACCAAAAAGCCGTTAGTCAAGATGTTAAGCTTAATGCTATTTTAGAAGCGGTCATGGGGAACAAAGCCTCTACATCGGGTAGTTTACCTACTAACACCATATCAAACCCGAAGGGAGAGATGAAAGTGATTACCACACGAAGTGGTAAGGCACTTAAGGAACCGACTCCTCAACCAACTACTCCAACGGTGGAGGAAATTGAGGAAGAACCCGAGGTGGTGGTCGAAAAGGAGCATATTTCAAGTCCACAAAGTACCGCTCATGCCACACCTACGGTTGACCCATTACCAACATTGGAACCCTAGATTCCAAAGGCTATGCCTATGCCCCAACCCACACCACCCTTACCTTACCCATCGAGACTTAGGAAGGAGAAACGACAAGAGCGCGACAATTATCAGTTTGAGCTTTTTATGAAAATGTTTCGTGATTTGCACTTTAATGTGAGTTTCGCCGATGCTTTGGTCATGATGCCTCGATTTGCCGCTAACTTTAAGAGTATGTTGAACAACAAGGAGAAATTGCATCAATTGTCTAGTTGTTCATCGGTTTATCTTAATCGCATACCTCAAAAAGTCGATGATCCCGGTAAATTTTTGATCCCTTGTGCAATCCAAGATATGGAAGAATTCTATGCCTTGGCCGATCTTGGTGCTAGCATTAACTTGATGCCACTTGCAATCTTCAAGTCGCTTAATCTTCCTAATCTTACTCCTTCACTAATGTCTATAGAGTTGGCCGACCATTCCACGATTCGCGCATGTGGATTGGCGAAAGACGTTTTTGTAAAAGTGGGAAAGTTCTATTATCTGGTAGACTTTATCGTTGTCGATATTCCCACGGATCCTCAAGTTCCTCTCATTTTAGGTCGTTCGTTTTTAGATACGTCTATGGCTTTAATTGATGTGCATGCTAGAAAGATCACCTTACGTTTCAGCGACGAGGAACTTGTTATAAACGCAACTCAAAATTCTCAACTTTCTCATGTTTATTTCGTTGCTACCATAAACCTCGTTGATATGATCGACGTTGTTTGCGAGGAATTTTCACAAGAAGTTCTAGGTTTTGGTGATGTTGAAAATAGTGGCAATCCCACTATGCTTGATCCCATTCTTGATAATTCGACACCAACCTTCACTCCATTTGAAGGTGGTGGTTTTACGTTGGAAGAATCCGATGTTCCACGTACTTGTAACAAAGACCTCGACAACGATGAGGACTTCTCGATTATCAAGGATTTTCTTAACGATTTCCCATTTCCTCTACCCGAGGAGGTTATGAGTATCGAGCCCAAATCTTCACTTGAGGAACCACCTATCCTCGAGTTGAAAGATTTACCTCCTCATCCCGAATATGTCTATTTGGAGGAGGGCGACAAGTTGTCGGTTATTATTGTGAAGGAACTTTCGAATGATGAAAAAACCGCACTTGTCGATGTTCTAAAGGATCACAAAGGGGCAATTGCGTGGAAGTTATCCGACATTAAGGTTATCGATCCCAAGTTTTGTACCCACAAAATCTTAATGGAGGAGGATTACAAGCCCGCAATCCAATGTCAAAGGAGGGTGAACCCCAAAATTCACGACGTCATCAAAAAGGATGTCCTTAAACACCTTGACGAGGGAATGATTTACCCTATTTCCGATAGCCCTTGGGTGAGTCCTATTCATTGTGTCCCTAAGAAGGGAGGAATGACCGTTGTGCCAAACGATGCCAACGAGTTAATTCCCACTAGACTCGTGACCGGATGGAGAGTGTGCATTGACTATCGAAAGTTGAATGAAGCCACTCGAAAAGACCATTTTCCCTTTCCCTTCATGGACCAAATGTTGGAGCGTCTTGCGGGAAACGATTTCTATTGCTTTTTAGATGGTTTTTCGGTTACTTCCAAATTCCCATCGATCCTCGTGATCAAGAAAAAAATACGTTTACGTGTCCATATGGAACGTTTGCCTATCATAGAATGCCATTCGGACTTTGCAATGCATCGAGAACCTTTCAAAGGTGCATGATGGCTATTTTTCATGATATGATCGAGAAGACGATGGAAGTCTTCATGGATGACTTTTCCGTGTTTGGTAATTCGTTCACTTCGTGTTTGTCGAATCTTGAGAGAATGTTGAAACGTTGTGAGGAAACCAACCTTGTGCTCAATTGGGAAAAGTGTCATTTTATGGTTAAGAGTGGAATCGTCTTAGGGCACAAGGTTTCGAAACCGAGGATTGAGGTAGATCAAGCTAAGGTAGACGTCATCGCCAAATTACCTCATCCCAAAACCGTTAAGGGAGTTAGGAGTTTCCTAGGCCACGCGGGCTTTTATCGTCGATTCATCAAGGATTTTTCAAAGATCTCTCGACCTATTACACGTTCTTTTCGCACTCTTGATTTCAAGACTTTGTCTTTCGTCTTTTTCTTCGATAAAAGCCCGTGAATGCCCGTGTTTTCTGCCCTTTTCACAATTTCGTCCTAAATCACAAACACAAACCACGCATAATTCCGACATAAATGACATAAAATACACGTTTTGGCTCGGTTATTATTGTAATTAAGTGGTAAAAAGAATGGGTGTTTACACACCTATCACTAGTGAAGGACATAAATTCACTAAGTGATGCAGACTTAGTAGATGAATATAATGGTGCTTTGGTAAATCAGATGGCTATGGGTACTTCCATGCGGGTAAAATTTGAG
This sequence comes from Glebionis coronaria, assembly GCA_025667525.1. Lineage (NCBI taxonomy): Eukaryota > Viridiplantae > Streptophyta > Magnoliopsida > Asterales > Asteraceae > Glebionis > Glebionis coronaria. The sequence continues at coordinate 360,226,489 of CM046881.1, forward strand.
GCCGCCCTAGAGCATGTTGATTCTCTGAAGAGAAAGAATGTCCGAAGAGAGAAAATGATTGAAGACCACGAATCCCAGATTGCCACCCTTTAGTCCCAACTCGCCACTACTAAAGCCACCATTAAAGAACAAGCTGTGCATGCCAATGCTCATGATCAACGTGTAGCCGAGCTTGAAACCTAACTTGAGACTGCAACCACTAAGGTATGTTTACGTATAGCATCACACCCACATCCACATTATTCTTTATTCTAACCTTAAGGTATCATATACAGGTGACCGAGGTAGAAGCTTTGGCGAATACCTCCTCTGACCAACTGTCCACCCTTATGAAGGAGCTTGAAGACGCGCAGGCATTGATCCAAGGCGAGGAGATGCTGAAAGAGGAGCTTGCCAAAGAAAGGGTCTTGGTGGAACAGTTGATGGAGGCTTCCACACAAAAGGATATAGAGCTGAACGCCTTACCGCAGACCGCGATAAAGTACTGTACCCCCAAATACTAGCAGCCATTGCCAGCCGCAGGTGGATGGTGGGTCATGGGGCGCGCCTGGCCATTACGAAAGTGTTAGAGGCCGCTCAATTCGTGCAGCAATTTGCAGATCTTGTATCAGATGTCATCGACCACGGTCTTCATGAGGGTATGGTTATGGCCGCAGAGTTAATAAGTAAGAAGTAGAATTTTACTAAACATGCTTACTTTAATACTGGAGCCGCAGAGAAGATGACCGCGTCCATGGCTACCATGTTGGATCTGGAGTACCCCTTCTTGGCTGAGCTCGAGTCTACGAAGGATGCGTCCAACAAGGAGATCACGGAAAAGCTAAGCCTAGGTGCATTCTCGCAGGAAGAGGGGCACTCTCGGACTCACTTCACACCCTCCCCTAGCCAACTCACTCTTCCCATTTACGAGGACGTCACCAGGATCATAGTTGGTGAGAAATTATTAAGTGGAGTGCTGGAAGTGAACGTGGATCGGGCTCTGAACAGGAAAGACCATGGTGAAGCATTGCCTCGAGCAGCTGAAGAGCAGTGGGAGATAGGTAAATTTCTCCCTCCAATGTAGGGCGCTCCTTTATTAATATAATTTCTGAACAATTTGGTTTGTAACAAATATTCGTCCGTGGATGTCCATGACAATTTTATCTTTTGTAACATTACTTAGAATATGCTGTTTATGAGTTCGTGGTAATCACGGCAATTTTAATAGTTGGAAACTTACTTATATTCTTTAGATATTAAATATCTTTGTCGCATGACATGTCACGTCTTATTTAGAATAAACTAAGTCTATATTTTACTAGACGTGCAGCGTGCGTCTTTACCATGCCCAGCACTATGTATTTCTTTTTGCTTATTCTTAATCTTTTTCATAATCTTTGTTTGTGTTGATTTTATGTTTTCAATCTAAATCTTCTTCATCTATTTTTTTACATAAAGTTTGAATCTTTTTAATTTTCGTGGCTTGTTCTTAATGTTTTTATAAGTTTTATCATTAATCTAGGCTTTTTAGTTAGCTTATTGGTGTTTTATTTTGCTTATTGTGCTTAAAAAGTTAAGATTTTAGTGCTTAATCTCGTACTTATACGTTTTCCTAGTTTTTAGGAAAAGCTGATTCGATTTTGCAATACTTGTGTATTGCGAATTTGTGTCCTGATTCAATTTCGTAATTCTTCCATAATTGCGAAATTTAATCCTCTACAAAGTTGCGAAATCTTGTTCCAAGTTGCAAAATCACTGTTTTTCAATATTGCGAAATCTGATTCGATTTTGCAATTATTGCGACATTGTGCAATTATTGCGACATTGTGCACTATTGCGACATTGTGCACTATTGCGACATTGTGCAATTATTGCGACATTGTGCACTATTGCGACATTGTGCACTATTGTGACATTGTGCAATTATTGCGACATTGTGCACTATTGCGACATTGTGCAATTATTGCGACATTGGGCAACATTGCGAAATCTTTCATTTTCTAGCAATTGCGAAATTGTGTCTTTTGCTAATTGCGGAATTATGTCAATTTTTACATAATTGCGAAATCTTGGGTTTTAATTGCAAAATTATTTCATATTTTTCTAGAATTGCGAAAATAATTAGTTTTTATTCAAATTGAATTTTTAAATTTATTTTTCCCGCCATTTTTACTTAGCTTTATTTTAATTGTTTCGTCTTATTTTTCTTAAGCTTTATTTTAATTTGTCGTTTCTTAGTTTAATTCTTAAAGTATTTTATTTTCTAGTTTTTAAATTTACGTTTTGTCAAGTTTTAATTTTACGTCATTTAATTAATTTTCTTTTAAAGTTTTATTTTTATCGTCATTTACGTTTTAATTACTTTTAGCTTTATTTTCCGTGTAATTTACTTTGATGTTTTACAATTTAATTTTACTACAACCCACATTTATTTTATTCACCAAAGACGACTGTGTCGCACTTTCAACCAGAGATCAATTCGATTAGACACCGAGAAAACGAACTTTTTAACTAGTAAAATCTAAACATTAAAATGGCGCCGTTGCCGGCTCTTTTCGTAAATATTAACGGTTTTCTGTGAGAGACGCGTTGCTTTTTGGGATCCGTTCACTCGTGAACGTTATTTTTCGTGTCAAAAAATTTTCAAAAAAATCCAAAAAACATTTGAAAAATCATAAAAGCAATTCTTTTTCAAAGTTTTGCACCAAAAATATTCCTTATCCTCTATTATGTTTAATTCTTTTCTTTACCCCTCTTATTTATAATTCTTCATGGATTCGTCTTGCGTACGATGTGGGAGACCATGGCATGGCTTTCAAACATGTCAATGGTGTACTTGTGAGCGGTGTGGTTTTGATATCGACGATACACAATTTGGATTTTGTCCATTTTGCAATTCAACAAATTCATACTTCTCCTCTTACAATACTTTCTCACCTTCTCCCGTCTATGACAATCCTTATCCTCAAGATGCACCGGGTTTTTCTCCATACCCGTGGTGCTATATTTGTGGGGGCCCTCACGATGCTTCTTCTTGTGATCCGTCGAAGGTCTTTGAGAAAGTTCTGTGCTATCATCCCAGTGTGTATAACTTTGAGTCCCCACGTCACACCGTCAATCATCAACCCTTTTGTGCACTTCCTCCTGAGCAACTTGCCACACTTTTTGACAACTTTCACAAAGTTCAAGAAGCTTGCAACAAGATCATGGAGAAATGTCAAGCGGATCAGCAACAAGAGCAAGTATCTAACCTTAATGCTTATACTCCTCCTCTTGTGCCTCCATTTTATTATGATAGTGATGACGATGAGAGTCCTATTTCTTGGAACGATGAGAATTCTATTCCTTCTCCCGACTTGCCGGCCTTGGAACCTAAGGATTCACCCATCCTAGGGGATAAGGATCTTAGTACAATTCCTGCAAAGGAATCCGACGAATTCAATAAGTTTAGTGCTGATAACCTTGTCCCAATTCCAAGTGAATCTGAGTTGACATCCGACAGTGACGATGAGTATGATGCACTTTCTTCTGATGATGTTCCTTCCACCAACACTTTGGGAGAGGATTCTTTGGCTTTCTCTAATCCTCTTTTTGATCAAGATGATGATTTTACTTCTAGTGATGACGAGTCACTATCCGATGAAGACGTTCCGAAGGAAACTTTCAAGATTTATTTGAACCCTTTATTTGATTTTGATGACGATTACATATCTAGTGAGGTGAATCCTCTCTTCGACGAAAACATTGAGGACATTGATAGCTCTGATTCTCCTACTATTGATGAGCATGCTTTGTTAGCCATGCCCCCTTCTATCACAGAGGTGGAGAGATTTGACTCTACTTGAAAGGTGACGCAGGTGGAAGGTAATTGTTCTCATACTTCTCATATTATATTACCACCTTCTCCTACCGCGTGCACACCCCAGCGGATGATGTATCACTTTTACTCTCCTCGTTTCGTACCGGGAAATGAGGATGAGTGCTTTGACCCGGGAGGTGACAATGACCATTCTATGATTGATAACCTTACGGCTTTGCCAATTGGTCCGCATCTATTGTCTTTGGAGGATGACAATGTGATTGCTTTACCCACCCCACCACCCGTGGATCATGATTTCACATACTTCTCGTATGTTGAAAGGACCTTCCTACCATTCAAGACTTATCCTCCCGCCTCCCCTTTGTTGATGTCAACCGGGAACGAGGACAAGGTCTTTGATCCCGGTATTACATTCGAGGCTTCCCCATGGACCATTTAATTCGGGGACGAGTCAGGCTCGTGACTCAGTTAACAAAAACAAGCGCTTCTCGGGAGGCAACCCGACTATCTATCTATCTTTTTCTTTGTTTTTACCATAAGTGTAGGGGGACACCCGTTGGTGTTTGCTATTTCTTCTCTTCTACTAATCAGGGATTCGAGCGCTCAATGATCCACTCTTGATGATTTTTGACGACCCGTGATTCCGTGTTTCGCATCTTCCCGGTTCTATCCTAAACTCTTTTCGATTCACTATTTTATATTTCTCAATATTAAAATAGGAATCTCTTTAGTTGTCTCTTCCTTAGCAAGATTTAAACAACGTGCACAATGTCCTAAGTGTAGGGGAGTTTACTCCCACATGCTTAAACATTGAGGACAATGTTTATGTTAAGTGTAGGGGGGACTTATATCGAAGTTAAGTGACCTTTTCCTTGTTTTTGTCCTCATTTTAACCGGAAAATCAATTTTTCGACATTTTTCAAAATTTTTGATCTATTTTGGCCTATTAGTTTTTCCCTATGTATAGTTATTTTCTTTTCTTATTAGAATAAAATTTTAATAAAGTGGTTTTAATTTTCAAACGTTGTGAATCTTTTGACTCAACCCGAGTTTACTTATCTTAGTTTACTCTAGATAGTATCCTTAACGTGTTTAAGTCAAGTTTTGCTAGGCTTTTATTTAGGGAGCTATAAAACACGAAAGTCTTAACTCTCACGGGTTAAGAACAAGAACTTTTCGAAAGTTCCTATAATTGATCCTAGAGAGTTGTTTATCAAGGGAACTTTAAAATGCGATTTCTAAACTTGAAAAATTCTAAGAGTTTGCAAGATCCTATAGATGACTCGAAAACCCAAAACTTTGATTTAATAGGCTAAGCATCCACGAGTCTCATTCCTTGAGATTTTAAACTGTGGAGAACGAGAGATGATAGAGTCAATTATAAGTTTGGTATTGATGAGATGGCATTTATACATGATCTCATCGTTCTTTTCGGGCTTTAAATGCATTAAAATGTCATAAAATACCATATATATGCTTGTGTTTGTTTACTTGTGTATTTTAGGTATGGATATCGTGAAAAAGACAAAAGATCACAAGAATCAAGGAAAAACGAACACGAGAAACGAAGCCGTACAAAGAACCGGGCCCTAATCATGGAATTTTCATCAAATACCCTTGAAGACTTGAAGACAAAACAAGATTGATCCTTATTCTATGAAGAAATGACACTTAAAACCCTTGTATATTAATAATTACAAGTTTGGTCCCTTAAGTTTGTCAAAATTGCAAAAAGGTCCTTCAACTTTGAAGAAATGGCAAGATTAGTCCCTCAACAAATTCAAATTGCCAAATATGGTCCCTCATGAAGTGAAAGACATAATGAAGACCTTTGAAGATCATCATTGTACAAGAACAGCCCTTGAAATATTCAAAAATGTCAAAAAAAATACCCTTGATAAGCCTTTGTGGAAAGTTTGTGCCAAAAGTGTAAAAGATGGAAACTTGTTAACAAAGGAAAACCAAGTTTTAGGGCTGAAAACTTGGTATACCACAATTTCCAAAAGATAGGGACCAAAAGTGCCAAAAAGGAAAGATTCAAAAGGAAAAACGCGGTTAACAACTAAGTTTCCCCCTTTTAGGATCAAACTCTTTTACTGTTCATCTTTACCACTCCCAGAAATTACCCCGACTTCACCTGGGTAAAAAGCCAATTATTTTTGCACACGTGTAATTCCCATATGCCAAAACCTTTCCCACGCCTCAAATCCCCAATCCCACCACATGTGGTCCCTACCCCCAAAACCCAATCAACCAATCAGGGAAATCCTTGGGCTCCAAGGCTTGATACGTGTCCCATATCAACGACCAAGACTTATTCCTTCCTCCCAACGCATAATTTAAGGGTTGAGATCAAATTTGAGCAGAATTCACCAAAAAACGTCCAAGGGGTATTTGTGAGATTTTCTATGCATTAGGGTTTTGTATTTTCTATTCTAGTATGTTCTTAGGCCTCTATAAAAGGAGCTCACAACCTGTGTGAAGCCCTTGTTCCAGTTTCAAGCTTTAAACTTGTAATTCCTTTTTAATAAATAAAAGTTTGGTTTTTGATTCAATCAATTATAATTCCTTTTTATTTTTAAAAGTTGTGTGTTGTTAAGCTTGATTCTGAGTTCCATGTTATATTTGGTTAAGTAATATTGAGGTTTCAAGTTACTTCAAAGTTTCTGAAAATCAAAGGATTTTTGAGAGAAATCTGTCCAAGGTTTTGTGGTGTTAAGAGTTTCATGTTTTTGGTGTTAGGGTATAATAGAAAACGTGTTTTCTAAGTTTTAAAAGTTTTGGAAAAGGTTTTAAGAAGGTTGAGAAAAATCAGTAATATATCATATTACTTGTTTGTTCTTTCTTTTGTTTTGATTTTGAGCAGGTGTTGATATATTATTGATCCAAGGATCTGCACCAGCCCGGGCTGGTAGGGAGGTGGTTAAGCAACCACTAGGACCCTTGGATGTAAGGGTCCTAAGGTAAAACTACTTTACCTCCTTAAAATTTCAGAAAAGTGTGCTTTATTGATCTTGTATGATTCTGTGCTAAAAGGTGTTTTAGGTGTTTGATTTGAGTTTGATTTGAGTTTTTGTGCATGTTAGATGATATTTAGATCAGTTTGAAAAGCTTTGGAATTGTTTTGATTTGAAAAAGTAGCTTAAAGAATTTTAAAGAGGTGTTTGGCAACAGTTTTTAGCAGGGCAATTTGATTTGGTTTATATTTGAAAACGTGCTAAAGTGTTAAAAAAGGTTTGAGTTAGGTGTTAGCTAGTTATTAATGTGATTTGGAGCAGTTTGGTAGCAAGTTTGTAGAGTTTTTAAGGAATAAGGAGTTTGAAACCTGCATATCACTAATCTGTCTAAATTTCTTGAGATTTATGTGCTTCATCTTTAAAATCTGCTAAGTGATAGCTTATTTTAAGTTTTGAATCTGGTTAAGTGTTAGTTGGAGTGTGTGTGTGCTTAATCTTAGGCTTCATAGTTAACTAGAGTGCATTTGATAAGCATATAAAGCCACCAGACCTTGCTCATCATCACAGAGACTTGCTTTAGGCTTTTGTGTGATTTATTTGTGATCTTTGGCTTGTTATTTGCTTGTCTTAGCTTAGTTACTGACTCCTTGTGCTCCAAAGAGCACAAGGGTGCCTATTTGTTCCCAAATCAATCATCAAGTAAGCACTTGCCAAGCTCCTCTTGGCTCAAAAAGTGCACAAGTGTGCACATCACTTGTTCATCAGTGTTTAAGTAACTGTCACGTTTTTTTTTATCTTGGAATTGGCATAATTTTGATTAAAAAGTGAAGTGGAATTGGATTAAGCTTGTTACAAAGGTCTGTGATTGGTTTGGTAAAGGTTAAAAGCAAAAAAATAAAAAAGTGATAAAAAGGGGTTTAGCAGATTCGAACCCCCGTCTCCACTCCCACACACCAAACACTTAACCATTGCGCCCTTGGGTCTTTTACTGACCAAGGGTGCAAGGTTAATTAACTTAACCTGTTTCTCATTGGTATTATTTTCAATAAGCCGTAGGTTTTAAGCTGATTTTAAGCTTATTCATTAAGCTGATTTGGTTTGTCATATTTTTCTTAGGAACTTTATAGTGTTTAAGATTTTTTAAAATTGGTTTCACATTTTTCCCATTATTAGTTTAATTTTTATAATTTATTTAATAGACGTTTTTTAATAAATCATTAAAAAATACCAAAAAGACTTTTAATTTTCAGAAAAAATAGTTTTTAGGTTTTATTTAATATATTTGAGGTTTACATCTTGTTTTGGTTTTAAAAACTTTTATTTTTAATTTTATAATATTTTAAGGTTTTTTATAAACTTTAAAGATTTTTATAAAATTATTAAAAAAGGTTTAGAAGCTCTAATTTGTGTTTTTCTCTTAGTTATATTATTTAGGATTTTTAGAAATTTTTTATTTTAAATTTTAGAAACTTTTTATTTTTAGCATTATTTTAATATTATTTTATTATTTAATTTTCAAAATTTTCTTTTTCCTTCTTTTTCATTTTTCCTAGGTTCTTTGTCATTAATTAGGACTATTTCCATTTTTAGAATATTTTTATAACTTTTAGATTTATTTTTATAATTATTTTAAGTTTAATTAGGTTTTAATCATTTTTAATCATTTTTAGAGTTTTAAAAATAGTTTTAATAGGTTTTAATTTTTAGAAAATTACTTTTTAGTCTTCTAATAATATAAGTTGAGTAATTATTCAATAAAATCATATTTTAGACATTTGAATTAGTTAAATTTAATTTTAGGGCTTTAATTAGCATTTAAAATTAATTATTTAATTAATAAAAGGTTTTAAAATATCTTTATTGGATTTTTATTTTTATTTATATTATTTTAGACTTTGTTTTAGCCTTTTTAATCTTTTCTTGATTTTGTTTTTGGCTTTAGCTTAATTTTTAATTTGGGTAGTTTTTCACGGCTTTACGTTTTCGTCTTTTTCGTCGTAGTTTAATTTTATCGTAACCGTCTTCTCATCCCCATTCTCTTAATATTAATCTCAAAGAAATACAAGTTAATTCACAACACCATACCTCCTTGGGAAACGAACTCTTTCTCTCATTTTATTTGATTGTGGGTCATTTGTGCACGGTTTTCCTAAACCGTCGTACTTAATACTTACCGCTCTTATACGTTCTTTTGTTTTCCTAAACAAGAGTCGTGTTTTACTCTACAATCATTTTGGCGCCGCTGCCGGGGAGGTGTGTTGTGCTTTAATTTGGAAAATTTTGTTTTTGATATTATCCAAAAATAGTATTTGTGTTAAGTGGAACTCCCTTAACACGTATTATCGGTTTTCTTGGTTTTTCTTTGTGAATATTATTAATATATTGTATTAAGTATCACAATCAAAATACAATATCTCCAAAAGTGTGAAAACACAACCTTAATTGGGATTTGATCTCCTAATTATTGTATTCGAATCTCAAACAAAAAGAAAAGGCAAAAATAGATAAATACTTTCGTGAAGCTCGATTTTGAAAGATACGAACTATAAGGTGGGTATAAGGCGGGTATTATAAAATATACCCTAAGGAAAAAGGCTCTTAAGTGCTTCGCGCCGCCTCGTTTCCCCGCTTGCTTGTGAGTATTTTGAGATTGAAGGCTAATCGAGGGTTTTGCCGCCCAAAGTATTAATACGTATACTATATTTGCTTGGTTTTCTTTGTGATTAAACCCTCGTGAACAATTTGGTTTTCACCAAAGTTCTAAAGTCATTCGAAGGCGTTCACTCCACGTGATCGTTTTCATTCCTTTGAGGCTTCTTTAATCAAGAGTTTGATTCGAGGAGAGATTTTGTAGATTGTTGTCTACGAAGATACACCAAAATCCAAAAAAAATTAAATATCATCAAAAACACAAAAAAATTGAAAATCCACAAAACAACCAAAAAGAATCTTCTTTGCTCACCTCCCATTCTTCGTGAAGTTTATGATCACTCGTAATCAAGCTAAACGAGCTCGTAAACGTCTCCAAAAGCAAGCAAATCAAGGATCGTTGATTGTTGAAGAACCTCCAATTATTGAACCTATTATAGAACAAGAAGTCGTCATGGCTAATCGTACTATGATGGAGTTGCTACAAGCACCCACCGAGGGTTTTGGAGAGGCTATTGTTATTCCCGCCATCCTTGCAGAGAATTTCGAGATTAAGACGGGTTTAATGTCGATGCTACAAGCAAACAAGTTTCGAGGTCACGAGAAAGACAACCCGCATTACCACATTAGGAATTTCAACCGTCTCACTGCCACTAGCAAATTCAAAGATGTTCCACATGACGCCATTAAGATGATGTTGTTTCCATATTCGTTGGATGGTCCCGCAAAAATTTGGCTCGAGAAAGAACCGCCAAATTCGATTTTGACATGGGCCGATCTCGTTTCTAAGTTTGTGAACAAATTTTTTCCACCATCGAAAACAACACACTTAAAAAATGAGATTTCACGATTTGTGCAACGTAACAATGAAAGTTTTTCAATGGCATGGGAACGATTTAAAGAGATGTTACATGAATGTCCTCACCATGATTTTTCGGAATTACATCAAATTGATACCTTTTATAATGGGCTTAATGATCATGAACGAGATTATTTAAATGCCGCCGCGGGTGGTAATTTTTTGTGCAAGACGACAAATGAGGCTTTACAAATCATTGAAAATCGATCTAAGGTTTATAGCCCTCGTAACACACCGAGTGTTGCCAATATGGGTTCGTCATCTTCGTCACAATCGTCTCGTAGCATTAACGCCTTACATGATGAAGCTAATGAGGAAAATCGGTTTTTTGATAGATTTGCTAATCTAATGTCCCATTGGAAGGCTCAAGAAGCTTCCAATTCCGCTTCGGTTAAAGCGGTTGCTAAGAGTTGTTTATCTTGTGGAGGAGCTCATGATTTATCCGAGTGCATTACCGCGGATGGTAACACTTCGAGTGCTTATGTAGCAACGGGAACTTACAACCAAAACGGCCAAGGTTCCCGCCAAAATCAAGCTCCACCAAACCAAAATGTTAACAATTATCGAAACAACAACCAAGGTAATTACCAAGGCAACACACGCAATTACAACAAAGGGAATTATCAAAGTGGGAATGGACAAATCTCTAATCAAAATCAAAACCGTGATTTTCAAAACACTACACAAGGTTTTCAAAATGCTCACACGAAAAATTTGCAAGGAGAATTTTTGGATTATGCAAAAGCAAATGATGCTAAATTTGATAATATGCAACGTGAGATGATTAGCTTAAGGTCCGAGTTGAAAAACGAGCTTAAAAATGAACTTGCTAATGAACTTAAAACTCATGCAAATAAAATGGAAGGAAATGTCCAACGTCTTCAACAAAACCAACAAAAGATGGAATTAGGACAACATGAGATTAAGCAAGAGTTATTGAAAGCGGATGCTAGGCAATCAAAATTTGAGGACCGAATGGCTAAGATGTTCGAAGCAATCATGTGTAAACCCTCTTCTTCGGGTGGTCTTCCTAGTGATACCATTAACAACCCGAGGGGAGAATTGAAGGTTGTTACTACACGAAGTGGTAAAACTTTCAAAGAACCAATCTCTCGTCCAAGTACTTCTACGGAGAAGGAAATCGAGAAAGAACCCGAGGTGATGGTCGAAAAGGAGCACATTACAATCCCACGAAGTACCGCTCAAACCACACCTACGGTTACACCAATACCAATTATGGAACCCGAGATTCCAAGGCCGTTGCCTAATGACCAACCCACACCACCTTTACCTTACCCTTCGAGACGTAACAAAGAGAAAGCACAAGAAAGGAACAATTATCAATTTGAGCTATTTATGAAAATGTTTCGTGATCTACATTTTAACATAAGTTTTGCCGATGCTTTAATCATGATGCCTCGATTCGCCGCAAACTTCAAAAGTATGCTAAACAACAAAGAGAAGTTACAACAATCGTCTAGTTGTTCATCGGTTTTTCTAAGCCGCATACCACAAAAAGTCGGTGATCCCGGTAAATTTTTGATTCCGTGTGCTATTCAAGATATGGAGGAATGCTACGCCTTGGCCGATCTTGGCGCTAGTATTAATTTAATGCCTCTCGAGATTTTCAAATCGCTTTCGCTTCCGGCTCTAACTCCTTCGAACATGTCCATCGAGATGGCCGATCATTCTACGATCATGGCATGTGGAGTAGCCGAGGACGTTTTTGTTAAAGTCGGAAAGTTTTACTATCCCGTCGACTTTATCGTTGTAGACATTCCCATCGATCGAAAAGTTCCTCTCATTTTGGGTCGTTCATTTTTGGATACATCACGAGCACTTATCGATGTTCATGCTCGTAAAATCACCCTTCGTTTCAATGAAGAAGAACTTGTCATCAATGCAACACAAAACTCCAATCTTTCTCATGTATATTCTATTGCAACTTTAAACCATGGTGACTCGACCAATGTCATTTGCAAAGAATTTTCACCAAGAGTTTTAGGGAATGTCTCCAAAAACAATTTACCATTTCCTCCGCCGGTGGAGGTTATGAGTGCTAAGCCTACAAAGAAGAAACCGTCAATACTTGAATCAAAAAATCCTTCGCCTCATCTCGAACATTCATTCTTGAAAAGTGTTGATAAGTTGCCGGTTTCTACGGAAGATCTTTCGGATGATGAATATGTTGACCCCGATGGGGAGGTTTTCTTCGTCGATAAACGTTTTGAGAACTTGCCACCACCAAAACCAAAACGGTTTCAAAATGTGAGAATTTTTAGTGTGACTAACATCGTCTTAGAAACACCGAATATTTTCGACATAATCAAAAAGGGTTTTCATAAGGAGAGTTTAAAAGATAACAAAGAAAAAGATCTTAAATGTGATTTAAGTGATTTTTCTACAAATCTAACTCCGTCATCACCGCGTGTTTTGAGTACTACAAACTCGTCTACTCCTTTTGACGATGTTTTGTATGGTCCTAGTATGGGGGAAGCCCCTTATGTTCCCTCATCCTTGTCCATCGAGGACGAGATATTCGATCCCGGAATTTCATGTAAAGGGAAATCTCGGTCTTCCACCGATGCAATAAATGGAAACTATATCTATTTGCTTGGTGCGAGTCTACCTCGAGTAGCTCAAACGTTTGTCTTACCAATTGTCTCACCCTTCTACTTCTCATCTATTTTCTTCAAACTCTTTGAGTTTATGGCACATGTTGGAGTGGTGTTAATTTGTTTTTCCAATGGAAACGAGAACGCCATCTTCGACCCCGGTATTTTGCATCATCTAAGGACTTAGTCCTTTTTACCGGTTGCTTTTTGGGCCTTGTTTATCATGTAAGCCCCATCAAAAATTGACCATACCATGATATCCCTAAATGTTCACATTTTGAGGGGATCGAGTCGAGCTCATGACTCGGTAATAAAAAACGAGGTGCCTCGTGGGGGAGATCCCATGCTTATCTTTATGCTTTTTATTCACTAATAAGGGGACTTGTACCCTTCCAACTCGTTGTCTCGTGGTTGTTTGTGATTGTGTTATCTAGATCATCATCATCGTCTACGATTGAAGACTCTCGTGTTCGTTTACGTGAGCCTCCATCGTTCGTTTGAAGAAGTTTTTCACGATTCCATGACATATCCTTTATTGTTCTAACAATTATCTTTTAGCATAATTAATAAACGGCTTTAGATATATTGTTGATCACCCTTTCCATGCTAGATCCTAAGCATTCGATTCTTCGTCTCTAGTATGGGGGTGCTCCACCTTTAGACTCGGAACATTGAGGACAATGTTTACTTTTAGTATGGGGGGGTGAATAGGTACTTGCTTTGCTACGCCCTCACGTTTTCCAACTTTCAATGTTTTGTTTTGCTAATAAGGCTAAAAATGGCCAAATTTTAAAATTTTTCTTAGTTTTTATAAGTGTTTTTAAGACACGAATGTATATTTTCCGATGGGTAGAATAAGAGTTAATTTTTGACTTGATGGGCATTTGGAGCCATTTACATTCCTTAACCCGCTCAATTCAAGTTTTGCTAGACTTTTATATAGGGAGCTTTAAAACGCGAAAGTCTTAATTCATTCGGGTTAAGAACAAGAACTTTTCGCAAGTTCCTATAATTGATTCTAGAAAGTCACTTATCAAGGGAACTCTAAAACGCATTCTCTAAACTTGAAAAAGTCCAAGAAAGTGCAAGATCCTATAGGTGGCTTGAAAACCCAAAACTTTGATTTGATATAGTCTTAATGAAAGCTAATCCAAATTTGGCTTAATTTTGACTTGCATGGCTAAGTATTCACGAGTCTCTTTAATTAGAGGTCTTTAAATAGTGAAGAACGAGAAATGATAGAGTTAGACAAGTGATCATGCTAAACGTAGAACATGAAAGTGTTCTTTCAAAAACTCATATGTTTTTAATTGTGGCTTTTTCTTCCCTTAAGATCAATGCATTAGGAAAAAATCATAATTGCAATAAGTAAGGTCATACGATTTGAAAGGTTACTTAGCCTCTAGCGCAAGATCGTTTAAAAGTTGCTCGGGGTTGAATAGAGTTCATAGCCAAGGCATAACTTATTGAAGCGGGACGCGAAGATTGGCAATCATCCAAAAAGGCCCTAACAAGGCATGAGGAGCTCTATTTTTGCTAAAGATCCAAAGATGATGTGAAGTATCATTATTCCAAAATCAATATGAAGGATCGAGACACACGACGAGAAGCTATTACTCCCCTAAAGAATGGAGAAAGTCTATCCAAAAAGACCCTAACAAGGTATGAGGATGAATATATCCAAGTCCGAAAAGGAGGCGGATCGTTGTATATCAAAATCCAAAGTAAAGATTGAAGAAAAATGATGAAGTCGTGGTCCTATATGAAGAATCTCTCAAAAACGTCAAGTGAAGAAATTCCAAATATATGAAGAGAAGACCATAATTTCAAGAACGTCTTCCCAAGATTTGAAGTATGAAGTATATGCCAAATATCGGTCCGAGAAAGGTCTCAAATCGTGAAACGAGTTATGCCAAGATATGAACTTAAGGAGATACACGAGAAGCCGTTTTAAAAGATTTTGTCCTTCGGCTAACTATTGATCAAATCGTGCTACTTTGCTTTCGGACTAATAACTACTCAAATAAAGTCAATATGAATCACTTGTGATCCATGACAAATAGATAAAAAATGCTAGTAACCATTTTCCTTTTATAATAACTAGGATTGCGGGGAGAAAAAGTATTACACAATTTGAACGTATGAGTAGTGTTAGCATTGTGACTTGTACCAACAATGATCTTGTTTTTGCACTTAGCATGGAATGTATGACAATCAAGGATGACGAAATTTACTCTAAGGGACATTAACTTGTTTCTATTCTTTGACCCTAAAAGTCACCTTTTGGTGATGAAAATCATACATTATGTCTTTACACATTCTCGTAGTGTGTTGCAAGTCTTTTACTTTTCAATAAAGGTTAATAAAATTGAACTTTGGTGATGCTTAGATACTTTATTCTAGCATTGCGTGAGGGCACGGCAATGGCTTAGTATGGGGGAGTGATGAGATGGCATTTATACATGATCTCATCGTTCTTTTCGGGCTTTAAATGCATTAAAATGTCATAAAATACCATATATATGCTTGTGTTTGTTTACTTGTGTATTTTAGGTATGGATATCGTGAAAAAGACAAAAGATCACAAGAATCAAGGAAAAACGAACACGAGAAACGAAGCCGTACAAAGAACCGGGCCCTAATCATGGAATTTTCATCAAATACCCTTGAAGACTTGAAGACAAAACAAGATTGATCCTTATTCTATGAAGAAATGACACTTAAAACCCTTGTATATTAATAATTACAAGTTTGGTCCCTTAAGTTTGTCAAAATTGCAAAAAGGTCCTTCAACTTTGAAGAAATGGCAAGATTAGTCCCTCAACAAATTCAAATTGCCAAATATGGTCCCTCATGAAGTGAAAGACATAATGAAGACCTTTGAAGATCATCATTGTACAAGAACAGCCCTTGAAATATTCAAAAATGTCAAAAAAAATACCCTTGATAAGCCTTTGTGGAAAGTTTGTGCCAAAAGTGTAAAAGATGGAAACTTGTTAACAAAGGAAAACCAAGTTTTAGGGCTGAAAACTTGGTATACCACAATTTCCAAAAGATAGGGACCAAAAGTGCCAAAAAGGAAAGATTCAAAAGGAAAAACGCGGTTAACAACTAAGTTTCCCCCTTTTTAGGATCAAACTCTTTTACTGTTCATCTTTACCACTCCCAGAAATTACCCCGACTTCACCTGGGTAAAAAGCCAATTATTTTTGCACACGTGTAATTCCCATATGCCAAAACCTTTCCCACGCCTCAAATCCCCAATCCCACCACATGTGGTCCCTACCCCCAAAACCCAATCAACCAATCAGGGAAATCCTTGGGCTCCAAGGCTTGATACGTGTCCCATATCAACGACCAAGACTTATTCCTTCCTCCCAACGCATAATTTAAGGGTTGAGATCAAATTTGAGCAGAATTCACCAAAAAACGTCCAAGGGGTATTTGTGAGATTTTCTATGCATTAGGGTTTTGTATTTTCTATTCTAGTATGTTCTTAGGCCTCTATAAAAGGAGCTCACAACCTGTGTGAAGCCCTTGTTCCAGTTTCAAGCTTTAAACTTGTAATTCCTTTTTAATAAATAAAAGTTTGGTTTTTGATTCAATCAATTATAATTCCTTTTTATTTTTAAAAGTTGTGTGTTGTTAAGCTTGATTCTGAGTTCCATGTTATATTTGGTTAAGTAATATTGAGGTTTCAAGTTACTTCAAAGTTTCTGAAAATCAAAGGATTTTTGAGAGAAATCTGTCCAAGGTTTTGTGGTGTTAAGAGTTTCATGTTTTTGGTGTTAGGGTATAATAGAAAACGTGTTTTCTAAGTTTTAAAAGTTTTGGAAAAGGTTTTAAGAAGGTTGAGAAAAATCAGTAATATATCATATTACTTGTTTGTTCTTTCTTTTGTTTTGATTTTGAGCAGGTGTTGATATATTATTGATCCAAGGATCTGCACCAGCCCGGGCTGGTAGGGAGGTGGTTAAGCAACCACTAGGACCCTTGGATGTAAGGGTCCTAAGGTAAAACTACTTTACCTCCTTAAAATTTCAGAAAAGTGTGCTTTATTGATCTTGTATGATTCTGTGCTAAAAGGTGTTTTAGGTGTTTGATTTGAGTTTGATTTGAGTTTTTGTGCATGTTAGATGATATTTAGATCAGTTTGAAAAGCTTTGGAATTGTTTTGATTTGAAAAAGTAGCTTAAAGAATTTTAAAGAGGTGTTTGGCAACAGTTTTTAGCAGGGCAATTTGATTTGGTTTATATTTGAAAACGTGCTAAAGTGTTAAAAAAGGTTTGAGTTAGGTGTTAGCTAGTTATTAATGTGATTTGGAGCAGTTTGGTAGCAAGTTTGTATAGTTTTTAAGGAATAAGGTGTTTGAAACCTGCATATCACTAATCTGTCTAAATTTCTTGAGATTTATGTGCTTCATCTTTAAAATCTGCTAAGTGATAGCTTATTTTAAGTTTTGAATCTGGTTAAGTGTTAGTTGGAGTGTGTGTGTGCTTAATCTTAGGCTTCATAGTTAACTAGAGTGCATTTGATAAGCATATAAAGCCACCAGACCTTGCTCATCATCACAGAGACTTGCTTTAGGCTTTTGTGTGATTTATTTGTGATCTTTGGCTTGTTATTTGCTTGTCTTAGCTTAGTTACTGACTCCTTGTGCTCCAAAGAGCACAAGGGTGCCTAATTGTTCCCAAATCAATCATCAAGTAAGCACTTGCCAAGCTCCTCTTGGCTCAAAAAGTGCACAAGTGTGCACATCACTTGTTCATCAGTGTTTAAGTAACTGTCACGTTTTTTTTTTATCTTGGAATTGGCATAATTTTGATTAAAAAGTGAAGTGGAATTGGATTAAGCTTGTTACAAAGGTCTGTGATTGGTTTGGTAAAGGTTAAAAGCAAAAAAATAAAAAAGTGATAAAAAGGGGTTTAGCAGATTCGAACCCCCGTCTCCACTCCCACACACCAAACACTTAACCATTGCGCCCTTGGGTCTTTTACTGACCAAGGGTGCAAGGTTAATTAACTTAACTTGTTTCTCATTGGTATTATTTTCAATAAGCCGTAGGTTTTAAGCTGATTTTAAGCTTATTCATTAAGCTGATTTGGTTTGTCATATTTTTCTTAGGAACTTTATAGTGTTTAAGATTTTTTAAAATTGGTTTCACATTTTTCCCATTATTAGTTTAATTTTTATAATTTATTTAATAGACGTTTTTTAATAAATCATTAAAAAATACCAAAAAGACTTTTAATTTTCAGAAAAAATAGTTTTTAGGTTTTATTTAATATATTTGAGGTTTACATCTTGTTTTGGTTTTAAAAACTTTTATTTTTAATTTTATAATATTTTAAGGTTTTTTATAAACTTTAAAGATTTTTATAAAATTATTAAAAAAGGTTTAGAAGCTCTAATTTGTGTTTTTCTCTTAGTTATATTATTTAGGATTTTTAGAAATTTTTTATTTTAAATTTTAGAAACTTTTTATTTTTAGCATTATTTTAATATTATTTTATTATTTAATTTTCAAAATTTTCTTTTTCCTTCTTTTTCATTTTTCCTAGGTTCTTTGTCATTAATTAGGACTATTTCCATTTTTAGAATATTTTTATAACTTTTAGATTTATTTTTATAATTATTTTAAGTTTAATTAGGTTTTAATCATTTTTAATCATTTTTAGAGTTTTAAAAATAGTTTTAATAGGTTTTAATTTTTAGAAAATTACTTTTTAGTCTTCTAATAATATAAGTTGAGTAATTATTCAATAAAATCATATTTTAGACATTTGAATTAGTTAAATTTAATTTTAGGGCTTTAATTAGCATTTAAAATTAATTATTTAATTAATAAAAGGTTTTAAAATATCTTTATTGGATTTTTATTTTTATTTATATTATTTTAGACTTTGTTTTAGCCTTTTTAATCTTTTCTTGATTTTGTTTTTGGCTTTAGCTTAATTTTTAATTTGGGTAGTTTTTCACGGCTTTACGTTTTCGTCTTTTTCGTCGTAGTTTAATTTTATCGTAACCGTCTTCTCATCCCCATTCTCTTAATATTAATCTCAAAGAAATACAAGTTAATTCACAACACCATACCTCCTTGGGAAACGAACTCTTTCTCTCATTTTATTTGATTGTGGGTCATTTGTGCACGGTTTTCCTAAACCGTCGTACTTAATACTTACCGCTCTTATACGTTCTTTTGTTTTCCTAAACAAGAGTCGTGTTTTACTCTACAATCAGGTATTCTTTCGTGAATTTATGTGAGTTAATTATAAGCCTATTCTCCCATCGCTTGCTAATAAATTTATCTGCAATAAATAAGGTTGTACGATTTGAAAAGTTACTTAGCTTCTAGCCCAAGATCGTTTAAAAGTTGCTCGGTATGGATTAGAGTTCATAGCCAAGTCATAACTTATTGAAGCGGGATGCGAAGATTGGCGAGTCCAAAAAGGTCCTAACAAGGCATGAGGGCTACATTTTGCTGCTAAAGATCCAAAGTGATGTGAAGAATCATTTATCAAAGATCAATATGAAGGATCGAGACACACGACGAAAAGCAAATACTCCCTAAAAGATCATGGAGAAGTCTATCCAAAAAGTCCCTAACAAGGTATGAGGATAAATAGATCCAAGTCCAAAAAGGAGGCGGATCGTTGTATATCAAAGTCCCAAATAAAGATTGGAGAAAAATGAAGAAGTCGTGGTCCAAGTATGAATAATCTCTCAAAACTTCAAGTGAAGAAATTCCGATTATAAAGAGAAGACCATTATTTCATGAACGTCTCTCAAGGTTTGAAGTATGAAGTCGCTGCCAAATATTGGTCCAAGAAAGGTCTCAAATCGCGAAGCGAGTTATGCCAAGATATGGACTTTATGAGGTCCCGAGAAGCAGTTTTAAAAGATTTTGTCCTTTAGCTAACTATTGATTAAATCGTTCACTTTATTTTCGGCCTAAATAACTATCGAAATAAGTCAAAAATGCATCCTCGTGATCATTCAAGACAATAATAAAATATAAGAGATACACCTAGGAATAAGGGGGTCTAAGTAAATAATTGGCCCAGATGAGTTCGTGTTAGTTTGCTAACTTATAATAACAATGATCTTGTTTTTAAGCTTGGTTTGGAGAAAGTGAAAACTTGAGGATGATGATCATTCATAACATTTCCCAAACCCGAAGCTATGTTTTTTATTTCTTTACTTTGAATGTTTATAATTTTCTATCTCTTTAATAAAGGCCAAGGTGGATTGATTATGATGAAAAGTGTAATCGTGCTTTGTAACTAATGCATTGCATGAGGACATTGCAATGGTCAAGTGTAGGGGATTTGATAGGTGTGTAAACACCCATCCTTTTTATCACTTAATTAGAATAATAACCGAGCCAAAACGTGTATTTTATGTCATTTATGTCGGAATTATGCGTGGTTTGTGTTTTTGTTGTGATTTAGGACGAAATTGTGAAAAGGGGAGAAAACACGGGCATTCGCGGGCTTTTATAGAAGAAAAAGACGAAAGACGAAGTCAAGAAATCAAGAGTGCGAAAAGAACGGAAGTCCAAGACCAATTCTGAAGATTTATCAAAGAAAAAGTCAAAAGACGGAAGTTTACTAAAAGCCGAATAACTCAAGTCTAATTTATTGAAGAATTAAAAGACGAGTTTAAAGAAATCCCGAGACAAAGTCATTAAAGTCAAAAGATTAAGAAGACAAGGGCTTAATCGTGCAATTAAAGAAAGAAGAAAGAAGGGAGGAAGCTTCCTAAGCACCTCCCTAATCCTCTCCTATAAATAGAACATTCGGATTTACATTTCTCTTGTTGGCTAATTTGACACATTAGTTCTTCCACCTTATTTCATGTCATTTTAATTAATGGTCATTTTAAATACTTGTCTTGCACTTTAATTTCTTTAATTCCAAGTAGGTCTTTTAATTTTGTATTGTTTAATCTTTTATCTTTAAGCTTTTTAATCATATTGTTAATCTTTTCTTTTTGCTTATTCTTAATCTTTTTCATAATCTTTGTTTGTGTTGATTTTATGTTTTCAATCTAAATCTTCTTCATCTATTTTTTTACATAAAGTTTGAATCTTTTTAATTTTCGTGACTTGTTCTTAATGTTTTTATAAGTTTTATCATTAATCTAGGCTTTTAGTTAGCTTATTGGTGTTTTATTTTGCTTATTGTGCTTAAAAAGTTAAGATTTTAGTGCTTAATCTCGTACTTTTACGTTTTCCTAGTTTTTAGGAAAAGCTGATTCGATTTTGCAATACTTGTGTATTGCGAATTTGTGTCCTGATTCAATTTCGCAATTCTTCCATAATTGCGAAATTGAATCCTCTACAAAGTTGCGAAATCATTGTTTTTCATTATTGCGAAATCTGATTCGATTTTGCAATTATTGCGACATTGTGCAATTATTGCGACATTGTGCACTATTGCGACATTGGGCACTATTGCGACATTGTGTAATTATTGCGAAATTGTGCACTATTGCGACATTGTGCACTATTGCGACATTGTGCAATTATTGCGACATTGTGCCCTATTGCGACATTGTGCAATTATTGCGACATTGTGCAACATTGCGAAATCTTTCATTTTCTAGCAATTGCGAAATTGTGTCTTTTGCTAATTGCGGAATTATGTCAATTTTGACATATTTGCGAAATCTTGGGTTTTAATTGCAAAATTATTTCATATTTTTCTAGAATTGCGAAATTAATTAGTTTTTATTCAAATTTAATTTATAAATTTATTTTTCCCGCCATTTTTATTTAGCTTTATTTTAATTGTTTCGTCTTATTTTTCTTAAGCTTTATTTTAATTTGTCGTTTCTTAGTTTAATTCTTAAAGTATTTTATTTTCTAGTTTTTAAATTTACGTTTTGTCAAGTTTTAATTTTACGTCATTTAATTAATTTTCTTTTAAATTTTTATTTTTTTCGCCATTTACGTTTTAATTACTTTTAGCTTTATTTTCCTTGTCATTTACTTTGATGTTTTAAAATTTAATTTTACTACAACCCACATTTATTTTATTCACCAAAGACGACTGAGTCGCACTTTCAACCGGAGATCAATTCGATTAGACACCGAGTAAACGAACTTTTTTAACCTAGCAAAATCTCAATTTCAACTAGGCCGGGTGGAATGCAGTTGTTCAGATAGTCACGACATTCTTCTGCTTCCCTCATTCTAGAAGCAGTGGTTATCTTCAAATCGGGGTTGAAGTGTGTGTGGGAGCCGGACACCGGTATCTCCTGTGAGGCTGTGGGGGTACCTTCCTCAAAGGTTGGGACAGATTTGGTTGCTGTAGCATGCAGGACAGGTTCCTTCTCTTTCCTCACCCCTTGGACGGGTGCAGCACCCGCTTGTTCATCCCTGCAACAAAGATTATCACACATTAACATTCTTACAGAAGGACGTACATTTTACTTAGAAGAGAGAAGTAATGAAAATAACATGTGCGGAGGACTTACATGTTGGTTCTCTCCAGCTCTGATGTAGTGGGAGGCACTAGAGTGACCGGCTCCACAACTGGTAGCGGCACGCTCTGGGCTATGGGAGCACCCTGCGCCGTCCCGGAGGCTTTGTTTGTGCTGTCACCAGATTCGTAGAGGGGGTGATCCTCACGCAGTCTCTTTACGGGGGCATTGTGTTCCCCGATCAAGGCCTTAGTATCTCTCTTTACCCGCTTATTCTTTCTACGGGTACGCTTGGGGACGGGTTGGGGTTCTTCCTCCTCCTCCTCTTCTACTCGTTACACCTCCTCCTCGTCATCTCCCAGCATTTGGCGGAGGTTGGAGGTGGTTCTCTCTATGTTGTCACCCTGCTCCTCCTCATGGGCAGGGGTGACAGTCTTCGGCGGGGAGGAGGTCCCGGCTTCATTCTCCAGCATCAGATTGTCCCCATCTTCGTTGGTAAAGTCTTCGGGAGACTTTAAATTTGTTGTCTCTTCTTCATTAGATTGGGGGTCAGGTACGGCCGCTAGGGCAATGGTAACATCTCTTGTATTCTCAAGAAGGGGTAGCTCGTTTTCTCGTCTAGGGCGTGCTCCCTCCGGTATGGTTTTGGGATCTCCCTGGCGTAGGACTCCAAAGAAGTTCATTTCTGTAAAGCAAAGTATGTTAGTTATGGACAACGGATTTATATATATTCAAGGGTTCGGATACTATACCTACCATCACCACGGCTTCTCCAAAATACAGGGTATCTATTTGACGGGCCAAAGTAGTTGCGGCTAATCCCTAGCAGGCAAAGGAATGACTCGGGTAGAATCCTATGAAACCCTCTCCTATTCCTATCTATTTCTTGGGAGTGTTGGGCGTTGTATGTACCAGCCCTGGGAGGAGGATCAGGGGATAATCTACGTTTAAATACAAAACCAGTCGTCCAAACTACTACGTCAATAAAAAAGTAGTGGTCGTACCAATTTTTCAGCGAGTCCATGGCTTTATTTTGAGCTGTGGGGCTGGTTGGGGATCGTTTCTTAAAGGAAAGCCACCCATTCACTAAGTTGGGGGTGTAAAACAGCCTAAATAACTCTACGGTTGTGGGAATACTTCTTGCACGACATAGGATTTCAAACTGGCTAATCTTACACGCGCCAATACAGTGTAACTGGGTGATATGCACATCATAGTAACCTAGTAGATCTATGAGGAATCTGGTAAAAGGAATGCAGTAATTGGCCGCGTCAAAGAAACGAGTGTATAAGCCAATCTTTCCCTGGGGTGCCTTAGTTATGAGGTCCCCTGCACCAGGAAGAGAGGGATGAAGGTTGCTAGAAATGAAGAAATCAGAGCAAAAGTTCCCTCGTTTCTCTTCCTTCATTATGTTTAGCACGGATCCAATGGAAGGGTTGTTTCTATGAGCCATTATTAATTAAAGCAAGATGAGGGTGTGGTATTCTAGCCTATGTAAGAGAGGATCCGTGCGAAAGAAGGTGGAGGTAAGGAAGAAAGCGTTAATGGTAGAAATTGGAAAAAGACTGTGTGTCACACACAGCCGTATGGGCAACCTATTTATAGGGTTTCCTCGTTGGTCATGGTTCTTTATATTCATGACACGTGTCTTCCACTAACCAAAATCGTGTGGTTGGGAAGTAAGTGGCAAGTGAAAAGTCAGGTGGGGCCCACGGGTCACTTCTGACTCAAGAGATTGCGTCGCTCGAGGAACTGACTGTTTGCACTTTGTCAGTCAAGATGGCAGATGAACAGTCAATTGTGTCAGGATATGCGGACATACGTAAGACCATATTCAATGTTTCATTTAATTTGTCTCAGTCGTCACGAGCGGCTGGTGTACTATAGGAATAAACTTCCTAACAATCTACGTGCGGCCGAAATATATTTTTCCATCCATTTCAAAATGTTGATTCCTTGGTACGTCCGAGGGTGCATCTTGTTTGTCTAGATATTCCACCTACGGCTGTAACAACTAGACTGGGGGACATGATGACGTATAGTCCTCAGCCGGGTCATGAACCTGGCCCATGGGTACTACCCGTATATGACCCATCACGAATGGGTTGGGTTAATCAGTTAAGCTTATGGGCTTTGATGACGTATAGTCCCCAGTCGGGTCAGGAACCCGGCCCATGGGTACTACCCATATCCGGCCCATCACAGATGGGTGGGAATAATGTCATTCAGGCTTATGGGCTTGGATGAACAGTGACCGCACACATGTGTGCGGCCCACGGCCCGACGCAGCCGACATAGGGTTAGACAGAATCATATTCTGTCTAGGAATAGGTTTACCCCAAAAGAGGAGGATATTCACTATCATAATTAGAAGATAACAATCATTCTAATTTTGATAGTTATCCTTTCCTTGGGGCCGAAGTATCAGTGGCAGCCCACTAGGGTTCCACTGCCTATAAAAGGAACCCCCAAGGGTTCCACAAAGGTATTACGTTCTATACTCCCAACTCATATAAAACCCTAGCCGATTACTTACTCTCACGCCGGAGTCTAATCGTGGGAAACACTCCCACGGTAAGCCTAATGCGTGTTGTTTAGTGTGCAGGATCCCAACCAAACAGTTCACTTGGTGCAGGAGCCGGAGCCCAGCCAACCCGGATTAAGCCTAATTCGGGTCTAGCAAGGATCACCCAACTTTTGCATCAACAAGTTGGCGCCATCCGTGGGACCATTACACTAAGCTAGAGCAAAACCTCATCTTTAATTTCCAATGACGAAGGGGCATCCGCAAGCTAATCCCAAGAACGCGAATCCTGGAAATCTGAAGTCCCAAGGGGAAGGGATACTTATCCCCAAACAATCTCTTAGCCGCCTTGCGGGGGGACCTGGTAACCGGGGTGGTTTTCAGCCCTTGGGGGTAACGAGCAAGATCTCCATAACACCCCCACCTACATCAACCCTAGATAACCCAGATCCAGGGAGTGCGCCCAATCCTCCTAACAAGGAGCCGCGCAGACCATCGACCGAGGAGGAAGTTGAAGTCCAGCCACTCAGCGAGAAAGATCTCACTCGAGTTCTCACGCAGAACTTTGATAGGATCGTCCCGGGGATTGCATCAAGGTTGAATCTAGGGAGGAGTCTCCAGTCTAGGCTCAACTTTGGCAATACTGGACCAATCACTTCTTCCCAAAATCAGAGGAAAAGGAAAACCCGGCCTCAGGACCAGGGCATCTTTGAGGAAACCCCTCAACCTAGGAATGTGTTCGAGCGCATAGGAGATCGCCTCATGCAGGAACTAACGCAGTCTCGAGAAGGGGGAGATAAGTCCGACGGTTCACCCGAGCGACCAGATCGAGAGCTAACTAGAGCCACGCGCCGCACAAGTGTGTGGGATAGGGTGGACACTGGGAAAAAGACTCCCGGCTCTTCTCGAAAGAACGGACCTCGCCCGAGGGATGGGGCACCACCCCCGTCTCCTGATCCGTCGGGAGAAGACTCGGATGACCATCCGCCAAAGCGTCGTCGACCTAGGCGTACCCCCCCACCACCACCAAACAATGATGAGTATCATGGTGGCCCTTATTATCGAGATGCAGAAGCGGAGGATCTTTCCCGCCCGTGGTGTGAACCATGGGATGACCCTAGGCTCACCGTGCCATGGGCGGATCCCAGGGAAGACCCATTCACCCTCCGCATACGGAACTACTCCGAGGACACCAAACGTCACATGCCGGCTTGTGTCAATACCTATGATGGAACTGGTGATCCGGACGATCACCTCAAAATATTCGACACGCATGCTAAAATTGAGCGATGGCCCATGCCTATATGGTGCCAAATGTTCAATTCAACCCTAATCGGCAATGCCCGTGACTGGTTCGAGGGACTCCCTCCACGAAGCATTGATAGTTTCACGGAACTACGCATTACGTTCAAGAATAATTATACTCAAAGGAAGAAGTATAATAGGGATCCGGTCTCATTGGCAACTGTCAAACAACGGCCGGGGGAGTCCACAGAAGCCTTCACTGAACGCTTCAATGATGAGTGCAAGCGCACAAAAACAATGCCGGAACTCCTGAAAATCTCTGACTACATGCACTTCATAACAGACAGGGAATTGATCAGGCGTCTCAACGACAAGCGTCCAGAGAGATATGATGACCTCATGGAAAGAGTCTGAAATTTCATAGAGGGAGAAACAGCTGTTGCCGCGGCTTACCCATCCAGAGGAAACGGATACCGGTCAAACGACCAGTCTCGGAGACAGTCGGGTGGTCAAGGCAATCAGAACAATAGCAAGGGCTCAGACTATAAGAGCCAGAACAAAGGAGGGCGGCCGGATGATAAGTTTACCCCCCTAAAGATGTCCTATCGGGAGATCTTGCTGACGGAAGGGGCAAACTTTCCGAGGCCTCCTCCAATGACAACTCCCCCGGACCGTCGGCAAGGAAATCGCTTCTACGAGTTCCATAATGACAAGGGCCATGGTACGGAGGAGTGTATCCAGCTCAAGAAGCACATTGAGTCACTAATCAAATCGGGTAAACTCAAGCACTTAGTTAAGGATTGGAAGGACGGAAAAGACAACAAGAAATATGATAAGAAGGATCCCCCAAAGGACAAACCTTCGACCATATACATGATCCAATCCAGACAACACCGCACGAGGCAGAAAGTTGGCCAAAAATTTTCACGCGGCAGGGAAATCTCATTCCCTCCCATCACAGTAAGCGATGTGGTTGATACGCCTCTCACTATTAAGATAAGCATTGGAACACATAATGTTGGTCGCATGTATGTGGATGGAGGGTCGTCAGCAGAGGTACTGTATGAACACTGTTTTGTGCAGTTATGCCCAGAAATAAGAAACCAATTAGTACCGACCATGGCGCCGCTCACTGGCTTTAGTGGAGACACTATCTGGCAGATAGGGCAACTGCGTCTGCTTGTAACCATTGGGAATGAGGAGCACTCTACTACGGCGTGGATGAACTTCATGGTGATACGCTCACATTCTCCGTACAATGGGATCATAGGCAGACCAGGCATTCTGGCTATACGGGCGGTACCCTCCATGGCACACGGAATGATTAAATTTCCTGTCGAGGGAGGAATTGTCACCATTTACAACACAATCGTACCAGCATCCGAGTGCCATACTGTGATAACCCCGGCCCCACCTGTTCCACCCAAGGATGGATCACCACCTCCCAATTGGAAGGTGGCAATTCATCCTGACTACCCGGAACAGGAGATATCCATAGGGGGGTGGGGGCTCTCGGATAACGGCAAAAGGGCCATGTGCTCTCTTTTAAGTGCAAACCTAGATATATTCGCATGGGAGCCAAAGCATATGACAGGCGTGCCACATGCGATAGCAGAACATAAGCTCCAGATCCGCCAGGGGTACCAACCCATCAAGCAAAAGAAGCGCGGCCAGGCGCCTTAGCGCAACCGAGTAATACTGGAGGAAGTACGGAAACTGGTGGACGCAGGTATCATGCGCGAGGTATACTACCACGAGTGGTTATCCAATCCGGTCATGGTCAAAAAACATGACGGAAGTTGGCGCATGTGTGTGGATTTTACGGATCTGAACAAATCCTGCCCACAGGATTGTTACCCGTTACCGGATATCGACTGGAAGGTGGAGTCCCTATGTGGATATCCCTTTAAATGCTTCTTAGACGCATATAAAGGATACCACCAGATACAGATGGCAGAGGAGGATGCAAAAAAACAGCGTTCCATACGAGCCAGGGCGTATATTGCTATACGAAAATGCCGTTTGGACTAAAGAATGTCGGTGCTACATACCAGCGGCTTGTGGATAAAGATTTTGAATCACAGATAGGCCACAACTTGGAAGTCTATGTGGATGACTTGGTCATAAAAAGTCATACGGAGGATGCACTTCTCCGGGATGTCCAAGAGACATTCGACACACTGAGGAGGATTAACATGAAGCTAAACCCAAAGAAATGCACGTTTGGGGCAACGGAGGGAATGTTCCTTGGATATTTGATTGATCCAAACGGCATCAAACCTTGCCCAGAGAAAATGAACGCATCGATACAGCTGCCATCCCCTATTTAAGACACTCAAGAAGTGCATTAGGAAGGGACACTTCTGATGGACGAAGGAAGCCGAGGAATCTTTTGGCCAACTCAAGCAGCATCTTGCATCTCTCCCTATGCTAGTAGCCCCCCGGCCAAAGGAGGAACTCATTATGTATCTCTCAGCCACTCATGGCGCAATAAGCGCGGTACTCATGACAGATAGAGATACAGTGCAAACTCCGGTCTACTTCATAAGTAGAACATTACAAGGCCCGGAGCTGAATTACTCCTCTATGGAAAAATTGGTGTTAGCACTATTGTTTGCTACAAAGCGATTGCGCTGATACTTTCAGGCGCACCCAATTGTAGTCATTACGGACCAACCAATCAAGCAGGTCATTTCTAGACCGGGTGTGGCATGGAGGCTACAAAAATGGAGTATCTTATTGGGGGAGCACAATATATCTTATAGGCCAAGGACGGCTGTGAAAGGCTAGATCTTGGCAGATTTCCTGATTGAGAAGCCGGATGAGGAAGGGCCAATCGTTAAACAAGAAGATACTCCAACAGAACCATGGGTGCTATTTACGGACGGATCTTCGTGTACGGATGGCTCCGGAGCTGGTCTCATCCTCAAAAATCCGGAAGGAATGGAGTTCACGTACGCCCTCTGTTTTGAGTTTACGGCCACCAACAACGAAGCGGAATATGAAGCATTAATTGCGGGTTTAAAAATCGCTGCTAGAATGGGAGTCCGCAACCTTGAGGCCTACGTGGACTCACGGCTGGTTGCGAACCATATTCTAGGTGGATATGTGGCTAAGGAGGACAACATGGTCAGGTACCTGGAAAAAGTCAAGTCACTAATCGCGGCTTTCAGCAAATTTTCCATCAAGCAGGTTCCAAGAGGAGAGAACAAGAAGGCGGACGCTCTCAGCAAGATCGCATCCACAAGCTTCGCTCACTTGTCCAAACAAGTCTTGGTGGAAATACTCAAGGAGAAATCTATAACAGAAGGGGGGTCACTACTATAGTTGAGGAGGACGGACCTACATGGATAACCCCGATCATCAACTATTTGACTGGTGAGACCCTTCCGGACGAGGAAAAAGCAGCACGACGCATCAGGAGGAAGTCACAACACTTCGAACTTCGAGAAGGCATCCTTTATAAGCGCTCTTTCTTACAGCCGTGGTTGCGGTGTGTTGGACCACGTCAGGCCGCTTACGTAATCAGTGACATACATGAAGGGTTATGTGGCATGCATGTAGGTCCACGGTCCGTGGTAGCTCGAGCCTTACGAACAGGATACTATTGGCCTACTATGCACAGGGACGCGCGCGACATGATTCGCAAGTACAGTGATTGCCAAGTGCATAGACCAGTGCCGCGACATCCGCAATAGGAGCTTACACCTATTACATCCCCATGGCCATTCTATAAATGGGGAATTGACATCGCAGGACCGTTTCCTGTGGCTGCGGGGGGAGTTAAGTTCTTGATTGTCGCGATGGACTACTTCACACGATGGATAGAGGGCAAAGCAGTCAAATCCATCACAGGCAAACAAGTTAAAAAGTTCGTTTGGGAGCATATTGTGTGCCATTTTGGCCTACCAGGAGAGATTATCTCGGATAACGGTAAGCAGTTCACGGATAATCCATTCAAGGACTGGTGTGCATCATTGAAAATCAAGCGGTGCTTCGCATCTGTTAAGCATCCGCAGACAAATGGCCTCATGGAACGAGCAAATAGAAGCTTGGGAAATGGCATCAAGGCGCGTCTGGATGAATGAAGCGCCAAATGGGTCGATGAGTTACCACATGTGCTATGGGCGCATAGAACTATAATCAAAACAGCCAACGGAGATACTCCATTTGCATTGGCCTACGGTACTGAGGCTGTTATACCAGCAGAGATAGGAATGCCCACCATTCGCACAACGGAGGTTAATGTCGTTACGAACGACGAGCAGCTGCGAATCAACCTAGATCTGTTGGAAGAAAAAAGGGAGGTAGCAGCCATCAATGAGGCTAAGTCCAAGGCTAAAATGAAGGCTTATTATGACGCTAAGGTCAAAGGTGTTTCTTTCCGACCAGGAGATTATGTCTATCGTGCTAACGAAGCAAGTCGAGCGGAGAATACAGGAAAGCTGGGCCCTAAATGGGAAGGACCTTATGAAGTCACGGAAGCCTTGGGACGAGGTACGTACAAGTTACGTGACATGGATGGCCGCGACCTAGAACGCACATGGAACATCTCCAATCTTAAAAGGTGCTATCTTTGAAAGCTACGGCTTCCGCATGGGTGCTTCTCTATATGTGGCTTTAATGAAGAACCAAGAATTTGGACAGGGGGATACGGTAGTTGGCCGAGTCAAACAGGCGCGTGTACACGCCTATTTTCCCTGTCGGTGCATCCGTAATCGCTTCACCTTCACCTGGATAGGTAGGGTGTACGATTTCGGGAATATAATACTTTGACAGAAAGTCGATGTATTTTTCCGCCGACATCACGTTAAGGAAATCCGTGATAAGTGGGTTGTCCTTTACCATGTTTTATAAAAATGTTTTTAAGGGCGTGATGATCTAACCTGCGGCGTAGGAAGTCCATGGAAAAGAAGGCAAAGTTTTGGAAGTAAAAACTTGAAAATAACAATGGCGGAAGGAAGTGGGAGTTGTGTGTGTAACAAACCTTTTTAGGGTTTCACGGCCTGGTACAGCCGAGACAGGGTTAGACAGAATCACAATCTTATTAGCCGCATAAAATGTGTGCGCATAAAAAGTGTGCGGCCCACGGCCTGGTACAGCCGAGACAGGGTTAGACAGAATCACAATCTTATTAGGATTGGGATTCACCCTAAAGTATAAGATATATACGAACCATAATTAGAAGATAACAATCAAGCTAATTATGGTGGTTATCCTATACTTGGGGCCGAAGTAAACAGTGGGCCCATTAGGGTTTCACTGCCTATATAAGGAACCCCCAATGGTTCCACAAATGTATTAAATTCTACATACTCTAAACTCACATCCGATTCTTAACCCTAACCGATTACTTACTCTCACGCTGGAGTCTAATAGTGGGATACATTCCCACGGTAAGCTTAACGCGTGTTGCTTTAGTGTTCAGGATCTCAGCAAGACTATTCATTTGGTGCAAGAGCCGGAGCCCAGCCAACCTGAATTAAGCCTAATTCGGGTCTAGCAAGGATCATCCAACTTTTGTATCAACATAATCTATGGGACAACAGTTTGGTACCCCAAGCTTTCTACAGATTCCTCCAAAATCGTGAAGTAAACCGAGGATCTCTTTTCGAGATGAAAATGGATGGAGCACCATGAAGTCTCATGATCTCCTTTCTTATAATTGTCATCCAGTTTGCTAATGGGATCATCCTTCCGGATCAGTAAGAAATGAGCTGAATTGGTAATTCGATCAACGTTAACCCAAATTGCATCATGACGAACTTGTCCAGAAACTCATGGAAGATATGGTTCATCAAATCCATGAAAACTGCTGGAGCATTGTTAAGGCCAAATGGCATGACTACAAATTTGTAGTGTCCATAACGTGTACGGAAAGCAGTCTTGGCGATGTCCTGCTCTTTCAACCGTAACTGATGATAGCCAGACCTCATATCAATCTTGGAGAAATGTTTGGCCCCTTGGAGTTGGTGAAACAGATCGTCGATGCGTGGCAAAGGATATCGATTCCTGATGGTGATCTTATTAAGCTCACGATAATCAATGCAGAGACGCATATTGCCATCCTTAATCTTCATGAAAAGAACAGGTGCACCCCATGGAGATCCACTAGGGGGGATGAAACCTCGTTTCAAAAGTTCCTACAGTTGTTCCTTTAACTCCTTCAGCTCTATGGGAGCCATGCGATAAGGAGCTTTGGAAATTGGATCACCAAAAATTCTGACACGATTGGCTGATTCTGGATAGATGGAGATTCAGCCTCCATATCATGAACAGTAGCTAAGTATCCCTCGCCACCATGTGATAGTAATGCACGTGCTTGTAAGGTTTAAATTATTTGTACAAACCTTCCGGGTATAACACCGTTGTGAATGTACTCTGGTGCGTTTACATCACCGAAGATGACCCGATATGAATGGCAGTCAATGGTGGCATGATATTTGGATAGCTAGTACATGCCTAATATCATGTCGAAATCGCACATGTCCAATGGAAGTGCGTCAAATGGAAAAAATTTATCGTCAAACTCGAGGGGAAGACCCTTGTACCCATGTGTTATGCGTACAGAGTCTCTTAAAGGCGTGGAAATGTTGAAGACATTTCTAAAGGCATAGGGGATATCCTAACACTCTTGGCATAAACAGTAGATGTTGAGTCTTAGTATCTAGACTCATCTGGGATATAATAACAGTGATTATAATAAGCACAGCAGAACATAAAAAACACAATCAAAGTTATGAACAAGGCTTTCTTATTCATAAACTGCTTACTAATAATCTACTAACTACTACTCCTGGTGCCTTATAGGCTTGACGCCAGGAGGAACGCACACACACCTTTAGTTTACATTGTATATGAATGAATGAATAACCATGTGTGCCTAACCCTCTTTATATAATAGAGGTACTAGGGTTACATGTCAACCCTAGCTTACTTATTAAACTAACTATTTATTTTTAAGTCCTTCATCTTGTTTTGTCATATCAATTCAAGATATATAATTCCCAACAATCTTCCCTTAGTTGATTTAACAAAACCAGTAAGCACAAGCTTCCCCTTAAGCTAATATAGATGAAGGCTAAGCTTCCCCTCGATCCATGCATTCTTCCCCTTTTTGTCCCATCAACTCAAAAGGGATCGTCTTCCCCTTAAGAAGTGCATGTCGAATCCAATAGGCTCCTTGGAGTGATCACTGATGAAGAAAATCAAGTGTAACGAAATTGATGAAGAAGTGGAATCTCCCAAACTTTTGTCTTATATCATGCAATTCACCCAATTGCTCATTAGTTGATAAAATCTTCCCCTGTTTATCGAAACAACTAGGGAAAATGCAACTCTTTCGTTGCAAAAGGGGGCTTAGTTTATTGGTAAGAACGGGAACTGAAATCAACAACAACCGTACAACTATAAGCCAGCTGTTAGCTATAACAATATATTTGGTCAAAATGACAAGGTGTATTGCTCACCAACAGTTTTTGGTACATGGGAACTCGTAACCTTCACAACTATGAGCCAGTTGTAAGTTATAACAATATATTTATTGAAAATGACAAGGTGTATCGCTCACCAACAGTTTTTGGTACATGGGAACTGGTAACCTTCACAACTATGAGCCAGTTGTAAACGGTAACAATATATTTAGTCCAAAGACAATGTGTATTGCTCACCTAATTGATATATAAGAATAAAACAAATTTGTGAAAATCAACTCCAACATCAAATAAGCAATTATCAATTGTCTTCGTCAAGGAACCATAACTCACCAGTAGGAACCATAGGTGTAAAACTCGCATGCTTTTATCATGAATAGTACCCTTAAGATCGTACGTACATGATTAGAACATTCCTTTTATAGCATTTTTACGTTTCACGAACAAGAATTACAAGTATTACGTACGTGTTATAACACGATAAGTATTTATTACGTATTAAGACACGATAATTATTTCAATAATAATTATAATCACGAACATACGAACATGAAATCATGAACGTAAATAATCATGAGCTTAGTATTTGGTATTTATGTATATTTATTACGATCATGAATACATATAATAAGACACGAACACTAACTATTAAATCACGAAAAACACGAACACGAGAACACACTAAATATTAGACACGGAAAACATATGGGTTACCCCCATGTGGGCCCCCTACCCACGGCTAGAAACAAGAAACAAGGGCCAAGCCCATTTAATTTTACTAAACAAGAATTAAGGAGAAAGTTATTTTCATAATAACAAAATTTAGAAAAAACAAGAAACCCTAAAATCTTTTTCTTCCTCTTGTTCCTCTTTGGCCGCCGGGTACAAGCACACACCATGGTCTGTTGGTTGATTTTTGGTGTTTGATTTAATGCAAGTGCGTTAGTGTCTTCATCCTCCTTTGATTCACGTGATCGATATAACCCTAAACCCTTTTTCTTTTTATGTTTTTATTTAAATCAAGAACACATGAATCATGAATGTTATAAAACAAGTAAACTCATGTTAATTAATTATGGGGGTAAATTAATTAAGGGTTTAAGGGGTGTTTGTTTGTTGGCCGACGCATGAACCGAGCCCCAAGGGGGTCTCGGTTTGTTTTTGATTCGCACCACCGAGACCTCAAGGTCTCGGTATGGTGGTCTTGTGTCTCGGCAGCAGGAAGGAAGGAGACCCCGACCTCGGTCGGGGTATGTCTTTGCTCGGGTGGGTCTCGGTTGGCTCGGGTGGGTCTCGGCTGAAACAAAGAACCACCACAGGCTTATGTCGGTGGCTAAATAAGGAAAGCAGGGGGAACCCCCATGCCGCGGCAGCAAGGGTAACCACCGGCTAGCCGGTGGGAACTTTTGGCTAGCCGGCGGCTAGGTTTTGACCAAGGGTGCATTTGGTTGCCGTTTCATGGATTTAAACCGGTCCGGTTCTCACATGTTTAGATTAAAACACAGTTCG
The DNA here is from genome assembly GCA_025667525.1 of Glebionis coronaria. NCBI lineage: Eukaryota > Viridiplantae > Streptophyta > Magnoliopsida > Asterales > Asteraceae > Glebionis > Glebionis coronaria. The sequence goes on from CM046881.1 coordinate 360,261,505, forward strand.
GTTCATGAGTTGTTTTTACATGGTTAATTATTTTTACAAGTTTATTTATTTTTACAAGAATTAAATTTAATTAATTAAAACATGTACATGATTAATTTAATTTATGCATGACTTAGGTTATTAATATTGTTATTAATACATGAATTTTAACCTAAGTAATTATCATCTTATTTAGACTATATAATTAATTAATTATTTAAATCATGACTTATAATTAATTAATTTACATGACTTAGGTTATATTATTAATAGATAATAATACATGTTTTAACCTAAGTAATTTTTACCTTTATTTAATTAAACCATGTTATATTTAATTAAATACTTTAACCTATAGTTTATTTAATTCACATGAAATAATTAATAAACTATACTATTTAATTACATGACTTAGTATATTAATCAGTAAACACTTAAGCTTATATAACTAGCTTAATAATCCATCTTAGTTCTATTTTTGGAAACTTTCTATTTTTTGAAACTTTCTATTTTTGGAAACTTTCTATTTTAGGAAACCTGCTATTTTTAGAAAGTTACTTATTATTACACAGCAAGTATAATAATACATGAAATACAAGAAATACTTAAACAGAATAGACAGAATACATGATAAACACAGTATAAAGCTTAAATCAGTAGAACATGACATGAACATATAAAACAAGCTAATACATGATATAAAACCAGTTACGTACTCAGTAATCAGATACTTATACACGATGTATTTATGTAGCATTAGTGATACCGAAGTAGGACTCTCTTCCGTTCGTCTTCTTCGTTCACTAGATACAAGGTACGGATTCTCCGTCGTTTTGGTATGGACATTCTTCCTTATTAGGATTCCCCGTATGCAGCCAACTGTTTTTCCCTAGTATATGTTTTATATGTTTTTGAATTGCTTATGTTTAATTAGAATACCTAAAGCCATATACATGCATGACCAGTTTCACCTAGTTATGGAGGTACCATAACCATAACACTGGAGGCACCAGTGTTATGACTTCACCACGACGAAGTGATTGCTCGTGGCGTCCCTTCAGCTTTTGTCCATATTATTGTTATCAGGTGGGGCGTATGGGTGCATCCTAGTTTACATGTTTTCAGCAGATTATTCAGTGTGAATGTGTGTGTGCCTTGCATCCTTCACAAGGAGCTGATCCCTCCTACCCAAACCATTATATTAAATTAGAGGCAGCCCCTCTAATTTGCATGACGAGGTCAACCCTCCAAGTATTCATGCACGTTGATATTTCATGACCTATATTGGCTAATGGTAAACATGTTAAACAGTTTTTACAAGATAAACATAAGGCTTTTAAAACTATAAAACCAGTTTTACTAAGATATAACCAAGTTATCTAGGACATAATCTTTTCCGCTGCTTCATGCTTATATGCTTATATTATTCATGCTTTACTTGTATATCCGTGCACTGAGCGTTATGCTCAGCCGTTTTCCTTTTCATGTTCCCAAAACGGCAGGTACTCAGGGACGCTCGTAGACTTTAAGCGTACGTGCATATGGATTTGAAGCTTCCTATCCTTCTTTACTTTATGCATTTCTTTATACTTTGATACTCATTTCCATGGACATTGTTTAGTCCTTTCATTTACAGTACTTATGTTTGTGTGTGATGAGTTCTACTTTTGGGATACCGATGTTTGATTCCGGTATTTCCTTTATGGTCATGTAATGTTTTATACATTTATCCTTGTATGCTTTGATGACACGCCATAATCACGATTGACATTCCATTTATCATAATGGGGTGTTACAATTATGGTATCAGAGCCAAGGCTTTGACCTGTAGACTATCAAAACACGTCCTGTGATTAGTGGGTAGTCACTATGGTCTTCCTAGAACTAACAGTCGGTTTTCATGCATTCATCATTTTCATGCATACATATATATGTCATTGTCGCAGGCTTATGACTAAGTAATGGTTGGTACAAGACTGACCCTATTTAGTCGCATGTGTTTTATCGAAACTTTTAAATTTGGGACCGACCCATTGTCGTCCCCTCACCATGTCTTTTGTTTTGAGTGAACTGACCATAGGTGTTCACTCTCGCGCATACAAAAGTTTTCATAAAACTACATCATGCATTCATGTACTAGTTTTCCTGCATAAAATTTTTCTCATGATTTATTAGTATAAATTTTTTTCATGTATATAGTTATGTTTTAATCAGTTTAATCATGTATTTTATGTTATAATGTCAGATGGTTCTCACAGGTGAGCAGGAACAACTCAATGCTGCAATCCAAGCTGCAATGCAAGTTATGCTTCCTCAGTTGAGGAACGAAATCATGGCTGAGGTCCAGGCTGCCAATAACCAGCAGCAGCACCAAGTACCTCCTCCTCCTCCAGCAACATTGGCCACATGGCTGGAGAGATTCAATAAGCTCCACCCTCGAGATTTCGAGAGAACAGATAGCCTCAGTGAAGCTGAAAGGTGGTTGGCTCACATTGAGAAGATCTTCGATGCTATGGGCTGTGACCCCGTCTTCAAGTCGAGGTTGGCATGCTACCGGTTCGAAGGTGATGTGTTAGCATGGTGGATAGCACTGAAGCAGTCTGAGGGAGGTGATGATTGGGTGGCTGGTTTGACTTGGGCTCAGTTCAGGGATAGGGTAATGGAAAAGTTCTTTCCCAAGGCTGAGCATGACAAGCTAAAGAGGGAGTACCATGGGATCCGACAGAGAGCTAGGGAGAATAGTAACGAGTTTATGCAGCGCTTTCTTCGCTTGGTTGGGTTCCTTGGTGCAACAGCATGTACTCCTGAAGAGTAAGCACACCACTTCAGGTGGGCTCTTCGTACATCGGTCGCAAACAACTTGGTGTGTGCTACGTTCAACATGGTAGCACAAGTGGCCGATGCAGCACGTAAGCTAGAGATGCTGCAGGAAAGAGATGAGTTCGGGGAAGCAGAGAGACCCGATAAGAGGTAACAATTCGTATTTAAGCGGTGACCAATCCGTATTCTTTCAGTATATGTCAATATTTCATCTCTTTAAAATGTATCTTCCAGGAAGAAGACTGGGGAACGGTCTCAGCCGGCTACTCAGCAACAACCTAATCAGCCCAAGGGAAACGGTCAGAATCACGACCGTTTTTCTACGGATAAGTGTGGCGGTAATGATAATTACCGTAACAACGCTGGACACTCTGACGGCAGTAGGTCCTTATACTTACTCATGTTCTTATGATTTTATTTTATAATTCTTAATTATGACACATTAGCAAATCTTCTACCAGGAATCATGGTAACGGGAGGGACCAGAACCAGAGAGGTTCACAGCCTACAGTTAATTTGTTTGAATGGTAATGTTATGTTTTCTATAATCTGGTCCCCAATGAAAAATAGTAGTTGCATAATTCTATAACTAATGTTATCGCCCCCCAAATAAAGTGCATAAAATGGTTGCATGGTTCATGTTCTGTCACTTAGCTATATGCTACAAGTACACCATGCCATGCCATACCCCACTCATATTTCAAGTTACCTTTGCGACTATATAGTTGGTATTTTTGGTTATGCATGATCCCAGATCGTCAAAATTTGTTTTGAGGTTGAATTATTGCACAAACAACTATATGTATGGTCGGTATTATTGTCAACTTTGAGTTCAATTTATATATCCACATTTTAGAAATTAGTGAAGACATATATGGTGATAATTTGCCTTTAAGTTTCACCAAATGTTAATTTCATTTGTACCTTCGTACTAAAATTATTTTTCATCTCTTCTTTCGGTCCGTCTTAAAATTATTGTCTATTTCTAAAAATAATATTAGGTTTGTTTAAGTTTACTATATTACTTTTAATCCATATTAATATTTATAAAAATAAAATAAAAAATAATTAATTAAATAGTAAAATTATCTTTTTTGTGTTTTGATAAAAATCAAAACAATAATTAATGTATTTTTTATTAAACTACATAATTCTTTTCCGTGGACAATAGTTTTAGGACAAAAGTGGTATTAATTAGTATCTTTTTAAAGTAGTATTCCTAATACAAAGCTTAGGAAATTTTCATACCTATACGAGCATAGTATTAAGCTCAAAGACCAAGTTGCTTTCTTATTTTTCTCCATATATATCATAAGTACTTAGCAAAAGCTAAACCTTTATGTGATAGAAAACTTGCTGATTTTTCTGTGTTATTATTTATGGTGGCCAACGCTAAATGTTTTTTAAAAAGGTATCTTTTAGTTTTCTTTTAATAAAAACTGCCACACAGCTTACACATATAACTGCTAAACAATCGTACTTTTAGAAAAGATTTAGAAATAGAACCCAACGTAATTTATGTAAATTCTTATATTAAAATGACACCAGACACAGTCGTTGGGTGTTTCTAGTCCTAATGATTTCAAAGATTAGTTTACGTTTAAAAAAATTAAAAAGAAAATACAAACCGATATTTCTACAACCAACGATAAACATGGGAAAAAACACGTGCGCTTGGTGGACGATTGCCTAAAAATATCAAGTATTAGTTTTCTTTTAGTATTTTTTATAACAAAGAAGTCACACTACCAACAGTTTTAACTAATACACAACGCACGAACTGTAAACCCTTTGGAACAACAGAAAAACGACCCCGCCCGTTGGGCGGGTTGCGGTGCTAGTATATATATATATATATATATATATATATATATATATATATATATATATATATATATATATATATATATATATATATATATATATATATATATATATATATATATATATATATATATATATATATATATATATATATATATATATATATATATATGTTGTAATCTTTTTCTCGATTATTTGTACTTGTGAATTACAAGGTATGTTTTCATTTATTTAATTATAAATGATAATTATATACTTATACGAGATATTATTTCGACGTGGATTGTCACGAAGCCACCCTTGTCATTCTAACGCTAACGCTGAAGTTATTCCTGCTATTCCGAGACTGACTAAGTTATGGATATACATGATCCCAACGAAATGGTTAATATTCTCGATAATGTTCTTTTGGTTACAAGGATTTTGATTTCCTTGGTTCTTATTATTTGATTCCTCAATCCGTTCATTTCGTTTAGCAAAATTAATTCCCATTTTCATTAATATTCGACATTTTAATGTTTTGCTAGAAAAAAGTTTGTCTGAGATTGTGCTTGTTGCTTGTTAGGAATTGAGATTGATTGGTATGGTATTCACATGTCAACCAGAATTCCATGACATATCACTGATCATTTTCTGTTAAATCAGTTTCTCATTTGTTTCGATCCTGATCTTGTGCATTGAGTTGGCGATGCTTAAATAAAGTGATTTATAATCGTCTTATTGAAATGAATTGGCCATTTATTTGAACAAGGAAATTATAAATTGTTGAACCACAAATTTCTAAGTCTTATTTCGATAGATTTGATCAATCCAAGGAAATAATGATTAATAAACGTGTGGGCTTAAGCATATAGCATATGCACAATTAAACTCTTATTGACTCGTAATTCGTTTGCTTGATTCATTCTTTGATTTTGTTCCTCTAATCCTTTGATAGTGGGATGGTTGTATTGGGCCTGTTCCAAAACCACCAATTGAGAAGGATACCAAGCGTCTCTGAAAGAAACTGTAGAAATCTTCTTCTAGCTAGACCGAGGAACTTCTTAACCACGTGAATTACCTAGTAACTCTTAGTAGATTACCTTATCAATTGTTGCATTTTAAAGTCACTAACTAAACCGTGACATCAATTAGTAGGACTAGTCTATTAAGTTTTATAGCATTAGACGATGATAATCTATAATGCTTGACAATACAACTTGTACTAGTTTGTGATGAATGGAATGACTATCTTTTGATTCCTAATTCTACATCGTTCTATTATTATCTTTCTTTGCATTTCTCTTTTAAATTCCTATGGTATAATACAACCATTGAATGAATACTCATTATGATTTGATTTGTATTGCACGAGAATCATGAAGTTAATGAAAGCTATGACTGAGGCACGAATGCATCAAGTTATTAGTGAATAAGTTGGTCTATCTTTATATGAATTCATGGCCAACATGAATGGTGGATCTAGAGCTAGTGGAACTAGAACTGATGGAGCTGGAGCGGAAGCTAGAGTTGGTGGAACTGAAAATTGTTTCGTGCATTAGAGCTCGTAAGTATATCGAAAAAGGTTGTGAGTTATTCCTAGCTTGAGTATCGGAGAAGGAATCGTAAGAAAAGTGAATAGAAGATGTTCCAGTCATTCATGATTATCCCGAGTCTTTTCGAAAGGTATTGGGGGCTTCCGCCCCTAGGGAAAATAGAAATTCTAAATCGATCCAATTCCTGGTGTTTCTCTTGTGGTACGTGCACCATATCAATTAGCACAATCCGAGCTGAAGGAGTTATCTGTACAGTTGCAAGAACTTTTTGATAAGGGTTTTATTCGATCGAGTTCGTCACTTTGGGAAGCTCCTGTTTTATTTGTTATGAAGAAACATGGTTCGTTCCGTTTGTGCATCGATTACCGCGAGCTGAATAAGCTAACAATTGGGAATCGTTACCCACTTTCAAGAATTGATGATCTATTTGATCAACTTCAAGATTTTCGTGTTTTCTCCGAGATTAATCTTCGTTCTGTTTAGTATGAACTTCGCATACGCGAGGAAGATATTCCTATTACGGCGTTTGGAACTCGTGATGGTCATTGTGAGTTTCGGGTTATGCCTTTTGGTTTGACAATGCACCTGCTGTATTCATTGACTTAATGAATCGTATGTGTAAGCTACATCTTGATAAATTCGTGATCGTTTTCTTTGATGATATTCTAATCTACTCTAAGAGAAAGGATGAGCATGCCGAACACTTAAGGATTATCTTGAACTTTTTAAAGAACGAAAAGTTGTACGCGAATTTCTCAAAGTGTGATCTTTGTCTTAGTTCTGTGTAGTTTCTCTGACATGTGATTGATAAAAGTGGGGTACATGTCGATCCTGCAAAAATCGAAGCCATCGAAAATTTGAATGCTCCAACTACTCTAACTAAAGTACGAGAATTTATAGGTTTGGCTGGTTACTACCGAAGGTTTATTGAAGGATACTCTTTGATATCAAAACCATTAACTAAGCTAATCAAAGAATGAACCTTATATGTGGGGCGATGACGAAGAGGAAGCTTTTCAAATCAAGAAAAAGGAAACTATGTAGCACACCGATCTTATCGTTACCTGAAATAAGTGAAGATTTTGTTGTTTATTATGATGCATCTCTTGAAGGAATTAGAGCTGTTGATTTGTACATGCTTGTAGGAAACTTAGAAATAATGAGGAAACTATACAACCCATGACTTGTAATTGGGTGTGGTGATTTTTACTCTTTGCCTATGGAGACCTAAATTGTATGGCACTAAATGCACGGTATCAACCGATAGACAGAGCCAACAATGTATTCTGGAATAAAAAGAGATAAACAAGCCTTTAAGTGACTACGATTGTGTTATTCGTTATCATTTGGGAAGTAGGAGAAAATTACAATGGACTTTATGGTTAAGCTCTCGATAACTCAGTCTAGATTTAATTCAATTTGTGTCAATGTTGACCGATTGACTCTGCTCATTTCATTCCGATAAATTAATCGATCGCGCTAACTAAGAATCGTTTATTAACCACTCGTAGTAGACATGAAAATTATGATAATGTGAAGCGAAAACCTTTGGAAATCGAGGTAGGTAGAAAAGTTATGCCAAAGCTATCACCATGGAAAAGGTGATATATATTATGGAAAACGTGGGAAGTTAAGTCCCCGTTAGTTTGGACCATTAGAGATAATATCGAGTGTAGGTCCGGTGGAATGAAAACTTAAATTAGATCGAGAGTTACAAGGAATTCGCAATACTTTTTCATATGTCGAACCTAAATAAATTTCTTTCCGATAAAGATCTTATTATCCCTCTTGATGAAGTATGAATCGACGGTAAGATGCATTTCATCAAAGAACTTGTTGACCCTATCAATAAGGAAGTTAGGAAACCGAAGCAAAGTCGAATTCCTATTGTCAAGTCTGATGGAACTCAAGAAGAGGACCAATATACATTTATCTCTTTGATTTCAACAAGCGATCGAGGAAGAACGCAAGTTGATCTTCGGGACGAAGATCCCAATTAGGTGGAGAGGATGTGACAATCCGTCAATTTCAGGTCGTTATTTTAATCTCGACTATTACATATTATGTATTTATTTAATGAGAATTGTGAATTATCGGCTAACCAAGAAGGTTATGACTTGAAACTTAGCGTAAGAATGCCGATTAGATGAAAACCGGTAAGGAATACGTTAGGTATTGCTATTATATTCTCAAATTTACCATAAGAATGATTTTATTGTATTTATCTTTATTTCTCGTGCTTTACGTTTTAACGAGTGACGAGAACTACTAGTGATCGCGATACTGACGGATGCCCAAAAATTTATGTATTATTATCGACTGTTTCAATATTTAATAATTTCGACATTTCCGATTTAATTACGTTTTAAGTAGTGTCGAAGCTATATTATTATAACTATGAAGCGTTTTAACTTTTGAAAAGTATTTTTACGAAACCCTAGTCTCGTAAATATTTTCAAATTTGACTAATAGTCATTTTCGACCCTTTAAATTACTTAATTGCATTTTAGTCCACAAGAATCAACTAACTGCAGAACCTACCCTCATCCACCATATAAATAGTCACAACTAACATATTCTACTCATATTTCACTCATTTTTTCACACACTAAAAATCTTTTTCTCTCTCTTTTTCTTCCATTGTTGTCGTCCCCTACACCAAACCAAAAACACCATTGAAATTTTTGATCCACCTTGAATCACTTTAAACTAATAAAAGTCCCATCTTTATAATCAAAAGGTGATCCCATCTATAAAAAAATATCTTACATGCATGAAGTTTGAAGTTTTGATAAAACAAGAATTTTTGAAGGTGTTTTTATAATCATGCATGTGATGATCATATTTAGATCATATTGTTTTGTTGAATAATATTTATTTTTGATCTTGGGTTTTTATTTTTATGAATTATACAAGTGTTAGGATTGATAGATATCGATGCTAGGGGATTAGGGTGAGTAGAAAAGTGGTTAGAATTGGCTAAAAATATGATTTTATGAGGTGATTTTGGGCAGTGACTTTAAGGTACATTTTGTATATCTTAAGTTTGTGTTATTGTTAAATGAATAGGATAGTGTTGTATAGATTTTCGTTAGCTTCGATTTGATAAAAATTAGAGCTTCTAACTCCAAACGAGTATGAAGTTATAATAGTTTGATTATTCGTGTACCGGGAGACAAGTATCGACACAACTCGAAGTTATTGTCGATATTTGGATCGAATCTCAGGGACTATAGCATGAGTTTTAGAAAGAGTCAAGGTCTGTTGTAAGTCTTTAAACCTCAGGTTGTGATTCTATTTTCAAACTCGAGTGTCGATTTTGTAAACGGAGGTGTTTAGTGTAATCAAAATGGTTTTATGATTCGAAGGCGTAAAACTGTCCGGTTTTTGTAACTCAAAATGTGTCGAGCAGAAGGCCTTAGGAGTAATATTTTTAGATGAAATTTAAACTAAGTCTTAATCAGGTTATGTTAGAGTTTGTCACCAAGTTTCATCGAAATTGGACAAGTCTAGATAGGGTAGATTGGTGTGTCATTTGGAGTGTACATGCTGATTTGTATTTTGGACACGTAGTTCAATGCTCGTGTGACGTGAGTTTGAGTGTTCACTATTGGACATGGTGATTTACTCAAGTGTTTAGTCATTATATAAATGACTTAGTTACTGGTCCGAGTGAAGTAAAGTGATAATTTGGCTTGCGTTGACTTGGCGTCTTATGACGGGTCAATGTCAAGAGTGCAAGTATTTAAACGAATAGTGTTGGATAAACGGGATGGTATGGATTCATTTGTATTTTTATTCTTTCAGGATCATCATGGTTTTGTAATTTGAGTTTTGTGTTATTAAGTATGTTTTATACTTGAGTCATTTATTAACGAGCACGCCTTATTTGGTAGGTTGAGGTTTTCGTGTTTAACGGGAATCACTAATCGTCGGAGATCGTCTCAATACCAATTTCGTACTAAGGTGAGTCTATAGCCTCGCTTTTAAATTCTTTAATTGTTTTAGAAACCTGCGAGGGGGATAACATGCTTGTTTTATTTAAAATAAAGAGTACAACTATAACTTGCGGTAAACTAATTGAATGGTGTAACTAAAAGTTGTGGAAGTTCTATTTACTTAAAAAGTATTTATTGAAAATGAAGGGTACAACAATAGTTGCTGTAAACCCATGAATGGATGCAACCAGAAGTTGTGGTAAACCCTATTTATTTTATAGTAGAACACAAGGGACCCGATTGTATGCTAAATGAAAGTTATTTAAATAAGTTAGCTTTAGCCTTAAAAGACCCATGGAATCGTGAATTGTTAATCGAAAGAATGCTAATACTATGGATAGATCTATCGGGGTGACGCCCAGTCCGGTCGCGACTAGCTATCGCGTGGTGTAGTGAAACACTAGTAATGAAAAATCAGATGCATACATATAAGAGAAATATACGCACTTGTCTAGGTGTGTTGGGCTGAAATAATATATGTTAAGGTTCAATGTCATGAGGCTTATGTAATAATTTATGTCCGTATAACACAATTGTCTTTCGATGAATTATTAACCATGGAAGGTTATTCAGAATACTTGTGTTCTCTTTATTTAATTTAAACTCTATAGATTTACTCAACAATTTTGTTGACTTTTTAGCATGTTTTATCTCAGGTCCATAGGGAAGTCACTCAAGGAAGTCGGCTTCGTGAAGCTTGCATATTTGAAATGTTTTAGCCCGCTTTTATAAATTATATCCATTCAAAGATTTTTTTATCATATACTGTGTTTTGTAAACTTTAAGTTATCTGGGACCATGTGTGAAATATTTATTGTTTAATGAATGAATGGATGTTTTTATTAAAACGACTCATTTTGAACCGTTTTCTATGATTATGAGTTTGAATGATGATAGTAACACCCAAGGACCCTTCCACTGCTATGACCGAAATTAGGGTTGTTACTAGTTTCATGTTAAACTCGACCCTGGGCTTAAGGTTAAGTCACACATGAAGTGTGTGACGTGATTGTAATAGGTTTGTAAGGCCGAGACCTTTTAAGAATGGGAACGATGACGGGAATAAGACGAGTAGTAAACCATTCAAAGATGTACCAAACTGTCCTTTTGAGACCCGATTTAAAAATGAAACAATGTGTCACAAGCCGAGACTTGTAGCCCATGATATAGCTTCTAGTGTCAAGTCTTGGACGCAAAAATAAGTACATAACATAATCGAGTATCGTGGCCGGAACAGCCCTTAAAAGATAGCGATGTCAAACGAGATATTCTCCTTACAATTGAAAGTGGCAAGGTTTTCCAACATCCTCAAAGTTTTAAACTAGTCTCTACTCGACACTTTTACGACCCACTTTTGGCCCTCGAAATGACCTTGCCCCTAGACGGTTAAACAACGAAAGTTGTTGACGGCCATGCCGTCTACACGGGTATACTTTTGGTTCGATCCAAAAGTCGTTATCGAGAATCGTAGACAAGATCGAAAGTGACCCATTAAACTCTTTTCTTCTAAAATGATTTTTACGACCCTTACTTCGAGCACGGTTTTAACCCATCAAACGACCTCGGTTTAGAAAACATAAAACACCGACTTATTGATGGACCGACTGTCTACCAACCCATATTTTTAGTTTGCTTCGTGAGCTACTAACGAGCCCGCTATTTATATCAAAAAAATTACGATATCCCACTATTTTAGACGTGTTTCTAAATGAACAGTAAGCTACCTCCAATTTCATTTCGAAAATGGAATGTTTCATGACATGAAACATGTTCCAACTTAATATAAAAAAAAAGTAAGAAATTTTAATATAATTATAAATTTTTATTTGTTTATTAATTAATATATTTTTATAACAAAAATATAAAATGTATTTAGGATATTTGAACCATTAAGTGACCTAACTAAATAAACTGTCCCGACTGTTAAGTGTCCAATATTGCTAAATATATCCCGTTTAAATGACTACATACTAGGGGACTAAATGCTACATTTATTTTTGTGTTGCAAGTAATAAATGGTATTTGGTTGCTTAACATTTGTGTACTCGATATTGTTCTCGGTATCTAATCGAATTGATCACGGTTTTGGTGGAATTGTTGGTATTGGTCACTAAAAGGGGGAGCTTGATTTTCTAAGTTTCTAAATAACATAAACGTAAAAGATATTAAAAATAAAACAAGAATGTCTAACCTTGATTGGTGGAAAAAGAAGACTTGAAAATTAACTAGACACAAAAAGTAAAACTCAACCCGTCGGAATACCCAATATCGGAATCCCGTCGGAATACTGTCAGAAAAATCCGTCGGAATAACCCGTCGGAACACAATCGGAATGTATAAGAAGGAATACTGTCGGAATGTCTATAAAAGTGTCGGAATAATGAAAACCAAACTCTATAGGAATGTATGTCGGAATAAGCGTCAGAATGATGGATCACCTCTACAATCGGAATATCAGATAATCACTACCGTCAGAATATCGATCGGAATAACGCCCGGAATCCCAAAACCCTTTTCCGATAGAAGGGTCGGAAAAACAGTCGGAATCCAAAACCCCTTTCCGATGAAAGGATAAGAATAATGGTCGGAAAGGGAAACCCCTTTTTCGATGGTTTGTAAACCGTAATAAGCAAAATGAATAAGCTCTTCTTTGATAAAAAGAACAGTCCGACACTTAACCAACTCAATAATGAAAAAGTTAAATAAGCACGAATAAGAACTTTCAAAACTCTTAAAAAAGAAAACTTATTAAAACAAACTTAAAGAAGAACGAAACTTTTAAGAGAACTTAAAAAGAAATAAGTTAAATACGAAATAAGCCAGAAAGCATAATAAGCTCAAAGCTCAAATCGTATAAAAACTTAGATATGAACAAAAAGATAATCTTTTTAATCACATAAACATCAAGATGAAACAAGATCTAAGATTATCTCGAATAAAAAACAAATCAAAAATAAAGAAAGGTAGAAGAAGATTAATAATGAAAAGCTTAAACTTGAACTTGTAGATTAATGATTCCAAAATACAAGTTAAAATGAAAGCTTAAATCTAGAAAGAAAAGATGAAGAAATCTAGAGAGAGAAATTAGAAAACACCTACTTCTCTCTAAAGATATGAAAAAAAACTAGAAAATGAAAAGTGACTAAAAAAACTAACTAACACCCTCCTAATGAAGCATTATGAGGGTATTTATAGGAGAGGGGAGGTATGTTGCTTCCTTCTTTCTCTTTCTCGTCTTTTAATTTCTCGTCTTTCTCAACTTTGTCTCGTGATTAGTCGAATGATAACTTGAACTCGTCTTCTACTTTTCTTCTTTTAGTAGACTCGTTTCATCGACTTTGTTAAACTTCCGTCTTTAGACTTTTTCTTCGATAAATCTTCAGAATAGGCCTTTGACTTCCGTTCTTCTTGAAATTTTGATCTTTTGACTTCGTATTTTGTCCTTTTCTTCGATAAAAGCCCGTGAAAGCCCGTGTTTTCTTCCTTTTTCATATTTTTATCCTGAAACACAATAAAAACATAAACCACGCATAATTCTGACTTTTACGACATAAAATACACGTTTTGGTCTTGTTATTATTGGAAATAAGTGGTAAAAGGATCAGTGTTTTCACACTTATTAAATCCCCTACACTTGACCATTGCAATGCCCTCATGCGATGCATTAATTTCAAAGCACGGTTTACATTTTCCATCATAATCAATCTACCTTGGCCTTTATTAAATACTAAACACTAAGGATATTAAAAAGATAGAAATATATACAAAACAAGTAAAGAAATCAAAGACTTACATTGTGGTTTTGGTTGTCATGAATGATTATTACCCTCAAGTTTCACGTTCCCCTCACCAAGCTTATAACGAGATCATTTTTATTATAAGTTAGCAGACTAACACAAACTCATGTGGCCCAATTATTTACTTAGACTCCCTTATCCCTAGGTGTATCTCTTATATTGTATTGTTGTCTTAAATGATCGCGAGGATGCATTGTTTGACTTATTTCGATAGTTCATTTAGGCCGAAAATAAAGTGGGACGATTTAATCAATAGTTAGCTAAAGGACAAAATCTTTTAAAACTGCTTCTCAGGACCTCTTAAAGTTCATATCTTGGCATAACTCGCTTCACGATTTGAGACCTTTCTCGGACCGATATTTGGCAGCGACTTCATACTTCGAATCTTGAGAGACGTTCTTGAAATTATGGTCTTCTCTTCATAATAGGAATTTCTTCACTTGAAGTTTTTGAGAGATTCTTTCATACTTGGACCACGACTTCTTCATTTTTCTCCAATCTTTATTTTGGATTTTGATATACAACGATCCGCCTCCTTTTAGGACTTGGATTTATTTATCCTCATACCTTGCTAGGGTCTTTTCGGATAGACTTCTCCATGATCTTTAAGGGAGTATTTGCTTTTCGTCGTGTGTCTCGATCCTTCATATTGATTTTTGATAAATGATTCTTCACATCACTTGGGATCTTTAACAACAAAATGTAGCCCTCATGCCTTGTTAGGGCCTTTTCGGACTCGCCAATCTTCGCATCCCGCGTCAATAAGTTATCCCTTGGCTATGAACCATAATTAATACCGACCAACTTTTAAATGATCTTGTGCTAGAAGCTAAGTAACTTTTAAAATCGTATGACCTTATTTATTGGAATTAAATTTATTAACAAGCGATGGGAAAAAAGCTTGAATCAACTCACATAAATTCATGAAGGAATACCAAACTTATAATTGACTCTATTATCTCTCGTTCTCCATAATTTAAAATCTCAAGGAATGAGACTCGTGGATGCTTAGCCAATTAAATCAAAGTTTTGGGTTTTCAAGTCATCTATAGGATCTTGCAACTTCTTAGACTTTTTCATGTTTAGAATTCGCAGTTTAAAGTTCCCTTGATAAACGACTTTCTAGGATCAATTATAGGAACTTGCGAAAAGTTCTTGTTCTTAACCCGTAAGAGCTAAGACTTTCGCTTTTTAAAGTTCCCTATATAAAATCCTAGCAAAAACTTGACTTAAACACGTTAAGGATACTAGCTAGAGTAAACTTGGATAAGTAAACTCGAGTTGAGTCAAAAGATTCATGACGTTTGAAAATTTAAAACCACTTTATTAAACTTTATTTTAGCAAAGAAAGTAAATAACGATAACAAAGGAAAAACTACTAGGCCAAAGTAGATTAAAATTTTTGAAAAATGTCGAAAAATCAAATTTTCCGGTTAAAACGAGGACAAATTCATGGAAAAGACCACTTACTTCGATAGAAGTCCCCCTACACTTGAGATAAACATTGTCCTCAATGTTTAAGCATGTAGGAGTAAACTCACCTACACTTAGGACATTGTGCACTTTGTTTAAATCTTGCTAAGGGAAGGACAACGATAGTGATTTCAATGTGAACATTTAAGATATGAAATATTGAATCACGACAGTTTAGGAGAGAACCGGTAAGACGGGATCACGGGTCGTCAAATGTCATCAAAAGTGCTCTCTTTGAAGCTTTAATCCCTGCACATCATAAGAAACAAGACAATAAACCCTATGTAGCTCCCCCTACACTTATTATAAAAAACAGGTAAAGGATAGATCAACGGGTTGCCTCCCGAGAACCGTTTGTTTTTGTTAACCGAGTCACGAGCCTGACTCGACCCCGAGTTAATTCAAGGGAAACGTGGTGAGGGATGGGATCATCTCATGAGAGATGTCCTCACCAAAGTACAACTTCACACGCTGGCCATTCACTTTAAAATTAGGCCCATTTGGTTGAGAAAGCTCAATGGTGCCATAAGGGAAGACTTTGGCGACGGTGAATGGACCAGACCAACGACTCTTAAGCTTGCCCGAAAAGATTTTCAACCGAGAGTTAAAAAGTAAAACTTGATCACCTATGTGAAACTCTCGGTTCTTAATCCTAGAATCATGAATGAGCTTGGTTTTCTCCTTTTAGATCAGCGAATTCTCATAAGCTTCATTCCTTAGTTCATTAAGCTCGTTGAGTTGAATCTTCCGAAGATCACCGGCTTTGTTGATATCAAAATTAACCCATTTCAAGGCCCAATACGCCTTATGCTCCAACTCAATAGGGAGGTGGCATGCCTTCCCGTACACAAGACGATATGGAGTGCAACCAATGGGTGTCTTATATGCGGTACAAAAAGCCCACAAAGCATCATCTAACTTATCGGCCCACGAGGCACGATGCTCTCCCACAATACGCTCTAATATTCTTTTCAATCCATGGTTATAAATCTCGGCTTGACCATTTGTTTGGGGATGATAAGCGGTGGAAAGACGTTGATTGGCACCGTACTTAGCCATGACTCTAGCAAATTGATCATTGCAAAAATGAGTCTCGCAGTCACTGATGATAGCACGAGGAACACCGAATCGAGCAAATAGTTGTTTCAGAAAGTACACAACCACCCTCGCATCGTTAGTAGGTAAAGCCTTTGCTTCAACCCATTTAGATATGTAGTCAACAGCTACGAGGATGTACTTGTTCCCTTTGGATGATGGAAATGGCCCCATAAAGTCGATGCCCAATACGTCAAAGATTTCACATTCTTGGATGAAATTTTGAGGCATCTCATCTTTATGTGTGATCTTGCCTTGTCGTTGACAAGCATCACAATGCTTAACCATTTCGTGTGCATCACGATAAATGGTGGGCCAATAAAATCCAGAGTCGAAAACTTTCTTCGCAGTGTAATTGGGACCAAAGTGACCACCGGTGGGTCCTTTATGGCAAGCTTCTAGGATTAATAAAGCTGCCGGCCCATCAACACGCCGATGAATGACAAGATCCGCACATTGTTTGAAATGGTAAGGGTCGTCCCAAAAATAGTGCTTAATGTCTTTAAAGAACTTTTTCTTTTGTTGGGACGTTAACCCTTCCATGAGAATTCAACCCGCCAAATAGTTTGCAATGTCAGCAAACCATGAGGTATCATCAAGATTGGAGTTAATAGACATCAAGTCTTCAAGGGGAAAGAGTCATTAATCTCTTGATTTGGGAGCTCCCCTTGATAAGGATCCTCGAGTCTACTAAGATGATCCACGGCTAGGTTTTCCGCTCCCTTTTTATCACGAAGAAGTCTTGGTTTGGAATCTTGTTTTGTTAACAAGTACTTCAACGCGGAATGGTCGGTATAGACAATGGTGGTGGAAAGGACAAGATAGGGGCGAAATTTTTCAAAAGCATACACTACAGCTAAAAGCTCTTTTTCGGTAGTGGTATAATGCAATTGAGCCCCCGTCATTGTCTTGCTAGCATAATGGATTGGTTGGAAGTATTTGTTCACTCTTTGTCCCAAAACCGCTCCAATAGCAAAGTCGCTAGCATCACACATCAATTCAAAAGGTAAATCCTAATTAGGGGTAACCATGACCGGTGCCTTAGTTAATTTATCCTTAAGAAGATTGAAAGTTTATATACACTCTTTAGAAAAGATAAAAGGAATATCTTTTTCTAAGAGGTGGGTCATCGGGCGAGCGATCTTAGAAAAATCCTGAATGAATCGACGATAGAATCCCGCATGACCAAGAAAACTTCTCACACCCTTCACGGTTGAAGGTAGAGGAAATTTAGCAATCACATCGACTTTAGCACGGTCGACTTCAAGACCGACTTTGGATATTTTATGACTAAGAACAATGCCTTCTATTACCATGAAATGGCATTTTTCCCAATTAAGAACGAGAAGAGTGTCTTCACACCGTTTGAGCATACGTTCTAAATTAGCAAGGCAAGTAGAGAAAGAATCACCATAGACCGAGAAATCATCCATAAAGACTTCCATAGTTTCTTCAACCATGTCATGGAATATAGCCATCATACACCTTTAGAAAGTCCCGGGAGCATTGCATAAGCCGAAAGGCATTATTTTGTAAGCAAATGTTCCATAAGGACAAGTGAATGTGGTTTTGTCTTGGTCTTTTGGATCGATGGGAATTTGAAAATACCCGGAGAAACCGTCTAAGAAGCAATAGTAGTCATTACCCGCTAAACGCTCGAGCATTTGGTCCATGAAAGGAAGAGGAAAATGATCCTTACGAGTGGCATCATTGGGCTTGCGATAATCTATGCAAACTCGCCAACCCGTGACAAGTCGAGTAGGAATCAACTCATTGTTTTCATTGGGCACAATGGTTATTCCACCTTTCTTAAGCACACAATGGACGGGACTAACCCATGGTGAATCTGAAATAGGGTAAATCAGTCCGGCATCTAGAAGTTTGATAACTTCTTTCTTGGTGACGTCATGAATTTTTTGATTAACCCTTCTTTGGCTTTGGATTTCGGGTTTAAACTCATCTTCCATGAGAATTTTATGAGTACAAAAGTTCGGATCAATTCCACGAATGTCGGAAATTTTCCAAGCAATTACTTTCTTATGATTCTTCAGCACGTCGATAAGTCGAGATTTTTCTTCTTCTTTCAAGTCCTTTGCAATGATGACGGGTAACTTCTTATTGTCTTCAAGGAAAACGTATTCGAGATGAGACGGTAAATCCTTAAGCTCTAAATCCGGAGGATTGTCGATGGTGGAGAAATATGGTCTTCATTGAGAAGTTTGTCAATGGTACGAATGTCTTCATCCTAATCGGAGGGAGAATCGTCATATTTTAAGTCCACATCCCCTAAAGTTGCTTCAAATTCTTTCAAAAGGAAATCAGTTTCTCCAATTGGAGTTAGTGAGGGAGCAATAGAGGCAACAGTCTCAACAATAGGTAGAGAAGAAAAAGCACTTTTACAAGCGTCTTGGAAGTGTTCTTCACAAGCCTCATCAAGTACGTCAATGAAATTAACGCTCTCGTGTTCATAAGGTTGCTTAGAGAGTTTACCCATGTTGAAGACAATTTTATCGTCACCCACTCTCATGATTAATTCGCCCGCGACTACATCAATAAGAGTGCGACCGGTCCTCAATAATGGACGTTCAACGATTAATGGAACACGGGGGTCCATCTCATAGTCAACGACAACAAAATCCACCGGAAAGGTGAATTTGTCGACACCGATGAAGACATCTTCGGCTATCCCCACTGGATAAGCAACCATACGGTTAGCTAACTCCAAGGTCATTCGTGTGGGGATTAGCTCGGGTAGAGATAATTGTTTTCAAACACTTAATGGCATTAAATTTTACTAGCACATAGATCGGCTAGGGCTATACAATTCTATACCCTGGGGAAGTTGCAAGGAATGAGAAAACGACCCGGATCACCAAGTTTTGTTGGTAATTTCCTTAAGAGAACCGCAGAGAAATTCTTATTAAGTTGGGTCTGAGCAATATCAAGGACTTTTTCTTTTTTTACTGAGAAGATCTTTAAACATTTTAGCATATTTCGGCATGTGAGCGAGAGCCTCGGTAAAGGATATGTTGAAATTCAATTGTTTAAACATTTTAAGAATGTTCGAAACTTGAATATCATCCTTGTTCTTCAACTTCTCTTTCCACAACCTTGAGGGATAAGGTATATCGGGTTGAGATGAAGGCTTGGGAATGGAATTCTCACTCACATCCTTGGGTGGTGGAGGGGTAGAAGTAGAAGGTGGAGGAATTGGAGAAGGGGACTCGTTTTTCTGTGTCACAATCACCGGTGTAGGTGCAGGAATATCGGGTTCCTTTAAACCTTTTCCACTTTGGGTGGTGATTGCTTTCATCTCCCCTCTTGGATTAGCAACGGTGTTACTCGGTAGAGAACCCGAACCAGAGGTTTGATTACTTGGGAAGAAACTAGCCATCATATCCCTTAAGTCATTCGTTTGACTGCTCAAAGAGTTTCGCATATCAGCTCGAAGATCATTCCCTTGTTTCGCCATATCTCCTTTCAAGTTGATGATTTGACTCTGTAGATTCTTCACCAGCGCGTCAGTAGTCCTCATGTAAGTTTCAACCTCTTGATTAAGTTTTGTGGGTTGGTTGGAAGGAGGAGCATGGTAGGTAGGTGGTTGATTAGCGGGTTGTTGGTAAACTTGGTTATTTCGTTGAGGTGGATATGGGTTTCTTTGGGTTTGATATTGATTTGGAGCTCGAGTTTGGTTTTGATTGTTGCGATTGAGGTTGTTTCTGTTTTGAGGAGGAAAACCGGGTGGTGAAAGGAAGTTGTTTGAACGAAAACTGAGCAAATTGCGGTCACCTTGAGGACGTGCTTGATAGCCTCCCGTAGAAAAGTTACCGTTAACGGCATACACATTTTCCGGATTGTCATGAGTAGAAGGACAATCGGTGTATGAATGAGAACCCCCGCAAATCTCAAAAGAAGTTGCTACAGCTTTAGCTTGTTGAAATTGGTTTGTAGCCATGGTAAGAAGTTTTTGTTCATCTCGGCTATTTGGCGGGTAAGTTCAGTTATCTCTGGGTTGGATGATGTAGAAGAAACATTGACCCTCGGGTTATTCCTTGATGATGTAGATGAATCCCAATTTTTGTGGTGAGTGGTCATGTTCTCTATAAGCTCTCTACACTCCTCAGGTCTTCTCTTCATGAATGTAACACCGGCGGCAGCATTAATCGTATCACGATCATGAAAAGTTAAACCATTATAGAAAGTATCAATCAAAGTAACGGGGAGCATGTTATGGTTCGGACAACGGTCGATCAAGACATTATATCGTTCCCAAGCATCGAAAAGCGACTCATCAGGTTCTTGAGTGAATCCACTGATTTGGTTGTGAAGACTAGTGACCATGGATGGTGGAAAGTAGCGTGACAAAATTTTTTGAGTCATGTCATTCCATGTATGAATTGAGTTTTTGGGAAGACGATCAAACCATTTTTCGGCATGGTGGGATAAAGTGTGTGGAAAAAGGTGAAGGCGAAGAAAGTCCATGGAAACACCGGGCAATTTCATGCTTTGAATGACGGTTATGAATTTTTCAAGATGTTTGTTGGCATCATCATCTGGTAATCCTTGAAATGGACAAGTGTTTTGAACTTGTTGGATCATGTGATGCTTCAACGAAAATTTAGGAGCCGTAATTTGCATCGGCACAATCGGTCCTCCGCATCCGTTCATGGTTGGCTGACAAAGCTCCTCCATCGTTCGAAGGTCGGGTGGGGGAACATTGTTGTTGTTGTTATTCAAATTGGAGTGAGGTGGGTTGTTATTATTGTTATGCACACCAGCCATATCTAAGTCTCTAAGAGTCTCGGGCTCAGAATAAGATGTAGATCGAGTACGCATACACTAAAATGAAATACATATTTTTGGTTTTTTATCCTTTTTTTATTGTTTTTGGATTTTTGAAAATTTTATATTTTTAGGACTTTTGAAAATTTTTGTGCTCGAAAATAACGTTCCCAAAAGAACGGATCCCAAAATCCATTTTTTCTCACTAAAAAAAGTTAATCTTTACGAAAAGAGCCGGCAGCGGCGCCATTTAATTAATGGTATGTGGTTGCTTAGCATTTGTTTACTCGATATCGTTCTCGGTATCTAATCGAATTGATCACGGTTTTGGTGAAATTGTTGGTATTGGTCACTAAAAGGGGGAGCTTGATTTTCTAAGTTTCTAAATAACATAAATGTAAAAGATATTAAAAATAAAAGAAGAATGTCTAACCTTGATTGGTGGAAAAAGAAGACTTGAAAATTAACTAGAAACAAAAAGTAAAACTCAACCAGTCTGAATACCCAATATCGGAATCCCGTCGGAATACTGTCGGAAAAATCCGTCGGAATAACCCGTCGGAACACAATCGGAATGTATAAAAAGGAATACTGTCAGAATGTCTATAAAAGTGTCGGAATAATGAAAACCAAATTCTATCGGAATATATGTCGGAATCAGCGTCGGAATGATGGATCACCTCTACAATCGAAATATCAGATAATCACTACCGTCGGAATGTCGATCGGAATAACGATCGGAATCCCAAAACCCTTTTCCGATAGAAGGGTTGGAAAAACAGTCGGAATCCAAAACCCCTTTTCGATGAAAGGATCTGAATAATGGTCGGAAAGGGAAAACCCTTTTCCGATGGTTTGTAAACCGTAATAAGCAAAATGAATAAGCTCTCCTTTGATAAAAAGCACAGTCCGACACTTAACCAACTCGATAATGAAAAAGTTAAATAAGCACAAATAAGAACTTTCAAAACTCTTAAATAAGCAAACTTATTAAAACAAACTTATAGAAGAACGAAACTTTTAAGAAAACTTAAAAAGAAATAAGTTAAATACGAAATAAGCCAAAAAGCATAATAAGTTCAAAGCTCAAATCGTATAAAAATTTAGATATGAACAAAAAGATAATCTTTTTAATCACTTAAACATCAAGATGAAACAAGATCTAAGATTATCTCGAATAAAAAACAAATCAAAAATAAAGAAAGGTAGAAGAAGATTAATAATGAAAAGCTTAAACTTGAACTTGTAGACTAAGGATTCCAAAATACAAGATAAAATGAAATCTTAAATCTTGAAAGAAAAGATGAAGATATCTATAGAGAGAAAGTAGAAAACACCTACTTCTCTCTAAAGATATGAAAAAAACTAGAAAAATGAAAAGTGACTACTAACACCCTCCTAATGAAGCATTAGGAGGGTATTTATAGGAGAGGGGAGGTATGTTGCTTCCTTCTTTCTTTCTCTTTCTCGTCTTTTAATTCTCGTCTTTCTCGACTTTGTCTCGGGATGAGTCGAATGATAACTTGAACTCGTCTTCTATTTTTCTTCTTTTAGTAGACTTGTTTCTTCGACTTTGTTAAACTTCCGTCTTTAGAATTTTTCTTCGATAAATCTTCAGAATAGGCCTTTGACTTCCGTTCTTCTTGCACTTTTGATCTTTTGACTTCGTCTTTTGTCTTTTTCTTCGATAAAAGCCCGTGAAAGCCCGTGTTTTCTTCCTTTTTCATATTTTTATCCTGAAACACAATAAAAACACAAACCACGCATAATTCCGACGTTTACGACATAAAATACACGTTTTGGTCTTGTTATTATTAGAAATAAGTGGTAAAAGGATAAGTGTTTTTACACTTATTATGAAAGTACAGTAATACATATCTTATTAAGCTTAGGCTACAGACTTTTTCAAGATACTATTTCTCCATGTATACGTTGTGTTATTTTATCATTGCTATTACTTCGAGGTGAGTTTCATAGCCCCACTCTTTACTTGTTTTAAATGCTTTTGGGGTGAGAACATTGCTTATTTATACGATGAACATAAGTGCTAAAACATGATACGTTTGCCTACTTGAAGTCTAAGTCCCGATATCCTAAGTTTCCTTTAACCCACTATCATGAACCGTTAATTACTTAGTTGTAAAGCGCGAATGTTATGGATAGATCTATTGGGACTGACCTCCCTATCTAATTGTGACTGTGTGGTCAAATTAGATACACTTACATTTGAATCCTCACAGATGCTCCAGGATAGGTATCTGCTTTGGGCTCTTATTATATAGTTGGTTAACGTTTTGGTGTCATGAGCTTAGACGTAGGAATACAAACATATACTATTTTGATTATAGCCATGTTTGGTTATATGTCGGTTGCCTGATTAAATCTTATGGTTCATGATACTGATTTTGTAACTAAACCTATGAACTCACCAACCTTTGTGTTGACACTTTATCAATGTTTTTCTCAGGTATCAAGATGGAGGAGTGACTTGGTTCTGCCATGGAGATAATAAATTGTCGTGACTATCTTTTGGGAATTTAAACTTTATTGTTATGTCTTCAAAACTCGATTTACTTTATATTGTTGTATCAAATGCTTCCGTATAATTTTATTTCAGTTTAATGAATTTATAACGACTTTAATGTCGTTCTTTATAATCTATGTCTCATGATAGTCATGACCGACGCACCCCATTGTGTTCCCTTACTGTGATAATTTGGAGGTGTGACAAAAATATCCTCACTTCTTTTTGGAGTTCTATGGATAATTTAAATATTAGCTTTTCATAGAAATGATCTTTTGATTCAACTGTTATGTTAATCAGATTTCATTAAATACTTCTTGTTCAAAATGCTAAATGAAATATTAAAACTGAGAGAGAACATAAATAACTGGTAATTGATTAATTATATATCAATTAATTAATACAATCATGGACGAAGCTAGTGGGGGGTTGGAGGGTGCTCGCCCCCCCCCCCAACCGGCAAACTAGCGTACCTTTATCAGCGAAAAACAGTTTTCCGGTTGGTTTTTTGTCGGGAACTATGGAAGAAACAGGAGGATATGAAATGTTATATTAAATAATAGAAGGAAAAAGAAAGTTGAATTTATAGGTAAGTAGGGTTGAATGGCAATCAAAAAGTTCTCTAGTATTTATTTGTTGTTATATATGATTTTAAATTTATCCATCTTAAATTTATTTTTGTTGGTGAATAAAGCATATAGTAACCCATGGTTTCTACTATGTATACGCAATGAGGTTAAAAAGTCAAGAGTAGTTAAATCTATTGTTTAAAGTTGTTATTTAGTATTTACCTTTTTGTAAGTCCTATTCATGAGGTCACATGCATGAAGCAAAATACAGAATAAACAGTCTATAGTAAGCAAGAACAAACTAAATCCAAGAATTATGTTACAGTGGTGGCCGAAGGATGGCCGAAGGAGAGAGTGTTAAAGGGTGGCTAAGGTTTATTTTGTATGTGTGTTGATGACAAAAGATAAAAGGAAGAAAATGAGAAATTGACGAAAATAAAGGGTGGTTTTGTAACTTTAATTCAATTATTGGTGGGCCTAAAAAATGACGGTTGAGTAAGACACGTGTCGAGCGCTAGGATAGGTAGAGCAGTTTTGGGTAGAGCATGGCCATAGCAGGAACAAAAACGTTGTCTGGCCACAAAACATCTACAAGGGTAGGGACATGGCCAAAACAGTTTTATTCGGCCAAACTCATAAAGATAATACTATGTTAATGCAAGTGATGGCTAAAACATTATTAGTGTTAAATAATCTTTCTTAGTTTGATCACGACAAAGTAAAAAGATATTTATCGTCAAAGACAATCGTAAGACGAATTATTTAACAAACACTATCATCAAGGTAATAATCATTTAAGTATGCACAAACATACCTTAATCATGTTTAGTGATCATAAAAAGTGATTAGTGTTAAAACTAACATTTTGTCAAATGTGACAAAATATTTTAATAAATTTTCTTTTTAAGAAAATGTTTATTAAAATGGAAAATGTAAATTTAAATATGGCATATTTCAAATGCCATAGGAATATCCTTTGAAGGTATAACTTACATCAGGTATTACTTCCCCACTAAAGGACCAAAAAGAGCAGAGTCTACTACCCGCGGTTCCTTAAATACGCATGCGGTTCTTTATCAATAGGGAACCACAATGACAAATAAGGAACCACATGTAGATAGCCGTTGGCCTTTGTCTCCTATAAATAGTGGATCAAATCTACATTTTCCATGAACCTTTTTTGGACATTCTTTCTGCCTCTTTTTCTCTTTTCTGTATCTTAATCATTAGTAATTGATCACTTAATGTGTTAAATATGTTTACTTATGATTATCCTCTTGATCCCCTTCTTTACTTGTCCAAAGAGAAGATCACTGACACATTTGTGATGTGATTAAAGATGAAGCCTTGATTAAGATCAACCTACCTTAGATCTAGTCATGTTCATCATTTTTATTTGAGTCTTGTGTAGATCCAATGTATTTGTAGATACTTGGATTAGTGTTGTGTTAATCCAATGTATTTGGGAATACTTGGATTGGTCATTTGTAAATCCATTGTATATGTGTGTACTTAGATTTGTCTTGTGTAGATCCAAGTTACATTTGTATACTTGGATATGTTTATTTGAGTGGTAAGTCTTGAGTGTAAGTTCTCACTAAACTATAAAGTGATATGTGTATGTGTGTATGTGTCTTGTGAGTTCTCACTAAACTTGAAAGTGAAGTGTCGTGAAGATTGGTTGTAATACCCGATATTTTATAAGCTTTTATTTATTATTTTTTGATGTAAAGTTAAAATAAATTTATAGTGATGAAATTCTTAATATAGAAACAAATAAAAAGAAAATAAAAACACGTATGAGTAATTTGATCAAAAATTTATTCCCATAAATCACGCCTAATAAACAGCTCCATCATTTATACTTGGTCAATGAGCTTCGATTTGAAATTCTATTTCTCTCGGGGATTCACTATTATTTACCGACATAATTGTAAGTATTTTTTCGCACTTACAACACAAAGTGTAACACCCCCAAATTTATACAACTCAGTACAGCGGAAGACTAGTTGGTGTTACGGGATAGAACATTACTCACATCATAGACAACGCATAAAAATCGCGTCGTTTATTAATAAAGCATTTCCATTCATAAACATTAAAGTTACATCGGTCCCAAGTCATTATATTTAATACAGGTTTTACAAGTATTTGAATGGAAATTATTGTTTAAGTGCGGGCCATGAATTCTTGTCGTCTTCCCGAGAATTACCTTCAAGTACCTGAGATAAAACATGTTAAAAGAAAAGGTCAGCGATAACGCCGAGTGAATTCATAGAGTTTTATAAATTCCATCAATATAACTTTGGTATAAAATTAGTACCAAAAATCAATTCATACAAATCATTGTAAT
Organism: Glebionis coronaria; assembly: GCA_025667525.1. NCBI lineage: Eukaryota > Viridiplantae > Streptophyta > Magnoliopsida > Asterales > Asteraceae > Glebionis > Glebionis coronaria. The sequence continues at coordinate 360,288,254 of CM046881.1, forward strand.
AGGCCGTAAAATAGCCAAAATCATTTTATACAAATCTTTGTAATAGGCCATAAAATAGCCAAAGTCATTTTATACAAATCCTTATCGAAAATCATAATATAGGCATTTGCCTTAAAAATTATTATACGAGCCAATGTCGTAAAAACATCATACAATACGTTTTACAACGTTGTATAGATTAAATAAAAACCGTTATATGAATATGGTTATGAAAACCAAAATAAAAACATAATATCAATAGTATGACCCAGTATTGCTAGTCAGGCAATACATCGTAATTCGGAGCGTCCAGTAATATTTTGGTGATTGGATTATTATAAGCCGCATGACATTGTTACCTTACTAAACCAACAACGGGTAGCTAACCCGATACCAATTTTGCCCATCTAAAGTAGCGTGTCGTCACAAAGGTCACGCTATTGAAATCTTCTCATACATAAATTCGCTTACCAATCAATGTGGCACGACGGGGATCAACCGTCAAGGCGCGAACTGGGGTGATCGTCCCCAAATAGTACTATTAAATGCATAAGCGTCTACCAACTCCCGGTAGTTCACAATTCATGCTAATGGGACTTTGAGTGACATAACCTAACCTTAATAATCCATTTTAATTCATCTATCGGGTCCATTAATCATTTATCGGGTCATACAATCGGGTCATTCAATCATTCAGGTCCAAAATCAATAAACAAACAATCGGGACAAATGGTGTCCTAAATTTATAAAAACTAACATGTTATCTCCCTCGCGGGTTTATAAAGCATTTATAAAACATTTAAAAGAGTGCGAGGCTATGAACTCACGTTGATGTGGGAAGGCGGGTTATCGGCAATTCGGACGTACGGTACGTGCTTCAATCACGGAAACCTATATAAATAATAATTGGTCTTAGACGTTTGTCCAATGACTTTATAAAAATATCAATTATGTATACATATGATGATTATATATATATGATGATCAAGTGGGTTTACATATTCTCGTTTACTCATTTTAGAGTTATGTGTCGATAACTTTTATACTAGTTTTCTCGTTTTACCCATTTACGTGTCTTAAGTGCAATAAGCTTATTATAAGTTATTTAACTTGTTTTAATCCACTTTGTACTTATATTATCAGTATTTAAACTTTCCATGTTGGGCCCAAATGGGTTAAGCCCAATAAGTTCTTTTTATGGGTGTTTATCTTATTTAGTCCAATTATTAGCCCAAGTATTAGTCCAATATGTTTACTTAGCTCGTTAATGTCCGTATGCCCTATAGTTCGGGTTTTATTGGTTTTTACTTGTTATACATGTCTATATATCAGTATGTAAATTTTATAAAGTTTTCATTAGACGGGTCCAACCATCTAAGTTTTATTTAACGAAAACGTTAATTTTACGGCAATAGCCGAAAAAGTCGTAAAAATCAAGTTTATAGTTTTTACTACTTATAAATATTATTTTACCACCATTTATATAAGTTATTCGTTCATTTACCCTTTTACATATTTATATAAATAAGTTTTATAAGTTAGTGGGTTTTTATTTTACATTTTATATATTAAAATGTGAGTGCTTATATAATAGTATTATTCTTTAATTTCCAAAAATCTGATTTTTAACTTCATCTTCACCAAAACTGCCATATCTTGAGTTCTACATGGAGATAGAAGCTCAAATTTTTATCACATAAACTACATGATATGTGCTACATTTAACTCTTCTATAGCTACTGTTGAATCATATTTAAGTATTTTCTAAAAATCGTCCAAAACAGTAACCTCAGATTTATACCTTAAACTTGTTTTGATCATATCTCACTCATTATTTTGATTCCATTGCATGGCCAACTCTCACATGTGTACAAGACCCATAGCTTACTGTAAATCCATTCTACTTCATCATTTTATCAGTTTACCATATGGTTCTTTACTGTTTTATACAGCCATCAAATTTAACCAAGATTTTAACCTTGTTTCTTATGGTTTTTCACCTTTTTAATCATGTTTATCAACAACAAATCCCCACATAACATTTTTATCATCATATAATCATCATAAATATATACAATAGGAAATAAAATACATGTTTACATAATCAAAATAACAAGAAGATGAGGAGGACAATCTTTATACCACCAACTTGATGTAGGTTATGAGTTTGACATGGTTTTTGTTGGAGAAACTTGTGAATAATCATGACCATCTTCAAGACCACCATGCTCCATGAACTCCTTTTGGAAAATCAGCCTCAAGACACCATGAAAACTCCTCCTTGGATGTTATAAGTACCACCAATCAATAGGGTTTCAAAAGGGCTTCAACATATGTGTAAATAACACATGATTTTGTGGTAGAATCAAGATCAATTTGGGTGTTTTTTGGGGTGGATATGGACGGCAATCTAGAGAGAGAGAGGAGATTTTGGAGTAGTTTGCATGAGTTGCAAATGAGTTTGTTAGTTTGGTTTGGTGGTTTTGATGTTTTGTGGTGTAAGTTAGCTTACAAAGTAAGCATGGCTTACACATGTAAGCTAGTAGCTAACTTGATGCCACATGAGGTTTGTGGTGTAAGTTAATGCCGTCCCATTTAAGCTAGTGGGGTGGGACAATGTATTTTGTCCCATCTCACTAGTTTACGGATATTTCTCGATTCTAGTTTTCTCGATTTGCGTGCCCTCGGGTCGTTTTACGAAAAACGTTTTTATAAATTATGAATCAACGTCACAAAACGAATCCAATAAAAATTGTTTCATCAAAAACGGAGTTCAAAAACATAAATACGTAATCCTAGGGTTTCCCGTTTAGTCGTAAAGGACGTTAAAATAAAATCGTAAGTCCTAGTCTCTTCTCGTAAATTTGTGAGTTTATGAACCAACACAAATTTAAAATTCCAAAATAATATTCTCAGATAAATTTATTTTCTGAAATGTCGGACTGTCGCCAAAGACGGTGTATGTAAACGTAAGCACGTAACGTTGAATCCTCCGGTTTAGACGTAGTCGACGCTACTTCAAGACGTAAATCCAAATTTCTTCCCAAAAATATGTGAGTTCATATTGTATCATTAAAATAATATTTTCAAATAATATTTGAGAATAAAATATCAACCATAAATTGATGGATTGTCACAGCATTTACCCCTAAACAGGATCTTTGTCCTCAAAGATCATCTTACCTTACTACTCGCTTCTTATAGAGTTAAAGCCATGTGGGTATTTCCTCCACATTCGGTCTTTTCTCACAAGTATAATCCATTATAATACGCGAGTTTCATCAGACATAACTACGGGAATAAGATCAGGCTTAATGTTGACTTACTTTCTCTATCCATGATGTTCACGGGTTTTTGATGAATGCAACTTTTCGCCGATCTAAGCTTTACTAAGAACAGTCAGATTTTCACTTGATAGATATTCCATCAAGTTCGATATACGAAACATAATTCACGCAGCCTTTGAAGTCCTAGGGTAGATCCAGATTATATGCCTTTCAAACCAATCTTTTATACCATCTCAATGGTCCCAAACAACGGGGACTTATATCCCATGATTTGTCAGATCATGAATTAATTTTTTTCCAAGGTTAAAAATTGTGGCATAACTTCGCTACCCATTTGGCACTTCAAGATCTACATTTCACATTCACATAACCTCTTGCCCACTACCGGCAGTCAATAATCAGATCCTAATTTCAACAATCATTTCAGATCTCGCGGGTCGGGTATTTTGCAAGGATAGGTTCGCCATCATAGGAAACCTTAAACCTAAAAGACATGTCCAACTCACAATGGGTGTAAGTCGGGTGTCCTTATCTCAACTTCTGCTTACATATGCTCTAAGATTTAGATCCTAACAAGATTCGATCTCAATCCTAATACGATGATTATCAATGATAATCTCTCCAAAGGAAAACGATTATACGGTCTATTACCAAAGGTCAATCATTCAAACATAGAACAACGCTTATAGTATTTTGTATCGTTACTTTACCTCGTCCCTTCGATTGGGGTGGTACATAGTACTCTCATCAAGGTTCGTTCTTAATGACTTCTGAGCAAATCTCTAGAAATTCAATGCGAAGCGAGGATCTTGCTATATAGATGATCGATACAGGCACACTATGTTTACATAACTCTTTTGCATTTATCATTAACGAGAATGATATTAGCAGATTTGGTCAGTCTGTCGACGATGACCCAAATCGAATCAAATTCAGATGATGACCTTTGCAATAGCTAGACGTTTACTAATGTATGAGGCGATGTCTGCCTTCATAATTGCCATTAGTACAACTTCTTCAGACAATGATACTTTTAGTCAAAAATGACATACATATAATACTTATACTTACAAATTCCAGTATAACTATATCTCACAATCTTCATATTTATACAACCACAAGTGGCCTTTAAACATTTAACGCTATCGGCTTCTCAATTCTAATGGTTCACATTAGCCGCGAACCCCTTTTATTATTTATATTATCCTTCTTACAAACATCGTTTATTTTTATATTGTTCAGCACTTTATTTTGCACCTTCATTATTAAGGAACATGTCCTAATTGTTTCTTTATCCTTTTTATATAATATGTTAGTATCTACATTATTCTCATGATGATGTAATTATTATGTCCACAATTCACTTAGATATTCTTTCTATATTATGCGTCAGTAATTACGTTCACCTTCCTGATGAAATAAATATCACAACCGTATTGATTCAAAATTTCTTTCTTCACATTTTCTGAGTTTTAGTTTCATCTCAACTATTATTTTTATCAGTTTTTCTCAGTCCGGCGTTTAAAGCGTCGATAATTATTACAATTAATTAAATAATAATTATTAAATTTTTATGAAATGTAAACGTAAAGATTTTAAATTTCTTAGTTCGACCAATTATATAAAATGTTCAAAAATAAATTTGAATTTAATTAACAAGATTTTTGTTGATTTATCGAAAATATTTAATAAGATTTCGTAAATGTTCGAAAAACCTTTGTTTATACTTTGGTCAAAATTTTCTTAGTTTGAAAAACAAAAATTGTGGTTTAAAATTTCAAGTCATGGTACAAATGGTTTTACTCAATCCTTCTTAAGTTATCTTGAGGTATACACAAACATTTACCCCTAAACGGAAGTTTAGTTAAATGGTTTGTGTATAAGGGAATAATCCCTTATAAATCCTTTGTTAAATTATTCGTCAAAACATATTCCCATTTCTTTTTGATAAATCCAAAGTCTTAAAAGGGCTCTTAATTTTTGAAGAGTCAATTTATATTCCATTATCCTTTTAATCACATAGTCAAATCATGTAAAGGTTAAGTCTTTAATCTCATGTTAATTATGCAAGGTACATGTTTTTTATTGTTCGGCCAATTCAGGGCAATCTATAAATAATTATTAACTCATTCTTATTCGTATTAACAAACAAATAGTCCTTAATGATCACGAGCATGAATTTATCAATTTACAGCCTACACACGTGATTCACCAAATTTATGAATGCTACATGTGCATTGGTCAATCCAAACGACATCAAGTGGAACTCATAATGTTCATTACAAGCACCAGATGTAGTGATTGGAATAGATAATCTCTTTCGCAGATGCGAAGTTGATGATAACCATGCTATGGATCAAATTTGCTAGAACCTTGTAAATGATCGAACAATTCTTCCATTTCGAGTTATGGACATCGTTTTCGATTGTCAATTTACTCAGTCACAGTAATCTATAAATATAAGGAAAGATAACACCATAGCTCTTCAGGATGACAGGCTTGGTATAATAAAATCTTTCTCTGACAACTTTCTCAGTTGTACGGTAATTCCTTTAATTTAGATGGTGCTGACGTACAATGCACAAACCACAAGTGCAGTACCGGAAATATAATCAATACCAAATTCAACTTGCCTTAATGGCAAAAGTCTAGGTAATTCACCAACAAATACCTTCAAAAGTTTCCGATAACGGAAACATCTTTTAATACATTCATATTAAGTTCCTTCTAGATTATAATATCTATAACTTAGTTCATCACCATTCACGGTAAAATTTCAAGTCTAAATACAGGATATGGTCATCCATCGAGAATTATTTAGATCACTTTTGATAATCAACATCTTATCATTTAGGGGCATTCTACTCGAGTCCCCATCAATTAAGATAATGTCGTTATGTCATAATCAATCAATCCATTCTACTGGCACTATCAACTTTCCAGTTTCATTGCCGTCGATAAGATGTGAACTTCTCAAAAGACTAATAATAATTCATAATCCTTCACAATTTCAGGGATATTAGGATACACAACTACTATTAAAAGAGTAAGGTCAACACATAATCTGCGCGAGAGAATTTCAAATCTGATACAGACGAAAACATTTAACGAATACGAATATATCCCATGTTTTCATAATTTGAGTACGCATTCGAAAGCTCCTCGGATCGTTACCCAGGTCATTCAAATGAAATCAAATCATAAGAAATGATAAGAACGTCAATACATCCAGTCGGGTATCAACACTCGGTAATCAGATACTTTCCCTAAGAATCTCACTACGGGAGAATTGGACAAGAAAGAATTGTCAATTGTCAACTAAGACAATTTCCACAGATGAGTAAATTCAACTCAGAAGAATAGGTGCTACAGGCACATGTGTAGGTGTCCCTAACACTATGTCCTTATTTTTCACTTCTTGCAGATCTCATTAAAATTTAATCTTTCACAATCTTCAAAGATAATGTAGTGTTTATTATTCAGTTTTATGGTGACTACTAATCAGCCTTGCATAGTCCATTCCAAATTGTATGTAGGCGCGCAACTATATACAATTTCAAGATTAACGATGCAATACTCAGTTCGTCAAAATTTTATCATCATGTTTAAAATAAAAACATTTTCATGCTTAATTCTTAAATAAGAATCAAAAATATATTTACAAAGGTTTTCTTTGTCATGGAATTAATTAGGTTTTCCAAAGCGTTTTATAAACAACTTCATTTCAATAACAATCACTTATAAATCTCACTTTAAATAATCCTTATAGTTAAGGAAATTCAATTTTTCTCAAAGGATACCGTTTTAACTTTATAAAAATAATGTGTGATCTGCAAAAGAGTGATGAAAGCTTGTTCACCAAGATTTAACTACGATATGATAGGAAATGAGCTTTAGCCAAGTAATCATGAGGTTCATGATCTCGATGGCACTCTAAAAGAATAATTCACAAGGTAACTCAAATCAAGATGAGTACTTGTTCAACGGTTGCATCACTAATGCGATCATTAGGATGAAGCAATGAAAGATAGATAACATCGATACATGTAGAATTTAGCAATCAAAGGTAGTCTTTTCATTAATTACAAACAAGTCAAATTGTACCGTAACACATTACGTGTCACTATGTCATACAATTCTCAGAACTCATCCTACCAACTGATATCTCAGTTAAATTAGGGATTTTTAGAAGATACCACAATGAATACTAATCTACAAGAGTCATTAGGTGTCCTGCCTTTCCTGGAAGATCCATCGGTCCCAATTCAAAAGAAGATTTCTTCAATTTATTTCTTGGACACTGGGCATCCTCGTTAGTGGACAATGGCCTAGGAACAACCCTTAACACGAATCAACAATTAATTAAAACCTTATAATTCAATCACAGAACTTAACGACTTCTATCAATAATCTCATATTCCAATACGAGTTAAATTTTACTTTATTCAAGTTTTTAATCAGCTTATACTCAATTCGATATCCTACCTCATATTCCAATACTTTCAATCTTATTCTTAGACCTTAATAGGGCAATAAAAGCTCAATATGAACAACACTTAATTTCCAATCCTATTAGCTCTTACAACAACAATTATCAAATGAGTCATTAATATGAAATGACTTGATCATTCAACTTAGACTTCTCGGAAAGGTATTAGTGGCATGAGGCTTTTGGGTAATGGTTCCAATAACAACCTCAAGTGCAACATTCACCCTTTCGATTTCAAATTAAGAATTGGGTGACAACGAATCAGATGACATCTTTCTAGGTGGTAATGTTTTATCAAACTCCACTCTATAAGAAAAGATCGTCATGACATCGGTATCAGATTTAATCTCGCCAATTATTTTTCAATATCACAATCAACTAATATCTACACTTCTACGAATATCAACCATTTGTTGGGATCATAAATATCCACAACTTGGTTTAGATCTAGGATAGCTAGAATTCCTACCAGAATAGCTTCGATTAATTTACTAGGGAATTTAGGGTTACTTGTGACAATCGACGTCGTATAAATACCTCGTATAAAAGTGAAAATAATCATCAAACAATCATGTAATAAAATTACATCATATATATATATATATATATATATATATATATATATATATATATATATATATATATATATATATATATAATCCAAGTTATATATATATTAAAATAACACTTCTCAGTCTTGGCCTTGTCGGTAACTCGGGAATTCTTCGGCACCGTTATAGTCAAAAGATTTTTAGACATTTTTAGAAAAATGTTTATAGTTAAAAGATTTTGAAAAGTTTTATTCAAAACCTTAGTTTTAAAAATCATTCGTTCTCTATAACGAGAGCTCTGGTACCAAACTGTAACACCCCCAAATTTATACAACTCAGTACAGCGGAAGACTAGTTGGTGTTACGGGATAGCACATTACTCACATCATAGACAACGCATAAAAATCGCGTCGTTTATTAATAAAGCATTTCCATTCATAAACATTAAAGTTACATCGGTCCCAAGTCATTATATTTAATACAGGTTTTACAAGTATTTGAATGGAAATTATTGTTTAAGTGCGGGCCATGAATTCTTGTCGTCTTCCCGAGAATTACCTTCAAGTACCTGAGATAAAACATGTTAAAATAAAAGGTCAGCGATAACGCCGAGTGAATTCATAGAGTTTAATAAATTCCATCAATATAACTTTGGTATAAAATTAGTACCAAAAATCAATTCATACAAATCATTGTAATAGGCCGTAAAATAGCCAAAATCATTTTATACAAATCTTTGTAATAGGCCATAAAATATCCAAAGTCATTTTATACAAATCCTTATCGAAAATCATAATATAGGCATTTGCCTTAAAAATTATTATACGAGCCAATGTCGTAAAAACATCATACAATACGTTTTACAACGTTGTATAGATTAAATAAAAACTGTTATATGAATATGGTTATGAAAACCAAAATACAAACATAATATCAATAGTATGACCCAGTATTGCTAGTCAGGCAATACATCGTAATTCGGAGCGTCCAGTAATATTTTGGTGATTGGATTATTATAAGCCGCATGACATTGTTACCTTACTAAACCAACAACGGGTAGCTAACCCGATACCAATTTTGCCCATCTAAAGTAGCGTGTCGTCACAAAGGTCACGCTATTGAAATCTTCTCATACATAAATTCGCTTACCAATCAATGTGGCACGACGGGGATCAACCGTCAAGGCGCGAACTGGGGTGATCGTCCCCAAATAGTACTATTAAATGCATAAGCATCTACCAACTCCCGGTAGTTCACAATTCATGCTAATGGGACTTTGAGTGACATAACCTAACCTTAATAATCCCTTTTAATTCATCTATCGGGTCCATTAATCATTTATCAGGTCATACAATCGGGTCATTCAATCATTCGGGTCCAAAATCAATAAACAAACAATCGGGACAAATGGTGTTCTAAATTTATAAAAACTAACATGTTATCTCCCTCGCGGGTTTATAAAGCATTTATAAAACATTTAAAAGAGTGCGAGGCTATGAACTCACGTTGATGTGGGAAGGCGGGTTATCGGCAATTCGGACGTACGGTACGTGCTTCAATCACGGAAACCTATATAAATAATAATTGGTCTTAGACGTTTGTCCAATGACTTTATAAAAATATCAATTATGTATACATATGATGATATATATATATGATGATCAAGTGGGTTTACATATTCTCGTTTACTCATTTTAGAGTTATGTGTCGATAACTTTTATACTAGTTTTCTCGTTTTACCCATTTACGTGTCTTAAGTCCAATAAGCTTATTATAAGTTATTTAACTTGTTTTAATACACTTTGTACTTATATTATCAGTATTTAAACTTTCCATGTTGGGCCCAAATGGGTTAAGCCCAATAAGTTCTTTTTATGGGTGTTTATCTTATTTAGTCCAATTATTAGCCCAAGTATTAGTCTAATATGTTTACTTAGCTCGTTAATGTCCGTATGCCCTATAGTTCGGGTTTTATTGGTTTTTACTTGTTATACATGTCTATATATCAGTATGTAAGTTTTATAAAGTTTTCATTAGACGGGTCCAACCATCTAAGTTTTATTTAACGAAAACGTTAATTTTACGGCAATAGCCGAAAAAGTCGTAAAAATCAAGTTTATAGTTTTTACTACTTATAAATATTATTTTACCACCATTTATATAAGTTATTCATTCATTTACCCTTTTACATATTTATATAAATAAGTTTTATAAGTTAGTGGGTTTTTATTTTACATTTTATATATTAAAATGTGAGTGCTTATATAATAATATTATTCTTTAATTTCCAAAAATCTGATTTTTAACTTCATCTTCACCAAAACTGCCATATCTTGAGTTCTACATGGAGATAGAAGCTCAAATTTTAATCACATAAACTACATGATATGTGATACATTTAACTCTTCTATAGCTACTGTTGAATCATCCTTTAAGTATTTTCTAAAAATCGTCCAAAACAGTAACCTCAGATTTATACCTTAAACTTGTTTTGATCATATCTCACTCATTATTTTGATTCCATTGCATGGCAAACTCTCACATGTGTACAAGACCCATAGCTTACTGTAAATCCATTCTACTTCATCATTTTATCAGTTTACCATATGGTTCCTTACTGTTTTATACAGCCATCAAATTTAACCAAGATTTTAACCTTGTTTCTTATGGTTTTTCACCTTTTTAATCATGTTTATCAACAACAAATCCCCACATAACATTTTTATCATCATATAATCATCATAAATATATACAATAGGAAATAAAATACATGTTTACATAATCAAAATAACAAGAAGATGAGGAGGACAATCTTTATACCACCAACTTGATGTAGGTTATGAGTTTGACATGGTTTTTGTTGGAGAAACTTGTGAATAATCATGACCATCTTCAAGACCACCATGCTCCATGAACTCCTTGTGGAAAATCAGCCTCAAGACACCATGAAAACTCCTCCTTGGATGTTATAAGTACAACCAATCAATAGGGTTTCAAAAGGGCTTCAACATATGCGTAAATAACACATGATTTTGTGGTAGAATCAAGATCAATTTGGGTGTTTTTGGGGTGGATATGGACGGCAATCTAGAGAGAGAGAGGAGATTTTGGAGTAGTTTGCATGATTTGCAAATGAGTTTGTTAGTTTGGTTTGGTGGTTTTGATGTTTTGTGGTGTAAGTTAGCTTACAAAGTAAGCATGGCTTACACATGTAAGCTAGTAGCTAACTTGATGCCACATGAGGTTTGTGGTGTAAGTTAATGCCGTCCCATTTAAGCTAGTGGGGTGGGACAATGTATTTTGTCCCATCTCACTAGTTTACGGGTATTTCTCGATTCTAGTTTTCTCGATTTGCGTGCCCTCGGGTCGTTTTACGAAAAACATTTTTATAAATTATGAATCAGCGTCACAAAACGAATCCAATAAAAATTGTTTCATCAAAAACGGAGTTCAAAAACGTAAATACGTAATCCTAGGGTTTCCGGTTTAGTCGTAAAGGACGTTAAAATAAAATCGTAAGTCCTAGTCTCTTCTCGTAAATTTGTGAGTTTATGAACCAACACAAATTTAAAATTCCAAAATAATATTCTCAGATAAATTTATTTTCTGAAATGTCGGACTGTCGCCAAAGACGGTGTATGTAAACGTAAGCACGTAACGTTGAATCCTCCGGTTTAGACGTAGTCGACGCTACTTCAAGACGTAAATCCAAATTTCTTCCCAAAAATATGTGAGTTCATATTGTATCATTAAAATAATATTTTCAAATAATATTTGAGAATAAAATATCAACCATAAATTGACGGATTGTCACACAAAGCATTAAATTCTCTCTTTCGTTTCTACGCGGTTTTGACGAAGGGTTTGCACCATATATTTTTTTTGAACGGCAGACATTTTATTAAAACTAGCGAGAAGCTAGAAACTTACAAGGATAAAACCTCAAGATGGTTTTGAATCCAATTGTTCCAAGAAATGGAATACAATTTACATCTAGATGAATACCAACTAAATGAAAATTCTACGATCCTGTCAAAGAGAAAACTACGCTTAGGTTTGTTGCTACCAAAGATAGTCTCGTTGTGAAATCTCCAAACACACCAAAGAACAGCACCGCATATGACTTCCAAAGCATGCTTTTTATTAATCGACAAGTGAAGACCCTCACTCCAGATGTATAAACCATGTAGACTAGATAAGGTAGGAGGTTGCAGGTTCGTCCAATTAAAGACACGGATCCAAATAGAATCGGCTAAAGAGCAGACCCAAAAAATGTGAAAGGTAGATTCAATCCCTTTGTCATATATCGGACAATTCAAGGAGTTTAAATCAATTCCTTTCCAACTTAGGTTCCACCTAGTAGGAAGACGGTCGTGAAGAGTCCTCCATGTGAAAATATTGATTTTCTTAGGGAGGAGCTTGTTCCATCTAGTAACCTGGTTGTCATCAGGAAGAAACCCCTTGTCGATGTAGTGACGAGCGCTTTTGACCGAGAAAGAGTTTTTGTCAATAGTCTATTTCCAAGCGTCTTCAGAATTGTTGAGAGATATGCTAGCAATGGTGCTTTGAAGAATATCAAGTTGAGCAGCATTTGAGCATTTGCTAATGTTACGAGACCACTCTAATTTCCAACCATTATTCCAACACTCGTTAATCATGCAATCTTAATTCAAAGACAAATGAAAAACCGATGGAATTGTAGCTTGAAAGGGGAGTTTCCCATCCAAGAATCAAGCCAAAATTTGGTAGTAGCCCCGTTATTTACACGCCTTTGCATGGAAGAAAGGTGGATGAGGCCTTTTTCATGCATACTGTTAATGGAGCCAACAATACGAGACCAAGTGCCTTTACTTTTAATATGTTTGAAGAAAGTAGATGAGTCCTTGTTGGGGCCATGGATAGCAACAATCAAACGAGACCAGAGAGCATGCGGATTGTTAAGAAATTTCCAACGCCATTTTTGTATGAGAGCATGATTTAATGAGTAGAGACAACCAATACCGAGACCCCCTTTATTTTTAGAAGAAAGGACAATGTCCCAAGCGATCCATGGAATCTTATGCAGGTTGTCAGCGCTACCCCAAAAAAACATAGCTCTAAGGGCTTCCAATTTCTTGTTAACCATAATAGGCATGGGAAACAAAGAGAAAAAGTACGTACCAATCGCGCCTAAAACCGAAGTGATAAGAGTGGCCCTACCTCCAATGGAGAGGAGGGAAGCTTTCCATTTGTAGAGACGACTAGAGAATTTCTCAACAATGGGATCCCAACTTTTCACACGCGCCATGTTGCAATCTATAGGAAGCCCTAAATAATTGAAATGAGAAGTCAAAGCGTTACAACCTGTAAATGATGCTAAAAGAGAAACTTCTTCGAGCGGAACTCCAACACCAAATAGGTTTGATTTATGGTAGTTTATCTTGAGACCAGAAGCTTTGTGGAAGCAATCAAGGATAGCAACCAGGATTTTAATGTTGTCTCGCGACCACTCACCCAAGAACAAAGCATCGTCAGCGAAAAATAAATGAGAAACGGTAAGAGAGTTTATCTTGAACCCCTGGTAAAGACCTGCTGCCTTAGCATCTTCCATGGCGACATGAAGACCTTCCATTGCAATGATGAAAAGGAATGGAGAGAGCGGATCCCCTTGTCGAAGACCACGGTTAATATTAAATTCACGGGTAGGACTGCCATTAATCAATATCGAGGAAGTAGCAGAGCGAAGGCAACCATAAATCCATTTGATCCATGTAACACTAAAGCCCATGAAATACATAATCCGAAGCAGGAAGTCCCAAGAGATGGAGTCAAAGGCTTTCTCAAAATCTATTTTAAAAACCATAAGCTTCGACTTTTTGTACTTGCACCATTGAATAACTTCGTTAACCATCAAAGGCCCATCAATGATCTGTCTTTGTTTTATGAATGCGGATTGCTCTTTGCTGATGATAGAGTCTATAACACAAGCCAAACGGTTTGCCAAAACTTTGGCAATGATTTTATATTGAGCCCCAATGAGGCTTATACGCCGGAAATCACTAACCACCATGGGATTAGAGATTTTAGGAATAAGAGTAACAAAAGAAGTGTTACAACCTCTCGGGATCTTACCTGTGCTGAAAAAGTGTTGCACGAAGTTCACAATATCACTTTGCATAATATTCCAGAATTCTTTGTAGAAAGCAAACGTGAACCCATCAGGACCCGGGGATTTGTCAGAGCCACAATCCCAAATAGCATCTTTGATCTCAGATATAGTAACAGGAGAGTCAAGGAAGAGGTTTTGATCACCGTTGAGAGTTTATAAAACGGGCTCCTGTTAACGATATTTATCACCTCAACCTGCTGGAATTTTGTGCTCAAAGTAATTGAAGGAAATATCCTTGATCTCAATGGGGTCTGCAATCCAGTTTCCTTCGAATTTAATACCATGAACAGCAAGATACCTGCGTTTTTGGTTAACCATGGCGTGGAAAAATTTGAAATTTTCATCCGCCTCAATGCACCATTTGATTTTAGCTTTTTGAGAGTAATCATACGCCTCTTCTGCTTCAATTTTACAGAGCTTATCAATCCACATAGAACGATGAGAATCCGCATGATCAGAGGTAATAACACGAACATCAGCATCAAAGTCTTTTATCCTTTGAATGAGCTCTTCCTTTTCACGAGACTGAGAGCTTTTCCGGTTCGAAGACCACTCCTTGATAACATTTTTTAAATCCTTCATTTTATTCTTAAAATTCGTTATAGGATTCATACCATTAGCGGAACTGTGACACTTCCATAATTCCTGGATAATGGAATGGAGATTCCTATCCAAAAGCTAAGAGTTGTAGAACTTGAAGGGGGTTGGGCCAAAATCAACTGGATTTGGGGAGAGGAGAATTGGCCTATGATCCGAGATGTGGCAATCCAAAACATATCCAGAAACTCCTTGAAGTAGCAGGGCAAGAGATTCAGAAACAAGAAAACGATCAAGCTTACTAAGCTTATTACCCTTATTGTTTAGACGAGTAAATAAATGCCCACCAAGGGGAATATCCCAAAGTTGAGCATCTCTAATAAAGTTGTTAAAAGAGATGGTAGCTGAGGAATTAAATTCGGTGCCAATGCGTTCAGATGAGTGTCTAACTTCATTGAAATCCCTAAAGATCAGGTGATGACCCCTTTTGTTATTCATAAAGACAAGGATTTCATTCCAAAGGAGAGCTTTTTACGTGCTTCTTGTGGAGCATAAACATTAACCATGAAGCAGTGACATTAAGAGGCAATCCAAGTTCCTTCAATGACCAGGAAGTTCTCGAAAAGGTACTCATTACTTTTAACAAAGACATTCGGATCCCAAATAGACACCAAGCCACCAGATCTACCAACTGAAGGTCGTTCAACAAAGTCAAATTGGTAGTTTCCCCACAAGCTTTTCACCTTAAGAGGATCTAATTGGATGGAGTGCGTTTCTTGAATGCCAAGGAATGAAATTTTGTGTTTGCTGCAAAGTTTTCCAATAGCTTTGCATTTGTTCGATCCCAAACCACAAGAATTAAAGGACATAATATTCATAAATTACCTTGTTGAGCACCAAGACAATCTATGAATTTCTTAAGGTCATTTTTGCTACCTTCCATATCGTAACCCAAAACCTTTCCCATTTCAATATGTGTAACGAATGCTTCAATCATAGAACCATGGTTTGAAATAGGTTTGGATTGAGATCTGCTGTTGCGTGAACTTTTAACAGGAGCAGAAGAGTGATGTGATTGCTGCGTGGAGTTTGGATGACATTCCCGAATAAAGGAGTTTTTACTGTTGCTGTTAAGCGCTTCAAAACCAGGGGATTTGGATAGAGAATTAGTATTCTCTTTTGAGGTCTCAAGGTTAACCGTGCGAGGATGTATTTCTTGCGTTGCTTCATTATTTTCAATTTCAGCGTCGTCTGCCCATTGCGTGTTTTTGACATATTCCTCTTCATTCAAGTGCTCTTCAGGTATTTCCCCATCTTCAAATTCAGGAGTCCCATTATCACTCGCATCATCTCTACATTTCATAGAGGGTTCCTTTTCAGAGCTGTTACTAGATGCCAAGTCAGAGTCTTTGATATCAGTGCTCCAGTCAGCATATTCTTTTACAAATACACTGTAATCTTTTCCACGAATTATCACCTTGCATGTTTCGCTTATGTAGCCTTGTAACTTAGTTTTGATGCAGATTCTGCCAATGGAAACTGTTTCGTTTGGATCATCGTCAACAAATAAAGGAATACCCCACGTATTAGCAACTTTCTTGAAGGCGTTAGGGTTCCAAGCGTTTAAAGGAAGACCACTTATTTCAATCCACACAACTCGTTCGTCTATTACAAAATCATGATTAATGGTTTTCAATTGTGTGAAATACTAGGATACTTCAGAACTGGATTGCAATTTAGTGCATGCCTCTTGTGAGTCGAATTCGATCCATAACAAAAGTCCCCCCAATGTGTTTGCACTGAAAGTTATAGAAACCTTCTTTGTTGAGGACGATGTTTATATCTGGAATAAGATGAATGTCTCTAACCTTGGCGAGGATGGATTTCTTGGTGTCTGATGTGTTAAGAAGGTCCGATTCATCAAGGGTTATTGATTTAAGGATGGTTTTTGTTTGGTGTGTGTTGTTTTTTGGTGCGTTTCCAGTAAGGATGTTTGCAAAGGTGCGGTTAGATTGGTGATCAGTTTTTTCTTTGGTTGTGTGTATAGATGAGGGGGGTTTAGGGTTTACATTATGTGATGTTTTCTGATTCATCTCAAACCTAGCCTTGGTAGCGAAAAGATGATATGATCCGATCCAGATCTTGTTGAGATCATTAATCAATGATTCGGTATTTTTAGGTTTTAGAAATCTAACAAAAGCGAATCTTTTACCAACCTTTGAGAGTTTCTTGGCGATGTAAACATCAGCGACTGTTCCATGTTTGATGCAGTGTTGACGAAGATCATTGGTTCCAATAGATAGAGGGAAGTTTGTTACGTAAATTGTTGTGGTTACATCTTGGAGATTTTTGAAATTAGGGTTTTTGGAAGGATGATGATCGCCGCTCATTCTAGAGATTAATTTGTTTATTTAACCATATCAAATCACGCTTACCTTTTATATACACGCTTACCTTCTGCAAATCAAATACAACAATCTTAAATCAAAACAAAGTCCGTCTTTACATAAATGTTCTTAAGATTTGAGTTCGAGTCAAGGTTTTTCGATTTCATAAACTGCTCCTGTCGGTTTGGTCAGCACACGTTCGCACTACAAGAAAATAGCTTCTTAGCGACTTTTTTAGCGAGGAACTTAGCGTCATAAAAAATTATGTCTCTATAAATGAGTCGCAGATTTTGCGACATGTAAATATACCTCGCAAAGATTGGCGACTTCATTTGCGATATTTATCTATAAGTCGCCATTTAAATAGCGACAAATTTTCTTATGTGGCTACTTAAATCGCTATTTATATGCCACGTCACCATTTGCATCGCTACCTATGTCGCTAAATATAGCGGCATTGTTATTACGAGTCGCTGTTTACGACGCAAAATGAGCGACTTCTTGTTATTCCGAGCTGCTTATTACGAGCTGCTTTTTACGCCGCCATATTAGCGACTTACTTATTACTTATTCTATATCGCTATTTCAATCGCTATTTCTAGCTCACACTATTAATATTGATCGTTCTTCGACGTCACCATTTATTTATCCTCGTATATAACGACAAAAGTAAACTCACCAAATTTATTATAAGTAAAAGAGAATCATTAGAAGTTGCAGCTTCACACTATTTATTTAAACCATGTCATTAGCACCAAAAGCGAATCAACATTAAGTCATTATCGTATCTTGTAACGATCAAATGTGGGCATTGCAGATCTAGCTCCACCAGGTTAGAAACATAAGAATATTGCAGATCTAGGTTACAAACATCGCAACATTACAACTGTAATTTATTACAACTAAAAGAAAAATAAAATATAGAAGAATCCACTCCGTCTTGTACTCCAGCGCCAAAGATCCTCCGAGTGTAACTGTAACGAAGAAGATCCAGTTAAGAAATCAGTTTACCCTATTCAACATTATGATACGTACTGAATATAAACACTAATGCATAAATTAAGAAAACTCGCAGAAATTTACTGGCTACTATTTGATTTAGTCATCCTTTTCACATGGCAGTCCAATAATGGAACTCGCCTGGATGAAAATGTATTTGCCAATCTATCATAGGACACTGCATTTATTTGTTAATTTCTATTCGGGGATTTCGTACAAACTACGACAACCACATTGTATTGCTCATTTATATTGCTGGTTAGAGAAATGTTTGATCAAAGACTATGTATTACTGCCTACCAGATACTTCTTTCAGTCCAAAAACAAATATTGCGTAAAAAATATTTCGTTCTAACTTTTTGGTATGTCTTACTACTCACATTATCATCTGCACCACAACTTCATCTATATGTAACTTTAAACTATAGAAAGAACCTAGTCAAAGGAGCAGAGCAACCTGTCTTTCATACCCTTCTCAAACATCCACAACCGCGTAGATTGTGCTTATAGCACACCGACCATTTACCCTATACAGTCTGAATTCTTCTAGCACCTTATTTTTTCTCTAAATACTTTACAACTATACAAGTAGAGCTTACATTTAAAGGCCATGTGAAGAGGACAATAAGTATAGAGTGACAGACTCATACATGGACCGCTAAGAAACAAGAGAAAAAACAGGATAATTTAAAAGTCATAACTCTCACAATCCGCAAAGGTCTCGATCATAGTATTTTTTGTTTTTTTAAGATATTCAACGTATGTTTCGTTTTCAAAACATATCACGTAAAATTGAGATAATTAACAAACCACTCATCTTTAGATATAATGTTGGAACATTTTAGGCTGACTCTTAAATTTGAGTAAAACCTGCCAACACTAGAATTATCCTCTGTAAATGACCCCTCATGTAATTTAAACGTGTTCTGTTTATTCTTTTGCCATGCATTAGTCAAAGTAATCTATCAACTTTAGTTTATTTACTTTATTTCGTGATAATTACGTTTGTGAAATTTTGATTTTGGTCATATACTTAAAATAAGTGAGTATGGCATATTAAATACGAATGCATGACCAAAACCTATAGGCTCTATATCTGTGATGTGGCGGACATGAAGTAAAGCCAAATTCTATAGCAAACTGGTAACTTAGCGTCAACTCAAAGGCCATATATACACAAATATATAGCAAACTGGTAACTTAGGGACACAGTGGCTAGTGTCCCTGAGACCACAACCAAAGATTTCAGATACAAATAATGTGCATGTGATCTATATATTGGCAATAGGGACCTAGCCATCGTGCTAATGAAGGTGGAAAATGCTAAAAATGACCATGGGGCCCAATTCATTTACGATATAAAAGTTACTGTAAAGCCACTGAGATATGTGGCCCAGTATTAAGAGCCTGCCTGGCCTAAATCACTCAGGCTTACTAAAGATAAGTGTCGAAACAAAACTAAAACACATACAAACACTACTTGCCTTCACACAAACACAAGTCCTAATGTTACTAGTAGCAAGTTAGTGTTATAACTCTATATACAAGGAATAAAAGAATTCATTACCTTTACTCATGTTTCAAACGGGTTGATTTCGAATCGCAGCTAGAAGTTGTTGAGTCGCCTTCCCCATTTCTTTAGCAACTGTACTTCCCACTTCATTAGCAACCACTTTTCCTATTTCATGGGCCACATATTTTTTGAACTAAGTTTACAGATTCGTGTGATACTGGTTTGCGAGATCCTTCAGTGCGATCATGTGATACTTGTCGACTAGGTCCTTGTGAAGGTTCTTCCCCATGCATTGTCCAAATATAATAATCAGGGATGAACCCATTTTTACACAAATCATATTCAACTTCCTTTGTTTTTTTTCACTTTAGGTGTCTACACACCTTACATGGGCATTTTATTGTGCCATCGGTGAAACCTAAAGCATGAAAATAGCGTTGACCTATAAGAATAGACTACAGCAGATGACCTATAAAGGTGGTAGCCAAAATCTACTTTATATCGATTAATTTAAGGAAAAAGGGAAATGTCCCCCATTAATGAAAGTTCATAAGTTCAGGTTTGGGTCTACTTTATACCTATTTCGAGTCACAGAACAACTAGGATTATGCAAAAAAACTATTCAAATACGAAAACGACAACACAGTAGTCGAAAATCATTACTACTAGATAACTGTCTAACCTTGAATGTCTAACTTTTTATCAGTCTTTGACTTTTTATCATTGTCACACTCCCATAATATCAGAGTATAATGGCAACAAGGGAGTGGTGACGTCATGATTATCATACACACACAGTTACAAAGAACGACCTCTAAATGAGACGTTCGGAAAATAAATCACTTGTATTTGATAAAATAAATAGTTTTAACATAGTGCGGAAGCATAAAACTGGTCACAGTTACAAAACATAGTTTCCAAATAGTACAAATGATCTTTGTTTCAATAGAAATGACGGCAATGCATGAGACCTCACTTAGCATCTTCCTTCTTAATACCTGAGAAAAAATTGCTAAAGCGTCAACATTAAGTTGGTGAGTTCATAGGTTTAGTTAATTTGAAGTGTTTAATGAACCACAAGATTTTCCCAAAAGTGATGACAATATAACAAATACAAAGTCATCATAAAAGCATTTATTACAGTCTAAGCTCGTGACACCGAAGCGTGAACAACACCGGTAGTATAATCATATAATGTAGCCCAACTAGATGCCTAAACCCACGACATCCTATCTCAGACTCAAATGAAACTGTGCCCGCTTGTCCCTTGTTGGACCAACGCAGACAGGGGCGTCAACCCCGATAGATCTATCCATAACATTCGCGCTTACACAAAGTAATTAACGGTTCACGATTCACGGGCCAAAGCAACTGGGTTTTTAGTGGGACTTAGACTAATATATAAATCAGTAAATGCACTTGTGTTCATACGTTAAATCAAGCAATGTCTCACCCCAAAAAGCAGTAAAAGCAGTTAAAAGTGGGGCTATAAACTCACCTCGTGAAATCAGCAAAGTAATAGAACTATGAATGTAGCTCGAGAATACGGTTTCGCTACCCGCGACCTATTTGAATATAAGAATCGTGTTACGACATTTAAATTTATACTAGTAAAACATAACATCCTGTGCTTGACGGTACTTTTTGATTACGGAAAACACGACACTTAAAAATCGGGTATTTAACAAATGAGGTTTTTGGGCTAAATATTACCCTTAAGTTAATAAAATTCGGTTTGGGCCTTATATAACCCAACACAACCAAATGGCCCAACAATAACCCAATTTAACCCACCCAAGGTTCGGTCCATTGGCGTTTTGACCCACCCTGGCCCAATTGGCGACACAAACAAGAAAAAGGGGTTATAACCCTTTTATTTTCCCCAAAACACTTAGACATTATCTCTCTCTCTCGAAAACACTCCCAACCGTCCCCTTTTCTTTCTCTCTCTAGAAACTCGGATCTAATACTCCTCCCATGGCTAAAATGATTTCTCAGATTAATAAACATCAATATTATGAAGGCTTGAGGTGAACAATCATGCGTGGGATGTGGGGTTTCATCCCCACATCAAATCAAATTCGATTCGAGATGTTTTTCCCAAGAGATTTGATGATAGTTTCTTCACCAAAAGATAAGATCTAATTCTTTTTCCTTCTAATTAAATGGTTCACTGATTTTCGTTTTATATTTTCGAACATAAAAGGATTTATGGGTTCAAAATCATTTGTATTATAAAACTGTGAACAAGGGATTCTCGAATTCAATAAAATCAAATTAGGGTATTCGAAAATAATTGGGGGTTTTCCAAATCTAGGGTTTCATTACAATTAATTAATGTTTTCATAGGTCTCTTAATGTTAATTATTGAATAAAATGAGTTTTCGAAAATTAGGGTTTTGAATAATTAGGGGTTCTGGTAAATCTAATGTTTAATAATAATTAATCAGTGTTTTCTAACATAAAAGCTTATCAATTTCATCATATAGTCCGATTTGTAAAATTAGGGTTTCGGTCAAATTGGGGGTTTGTTAATATTTCGGTTTTAATTTAATTAACTAGTCAATTCGTATTTATATTAGGTCTAATTAGAGTTTAAATCAATATATTAAAATTAGGGTTTATATAAATTTGGGGGTTTGTATACTCGGTTGTTTATTTGTAATTAAATAATGTTTTTGGGAAATAAATTGTGTTAATTTCGTAAATAAAAATGATTTACAAATTTAGGGTTTCGGATTAATGAGGGGTTTTTATACCCGCGGGTTCAATGGGGGGTTTAGAGATGTTTCTGTAAAAAAAAAGAATTGTGTAAATCTTATATTATGGTTAATTTTGAGTAATTAAAGCTTCGGCAGTAATATGATCATTCGAAAATAGAAACCAAGAAAAATGTAAAAAAAAATGTAAAGGGGTCTCGGTTTGGTCATGGCAGAAACAATGGGGGTTGTGGTTTCTGGGTCAAAGTCCAAGTTAATATTGCTATCCTTTATCTCTATATTTTTGTTTAAACCGAACCGTAACAAAAGACTAATCCATTTGTTTTGTTTTCGCAGGTTAGTTTTATGATTCGACGAGCCCAACTAAGACGTATGCAGGAAAATAAAAGAAAGTGGTTAAAAGACTCACAACGAGGGTTTCGTTTCGGCTTGCAGGTTCGGACGAGAAGGAGATGGGTCGGCTGGTTCAGTACTTGACACTACACTCTATACTTTTATCCAGAATTTGTAGTTAAGATTGCTCAGTAGGAACAACTTGTAATATTTGGACTGTGAATGTGTTTTGTGTTGTGTTTGGACTGTGATCATTTTGGGATAGTATTTAACTTTGTAATACTTGCTTAAGGTTAGTCCATATCTGGAAATGGAGGTCTTGTGATGTACCCATTTTGGGTAAACTAGGCATGTGTGCTGGACTTTTGTGGTTAGTGGGTTGTATAAACAAAGTATTTAGTTCCCAGGTCTGAATGTTTGACTAGTGTTGACCAAGTTTTAAAAAAAATGAATAAAAGTTTACCAATTTGATTTTTGTATAAGCTGTAACATTCGGCCCAGCGGGGTTCATCAAATATCATAGTTTTAAACGCGAGAACATAACATGAACAACATGATAAAATTCGACACACGACTTAATCGAAGATGGTTATGCGTATTCTCGAGGGGTTCAGCAAACAATCCTAATCGGCACAACGGTTAATGCATAAAACGTTTAATAACGCGCATGTTTCATTCATAATATAATAGACGCGAAAACTCGAGTTGTTACATTCGCTCTCCCTAAAGAGGGCTTTGTCCGCAAAGCAAAACAAGCAAAACACTTACATCGACACCACATTGGTGAATAATTAGGGTACTTCATAAATATGATATAACTTCCCAATTCATTAAATCCAACAAGTTCAAAGCTCACGTTAAATCACTATATGAAGAAATAAAGATGAAAAATTTGACGGATGTCACAGTATTCCCATGTTTTAGAGATTTCGTCACGAAATCAAGACGTTGTTGTAGTAGGGTGATTAGCGAAAAGATGAGGATACTTGCTCTTGAATTGATCTTCACGTTCCCACGTGTATTCTGGACCTCTACGTGCATTCCAACGGATCTTTACAATAGGTATACGACTTTGCTTGAGCTGTCTGACTTGACGGTCAATGACCTCCACCGGTTCTTCTACGAAGTTGAGTTTGTCGTCGAGTTGAATTTCTTCTAAAGGAATAACGAGTGTCTCGTCGGCTAAGCATTTCTTCAGATTGCAAATGTGGAACACGTTATGCACTCGGCTAAGTTCTTGAGGTAACTCCAAACGATAGGCTACGGGGCCAATCCTTTCTATGATCTTGAATGGTCCAATATAACGAGGATTCAACTTTCCACGCTTTCCAAAGCGAATCACACCCTTCCAAGGTGAGACCTTCAACATGACTCTATCGTCAACCTCAAACTCAAGGGGTTTGCGTCTCATGTCAGCGTAGCTCTTTTGTCGATCTCTTGCGGCTTGCATACGGCTCTTGATCATAAAGATCTTCTCAGTGGTCTCGTGTATGATTTCGGGTCAAGTGAGTTGTGCCTCACCAACCTCTGCCCAACACACGGGTGAACGACACTTCCTACCATACAATGCTTCGAACGGTGTTGCCTTAATGCTAGTGTGATAACTATTGTTATATGAGAACTCCACCAGAGGTAGGTGCCTATCCCATCTATTTACAAAGTCGATCACACAAGCTCTCAGCATATCTTCTAAGGTTTGAATGGTCCTTTCACTCTGACCGTCAGTTTGGGGATGATATGCAGTGCTCATATCCAACTGCGTTCCCAATGCCTTCTACAACGACTTCCAAAACTGTGAAGTAAATCGGCTATCTCGGTCAGAGATTATAGACACAGGCACACCATGCCTCGTGACTACTTCCTCCAAGTATGTTCTTGCTAACTTATCCATCCCGTCAGTCTCCTTGATTGGTATGAAATGAGCCGATTTGGTGAGTCGGTCGACGATTACCTAAATAGTGTCAAATCCAGCTGAGGTTTTAGGTAGCTTTGTAATGAAATCCATAGTGATCCTTTCCCACTTCCATTCTGGCAGTTCGGGTTGGACCAACAATCCTGATGGTTTCATATGTTCGGCCTTGACCTTGGCACAAGTCAAGCACTTGCTAACATATGTAGCAATGTCCGCCTCCATGTTCGGCCACCAATATAACATCTTAAGATCATGATACATCTTGTCAGATCCCGGATGTATGGAGTATTTTGACTTATGCGACTCATGCATAATCAAAGGTCGTAGGTCACCATGGCACGGTAACCAACTCCAATTATCAAGGCATAATGTCCCATCCGAGCGAGCTTCTAGCTTCTTTATCATGCCTTCAACATCTTCAGTCTTGAGAATTTCTTCCTCGACTGCCTCCTTCTGAGCCTTGAGAATTAAGGATGGAAGGTCTAAGTCAATGGTCATCACCAAGGCCTTCACTCTAAGAACCCTCTCCTTTCGACTCAAAGCGTCAGCGACGACATTTGCCTTGCCCGGATGATAACGGATCTCGCAATCGTAATCATTGAGCAACTCTAGCCAACGTCGTTGTCTCATGTTGAGTTCTTTTTGATTCAAAATGTATTGTAGGCTCTTATGATCAGTGAATACAACACACTTTGTGCCATAAAGGTAGTGTCTCCAAATCTTCAGGGCAAACACCACTGCTCCTAACTCTAGGTCATGAGTTGTGTAGTTCTTCTCGTGCACTTTTAGTTGTCTTGATGCATAAGCAATGACCTTAGTCCTTTGCATCAATACCGCACCTAACCCTTTTATGGATGCATCACAATACACCACAAAGTCTTCATTACCCTCAGGTAGGGCTAGTATAGGTGCTTCACACAACATTTGCTTCAATGTCTGGAATGCCAAATCTTGATCCTCTTTCCACTCAAACTTCTTGTCTTTTTGAGTTAACTCCGTCATTGGTTTAGCTATCTTGGAGAAACCTTCAATGAATCTCCTATAGTAACCAGCAAGACCCAAAAAATGGTGGATCTCCGTGGGTGTTGTTGGAGTCGCCCAATCTTTCACGGCCTCGATCTTAGCAGGATCAACGTGAATACCACTGCTATCGATCACATGTCCAAGGAATTGCACCGTGTTTATCCAAAACTCACATTTGGAAAACTTTGCATATAACTTCTCCTTCCTCAGCAGCTCTAGTATGGTCTTCAAATGCTCCTTGTGTTCTTCTTTATTACGAGAGTAGATGAGAATATCATCGATAAATACAATCACAAACTTGTCCAAGTATGGTTTGCAAACTCGGTTCATGAGATCCATGAATACCGCGGGTGCGTTTGTCAAACCAAAAGGCATAACTTGGAACTCGTAGTGTCCGTACCGGGTTCTAAAAGCCGTCTTGTGGACGTCTTCTTCTCTAACCCTTAGCTGATGATATCCTGACCTTAAATCAATCTTCGAGTATATGCTAGATCCTTGCAGTTGGTCGAAAAGATCGTCAATTCTTGGCAATGGGTAGCGGTTCTTTATCGTAAGCTTATTCAACTCTCGGTAATCAATACACATCCTACAGGATCCATCTTTCTTTTTGACAAATAGGACCGGTGCTCCCCAAGGTGAGGAACTCGGCCTAATGAAACCTTTGCCAGAAAGTTCCTTTAGTTGTTCAGCTAACTCTGTCATCTCTGCTGGTGCTAAGCGGTATGGGGCTCTAGCAACAGGCGCGGCTCCTGGTGTAAGCTCTATGTGAAACTCCACTTGTCGTGCTGGTGGTAATCCCGGTAAGTCTTCTGGGAATACGTCTGGAAAATCTCTAACGATCGGTACATCTTCAACTTTCTTCTCATGATCTTCTTCCTCCTTTCACGTTACTTGAACCAAGAACACTGGACATCCCTTCTCAATGTATCTTTGGGTTCTAATACATGAGATGACTTCCAGTCTTGATCCAGTCTTCACTCCACTTCTTTCGCCTTGTATGATTAGTACCTCGTTTCCATAAGGAACACGGACGCACTTCTCATGACATACAATTTCCGCGTGATGCTTCGACATCCAATCCATTCCGATGCTGACATCAAAACTTCCCAAGTCTATAGGGAGTAAGTCGATACTGAACGAACGATCTTGTAACCTTATACTACATCCTTTCAGAATAGCATCGGTGGTTACTGACTTCCCATCGGCTAGTTCTACATTATACTTAATATCTAACGCAGTAGGGGTAATATTTAGGCGTTCACTAAATACAGATGACACAAAACTCCTATCCGCACCATAATCAAATAGTACTGAAGCATAGTTGTTATTGACTAGAAACGTACCAGTCACAACATTGTTATCCTGCACCGCAGCCTCAGCACACAAATGATACACTTTGCTAGGTGCCGTGAATCCTCCAGGAGTACTAGTTGTGGCTCGGTTATTTCCTCCCCGGTTCCCTTGGTTCTGTTTTTGGTTCCCTTAGTTGTGATTCTGGTTGCCTCGAATCTGGTTACCACGACCTTGGTTCCCACTGCTTGGACACTTATTCTTGTAGTGACCTTTCTCTCCACATCCAAAGCAAGTGACATTTGCTCCTTGGCCACCCTGAGTTCCCGGTCCTCTTTGGTTAGCAGGACGTGGTGGTGCTCGACATTCCTTGGCCTTATGTCCAGCCTTTCCACAGTTGTAGCATGTAGGGGGACATGCTCCCTCGTGGTGTCGGCCACACTTTCCACAGAAAGGAAGTCTTCCAGCATAGTTTCCAGTATTACCTTGCCCAGCAGTAAACACCCTTGCTACTTCTTGTCGCTTGTTCTGACTGTAGTTGTTAGTGTTGTTGCTGTTGTTGCTATTGTTGTTATTGTTGTTGTAGTGGTTGCCAGACCACTTTCTCTTATCTCCAGTATTTTCTCCCAGCTCTTGTACCACTTGGTACATCAAACTCTGAGCCATATCGATTGCTGATAGTGAGTAAAAACACGTCTTTTAGGAAAAAGAGCGTATTATGGGCAAGTATTAAGTTGCACGTTTTAGGAAAAACGCGAAACCTAACAAATGCGGGTTCGTTCTCGAGGAGGTGTGTGGATGAATGTGCCAATAAGTATAATCAAAATTTTGGGGTAGTGTCGTTTTTAGATGAGAAAAGAAAGAAAAACTAAGACGAGCTACGATTACAATTAAACTACGACGAAAGACGTAATACACGAACGTAAGTACGGAAAACGTGAAAATTTAAAAATTTTAAGTTAAAAACAAATTAAAAATGAAAAAGTAGTTCAAAATAATATAAATAAGGATAAAAATCCAATAAATATATTTTTAAACCTTTTATTAATTAAATATTCAATTTTTAATGCTAATTAAAGCCCAAAAATTAAATATAATTAAGAAAAAGCCCAAAATATTATTTTACTGGACAAATAACTCACTTATATTATTTATAAACTAAATAGTATTTTTCCTAAATTTTAATTACTATTTTCCTATTTTTAAAACACTAAAATCTATTTTAAAACTAAAATAATTATAAAAAATAATTAAATAGTGCTAAAAATAATTTACCAATTTTAGAAATCCTAAATAACTCTAATTAACAGTAGAAAAATGAAAAAATTTGAAAAATATTAATTTTACCACTAAAAGACAAAACTAGTTTAATTAAAACCCTAATTAACTGAAAATAATTCTAAAAAATAAATAAAAGATGAACAGTGAAAACTTTTTATACCAAAAATCTTAAAACATTTTTCTTAATTTATGAAAAATTTTAAACTGAAAAATATGGACTTTTCACACTAAAAGACAAAAAACAGATTTGAAAAAGTTAATTAAAAATGCTATTTAACCTAAAAATTATCAAACGAACAGTAACTTAAAAATTAATTAAACAGAAAAATCAGAATTAAAATAAGAAAAATAATGAAAAAAGAATCAAAGCCTAAAACCTATTTTTCACCACAAAAGACAAAAAAGTCAAAAGCTGATAGTGACACTTATGCACTTTCTGTCTTTTAGCTAAGCAGGGGAAATGTTTACACTAGCAGTGGGAAGTGAGTTCCCACTGCCTTCACAAAAATTTGGGTCTGGGCACTTTTTTGCCTAGAACTTGCTGGTTTCTTGCTTTTGTGGGCAAACAAAGGCACCCCCACAACCAGTTGGGTTGTGGGGAGTCAACAAAATATAAAAAACACCAAGTTACAAAACAAAATCAAGCATAAAACCTAAATCTCAGTTACTGATATAGGACTGGGGGTTGTTGGCTTGTTTACTGATGTGTTTGGCATATGGGTGAGTTTTGGTTGGCCAAAACTCACTCAATCCACTCACAAACTCCCTCAAAGCAAATGCAAATCCTAACCTACCCTAAATCCTATCAAGCACCAAAATTTATGAGGCAAAAACTCACAAAAATGGGCAGTTATGCCTTAAACTGATTTTTTTTTGCTAGGTTTTATTCAAAACTTGCATGCAATACTTACCAAATCTTACCAAACCAAACACATTAAGCTAATAACAAAGAACTCTTGCCAAAATGAGTGAATTAAACTGATTTTAAAACATTTGTATCCCACAAACTGCTTCTAAAACCCGAATCCAAACAACCCTTAAAAAACGGAAACATGAATTTTAACAAAGATTTCTACCCTAACTTGCATCAAACCTAATCAAATCATCCCTAGCATGTTCTAAACTGACAAGAGAACAATTTCTAGCATTTGTCCTGCATCCTAACAACTAAACTCTAAAAATCATCAAAAACTCATAGCTATCTAAGCAAGTATAGGAAGAACAAGTTTTTACCTTGTGACCCTACATCCAGGGATCACCAAGGCTGCTTTGCCTTCTCCATCAAGCCCGGGCTTGAGCTGATCATCTTCAAAGAAAGGTTTTGTTGGTATGCACAAGAAATGATGATGATGGCTTCAAGAACCAACAACATCCAATATGCCAAATTATGATTCCTGCTAAGTCAAAGAAACAAGAAAAGTGACCTGGATACTCAAGGCTTAAGAGAGTATAAGTCAAGCTTATTGATTAAGCTGGCTTATCTCTTTAAGCTTATAAGAAAAATGGCTTTTTCAAACAAATTTTCTTGAACTGATTTTTGATAAAAATGAAACCTTTTTCATCCAAAAATACTTTCAAAATATTACTGAAATAAAAATAGAATTAAGGGAACTCAGATTATGCAACTCAAACTTTTTTCATTTTCATTACTTAAAATTTAAAGAATACAAAACTCTGGAACAAAGGGAAATGTACAAGCCACATTCTCCTTTTATAAGCTTAAACAGAACTATCTAGAATCAATGAAACCCTAGTAGCTAAAAACCCCTAAATGCCCTTGGACGATTTTGAAAATGTGGTCAAAAATTTCTCCCATGTGATTCTGATTAAGACAGCTGTTGTTTGTTGATCATGGGACGTTCAAATGGTCTTGGGGACCAAGTAATGCAATCCTGAACGTTTATCCTGTCCCTTTGGGGTTTTGTGAAGAAAGGGACGTTTGTGGGGAATCTTGGGGGTCACATGGGTGTGTCTGGGTTGTATTTGGGATGTGGGTTTTGTTGTGGATGGGATGAATTACCCATCTGGATAATAAGGGGTAAAACCCCTTTGTTTTCACCATGATTGGGACTGGGGAGAATTAGGGTTTATGGGGGATAAACATAGGTTTTAATCTGAATTGGGGGTTAAATGTTTTTAAATAAATGTTTGGAGGGAAGGTTAATGGGAGGTTTGACTAATTTGACTGAGTTTAATTAAAAAAACCAGCTAATGGAAGGGTGACGTGGGTGGAGTGGTGAGGTGGTGGGAGATGATTGGAGGTGAGGAGTGACATGGAAGGATGATTGGTTGTGGTAAGTTTTGGTGTTTGACAGTTTAAGTCCCCAAGCTTTTCTATCTTCTTCACTTTGTAACAAATGGCATCAACGCCCATTTTTCACTTGTCAACTTTTGGCAAGTTGTCAAAAATGGCACAAAAGGTTTATAAACTTGAAATAAGGGCCATTAATGCATTTTCTTCATTTTCCAAGGGCGGATCTTGTATAGTCTTCAAACTTTAGGGACCCTATTCATAGTTTTGAATATTTGAGGGGTATAAAGTATAAATCTTCAAAAGTTGAGGGACTAAAGTTGCCAATCTTCAATTCTTCAAGGGTATTTTTGGAAATTCAAAACTTGGGCCCGGTTCATTGTGCGGCTTCGTTTCCCGTGTTTGTTTTTTATTGATTCTTATGATCTTTTGCCATTTCCTCAATATCCGTACCTAAAAATACACAAGTAACAAACACGAGCATATATTTGGCACATTTGATGATATTTTATGCATTTTAAGCCCGATTTGGACGATGAGACCATGTATAAAAGCAGTCTCATCACTCCCCCATACTAAACCATTGCCGTGCCCTCACGCAATGCTAGAATAAAGTATCAAAGCATCTCCAAAATTCATTTTTATTCACTTTATTGAAATGATAAACTAGCTACACTACTACTATTACTACTGCTTGTGTTATAGACATAATGTATGATTTTCATCGCAAAATGGGACGTTTAGGTTTATAGAATAAGAACACGTGAATGCTTCGTTAGAAATAATTTCATCGTCCTCGATTTTCACCTTAACTCCATGCCAAGCGTGCAACGAGATCATTGTCATTATAAGTTAGTAATGCTAACACTACTCATATGCCCTAATCACGTACTTATTCTCCCATTATTCCTAAGTTGTATCTCTTATTCTTTATGATGTCTTGAATGATCAAGAGGATACATCATTGACTTATGCGATAATAGAGATTTAGGTCTAAAAATAGAGTCCTAACGGTGTAACTAAGACCATCAAATCAATAACCCCTCCTAATAGACAACGATGTTAAAAAATTAAGTTGACAAGAAGAATCGATAAACACGGTTTTATAACGGTTTTGAACATGAGACTTATTACCAAGACTTTTATACGCCCCCTAACGGAAGGGCCTTATTATCTTTGGTTTACCTCCATCTTTTATTCAACTTCACCATGAAGCTTTTATTATGACTTCGGTCTTGCCTTGCCTTTTATTATCCGCCATCATCGGTGGTTTTATTAGCCAAAGACGTATATCCTCACGCTTAAGCGAATTTTGGATCTTTAAAGCTTCGAAGATTAAGGCTTGATTCACTTTCAATTTTTGCATAGATTTTAGGCCTTGTGGGGCTCCAAATTGTTTGCTAGATTTAGGTGAGCACTTGAAATCTTATTATTAGGTGAAGCTTTCGATTATTCGGGTTGCCAATACTTCAAAACCGTGACGCTGGTGATACCTTAATGTCTTCCCAATTTAATTACACGGAAGCTACTAGAAAAGACTAGAAATCCAACAATCCTAACTAAACCGCTAAGTCAATATTTATTAAGCAAAAAATATTTACATGCGAAGGGAGAATAAGCAAACAACGAGAACACATGAGTTTTTGAAAGAATACGAGTACTCTACGTTTAGCATAGTAACTTATAATTAACTCTATCATTTCTCGTCCTCATTTAAGAGACTTAGCCAAATGTGAGTTAAGGAATCAAAGCTAAGTGCTCAACACGCACGGTCGAGTCAAAAATTACTCTTATTCTCGCCATCGGAAAATCTACATTCGTGTCTTCAAACACTTATAAAACATGAGAAAATTTTTAAATATTGGCCATTTTTAGCCTTATTTTGCAACAAAACGATAAACAAAACGATAAACTTTGGAAAGCGTGAAGGTTTGGCAAGGCAAGTATCTATTCACCCCCCCATACTAAAGTTAAACATTTTCCTCAACGTTTCGAGTCTAGGGGTGCAAACACCCCCATACTAGAGACGTAGTCGAATGCCTAATCTAGCATGGAAAGGGTGTAACCAATAAATTAATAGCCGTTTATGAAGTGTGCTAAAAACCTAAGGTTAGAACATAAAAGGATATATCATATGGATATTGGGAAATGTCTCCAAAGAAAACGATCGAGTGCTCCCATAAAACGAACACGAGAGGCTCCAATCGTGAAGATCATGATCTAAAAACCACAATGCACAAACAACCACGAAACAAAGGTTGGAAGGGCATAAATCCCCTCACATTAAACTAATTAGAAAGCAATAATATGTACATGGATAAGCATGGGTCTCCCCCTCGAGGCACCTTGTTTTTGATAACCGAGTCAAAAGCTCGACTCGAATCCCTATAAATGTGATCATTTAGGGATTATCATGGTATGGTCAATTTTTGGTGGGGCTTACATGATAAACAAGGCCCAAAAACAACCGGTATAAAAGCAAAGCCTCTATACCGGGATCAAAGATCGTGTCTTCGTTTTTGGATGATAAACGAAACAACACGACTTCAAGTAACAACGTCCCAAAGGGACACAAGAAAATAGCATAAGAAGATAAGGGTGGGACATTGGTTGGACACAAAAATCGAGTTACTCGAGGTAAACTCTCACCGTAAGTGTAGAAAGATTTCCTAGTGACTACTTCGGTGAAAGACCGAGATTTTATCTTAAACGTGATACCGGGGTCAAAAATCTCGTCCTTGGTGGAGAAGTGTGAGGGAACAAATGGGGCTTCCCCCACACTAAATCCACACAAAACGTCGTCAAAAGAAGTAGACGCGTTTGTAGCAAGCTCAATTAAGCGAGGTGATGACGGAGTTAACATTGATAAAATTTTCAAATCAATTGCAAAATCGTTTCCTTTTTCATTTTTTAACTCTTTGTTACGAAAACCCAAGTTGATTAAATTGAAAATATTTGGCGTTTCCAAAACAATTCTAGGCACAC
This sequence comes from Glebionis coronaria, assembly GCA_025667525.1. Taxonomy (NCBI): domain Eukaryota; kingdom Viridiplantae; phylum Streptophyta; class Magnoliopsida; order Asterales; family Asteraceae; genus Glebionis; species Glebionis coronaria. The sequence continues at coordinate 360,321,939 of CM046881.1, forward strand.
TTAAAATTTCCACATTTATCTTGAAGGCGGGAGGAGGATTTGAATTTTTAAAACGTGAATCGATTAATAAAATATCCCCCTCCGGGCTAACGCAACGGTCCTCATCAAACTCGAAAATCAAAGGTGGGTCATCAAGAATACGTTTGATCTCGGAAAAATCGCCATCGGGATAAAAAACGTCTTCTCTTCCTCGTGGAAGAGGTTGAGCAATAAAGTCGTCGATAATCGAGTCGCTAGCTTCAACCGTCGTGAAACTAGGAAACGACGGCTCTTCGATTGAAGATATTGCCTTTGTTGTTTCGACCTCGATATCGAAAAACGTATCGATGTGAGCAAGGCCATCGGCGGACTTCTCACATGATAAATCCAAAATCTCACACGGTGTGGGATTAGGAGTAAAAGGCTCGTCTCGTGACGATTTTGCCTTGACGGTTTCAACTTTGTCCTTCAAAGGGATCGAACGTGGGTTTTCAAACATTTTAGCAAAATTACTAACACGTCCCTTCGGAATTAATTTTCGCTCATCTTGTAAAAACGAGGGTTCAACGAATTCCTTTAAAACCTTCTCACATTTTTCTTCTTTAAAATCATTTAATGGAATTTCTTCGTCAAAATTAACTGTATATTGATTTAGAAAATCCTCAATAATTTCATCCTCATTAGAAAAATTAGGTTCACAAGGTATTAAATTCAATACTCCCAAGTATCCTACGAGTTTTTCTTTTGGTTTATCTTCACAAACATTTTTCAAAACTTCGTTGGATGACTTTTTCGTTTCCTCTACGGTTTTGCAAGACGATGAAGGTTGCACGACTCTAAAATTCGAGAGATATGGATCAATGCGAGACATACGAGTCTTGGGAGTCGATAAAGCTTTAACCTCTCCCTCAGAATTAGGATTGGTGTTATTAGATAAAGAATTAAATTTTTCCACTAAGCCCTCGAACATTAAAAGAATTTTATCTCTCTCTCTAGCATGATTTTCTCTTTCAATAGCATGATTTTCCTTAATGTTATCCACATATCCTTTCCACATCTCTTCATTTTGATCATACAAACGTTGTTGCTCTTCAATATGGGTGTCATAATCGTTTTCCATTTTTTTGAAAGTGTCCCTTTGGGTTGCCATTCGTTTATTACAAGTTTCCTTAAGGCTAGACAATTGTTCTTCCACCATCGTTAATTTCTCATTATTTCGTCTCACTAAATCATTAAAGGCATTATGAAAAGACTCATTATTGCAATTAAAAGACGGATCATACGATGAATAAAACGAAGACGATGGGTGACATTGGTCGTAAAATTGAAAATTGGGACCATGATCACGTGGAGCGGAGTTATAAAGATAACCCCCTCGACCTCCAATAACCTCACAATAAAAACAATTGGCACCATCGGGCGGGCCTCCACAATTTGGACACGAATAATAACCACCATGATTCGACATGATGCAACGAGAACGGTGTTACGAGAATTAAACGTTATAGAGGGTGAAAGAAGAGAATTATGAAATTAGAGGGAATGTAGAAGACTATTTTTGTGCTTTTGATTGTTTTTTAATTTTTTTGGTATTTTGAATGTATTACGTAGACAAAAATCTACAAATCCCTCCTCGAATCGATTTTCTCGATTAAAAGAGCCTCAAGGAATGAAAACGATCACGTGGAGTGAACGCCTTCGATGACTTTAGAACGTTGGTGGAACACCAAAACGTTCAAGAGGGTTTAATCTTGAAACCAAGCAAATATAATATACGTAGATAATACTTGGGCGGCAAACCCTCGATTAGCCCTCTTTCTCAAAACACGCACAAGCAAGCGGGGGAAACGAGGCGGCGCTAAGCACTTAAGAGCCTTTTTCCCTTAGGTCGTGAAATACAACCGCCTTATACCCACCTTATAGTTTGTGTTAATTGAAATTAAGCCTCACAAAAGTATTTATCTATTTTGCCTTTTAATTTTGCTTTGGATTCGAATACAATGATCGAGTGATGAAATCCCGAATCAAGGTTGTGATTTCTCACGTATTTGGAGTACTTGTATTTTTATTGTTCTACGTAAATACAATATATTAATAACATTCACAATAAAAATGAAAACCAATATATCTACAATATAGTAAAATGATGTTGTGTGTTTAATTTAGGAAAACTAAACACAATTTATTTGGATACTATAATATAATAAGGAAAAATAACAAAAATGAGTATGTACGATATTCACGCTTTTCAAAATGTGAAAAGCAAAAACACACCACTCACAAAAACACGATACTAATAATGGCACACTAAAAACACCTCCCCGACAGCGGCGCCATTTTGATAGTAAGTAAAAACACGTCTTTTAGGAAAAAGAGCGTATTATGGGCAAGTATTAAGTTGCACGTTTTAGGAAAAACGCGAAACCGAACAAATGCGGGTTCGTTCTCGAGGAGGTGTGTGGATTAATGTGGCAATAAGTATAATCAAAAGTTTGGGGTAGTGTCGTTTTTAGATGAGAAAAGAAAGAAAAACTAAGACGAGCTACGATTACAATTAAACTACGACGAAAGACGTAATACACGAACGTAAGTACGTAAAACGTGAAAATTTAAAAATTTTAAGTTAAAAACAAATTAAAAATGAAAAAGTAGTTCAAAATAATATAAATAAGGATAAAAATCCAATAAATATATTTGTAAACCTTTTATTAATTAAATATCAATTTTTAATGCTAATTAAAGCCCAAAAATTAAATATAATTAAGAAAAAGCCCAAAATATTATTTTACTGGACCAATAACTCACTTATATTATTTATAAACTAAAAAGTATTTTTCCTAAATTTTAATTACTATTTTCCTATTTTTAAAACACTAAAATCTATTTTAAAACTAAAATAATTATAAAAAATAATTAAATAGTGCTAAAAATAATTTACCAATTTTAGAAATCCTAAATAACTCTAATTAACAGTAGAAAAATGAAAAAATTTGAAAAATATTAATTTTACCACTAAAAGACAAAACTAGTTTAATTAAAACCCTAATTAACTGAAATTAATTCTAAAAAATAAATAAAAGATGAACAGTGAAAACTTTTTATACCAAAAATCTTAAAACATTTTTCTTAATTTATGAAAAATTTTAAACTGAAAAATATGGACTTTTCACACTAAAAGACAAAAAACAGATTTGAAAAAGTTAATTAAAAATGCTATTTAACCTAAAAATTATCAAATGAACAGTAACTTAAAAATTAATTAAACAGAAAAATCAGAATTAAAATAAGAAAAATAATGAAAAAAGAATCAAACCCTAAAACCTATTTTTCACCACAAAAGACAAAAAAGTCAAAAGCTGATAGTGACACTTATGCACTTTCTGTCTTTTAGCTAAGCAGGGGAAATGTTTACACTAGCAGTGGGAAGTGAGTTCCCACTGCCTTCACAAAAATTTGGGTCTGGGCACTTTTGTGCCTAGAACTTGCTGGTTTCTTGGTTTTGTGGGCAAACAAAGGCACCCCCACAACCAGTTGGGTTGTGGGGAGTCAACAAAATATAAAAAACACCAAGTTACAAAACAAAATCAAGCAGAAAAACCCTAATCTCAGTTACTGATATAGGACTGGGGGTTGTTGGCTTGTTTGCTGATGTGTTTGGCAATTGGGTGAGTTTTGGTTGGCCAAAACTCACTCAATCCACTCACAAACTCCCTCAAAGCAAATGCAAATCCTAACCTACCCTAAATCCTATCAAGCACCAAAATTTATGAGGCAAAAACTCACAAAAATGGGCAGTTATGCCTTAAACTGATTTTTTTGCTAGGTTTTATTCAAAACTTGCATGCAATACTTACCAAATCTTACCAAACCAAACACATTAAGCTAATAACAAAGAACTCTTGCCAAAATGAGTGAATTAAACTGATTTTAAAATATTTGTATCCCACAAACTGCTTCTAAAACCCGAATCCAAACAACCCTTAAAAAACAGAAACATGAATTTTAACAAAGATTTCTACCCTAACTTGCATCAAACCTAATCAAATCATCCCTAGCATGTTCTAAACTGACAAGAGAACAATTTCTAGCATTTGTCCTGCATCCTAAGAACTAAACTCTAAAAATCATCAAAAACTCATAGCTATCTAAGCAAGTATAGGAAGAACAAGTTTTTACCTTGTGACCCTACATCCAGGGATCACCAAGGCTGCTTTGCCTTCTCCATCAAGCCCGGGCTTGAGCTGATCATCTTTAAAGAAATGTTTTGTTGGTATGCACAAGAAATGATGATGATGGCTTCAAGAACCAACAACATCCAATATGCCAAATTGTGATTCCTGCTAAGTCAAAGAAACAAGATAAGTGACCTGGATACTCAAGGCTTAAGAGAGTATAAGTCAAGCTTATTGATTAAGCTGGCTTATCTCTTTAAGCTTATAAGAAAAATGGCTTTTTCAAACAAATTTTCTTGAACTGATTTTTTATAAAAATGAAACCTTTTTCATCCAAAAATACTTTCAAAATATTACTGAAATAAAAACAGAATTAAGGGAACTCAGATTATGCAACTCAAACTTTTTTCATTTTCATTACTTAAAATTTAAAGAATACAAAACTCTGGAACAAAGGGAAATGTACAAGCCACATTCTCCTTTTATAAGCTTAAACAGAACTATCTAGAATCAATGAAACCCTAGTAGCTAAAAACCCCTAAATGCCCTTGGACGATTTTGAAAATTTGGTCAAAAAGTTCTCCCATGTGATTCTGATGAAGACAGCTGTTGTTTGTTGATCATGGGACGTTCAAATGGTCTTGGGGACCAAGTAATGCAATCCTGAACGTTTATCCTGTCCCTTTGGGGTTTTGTGAAGAAAGGGACGTTTGTGGGGAATCTTGGGGGGTCACATGGGTGTGTCTGGGTTGTATTTGGGATGTGGGTTTTGTTGTGGATGGGATGAATTACCCATCTGGATAATAAGGGGTAAAACCCCTTTGTTTTCACCATGATGACTGGGGAGAATTAGGGTTTATGGGGGATAAACATAGGTTTTAATCTGAATTGGGGGTTAAATGTTTTTAAATAAATGTTTGGAGGGAAGGTTAATGGGAGGTTTGACTAATTTGACTGAGTTTAATTAAATAAACCAGCTAATGGAAGGGTGACGTGGGTGGAGTGGTGAGGTGGTGGGAGATGATTGGAGGTGAGGAGTGACATGGAAGGATGATTGGTTGTGGTAAGTTTTGGTGTTTGAAAGATTAAGTCCCCAAGCTTTTCTATCTTCTTCACTTTGTAACAAATGGCATCAACGCCCATTTTTCACTTGTCAACTTTTGGCAAGTTGTCAAAAATGGCACAAAAGGTTTATAAACTTGAAATAAGGGCCATTAATGCATTTTCTTCATTTTCCAAGGGCTGATCTTGTATAGTCTTCAAACTTTAGGGACCCTATTCATAGTTTTGAATATTTGAGGGGTATAAAGTGTAAATCTTCAAAAGTTGAGGGACTAAAGTTGCCAATCTTCAATTCTTCAAGGGTATTTTTGGAAATTCAAAACTTGGGCCCGGTTCATTGTGCGGCTTCGTTTCCCGTGTTTGTTTTTGATTGATTCTTGTGATCTTTTGCCATTTCCTCAATATCCGTACCTAAAAATACACAAGTAACAAACACGAGCATATATTTGGCACATTTGATGATATTTTATGCATTTTAAGCCCGATTTGGACGATGAGACCATGTATAAAAGTAGTCTCATCAATTGCCTCATGCAAATCGGTTGGCTTTGATGAAGTCACATTCCCCTTGATGCTCAAAGGTAATCCTTCAATGTATCGCTCCAACAATCGGTCGTCGTTGGGCACCATTTCGGGACATAGTAAGATCAGCACCTGAAAGCGCTGATTGTAAGCAGTAAGAGCGGTACCCTTGACCTTCAAGTTCCATAGCTCAACCTCCATCTGCTTGACTTCATTTCGTGGGCAATATTTCCTAACAAACATAGCTTTGAACTCACTCCAGGGCGTTGCTTGGGCAACATCAATGGTCACTGCACGAGCATAGACGTTCCACCAAGTCAAAGCACCATCCACTAATGTGCTTGACGCAAACTTTACCTTATCAGCTTCAGCAACATTGCTAATCCCAAATTGGGATTCCAACTTCTCAAACCATCTGGTCAAACCTACTGCTCCTTCAGTACCGCGGAAACTCACTTGCGTAACCACACGGAATTCCTTGTAGGTACAGGTCCGTGCAATGGCAACAGTAGCTCCTTGGTTAGTCTCCTCTTGCGTGCTCGCTGTACGATTCGCTTCGGCTGTTGCGAGTGCCTCAGCCACCCGTTCCGCGATCATTTGACTGAGCATGACAGGGTCAATACCACCGGTAGCAGCTGGTGGATTCTGTGTCTCAGATCTTCTAACTGGCGCCATAATCTAAAAAGGTAATAAGACAATGAGTTTTGCCAGTCATAACATGCATGGCACGCACAATACAATTATGAAATGCTCCATGGTATAATAAACAATATATAATGATCTCATAATTTTTGTAACCCAAATAACATAATGTCATTCATAGAAATGTTTTGTAATACATCATAATTCATCATACATAATAAAGAAAAAGAAAATGCCAACTAGCTGAGATAAACCTCAAAGCTTAGTGGTCGTACAACAATAAGTCCACAGTACATGATAAGTCTAACTAGTGTCCTCACGGCGCTGGTGAAGCTCTCTCTCCAACTCTGCCAACCTCCTCTCAACCACGATCTCACGAGCCTGGGAATCCCTAAGTCTGACATCGGTATCATAACAAGCGGCCCTAAACCTCCTATCCAAGTCAGCGATAGGGTCCTCTACAGGTGCCTCTAGTCCTCCTGTCTCAACCAATGGCTCTACTCCCCAACGGGTCATCAGGCTCTCGATCTCCTCAAGGAGAGCATTCGGCATGGTATCCATCTGGTCGAGAACAGCGTGGAGCTGTCCTCGTAGACGGGTCACACAAACCGTCAATGCCGTCTCATCCCTGACTGGACTCTTCTCCGTCAGTGCCTCCAGCTTATCCTGCACCTCATTATACTCCTCACCCAAAGTCTCCACAGCATCCTCCAACCTGTTTAAACGGGTCGTCACACATCCATCTGCTGCTCCCAGCATCACAACTGTCGATGTAGCTCTCCTAGGAAGAGGAGTCGCAGCTCTCGGCCCAGTAGAGACGCCAACATCAGCAAGCATCTCCTGATACACAACAGGTACAGTCTCTGGTGGTGGTGGTAGTGACGCCTCTGGGGCAGGACTGGCAGGTGTGCGGGCTGTATGCATGTCAGTGGCAGAGAAGGGTATGAGGGGTCGGTAAGGTGAAGGTGGTGGTCGGGCAGCTCTCCCCCGAAGACGTCGTCTAACATAGTAGAAAGGCAGAGTACCAGGTGCTGGAGTAGGGATGTCTGTCCTTTCTCCTTCGTCTTCAAACGAAGACGAGGAGATGTGTGCGATGGAAACCTCAGGAGTAGCAGCATATGTAGCAGGGGGGGTCCTCAGTGTCAGTGACCTCCATGGGTTCACCTTCTCCATCGGTGAACTCCATATCATCATCCTCTGTTTCCTCCATCGACTCATCCCTAGTGACTGATGCCTGTCCTGGTGACTGCACCACATCAGCGGCTAGGTCATCCTCTCCTCCGCCTTCTAGGCTAAGTACGTCATCAGCTGATGCATCAGGGATATGGATCGGTGAACGGTAAACCTCCTCAGTCTCTCTCTCAGTCTCATCATCTGAAGTCATCCGGTACCACGGATACCCTGATGGTGATCCTCTAGGTAATCCTACCGATGAACTGATAGTCGACTGTGAACTGTGGTTGTAGTATGCTCCTATAGACGTAGAATCATCAGAAGAAGACATCGCTGTAACATAAACAGAATAGATTTGTGTAAATATCTCGTATAATTAGTCCGTGAAAGGGACATTGACATAACATATAGCAATCATTGTTCAACCCACATGTATCCCATATAACATAATTCAGATTTTTGCACATGTAACCCATGTAAATATACCTCGTAATTGTTAAATCAAATGTATCCCATTTATTACTTGTATATATATCCATTTATATATATATACTTAATACTTACAATCCGTATGATAATCGATTAAACACATAGCAGTTATAGTCTAGAGTTACTAAATGCAACCTAGTTCTCTATAACCATGGCTCTGATACCAATCTGTCACACTCCCAAAATATCAGAGTATAATGGCAACAAGGGAGTGGTGACGTCATGATTATCATACACACACAGTTACAAAGAACGACCTCTAAATGAGACGTTCGGAAAATAAATCACATGTATTTGATAAAATAAATAGTTTTAACATAGTGCGGAAGTATAAAACTGGTCACAGTTACAAAACATAGTTTCCAAATAGTACAAATGATCTTTGTTTCAATAGAAATGACGGCAATGCATGAGACCTCACTTAGCATCTTCCTTCTTAATACCTGAGAAAAACATTGCTAAAGCGTCAACATTAAGTTGGTGAGTTCATAGGTTTAGTTAATTTGAAGTGTTTAATGAACCACAAGATTTTCCCAAAAGTGATGACAATATAACAAATACAAAGTCATCATAAAAGCATTTATTACAGTCTAAGCTCGTGACACCGAAGCGTTAACAACAACGGTAGTATAATCATATAATGTAGCCCAACTGGATGCCTAAACCCACGACATCCTATCTCAGACTCAAATGAAACTGTGCCCGCTTGTCCCTTGTTGGACCAAGGCAGACAGGGGCGTCAACCCCGATAGATCTATCCATAACATTCGCGCTTACACAAAGTAATTAACGGTTCACGATTCACGGGCCAAAGCAACTGGATTTTTAGTGGGACTTAGACTAATATATAAATCAGTAAATGCACTTGTGTTCATACGTTAAATCAAGCAATGTCTCACCCCAAAAAGCAGTAAAAGCAGTTAAAAGTGGGGCTATAAACTCACCTCGTGAAATCAGCAAAGTAATAGAACTATGAATGTAGCTCGAGAATACGGTTTCGCTACCCGCGACCTATTTGAATATAAGAATCGTGTTACGACATTTAAATTTATACTAGTAAAACATAACATCCTAGTTGTGCTTGACGGTACTTTTCGTTTACGGAAAACACGACACTTAAAAATCGGGTATTTAACAAATGAGGTTTTTGGGCTAAATATTACCCTTAAGTTAATAAAATTCGGTTTGGGCCTTATATAACCCAACACAACCAAATGGCCCAACAATAACCCAATTTAACCCACCCAAGGTTCTGTCCATTGGCCTTTTGACCCAGCCTGGCCCAATTGGCGACACAAATAAGAAAAAGGGGTTATAACCCTTTTATTTTCCTCAAAACACTCAGACATTATCTCTCTCTCTCTCGAAAACACTCCCAACCGTCCCCTTTTCTTTCTCTCTCTAGAAACTCGGATCTAATACTCCTCCCATGGCTAAAATGATTTCTCAGATTAATAAACATCAATATTATGAAGGCTTGAGGTGAACAATCATGCGTGGGATGTGGGGTTTCATCCCCACATCAAATCAAATTCGATTCGAGATGTTTTTCCCAGGAGATTCGATGATAGTTTCTTCACCAAAAGATAAGTTCTAATTCTTTTTCCTTCTAATTAAATGGTTCACTGGTTTTCGTTTTATATTTTCGAACATAAAAGGATTTATGGGTTCAAAATCATTTGTATTATAAAACTGTGAACAAGGGATTCTCGAATTCAATAAAATCAAATTAGGGTTTTCGAAAATAATTGGGGGTTTTCCAAATCTAGGGTTTCATTACAATTAATTAATGTTTTCATAGGTCTCTTAATGTTAATTATTGAATAAAATGAGTTTTCGAAAATTAGGGTTTTGAATAATTAGGGGTTTTGGTAAATCTAATGTTTAATAATAATTAATCAGTGTTTTCTAACATAAAAGCTTATTAATTTCATCATATAGTCCGATTTGTAAAATTAGGGTTTCGGTTAAATTGGGGGTTTGTTCATATTTCGGTTTTAATTTAATTAACTAGTCAATTCGTATTTAGATTAGGTCTAATTAGAGTTTAAATCAATATATTAAAATTAGGGTTTATATAAATTTGGGGGTTTTTATACTCGGTTGTTTATTTGTAATTAAATAATGTTTTTGGGAAATAAATTGTGTTAATTTCGTAAATAAAAATGATTTACAAATTTAGGGTTTTAGATTAATGAGGGATTTTTATACCCGCGGGTTCAATGGGGGGTTTAGAGATGTTTCTGTAAAGAAAAAAGAATTGTGTAAATCTTATATTATGGTTAATTTTGAGTAATTAAAGCTTCGGCAGTAATATGATCATTCGAAAATAGCAACCAAGAAAAATGTAAAAAAAATGTAAAGGGGTCTTGGTTTGGTCATAGCAGAAACAATGGGGGTTGTGGTTTGTGGGTCAAAGTCCAAGTTAATATTGCTATCCTTTATCTCTATATTTTTGTTTAAACCGAACCGTAACAAAAGACTAATCCATTTGTTTTGTTTTCGCAGGTTAGTTTTATGATTCGACGAGCACAACTAAGACGTATGCAGGAAAATAAAAGAAAGTGGTTAAAAGACTCACGACGAGGGTTTCGTTTCGGCTTGCAGGTTCGGACGAGAAGGAGATGGGTCGGCTGGTTCAGTGCTTGACACTACACTCTATACTTTTATCCAGAATTTGTAGTTAAGATTGCTCAGTAGGAACAACTTGTAATATTTGGACTGTGAATGTGTTTTGTGTTGTGTTTGGACTGTGAACATTTTGGGATAGTATTTAACTTTGTAATACTTGCTTAGGGTTAGTCCATATCTGGAAATGGAGGTCTTGTGATGTACCCATTTTGGGTAAACTAGGCATGTGTGCTGGACTTTTGTGGTTAGTGGGTTGTATAAACAAAGTATTTAGTTCCCAGGTCTGAATGTTTGACTAGTGTTGACCAAGTTTTAAAAAAATTGAATAAAAGTTTACCAATTTGATTTTTGTATAAGCTGTAACATTCAGCCCAGCGGGGTTCATCAAATATCATAGTTTTAAACGCGAGAACATAACATGAACAACATGATAAAATTCGACACACGACTTAATCGAAGATGGTTATGCGTATTCTCGAGGGGTTCAGCAAACAATCCTAATCGACACAACGGTTAATGCATAAAACGTTTAATAACGCGCACGTTTCATTCATAATATAATAGACGCGAAAACTCGAGTTGTTACAATCATTCTGACTTTCTACCCTTGAATGTTAGTACTAAGTAACTGTCGTTTGAATGGCTTTACCCAGATAATTAGGCACACACTAAACTGCCTGAACTACCTATTAGTTCCCTGTCCGCATTCCTTAGGAAGATCATTAACTGTCGTTTGAATACCTCTGTATCATATTAACTTATATCGTAATATCTAAATTCATAAAACATAAGTATAAACAATGATAAAGTATAAGTGGACTAAAGTTAATTATGAACTAACAGGTACTAAGAAAATGACTTACTATAGTTGCAATTATGCATTTTAAAAACTTAGAAGAATAACCCATTTAAATCGCGTACTACCAACAAATAACCATTTCAAATGATATTCGAGTTTCCAATATACTGATAAAGGGGATTATCACATTTACAAAAGGATATTGTGAGTTTGGACCCATAGTGAATAACAAAAACTAGTATTACTAATGCAAAATAAATATCATATAAGTTGAGCAATTAAAGTTCCCTAATCAATTTTTTTCTTCTTCTTGCAGATAGCTGCTTAGTAGCTGTTTGCTTTTATTATTTGATGATATCCCTGCATATATATATACGGTTAAGCAAGAAGCCACTAATTTCCAAGTTTTGCTTCTAAAAGAGATGAATACATAGAATTATCGCTAGTTCATATAAGGCCAGTTCATGTGATATTTGGCTGAATTATTAGCTTATATATAGTTATTATATATTATATATGGTATTGTTTAGCAGAATGCATGAGAGTAGTAATTCAAATGTAAGAAAAAAATCTCTCATGCGTACTGCTTAGTTTTTACACCTAATAACTCATAAAGCCAAAATCTACTTTATATGGGAAATGTCCAATTGAAAATTTCAAGAAAAAGGGAAATGCCCCCCATTAATGAAAGTTCAGGTTTGGGTAAACATGAGTTAATTTCTGCAAGAGTCAAAATGGCCACTGTCGGGTTTTGATTTTGTTATTTAAGGTAAAGAACTTGAATATGTGATACAAATCACAAAGAGGTAATAACACAATTCCCTCTTGATCTAAGGAAGTTGAGCTTGCAGACGTTAGTCAACTACAGCTATTTTAATTCAAGATCAAATCTTAACTACTTAAATCATATTGAAAATCAGAAGTATCTATTTCGACCACTGAATAAGTACTACTGCTATTACAGAGTACAGGCGTGTTACATATCGCCCAGTATTCATTTTCCAAAAAAATCCGGAAACCAAGAGCATTCCTTTTTTTCATTCTAAAACGAACAAGATAGTGTAAGCTTGTAATCTCAAATACCCTCCCAACCTAAGTCGTCCTTTTTTGACTAATCTCTATTACCAAACACATTTTGATCTGTTACTCAACCTACCTACGTTGCCAATGACATTATCATCGATTCTTATTTGCCAATGATACTAGAAAAAGCTCAAGAAACCAAAATTCAGAGAAAAGTCGTGAAGCTTTATAACCTACAAGTCGTGATGACTCCAAGGTATATATGTACTATTAAACTTGGCATAAGCTATACAATTAGATGATTACGTTTTTGTAAATGGTTTTCTCTTCCGTAATCATGTCCTAAGTAGATCATTTTGTTATATAAAACTTGGCATAAGCTATACAATTAATATGATTATCAAAAAACCAAACTAGGTAACTGAAACAGAAACCATTTTCTTTTACATATTGGCTAACTTAGTTTCACTTCTTTTTCAGTTCACACTCTCGGGACTTCGGAATTTCATTGATCGGTTATGGTCGTGTTGTAGGGATGAACGCATAATAGTCTTTACCACAAACCACAAAGAAAGACTTGATCCAGCATTGCTTAGACCAGGTCGTATGGACATGCACATTCACATGTCATACTTGACCATGGATGGATTCAAGACATTGGCTGCTAACTACTTCAATATCCACGACGACCACAAGAGATTCGGGGAGATCAAACAGTTGATCGAGAGCAAGAAGGTTACACCGGCGGAGGTGGCAGAGGAGCTAATGAAGTTTGATAATGTGGAGCTCACGTTAGAAGGGCTCGTGGAGTTTCTCAAAAGGAAAGGGACAAGGGTCGAAGAAGACGACAGAGAATGAATTGATCCATGAAGCTAAAAAGGCCAAGCTAATATTACTGTGTTCAGTTTCGTAATTTAGGATTATTGTATTAAAAGTACTTCTAGGATTATTAGTGCTGAGTTAAGTATTTTGAACTGATTAGTTAAATCTATGGAAACTGAACCAATTGCCTAAAGCGAGCCAAAATGAAAATTCATTGTTCAATTCATTGTTCACGAAAACTCGTTGTTCATTAAACTCATTGCGAGCTAAATCTTAAACAAAAAAGGCCATCGCCAACCAAGCAAAGATCTAAACTAACTAAAAGTATATATAATAATCAGCTTATGCCTTATAGGTTTTTCAAATAAGCCATAAGCCAAACAAATAAGCTCATTTCAAAAATATAATGAAATCAGCTCATAACATAATGAAATCAGCTCATAACATAATCAAATAAGCTCATAACATAATCAAATAAGCTCATAACAAACAAAATGAAATCAACTCATAACATAATAAAATAAGCTCATAACATACTCAAATCAGCTCATAACATAATAAAAAATAATTCATAACAAATCAAATCAACTAATTTAGAATGTATACCGGAGAAGAAGGTGGTCAGCGGTGGTGTTACGGTGGTCAGCGGTGGTCGAGATCCATATTTAACGGGGTGAATGAAGCCCATTCATTCCGAAGAATACTTGCCCCCCCCCCCCCCCCCCCCCGGCTTACCGTGACTGCTGGCACGGAGTTCGCCGGGGCTTCTATTTTTTTTTGGGAAATGAGAATGAATATTCTTCAAACGCTAAAGAATAAGGCTAGTGATTTGCACACTCTCAAAAGTTATTTGCACATTCAAAATGTTGGATGTTTTGCCATTTATACCCTTACATCACTTAGTGGAGTGTGTAATTATTAAGGGTATACCTGTCACAACACACATAATTTGAGTGTGCAAATAACTATTTGGAGTGTGCAAATCAACTCCTAAAGAATAACCATATTAACGGGGTGAATGAATATTAGTTTTATTTTTTAAGTAAAATATCAATATAATTATTAAAAAAATGATTAAATTTCAAGTTAGTTTTATTTTTTAAGTAAAATATTCGTATAATTATTAAAAAATGATTAAATTAAAGTCGAGTAAAATTCAAAAATTGAATCGAACTGATAAATCGAGCTAATAGGACTTAAAAAAATTAAACCGACCTTATTATGTTTAATTTTTGGTTTTATGTATTTATATATGGTTTTCGATTATAATTTGGGTTAAAACATAAGAAAAATAGATTTAAACTATTTACTCTAGTTCGGGTGTATTAGTTTTTGTTCAATTTCTGTTTTATTAGGTTAAATATGCTTCAGTTATCAAATCAAGTTTTTTTAATCGGTTATCGGTTAAGTTTTGACCCGTTGCTCAAACTTATTTTGAAAACATGGTTCAAACTAACAAGTCATATAAACTGACATATCGAGTTATTAAAATTAGTTTATACTCGTTGTTACGTTAATATACATTTGTGATAGATTTTTTTATAAGTATTTATCTATATCGGTTGCGATATAAATAGCGACTTTCAAGTACGTCGCAAAAATCTGCGACACAATTAGCGATTTGTTAATCTGAGGTCGCAATAGTGGCGACTCCGTTTGTGAAGTATTCTTAAATATCGTAAAATTGGCGACTTCGTTTGCGATGTGTTGTTAAATGTCGCAAAATTAGCGACTTCGTTTGCGATGTGTTATTAAATGTCGCAAAATTAGCGACTTCGTTTGCGATGTGTTGTTAAATGTCGCAAAATTAGCGACTTCGTTTGCGATGTGTTCTTAAATGTCGCAAAATTAGCGACTTCGATTGCGATATGTTATTTTAATATCGCAAAAATAGCGACATAGTTTGTAACACAATTTGCGATTACAAATGTTGCGACATGATTTGCGTCATATTTTGCGACATCGACGAAAGAGTATATCGCTAACATATCGCTAACCTGTCGCTGTTTGTGAGTTGGATGAAAATGTCGCTAAAATACGACGCTAAGAAGCTATTTTCTTGTAGTGTCGGATTTTGGTTGGCTGATGCATTATTATAGTTCATGGTAGGGTTACGTTTTGGGTTTGATCGTGCCTCGCAGAATCTTGTGTTCGCGTGTTCGGTTTAATCGTCCTTATGTTTCCTTTAGTATGTGTGGTGATTATGTTCTTGTTCGGATGGCTCCTCTCGGTCTCATTCGAGGGAGGAGTATAGTTTGCGACTGGTGTGCGGTTAGTGGCACATGTATCGTTATTCGTTAGATTGGTTTCGACCTTGCTTTGTTTGTTCCTACGTTCTTATGCTTGTTATGGATCTGATATGTTCGGTTAGCCTGAGGTAACCATCTCTTAATACATGTTAACTCATACAAAAACACAGTGTGAAGACTAAAAACTACAAATTTCATTAGCAATTCCAGTTGTTAATGGCAAGAGCTGAACGTGTGTTTGTAGTAAATAACAAAACCATGCATTGTTGCCCATGAAAAGTCCTATATGTGAAATTACTATTATGTCCTGTGTCACGTACGTTAAGTGATAAAAAGGGTTTGAATATAGATAACTAGTACTTTGACATCGGGTCTCGTCAAGCTTTTACCCATAAATAAGTTTATGAAAAGAGGTTGGTCGTTTGAGGCAATAGTAATATATTTTAAGGAAGATGGTAGTTACATCTTTACAATAACATGAAGAGTTATAGCAGACATAGTGTAAGCTCTTAAATTGATCTTCTTAAGTATGTATTTACAAGTTTTTTTTTTGCTTAAACATAAAGTCTTATACATGAGATGAAAATAATATAACTCAATAGCTGTAATATCATTGCTATAAAAATAGATGTAAGGAATTCAGGCGATTTATAATGTTTAAAATATTAGAGTCCTTTCAAATTAACCAAGTCCATAATACTAAAGCTCATGCCATATTTTACTATTTTGATTAATTTAAATGTAGATAAGTATAAGTACTTGGTATCATTTTCATATTGGAAGTTTTTCTAAATTATCTTATAATCATAAATATGGTAACCATAAAGTTCATATACGAGATTATCCAAGAAGGATTTTTAGGATACAAGTTAAATTGGTAGCTAGACTTTTAAATAATAGGCGATTCTTTACTTCGCGTAGATTATTAGAAGGAAGATTAAATCGTTTTTTTAAGTACGCGTTGATTAGTTATTAAGGTAAAGATATCCTCATCTCTCTATTATGATTATTTAGGTCCTTTCATTTAGTTGATCCGTCGTACGGATTTTCCGTCCTCATTAAGGACTTTCTTCTATGCATGATGAGGATTCTCCGTCTGCAGCCAAATGTTTTCCCCAGTATATGTTCTAAATATTATCAAAAATTATTTTAATAACTAAGTTAAATTGACTGAGCTTTATATACAAGCATGACCAGTTATGTACTAGTTACGTAGGTATCGTAACCATGACATTAGAGGCACCGGTGTCACGACTCTTTTTCGGGGGAGTGATTTCTCGTAGCGTCCCATTTCTTTCAGCTTGGCCATTTAACAGTATTATCAGCGGGGCGTATGGATGCATCCTAGGCTATCAATTTACAGTTATTAGGTAAATGTGGTGTGTGTTCTACATCATTCACATTGGTGTTGATCCCTCCACCCATCACATTTTTTAGAGGTCACCCCTCTACAGCATGACGAGGTCCCCCCTCCATTTATTCATGCAGCAGTTGTTACAACACATGACCTATATAAGTTCTTGGCAATTAAAATACAGTAAATGCATTTTTTCAGATTTAACAGATAACAATTCAGCTTTATTATTATAAATCAGACTTTTCAGATTACACACAGATTTCTGCTGCAACTTTACTTATTAGTCTTACAGCTTCAGTATTTTATCATTTGCTTCATTTTAGTATTTCTTATCATGCTTTATATCCGTTCACTGGGCGTTATGCTCAGCCGTAGTTCCTTTCATGTTCTAACGGCAGGTACACCAGGACGCTCTTAGGATTCTGAGAGCATGTGCATTTGGATGGAAGCTATCCAGACTTCTTACTTTATGCACTTCTTACTTTTTCTACTTATTTGGACATTTTTTAGTCCTTTCCTTCATTATTTACTTTTCATGTTTTGAGCTTATATTTGGAATACCGATGTTTGATTCCGGTATTTCCTTTATGGTCAGTTAATGTTTTAGGACATTTACCTTATGCTTTGATAATACGCCATAAATACACGTAATATTCAACTTATCCAAGTGGGGTGTTACTATTATGGTATCAGAGCGCAAGGTTCGACTTGTAGGCTCTAAAACTTGACCTGTGATTAGTGGGTAGTCACCAGGAACTTCCCAAATTTTGGTGTTGTTATCTTTCATATTTCTCACGCAATTATTAGTCAGTTTTCTTCAATTATCAGTCGGTTTTATTAAAGTTTTTGACTAAGTAAAAGGTTGGTACATGACTAGCCATATTTAGTCGCATGTGCTTTTCTGTGAATTTTGTATTGGTGAACCGACCCATAGGCGTTCACCTTTTCCCCTTCAGATTTTATATTGGTAAACCGACCCATAGGCGTTTACCCTTACTCAAGACAGATTCATGTTTTCAGTCGAATGTTATTATGTACTAGTTACGGAGGTATCGTAACAATGACACTAGAGGCACCAGTGTCATTATTCTTCTACTGGGGAGTGATTTCTTGCACTGTCCCATTTATTTCAGCTTGGCCATTTATCAGTATT
Organism: Glebionis coronaria; assembly: GCA_025667525.1. NCBI lineage: Eukaryota > Viridiplantae > Streptophyta > Magnoliopsida > Asterales > Asteraceae > Glebionis > Glebionis coronaria. Next base: position 360,340,012 of record CM046881.1, read on the forward strand.
ATCAACGGGGCGTACGGATGCATCCTAGGCTATCAGTTTACAGTTATTAGGTGAATGTGGTGTGTGCTCTACATCCTTCACATTGGAGTTGATCCATGATGAGACTGCAATTATACATAGTCTTATCGTACAAATCGGGCTTAAAACGCTTAAAATATCATTAAAATACCCCAAAATATGCTTGTGTTTGTTCATTGTGTATTTTAGGTACGGATATCGTGAATTCACCAAAAGATTACAAGAATCAAGCAAAAACGAACACGAGGAACGAAGTCGCACAAAGAATCGGACTTGAATCATGATTTTCCATTAAATTCCTTGAAGTTGTGAAGATTGTTAAGATTGGTCCCTCATCTTTTGAAGACTTGACATATTATACCCTTGCAAAACTCAAATATTGCATTTGGGTCCCTAAAATGTCGAGATATTACATGATTGGCCCTTGAAGATTCAAGAAATGCAAAATTAGCCCTTGAAACAAGTATACAAAAGTTTTTGTGGCCAAAGTTTGAAAACATAAACTTTATTATAAAGGGAAAAGAGTTGTTGGCTGTTTAAACTTTATTTGAACACAATTGGGGAGTATAAGGGGTAAACTTGGCCACACAATGAAACTTCATCAACCAACCATAACCCGCCATGTCAGCACTCCACCCAATCAGACCCCTACACCTCATCCACCCCACCACGTCACCATCCACTACCCACTTTTCATATAACAAATTTTTTTAAAATCTGTTTAAATACTAAATTCGTGGGAAACACTTGTTTAAACACTAATCCAGATTAAAACCCACTATTCATTCACCCCTAATCCATATAAACCCTAACCTAATTACTACACTAAATCAAAGGGTTTTTTATTGATACTTAGCAGATCCCTAATTCCCTCCATTCTCATTCAAACCCTACTCCAAAACACAATCACGTGAACCATGGGTCCCCATTTGACCCTCCCCGACACCCGTCACTGTCCTCCAAACCCTAAATGGAGAAAAGATCAATGGTTTAAAATGGTTACTTGGTCCCTACTCACTTCTCAACGGTTCAAGATCATAAAGAACAGCTGGCCATCAACATACTGCCAAGAGGATCACATGTAACCTTCTTTGATCATTTTCAAGGATCAAGACCAATGGCAACTTTGTAAAATCATAGCTAGGGTTTTTTCAGTTTGTTTCATGTACTAGAATCTTCTCCTTTTAGTATAAATACATTTAGGCTGTGGATGTATTACTTTGTTTCAGATTTGGAGATTGTAATATTTTGAATAGTTAAAGTTTGTAAAATCCTTGCAATCTCACCTCTGAGTTCCAATTTATTTGTTTTTTAAATTCTTGCATCAATTTATTTTCTACAACTTAATTTAGGTATTTAAAAAGTTTTTGGAAAAATTTCTTTCTTAAATCATTTTTGAAGATCCATGTTTTATAAATTTTGTATAATCTTGACTTGACAAATCAAGGTTATAAAAAGGGTATAGAACTTGTTATTCGTTTTAGTCAAAATTTTCCTTGTTAAAAGTTTTGTTCTTAAGACTCTCATAAGTCTTTGATAACGACGTAATTATACATATTCAACCTATCATTATAACGCCACTTTGTAGTATAAATAAGAGCCTCCGATACTTAACATGTTATGTTTTATATGCAGATATAAAGTATGAAGGAACAAAGTGAAGATATGCAAAGAAGGGGCCTCAATATGCAATAAAGCCAAAGTTATTAAGAGAAGATTATGAATCGCCCAGTAGTGCGGCTCGCAAAGTTGTAAGTGCGGCGCACATTTGCATCTCCAAAGTGCGGCGCACTTGAGGAGAAGTGCTGCGCACATTTGACCCCAAACAACACTATAAATAGAGGCCGTTTTCACTCATTTTACACACACCTCTCCCTCTTAATACTCCATAGCTCGAGTATTTTAGTCCTTTTAGTAAATTTTCAGTATTATTCACTTTTGGGAGATACTTGTAACAAGAGTATTCCACTCTTCGATTCTTGGAGGAACGATACAATCGTGACACGTGTGTACTCGTTTATTCAATCCAATCTAAGTATGTTGTTCTCTTACTCTTTTCTAATTGTTAGCTAAGCTATTTGTGACTGTATGGGTATGTGACTATGATTAGTGATGATTCTATGATATGATCCTTTATAAATGATTTCAAGCTAATGTTGTAGAACTATTTTACCTCCTAGTTCTACAAACCATATTTTATCTAAGTTGATTTGTTACGATAGTTTGACGTTTAGAAACGCAAATTGTTATAATAAGTTTTCTAGAACTTGTCTATGGTCATGAATCTTTGGTTGGAGAAATCCGCTTAGAAACTTGATAAAATATTGAACTTGTTGCCAACTTGTTTTGAGCTTAATCGCTTAAATAAACATAAGTCTTGAAACAACCCAAGTAAACTGTGTAAACGCCGTTTTGACGAAAAAGGATTATCACACTTTACCTACATAAACATATCTCGATCATTATTATCATCATCACGAACTTATACGAACTATCCCTTATTAGTCGTATTTGTTATTATTGATATTACTTCAACCATTTATTTCTTCAATTGTTATCTTGATTACCAAAACGAAACTAAGTCTCAGCGAATGATCCTGGCTTACCACTACAAAGCTATATTACGAACGAAAGGGTATACTTGCCCGTGTTTGTCTTCTAGTCCCTTGTTTTGTCTAAACCTTGTAATATAAATTTAAGACTTGCAAACGAACATCAAGTTTTTGGCGCCGTTGTCGGGGACTTATAATCCTGTTTTGTAACCAAAATTAGTATAATCCTTGAAGAAATTGAACCATTGCTACTCATTTTAAACCAAAAATTTTTCTGCAGTACAGAAAGTACGCCGCACAAACCAAAAAGTGCGCCGCACTTCCTGTAGCGAACCAAAGTGCGCCGCACAAAACCAAAAGTGCGCCGCACATTTCTACTGAAAACACTAAATACCTTATTGGATGCACACCCGTTCATCCGGAACACCACCAACATCACCGTTACCTGAACACGAACGTACCCTTAATCGAAGGCTATATAGACTTCATCGCCGTGTACCTATATCTAGGAGACACGAGCAAACTCAACCTCGTATAATTAACCAACCTTTTGACTATCTTTCATAAATCCTATTTCTCACCAAACTCATCAACTGTTACGATCCAATGTCGGACACTGATGATGAACCAATGTGGTCAGCCAATAGAGTTGTCGCACCAACTCCTGGCTCTGCAATCATTTTACCTGAAATTGAAAACGATTTTGCAATCAAAGGGAACCACTTAACCCTTGTAAAAAATAACCAATTTGATGGTCGAATCAAAACCGATCCTCACAAACACATCCACGAATTCAGCGGAATTTGTAAAATATTCAGCTATGGAGAAGGATAAGCCGAAGCCGTCCAACTCATGATGTTTCGATCATCCCTGACTGGAGAAGCCAAGTCATGGTAATTAGAGATTTTGCTAGTTGAAAAAGTTCGTTTCTCTCGGTATCTTCACGAATTGATTTCCGGTTCAAAGTACGACTTAGTTGTTTTTGGTGAAAAAGAATGTTTTTGGTTGTTTTTAAAATAAATGGTGCAAAAGACTTAAATGTAAATAACGTTAAAGTAAATCTAACTCTAATTTAAAATAAATGGCAAGTATTTAAAAGCGTGACTGAAATTAAAAGGCACTAAAAGTAAATAACGCAAACTTAAATCTATCTAAGGCAAACTTAAAACGCAACTAAAACTTAAAACTAAGGCAAGGCTAAAATAAATCTAAGGCAAATAAACATAAAGTGCAACTAAGGAATAAGGCGGGAAAAGTAGATCTTGAAAATTAAAGAATTAAAAACAGAAACTAAAAATAACCTGAACACAGCTTATCCGGAATAATCCTTCGTTCGGAATAAACATTCATCCGGAATGTCACCTTCGTTCGGAATGTTCTTCTTCACTCGGAATATTCACCAAAAACCTTGATCCGGAATAAATCCTTCATCCGGAATATGTCACTTATCCGGAATAAAGACTTGATTCGGAATACTAGCTTTGATCCGGAATGTTGCTGATCCGGAATGTTGTTGATCCGGAATATTATTCCAAATTAACTCTTTGATCCGGAATGTTTTAATATTCCGAATAAAACACTTTGATCTGGAATAATAAATTATTCCGGATGAACTTGCTGATCCGGAATATAATTTGATTCGGAATGAGAGGTTGATCCGGAATGTGGACTTGATCCGGAATATTCTGTTGATCCGGAATGTTCTGTTGATCCGGAATGTTGTGCTTGATCCGTAATATGTCACTTATTCTGGATGAACACCCTTCATTCGGAATAACCAAGAAACACACCTTCACTCGGAATAACTGGGCTTGATCCGGAATATTCCTGGGAAAAATAATCAGACAAGCGAAGAACAAGGAGAACAAGAATAATACGGATCTAATAAAAACTAAACAAAATCAACCACAAGATTAATCAAACTAACCAATAAACATCTACTAAACATAAACAAACAATCCAAATCAATAAAACTAACAAAACTAATCAAAATAATCAAAACCCACTTTAATCAAATCAACAAAAATAAGAACATGAACATGAACAAATAAACATAAAGATCAAAGATTAAAGAAAGGTAGATAGGAGATGAACAATAAAACTAAAGATTGACAAGAATTAAAAGAAAACTTACTTGAAATTAAAAGTATTTAAGGTGCAAGACAAGGTATTTAAATTTGACAATAAAGTAAATGACATGTATTTAAATGTGCAAGTAATTAAAATGGAAGAGCATAGTTTGTCAAACTAGCCAACAAAATGAAATGTTAATCCTAAAGTTCTATTTATAGGGGAGGATTAGGGAGTGCTTAGGAAGCTTCCTCCCCTCTTTCATCTTTCCTTAATTGCATGCTTAGTCCTTAATCTCCTTAATCTTCTTAAATCTTGGACTTTAATGACTTTGTCTCGGGATATCTTTGAACTCGTCTTATAATTCTTCAATAAATTAGAGTTGAGTTCTTCGGCTTTTAGTAAACTTCCGTCTTTTGACTTTTTCTTCGATAAATCTTCAGAATTTGGTCTTGGACTTCCGTTCTTTTTACACTCTTGACTTCTTGACTTCGTCTTTCGTCTTTTTCTTCGATAAAAGCCCGTGAATGCCCGTGTTTTATCCACTTTTCACCTTTTCGTCCTAAATCACAACAAAAACACAAACCACGCATAATTCCGACATAAATGACATAAAATACACGTTTTGGCTCGGTTATTATTGTAATTAAGTGGTAAAAAGGATGGGTGTTTACACACCTATCAAATCCCCTACACTTGACCATTGCAATGTCCTCATGCAATGCATTAGTTACAAAGCACGTTTACACTTTTCATCACAATCAATCCACCTTGGCCTTTATTAAAGAGATAGAAAATAACAAAACAAGTAAAGAAATCAAAAACATACCTTGGGTTTTGGAAATGTCATGAATGATCATCATCCTCAAGTTTTCACTTTCTCCAAACCAAGCTTAAAAACGAGATCATTGTTATTATAAGTTAGCAAACTAACACGAACTCATGTGGTCCAATTATTCACTTAGACTCCCTTATTCCTAGGTGTATCTCTTATATTTTATTGTTGTCTTTAATGATCACGAGGATGCATTGTTGACTTTATTTCGATAGTTACTTAGGCTGAAAACAAAGTGGAACGATTTTATCAATATTTAGCTAAAGGTAAAAACCTTTTAAAACTGCTTCTCGGGACCTCATAAAGTTCATATCTTGGCATAACTCGCTTCGCGATTTGAGACCTTTCTCGGACCGATATTTGGCAGCGACTTCATACTTCAAACCTTGAGAGACGTTCATGAAATAATGGCCTTCTCTTCATAATAGGAATTTCTTCACTTGAAGTTTTGAGAGATTCTTCATATTTGGACCACGACTTCTTCATTTCTCTCCAATCATTATTTTGGACTTTGATATACAACGATCCGTCTCCTTTTTGGAGTTGGATCTATTTATCCTCATACCTTGTTAGGGCCTTTTTGGATAGACTTCTCCATGATCTTTACGAGAGTATTTGCTTTTCGTCGTGTGTCTCGATCCTTCATATTGATCTTTGATAAATGATTCTTCACATCACTTGGGATCTTTAGCAACAAAATGTAGCCCTCATGCCTTGTTAGGGCCTTTTCGGACTCGCCAATCTTCACATCCCGCTTCAATAAGTTATGCCTTGGCTATGAACTCTAATCCATACCGAGCAACTTTTAAACGATCTTGGGCTAGAAGCTAAGTATCTTTTCAAATCGTACAACCTTATTTATTGTAGATAAATTTATTAGCAAGCGATGGGAGAATATGCTTATAATTAACTCACATAAATTCACGAAAGAATACCAAACTTATAATTGACTCTATCATCTCTCGTTCTCCATAAAAATCTCAAGGAATGAGACTCGTGGATGCTTAGCCTATTAAATCAAAGTTTTGGGTTTTCGAGTAGCCTATAGGATCCTGCAAATTCTTAGACTTTTTCAAGTTTAGAAATCGCATTTTAAAGTTCCCTTGATAACCGACTCTCTAGGATCAATTATAGGAACTTGCGAAAAGTTCTTGTTCTTAACCCGTGAGAGTTAAGACTTTCGTGTTTTATAGCTCCCTATATAAGAGCCTAGCAAAACTTGACGTAAACACGTTAAGGATACTAGCTAGAGTAAACTTAGATAAGTAAACTCGGGTTGAGTCAAAAGATTCACAACGTTTGAAAATTAAAACCACTTTATTAAACATTTATTCTAGCAAAGAAAGAAAATAACTATACAAAAGAAAAACTAATAGGCCAAAATAGATCAAAAATTTTGAAAAATGTCGAAAAATTGATTTTCCGGTTAAAATGAGGACAAATACAAGGAAAAGAGCCACTTAACTTCGATAGAAGTCCCCCTACACTTAATATAAACATTGTCCTCAATGTTTAAGCATGTGGGAGTAAACTCCCCTACACATAGGACATTATGCACTTTTTTTAAATCATGCTAAGGAAAAGACAACTAACGAGATTCCTATTTTAATATTGAGAAAATACAAAATAGTGAATCAAAAAGAGTTTAGGATAGAACCGGGAAGAAGGGAACACGGAATCACGGGTCGTCAAGAATCATCAAGAGTGGATCATTGAGCGCTCGAATCCCTGAATAGTAGAAGAGAAGAAATAGCAAACACCAACGGGTCTCCCCTACACTTAGGATAAAGATAGCTAAAAGATAGATACATGGGTTGCCTCCCAAGAAGCGCTTGATTTTTGTTCACCGAGTCGTGAGCCTGACTCGACCTTGAATACCATACGAAGAAGCATGAAACATATCCACCGGGATCAAAGACATATTTTTCGTCCATCAAATAGCATAAGCTTAAGGCTAACAAGGTAAGCCAAAGAAGAATAGGCAAGGTTCCCTTAAGCAAAGATGGAGCACGGTGGTAGCAAGGGTGAAGAGCAAGCATGTCTTCAATAGTTCCAAAGATTTTTCCTTTTATTTCATCAGACGGATACTGAGATGGCTGAAGAATATCGATACCGGGGTCGAACACCGTTTCCTTTAAGGGAAAATAGCACTCAGGCTCAGCAGAATGTGAAGATGATCCGCGAAGAAGATGCACAACCTCGTCCTCAGAAGGTGGACAAAGAGGTGTCAAATCATACGTGCTGCGGATATTGGTGTCGACCAGTTGCTTCTCCTTTGAAAGAATTTTCTTCAAATCCAAAGTAGGATCAAGACGATAATCATTAAAGTCCAAAGGAGGTGCATCACTCTCATGAGGGAAGTAAGTATTAAGAAAAGTTGAAAAGTCTTCCTCAAATGAGTAATCATTCAAAGTAGGATCAAGTGATGGCGGAGGATCTTCATCATGAGAAGAATCACTCGAGAGAGTATCGGCCTCATCAAAATCATCATAAATGGGCAGGTCAGGATACTCGGAAGCAAAGTCATCATAATCATCCGAATCTGAGCTAGAATCATCATCATAAGCATCAAAGATCGGTGGAGAATCATAAATGGGAGAAGGTTCCAAATTGGATAGAGAATCATCCACATCTTCTTGAAAAAGTGGATTATCAATGCAAGACTCGAATAGAGGATTGTTGTAGATGACAAAATCATCGAGCACATTAATCATATTCGCAGATTCTCGTCCAAAGGATTTGCTTGTAAGCTTCCCCATTTTAAAAACTTGGGCATCATCCCCGACTCTTAAGATTAACTCACCTTCGGCAACATCAACTAAAGCTCGTCCGGTTCTCAAGAATGGCCGACCAATTATTAAAGGAATACGAGGGTCCATTTCATAATCAACAACGACAAAGTCGACCGGGAAAGTAAATGTGCCAACTTTAATGAACACGTCTTCGGCAATACCAACGGGGTAAGCGAGAGTGCGATTTGCATGTTCATGAGTCATCTTTGTTGGAGTAAGGTCGGGTAATGATAGTGTTTTCCAAACACTTAATGGCATGAGATTTATACTGGCCCCGAGATCAGCAAGGGCAATAAATTCTTCGGTTTTGTTAAAGATGCAAGGCAACACAAAACGACCGGGATCTCCAAGTTTTTCCGGAAGTTCTTTAAGAATAATTGCAGAACAGTTTTCATTTAAGCGTGTGTTGGCGAGCTCAATCAGCTTCTCCTTCTTGTTCAGCAATTCCTTGAATGCTTTCACAAATTTCGGCATGTGGACAAGTGCTTCGACAAGGCTAATGTTGAAATTTATTTGAGAGATCATCTTCAAATATCTCGACACTTAAGAGTCATCCTTGGTTAGCATTGTGGTCTTGCCTAGCCGTGAAGGATAAGGGATATTAGGTTTAGGTGATGAAGGTGTGGGTGTAGCAAGTAAAGGTTGAGATGTTGAAGGGTTCTTCTTGGGGACATCGTCATGACGAGGCGAAGACGGTAATGGTGCACTAATACTAGGTGTAGGAGGAGTAGGGATAAATGGTGGTGGAGGAGGTGTAGATGATGGGGGTGGGATAGGTGGTCCTACTATGGTAACTCCACTACGGGTAGTAATAGCACTCACATTCGCTCGCGGATTGGTGACGGTGTTTGAAGGGAGAGAACTCGAAGTAGAAGGTTGAGTTGTGGGCAAGAAACTAGCCATCATAATCTTTATATCATTCGTTTGATTGCTGAAGGAGGATTGGATATTATCTCGAAGCTCGGATCTAATTTCATTTCCTTGGTTGGTAATATCTCCTTTCAAATTGATAATTTGGCTCTGCAGATTCTTGATTTGCTCACCTTTGGTTCTCATTATGGCTTCAACATCTTGATTGATGGATGGGGCTTGTTGAGCGGGTAGGTTATAAGGATTAGAAGCTCGAGGTGGTATTTGGTTGCTTCTATTGTAGTTGTTGGCGGGGTTTTGGTTTTGAGGAGAAAAACCGGGTGAAAGGTGGTTGTTGGACCGGTAACTTAGCAAATTTCTATCCCCTTGAGGTCGAGCTTGGTAATTTTCCGGTGAATAATTACCATAAGCTGCATACACGTTTTCCGGATTTCCTTGAGTAGAAGGACAATCAGTGTATGAGTGAGGACCGCCACATGTCTCACAAGAAGGTGTAACCGCTTTAACTTGATGTTGTTGGTTTGTAGCGAGAAGCAAGATATTTTTGTTCATTTCAGTCATCATGCGGGTGAATTCGGTCATGTCGGGGTTTGCTGAAGTAGAAGAAACATTGACTCTAGGGTTGTTCCTTGAAGAAGCGGAGGAATCCCAATTTTTGTGGTGAGTAGTCATGTTCTCAATAAGCTCTCTACACTCCTCGGGTCTCCTTTTCATAAATGTGCCACAGGCGGCTGCATTAATCGTATCACGATCTCGAAAAGTCAAACCGTTGTATAAAGTATCAATTAAGGTCACAGGGAGCATGTTGTGGTTTGGACAACGATCAATCAAGACATTATATCTTTCCCAAGCATCAAAAAGAGATTCATCGGGTTCTTGCATGAAATCGCTGATTTGATTGCGAAGGCTCGTGACCATGGATGGTGGAAAGTAGCGCGACAAAAAGCGTTGAGTCATGTCATCCCAAGTATGAATTGAATTCTTTGGAAGAAGATCAAACCATTTCTCGGCGTGGTGTGATAAAGTATGTGGAAAGAGTTGAAGGCAAAGAACATCCATTGTGGCACCGGTGCACTTCATGCTTTGGGTGATTGTAATGAACTTGTCGAGGTGTTTGTTGGAATCATCAACGAAAACTCCGGAGCCGTGATTTGCATCGGCGCAATCGGTCCTCCTCGTCCAAACATGGTAGGTTGACAAAGCTCCTCCATTGTCTGAAGATCGGGCTGTGGAAGAACATTGTTGTTATTATTGAGGTGCGGTGGATTATTGTTGTTGACACCTGCCATACTTAAATCTTCTCGAGTCTCGGGCTCTTGATAATTAGAAGATCTAGTACGCATACACCTACAAAGGCAAAAGAAAACAATACCAAACGCAAAGACAATATATATACACAATAAAAATAAAATCTTTTTGGATTTTTGAAAATTTTAATTTTTATGGATTTTTTAACAATTTTTTTTTTGAGCAAGAAAATAACGCTCACAAGTGAACGGATCCCAAAAAGCAACGCGTCTCTCACAGAAAACCGTTAATCTTTACGAAAAGAGTCGGCAGCAGCGCCATTTGATAACTGTCTTTTGGCCAGGTAAAAAGTTTCTTTGTCATGTGTCTAATCGAATTGATCTGGTTAACTATGCGACTCAGTCGTTCTTTGGTGGAACAAATAGTTGTGTCGTTGTAGTAATTAAAATGTGCAAGACTTAAAACTAAATGACGTTAAAGTAAATCTAACTCTAATTTAAAATAAATGGCAAGTATTTAAAAGCGTGACTAAAATTAAAAGGCGATAAAAGTAAATAACGCAAACTTAAATCTATCTAAGGCAAACTTAAAACGCAACTAAAACTTAAAACTAAGGCAAGGCTAAAATAAATCTAAGGCAAATAAACATAAAGTGCAACTAAGGAAAAAGGCGGGAAAAGTAGAGCTTGAAAATTAAAGAATTAAAAAGAGAAACTAAAAATAACCTGAACACAGCTTATCCGGAATAATCCTTCGTTCCGAATAAACATTCATCCGGAATGTCACCTTCGTTCGGAATGTTCTTCTTCACTCGGAATATTCACCAAAAACCTTGATCCGGAATAAATCCTTCATCCGGAATATGTCACTTATCCGGAATAAAGACTTGATTCGGAATACTAGCTTTGATCTGGAATGTTGCTGATCCGGAATATTATTCCGAATTAACTCTTTGATCCGGAATGTTTTAATATTCCGAATAAAACTCTTTGATCCGGAATAATAAATTATTCCGGATGAACTTGCTGATCCGGAATATAATTTGATTCGAAATGAGAGGTTGATCTGGAATGTGGACTTGATCCGGAATATTCTGTTGATCCGGAATGTTCTGTTGATCCGGAATGTTGTGCTTGATCCGGAATATGTCACTTATTCCGGATGAACACCCTTCGTTCGGAATAACCAAGAAACACACCTTCACTCGGAATAACTGGGCTTGATCCGGAATATTCCTGGGAAAAATAAGCAGACAAGCGAAGAACAAGGAGAACATGATTAATACGGATCTAATAAAAACTAAACAAAATCAACCACAACATTAAATCAAACTAACCAATAAACATCTACTAAACATAAACAAAGAATCCAAATCAATAAAACTAACAAAACTAATCAAAATAATCAAAACCCACTTTAATCAAATCAACAAAAATAAGAACATGAACATGAACAAATAAACATAAAGATCAAAGATCAAAGATTAAAGAAAGGTAGATAGGAGATGAACAATAAAAATAAAGATTGACAAGAATTAAAAGAAAAATTACTTGAAATTAAAAGTATTTAAGGTGCAAGACAAGGTATTTAAATTTGACAATAAAGTAAATGACATGTATTTAAATGTGCAAGTAATTAAAATGGAAGAGCATAGTTTGTCAAACTAGCCAAAAAAATGAAATGTTAATCCTAAAGTTCTATTTATAGGGGAGGATTAGTGAGTGCTTAGGAAGCTTCCTCCCCTCTTTCATCTTTCCTTAATTGCATGCTTAGTCCTTAATCTCCTTAATCTTCTTAAATCTTGGACTTTAATGACTTTGTCTCGGGATTTATTTGAACTCGTCTTATAATTCTTCAATAAATTAGACTTGAGTTCTTCGGCTTTTAGTAAACTTCCGTCTTTTGACTTTTTCTTCGATAAATCTTCAGAATTGGTCTTGGACTTCCGTTCTTTTTGCACTCTTGACTTCGTCTTTCGTCTTTTTCTTCGATAAAAGCCCGTGAATGCCCGTGTTTTATCCACTTTCACCTTTTCGTCCTAAATCACAACAAAAACACAAACCACGCATAATTCCGACATAAATGACATAAAATACACGTTTTGGCTCGGTTATTATTGTAATTAAGTGGTAAAAAGGATGGGTGTTTACACACCTATCAAATGGCTCGACGAACTTAACGAAGGAACCATTCGAACATGGAAAGGTGTTAGAACTGCTTTCATTAGCCGATTATTTCCTCCTGCCCTATTTGAAAAACTCCTCGGAGAAATCCGAAGCTTTTCTCAACAAGAACGAGAAACTCTCACTGACACACAGTTAAGAATGAAAGAATTACTCAGAAACTGCCATGGTCATGGACTTAAGAAAGAAGGAATAATCAAGATTTTCTATCATGGTCTTGACGATGCTACCCAAGATGCATTGAATGCCGCAGCATGCGGAATTTTCCGTTACAAAACCCCTAACCAAGCTTACCAATTATTGGATGACAAATTCCTACTTAAGCTTGATTGGTCCAAAAACCACAAAAACAAAAACTCACGAAAAACCGTAGCTTTTGCCGAAGGAAGCAACAACCCAACCAACACCGATAAAATTATGGCTCAAATGGATGCCATGTCTCTTAAGATTGAAGAGATAAAACACAAAATCTGCAAACACTGTGGATGAAACCATCCTTCTAGTGAATGTGATGACGATGACACACCCATGACGAAGGAAGAAGAAGCCAAATTTATGAATACCTTTCGTCGAACTCGATTTTATAACGATTATCGTAATCGCGACCGCGATAATTAAAGATCAAATGATAAACCAAGTTATGATCGAGACGAAAAGAAACCCACTCAAACCAAAGACAAAAACAACTTTGAAAACAAAATCGACAACTTTATAGAATCTCAAAGAAAAACCAACATTTTTGTTCGAGAAACATTCACTGACTTCTAAACTAAGTTCGAAACCACAACCAAAAATCATCAAGCTTCCATTCAAAACCTTGAAGCTAATTTGATCGTTTGGCCGATAAACAATCGAATCGCGCTTCTGGTTCTCTACCAAGCAACGCCAACCCAAATCCCAATAACAACAACAAATATCAACCCCCACAAGCTCGTAACAAGCAAGTGAATGACTTATTCACGTAGAGCAGTTTATCTTACGAATCACTTACCAAACCTACTCAAGTTACACTAATCGAAATTCCATTCGATAGGGATATTGAGGATGAAGCCCAACCAACCCATACCAAACCAACTGGAAACCCAACACCCAAACCATATAAACCAAAAGTACCATATCCACAATGTTTACGCAAGCAAAAGATGCAAGCTAAGTATGGTAAATTCCTAGACATAATACAAGAAGTTTGAATTAAAATGCCTTTAGTCGATGTTCTGGCTGGAATGCCAAATTATGTCAAATTTATCAAAGAAATTATCAAGAGCAAGCATAAGTTTGAAGAAGTTTCTTCAACTTTTCTAAACGATGAATGTTCTGCCATTATCCAAAACAACGTACCACCAAAATTGGGTGATCCTGGAAGTTTCCTAATCCCATGTACTTTTCCTCACTCATACTCTTGCAACACCTTGGCTGATCATGGCGCAAGTATCAACCTCATGCCATACTCTTTGTATGCTAAACTCTCTAAAAACGTTTTGAAACCCACAAAAATGAGCGTTCAACTCGCGGACCGTTCTTTCCAATACCCAATGGGGATAGCTGAAAACATGCTCATAGAAGTTGGAAAATTTGTTTTTCCTGTTGACTTTGTAATCTTAGAAATGGAAGAAGATAGCAAGGTACCACTTATCCTTGGTAGACCTTTCTTACATACAGCTGATGCTATAATTAGAGTAAAGCAAAAACAACTCAACTTTGGAGTTGGAGAAGATAGAATTTATTTTTCTATCGACGAAGCTATGAAACACTCATACTATAATGACGATACTTGTTTTAGTATCGATGTCATTGAAGAAATCGTTGAAGCCGATTTCGACGCTCTTCTTGATGAAGGATGCGAAATTTTGCATTGTCTCGAAGGAACTATCATCGAAGAAGATCTTTTTGCTGAATTTGATGCCTTCATAACTGATCATACCGATGATGAACCAATCATAAAAACCGAAGAAGAAATCGAAACCCCATTTGAAACCATAACTTCTGAAACCGATTTCAAAGTCAAGAAATCTGTTGAAGAAGCTCCTACAGATTTAGCACTTAAACCTCTTCTTGAACACCTAGAATATGCGTTTCTTCACGAAGAAAAAATACTCCCTGTAATTATTTCATCCTAACTTTCGGAAGAACACAAAGACGATCTAATTGACATTCCCAAGAAGCATAAACAAGCCTTTGCTTGGAAAACTTCTGACATTCCTGGCATATGTCCATCGTTCTACAAACACAAAATCCAACTTTTGGATAACAAGAAACCAACTGTTGAAAAACAACGAAGATTAAATCCTAACATGAAGGATGTTGTTAAAAAAGAAATCCTTAAACTCTTAGACTCTGGAATAATATACCCAATCGCTGATAGCCCATGGGTTAGTCCTATTCATTGTGTACCTAAAAAGGGAGGTATCACTGTAGTAACTAACGAAAACAACGAATTAGTACCAACACGAACCATCACCGGATGGTGACTTTGTATTGATTATTGAAAACTAAATAATGCAACCGCGAAAGATCATTTTACTTTACCCTTTATGGATCGAATGTTAGAAAGACTCGCAGGAGATGAATACTTTTGTTTCCTTGTTGGTTTTTCTGGATACTCTCAAATCCCAATCGACCCTATGGATCAAGAGAAAACCACGTTTACTTGTCCATTTGGAACTTACGCTTATAGGTGAATGCCTTTTGGCCTATGCAATACACCTACTACTTTTCAGAGGTGTATGATTGCAATCTTTCACGATATGATTGAAGAATCAGTCGAATTCTTCATGGAAGATTTTTTCGTCTTTGGATATTCTTTCGGCACATGTCTAAACAATCTTGACAAAATGTTAGCACGATGCGAAGAAGCAAATCTTGTGCTAAACTGGGAAAAATGTCACTTTATGGTTAAAGAAGGAATTGTGCTTGGACACAAAGTGTCTGGAGCCGGCCTTGAAGTTGACAAAGCAAAAATAGGCGTGATCGTAAAACTCCCACCACCTACTAATGTAAGAGGCATTAGAAGTTTCTTAGGTCATTCTGGTTTTTACCGACGATTTATCAAAGACTTTGCAAAAATCGCAAGACCTTTAACTCAACTTCTAGAAAAAGAAAGAACGTTCAATTTTAATGACGAATGTTATTCAGCATTCAAAATACTTAAAGAAAAACTTACATGCACACCCATTGTTACAAGCCCTAATTGGAACCTTCCATTTGTGCTTATGTGCGATGCTAGTGAACATGCCCTTGGAGCCGTCCTTGGACAAAAAGATGGTAAACAAATTCATCCCATCTATTTTGCAAGTAGAAATCTTAACGCAACCCAACAAAATTATACAATTACGAAAAAAGAACTCATGGTTGTAGTTTACGCGTTTGACAAATTTCGATCCTACCTCGTATTGTCAAAAACGATAGTTTACACCGATCATTCAGCTTTAAAAGACTTATTCAAAAAGCAAGACGCCAAACCTCGTCTAATATGATGGATATTGCTTTTACAAGAATTTGATTTTGAAATTAAAGATAAAAAAGGAGCTGAAAATGTTGCTGCCGATCATTTATCTCGCAAAGTGAATGATGATTCTAGCGATGATGAAATCGATGATTTTCCCGATGAGCATAAAATGCAAGTAAGTACTAACAAAACACCATGGTTCGAAGACTTTGAAAACTATTTGGCTATAGGTATTTTAACGAAAGGGAATGACGCACCAACAAAAGAAAAGATTTTTCTCTGAACTAAAAAAATACTTTTGGGACGATCCTTACTTATTTAGAATCTGTCCTGATGGAATAATCCGACGTTGTATTTCCGGATTTGAATCTAGAAAAATTCTCGATGAATGTCACTACGGACCGACCGGAGGACATTACGCCGCGAACACCACCGCTAAAAAAGTGTTCGACGCTGGCTTTTATTGGCCAACAATAATGCGTGAAGCTCATACCTTAGTACGACTCTACGAAGCATGGAAAAGGACTGGAAATATTTCTAAAAGAGATGAAATCCCTCTAAACAACATCCAAGTCTGCGAAATCTTTGACGTGTGGGGTATCGACTTCATGGGACCATTTCCTAAATCTTACAAATGTGAATACATTTTAGTCGCCGTCGACTATGTATCGAAAAGGGCCAACGCTCAAGCTTTACAACAAACGATGCCAGAGTTGTTATCGCAATCTTAAAGATATTATTCTGTCATTTTGGAATGCCAAAAGCACTAATAAGCGATAGAGGAACTCATTTCTATAACAAACTCATGGAAAATGTTATGAAAAGATATGGAGTGAACCACCGATTTTCCACATCTTACCACCCTCAAACGAGTGGCCAAGTTGAAAACACTAATAGAGCTCTCAAACGTATACTCGAAAAGACCGTTCAAAACAACCCTGCTTGTTGGTCTAAAAAATTAGAAGATGCTCTATGGGCCTTTCGTACCGTATTCAAAACACCAACTGGAACCACACCGTACAAACTGTTGTATGGAAAAACATGCCATCTGCCAATAGAAATTGAACACCGTGCATATTGGGCAGTTAAAAACTGCAACCCAGATCTTATTGTAGCCGGAGAAAAATGTAACTTTCAACTTCACGAGTTAGATGAATTTCGACATCACGCTTATGAAAGTTCACGATTATATAAAGAACGAACCAAAGTTTGGCATGATCGTAAATTATGACAAAGAAAATAATTCAAAAAAGGAGACAAAGTACTTCTCTTTATCTCGAAATATAAATTCAAGCAACCTAAGCTTACTTCGAGATGGACTGGACCTTATATAGTGAAACACCAATATCCATCTGGATATGTTGAATTATATGGTCAAAACAATAGCACCTTTATAGTCAATAGGCATAGACTTAAGCTCTACCATGAAGAAGAACACTATAATGAAATCGAAGGAGAAGAAATTTCTTTCTTCTTAAAATAGATCCGAGTAGCTGAGTCTGGCTGAAGACTCTAAACTTAGCGCTATTCGGAAGGAAATCCGTATTTTATCCCCACTTTTCAACTTAAGTGTGGAGGAGGACATGTAAATAAATAAAACCGTCCGTGTATATATTGCATGTGTTTTGTTTTGTTTTATAGCATGCAGGAAAATAGCCAATTGGAGCTCTAAGCTGGATTCATCTCTCGAAGTCCTGCAATTTTCTACTAAGCCCCAGGAAGTTCTCGTTTCCCTTTGCATTTTTCCTATTTTTAATATTTTATCAGTTATTACCTCGAGGACAATGTTCAACTTAAGTGTGGAGGAGGTGACAAATAGAAAAAATGAAATAATAAAAAAAATATAATAAAATTTCTCCACATGAAAATCTTTTTGAAAAACAATAAATATATATATGTTTTGTAAATAAATAAGTTTTTAGCAAAGCAAAAATCTCATTGATTGAAATTATAAATTAGCACAAAATCCATTTCCCCAATATGTGAGTAAAACTTAGCCTTATATTTATCTATTTTGTGTGAAAGCCGATAATCGGGTATGCTTCAGAATTTGTGCTTTATCATCATTTACAAAACCGCAGTGAGATTAATTTATAGATATATTTGAAAGGAAGCAAAATAAAATCACCCTTATATCATTTTAGTTAAGTTACACTGGCTTACTAAAATATGTGGTACTCGTACGCATATGTTATATTATCCATTGTGCCAATATCCTTATATGTTATGCCTAACCACTTGTCAAGTTATAAAAGTTTATGATATTCTCTTAATATATATATATATATATAAAGAAAAAAAACAGTCAAGTATTCTAGTATAGTTTGTTCTATAACTTTGACAAAGGCATATACTTTTTGATCCTACATCCACATCATTTATCACGTTTTGCTTCTTTGAAAATTTATCTGGTGCTCACGCCGCAACGGTTATGTTTATGTGTCTTGTACAAAAATATGGTAGCTATCTATTTTATGACCGAGCTAATTGAGTGTTACCTTACAATTACCCTTTTGTGAGTGACATGTCTGTGAACTAAAAATCCAAACACTATCGATGTGAGGTGCTGAATTTATTTTGTCATTTGCTTTTGCTACTCATAAAAATTAAATCATTTTCCTATCATACTTCACAACACTTAAAAACATTTTTAAAATTGAATTTGTTTTCTCGCTTTGATTGCTTGAGGGCAAGCAATAGCTAAGTGTGGAGGAATTTGATAACGACCTAATTATACGTATTCAACCTATCATTATAATGCCACTTTGTAGTATAAATTAGAGCTTTAGATACTTAATATATTGTGTTTTATATGCAAATATAAAGTATGAAGTAGCAAAGTGAAGATATGCAAAAGGGGCCTCAATATGCAATAAAGCCGAAGTTATTAAAAGAAGATTCTGAATCGCCCATAAGTGCGGCGCACAAAGTTGTAAGTGCGGCGCACATTCGCATCTCCAAAGTGCGGCGCACTTGAGGAGAAGTGCAGCACACATTTGACCCCAGACATCGCTATAAATAGAGGCCATTTTCACTCATTTTAGACACACTCTCCTTCTCAATACTCCATAGCTCGAGTATTTTAGTCCTTTTAGTAAATTTTTAGTATTATCCACTTTTGGGAGATACTTGTAACGAGAGTATTCCACTCTTCGATTATTGGAGGAACGATACAATCGTGACACTTGTGTACTCGTTTATTCAATCCAATCTAAGTATTATGTTCTCTTACTCTTTCCAATTGTTACTTTGATTACTATGTTAGGAAGCTATTTGTGACTATATGGGTATGTGACTATGATTAGTGATGATGCTATGATATGATCCTTTATAAATGATTTCAAGCTAATGTTGTAGAACCATTTTACCTCCTAGTTCTACAAACAATATTTTATCTAAGTTGATTTGTTACGATAGTTTGGCGTTGAGAAACGCAAATTGTTATAATAAGTTTTCTAGAACTTGTCTATGGTCATGAATCTTTGGTTGGAGAAATCCGCTTAGAAACTTGATAAAATATTGAACTTGTTGGCAACTTGTTTTGAGCTTAATCGCTTAAATAAACATAAGTCTTGAATCAACCCAAGTAAACTATGTAAACGCCGTTTTGACGAAAAAGGATTATCACTCTTTACCTACATAAACATATATCGATCATTATTATCATCATCACGAACTTATACGAACTATCCCATATTAGTCATATTTGTTATTATTGATATTACTTCAACCATTTATTTCTTCAATTGTTATCTTGATTACCAAAACGAAACTAAGTCTCAGCGAACGATCTTGGCTTACCACTACAAAGCTAATTACGAACGAAAGGGTATACTTGCCCGTGTTTGTCTTCTAGTCCCTTGTTTTGTCTAAACCTTGTTATATAAATTTAAGACTTGCAAATGAACATCAGTCTTGCTCATCTGATTAATTGTGTATTTTACTGTAGCAAACGCCAAAGCTCAAGCTCTGAAAAAGCTTGAGCCTTGACCCTTGTTACTGCTTATTTTTGTTGTTTTGGTTATCCACATGTACCAAAGGACAAGACATAACACCCAAGGCGTGACTGTTGTAGTCTCCTTGGGTGTTAGACTGTAGTAGTCCCTTTGCTCTACACATTTCATCATAAGCCCATATTTCAAGGGGAGCTTGTGTTTGGTAACACATCAGCTCAAACTCAGGTGGTGTGGATGTACACCACCATTGGTTAGGCTTTGAAAACATGTATTCACTTGATTGGTTTTTGATTATTGGTATATGTGAATTGGTATGTTATTATTCTTGTGTCTAGTTAAGTTTCGTTTATGCTTCTTATATGCTCTTTACATGCTTTTTTGTTTAATTCAAATAGTGAAGTTGGTTTATTAAGAAAGTTATTTGAAAAATCTTGGTTCTAGTTGTTTAAGGGGTGTTTGGTTTTATGACTTATGGGACTTGGGTGACACAAGACCCAATTTAGATAGATCATACATGTTCCTTAGTTGTTAAAAAGTTGTTTTGAATAGGTTTTAGAGGTAATTTCAGAGTTTTAAGAAATTTGGTATCATAAAATTTGCATAAAACAGTCAGATTATATCAGTAGGCTTTTAAGTATGTGGTTTTTAGATTTCAGAGTTAAAATCTTGTAATTTGTTAGAAGTATAGGTAATATAGGGTTTGGTGTATGCAAGTAGTGATTTTGTTATGTTCTGAGCAAGCTAGGCCTGGTTAAAACTCACTTTATTTCACATTGTATCAACAAAAGTTGCCCAGACCACTTTCTGTATACAGTAACTGCATATTGTCTATTTGTGTGATTTTTAGTGCTTGTACCTGCCTGTTTTCTTGCTTATCTTGACTCCCCATACTTCCATGAGTGTGGGGGTGCCTTTGGTATCTAAAATAACCAAGTAACAAACAAGGAATCAAGCTAAAACGATTTTCTGAGGTTCATCAGTGGGAAAACTTTCCCACTGCTAGTCCATTTGTAGCCACTGCTACACAAAAAGACAAAGCCAACAGACCTGTCACCATCAATTCTCTTCATTTTTGTCTTTAGTGCATTTATTTTAACATTTTGTAGATTTTTCAATTTTCATATTTTAAAATATTTATTTTAAGAATTTTCATAAAGTTTATTTTTATTTTACTGTTCATTTTAATATTTTTAGATTTAAATTAAGTTTTAATTAGTTTTAATCAAAACTATTTTTGTCTTTTAGTGTTAAAAGGTAATATTTGTAAGTTTTCAAATTTTCCTATTTTCAGTAATTTAGTTTAAGATTTTTAGAAAGAAAATTTTATTTTTTACACTCTTTTATTATTTTTAAGATTAATTTAAGGTTTAATTAGTTATTATTTAAACTGTTTTTGTCGTATTAGGATAAATAGTATATTTTTCCAACTTTTTCATTTTTCTACTGTTTAGTTAAGTGTTTTAGGATTTTTGAAAAAGTAAAATTAATTTTCTCATTATTTTATTATTTTTTATGATTATTTTAGTTTAAAAAGTGTTTTTAGTATTTTAAAAATAGAAAAATAGTTTCAAAAGTTTATAAAAATTACTTTTTAGTGTTCAATTAATATAAGTAAGATATTTTTTTGATAAAATAATATTTTGGGTTTTTTGTTAATTATATTCAATTTTAGGGCTTTAATTAGCCTTTAAAAATGAATATTTAATTAATAAAAGGTTTTAAAATTTATTTATTGATATTTTACTCTTATTTATATTATTTTAGACTTAATTTTAATTTATAATAATTTTTAGCTTTAATTTTTAATTTCGTCGCGTTTTACGTATTTACGTTCGCGTTTTACGTCATTCAACGTAGTTTAATCGTAGTATAGCTTGTCTTTTAATTTTTCTCTTCTCAAAAAAATGACACTAATCCAAAAAAATTTTTTATATAATTGCCATTAAACAACTACACCTCCGCCGAGAACGAACTTGGACTTTTCGTCTTTACAGTTTTCCTAAATCGTATCGATTAATACTTGCCCGCTTTATACTCCTTTTTCCTAAAAGGGTATAGAAATACGTACATCAATTTATTTGTTTTTTTTAATTCTTGCATAATTTATTTTCAGCAAATTAATTTAGGTATTCAAAAAGTTTTTAGAAAAATTTCTTTCTTAAATCATTTTTGAAGATCCAAGTTTTATAAATTTTGAATAATCTTGACTTGACAAATCAACGTTATAAAAAGGGTATAGAACTTGTTATTTGTTTTAGTCTAAATTTTCCTTGTTAACATTTTTGATTTTAAGACTCTCATAAGTCTTGCTCATCTGATTAATTGTGTATTTTACTGTAGCAAACGCCAAAGCTTGAGCCTTGACCTTTATTACTGCTTGTTTTTGTTGTTTTGGTTATCCACGTGTACCAAAGGACAAGACATAAAACCTAAGGCTTGACTGTTGTAGTCTCCTTGGGTGTTGGACTGTTGTAGTCCCTTTGTTCTACACCGTTCATCATAAGCCCATATTTCAAGTGGAGCTTATGTTTGGTAACACATCAGCTCAAACACAGGTGGTGTGGATGTACACCACCACTGGTTAGGCTTTGAAAACTTGCATTCACTTACTTGGTTTTTGATTATTGGTATATGTGAATTGGTATGTTATTATTCTTGTGTTTAGTTAAGTTTCGTTTATGTTTCTTATATGCTCTTTACTTGTTTTTTTGTTTAATTTAAATAGTGAAGTTGGTTTATTCAGAAAGTTGTTTGAAAAATCTTGGTTCTAGTTGTTTAAGGGGTGTTTGGTTTTGTGACTTATGGGACGTGGGTGACACAAGACCCAAGTTAGATAGATCATACATGTTCCTTAGTTGTTAAAAAGTTGTTTTGAATAGGTTTTTGAGGTAATTTCATAGTTTTAAGAAATTTGGTATCACAAAATTTGCATAAAACAGTCAGATTATATCAGTAGGCTTTTAAGTATGTGATTTTTAGATTGAAGAGTTAAAATCTTGTAATTTGTTAGAAGCATAGGTAATCTAGGGTTTGGTGTATGCAAGTAGTGATTTTGTTATGTTTTGAGCAAGCTAGGCCTGGTTAAAACTCACTTGATTACACATTGTATCAGCAAAAGTTGCCCATACCACTTTCTGTATATAGTAACTGCATATTGCCTATTTGTATATTTTTAGTGCTTGTACCTGCCTGCTTTCTTTCTTATCTTGACTCCCCTCACTTCCATGAGTGCTGGGGTGCCTTTGGTATCCAAAATAACCAAGTAACAAACAAGGAATCAAGCTAAAATGGTTTTCTGAGGTTCATCAGTTGGAAAACTTTCCTACTGCTAGTTCATTTGTAGCCACTACTACACAGAAAGACAAAGCCAACAGACCTGTCACCATCAGTTCTCTTCATTTTTGTCTTTAGTGCTTTTATTTTAACATTTTGTAGATTTTTCAATTTTCCTATTAAATATTTATTTTAAGAATTTTCATAGTTTATTTTTATTTTACTATTCATTTTAATATTTTTAGATTTAATTTAAGTTTTAATTAGTTTTAATCAAAACTGTTTTTGTCTTTTAGTGTAAAAAAGTAATATTTTTAAGTTTTTCAAATTTTCCTATTTTCAGTAATATAGTTAAAGGTTTTTAGAAAGAAAATTTCATTGTTCACACTCTTTTGTTATTTTTTAGATTTAATTTAAGGTTTAGTTAGTTTTTATTCAAACTGTTTTTGTCTTTTTAGGATAAAAAGTATATTTTTCTAACTTTTTCATTTTTCTACTGTTTAGTTAAGTGTTTTAGGATTTTTGAAAAAGTAAATTTAATTTTCTCATTGTTTTATTATCTTTTAATGATTTTATTAGTTTAAAAACCGTTTTTAGCAGTTAAAAAATATAAAAATAGTTTTAAAAATTTAGGAAAAGTACTTTTTCGTTTTTAATTAATATAAGTAAGATATTTATTTGATAGAATAATATTTTTGGGCTTTTTGTTAATTATGTTTAATTTTAGGGCTTTAATTAGGATTTGAAATTGAATATTTTAATTAATAAAAGGTTCTAAAATTTATTTATTGAATTTTTAGTCTTATTTATATTATTTTAGACTTAGTTTTAATTTTTAATAATTTTTAGCTTTAATTTTTAATTTCGTCGCGTTTTACGTATTTACGTTCGCGTTTTACGTCATTCGTCGTAGTTTAATCGTAGTATAGTTTGTCTTTTATTTTTTCTCTTCTCAAACCCAAAAACGACACTAATACAAACATTGTTTTTATATAATTGGCATTAAACAACTACACCTCCACCGAGATCGAACTTGGACTTTTCGTCTTTACGGTTTTCCTAAATCGTATCGATTAATACTTGCCCGCTTTATACTCCTTTTTCCTAAAAGGGTATAGAAATACGTACATCAATTTTGGCGCCGCTGTCGGGGAGGTGTGTGTAGCCATATATATATCGTGTTTGTGTGAGTAGTTCATTTTCGCTTTTCAATTTTTAGAAAGCGTAAATAACGTACATACTCGTTTGTTATTTTTTATACTATATTACAATATCCAACTAAATCGTGTTTAGTTTTCCTAAATTAAACACACAACAATCTTTTAGTATATTATAGAAATATTCGTTTTCGTTTTTCTTGTGAATATTATTAATATATTGTACTAGGTATGACAATAAATTTACAATATCTCCAAAAGCGTGAAAACGCAACCTTAATTGGGATTTCATCACTCAATTATTGTATTTGAATCCAAAGCAAAATCAAAAGGCAAAATAGATAAATACTTTCGTGAGGCTTAATTATGATTAACACAAACTATAAGGTGGGTATAACGCGGTTGTATTTCACGACCTAAGGGAAAAAGGCTCTTAAGTGCTTAGCGCGCCTCGTTTCCCCCGCTTGCTTGTGCGTGTTTTGAGAAAGAGGGCTAATCGAGGATTTTCCGCCCAAGTATTATCTACGTATCATATATATTTTATTGTTTTCAAGATTAAACCCTCTTGAACGTTTTGGTCTTCCACCAACGTTCTAAAGTCATCGAAGGCGTTAACCCCACGTGATCGTTTTCATTCCTTGAGGCTCCTTTAATCGAGAAATTGATTCGAGGAGAGATTTGTAGATTTGAGTCTACGTAATACACCAAAAATCCAAAAAAATAAAAAAAACAATCAAAAACCAAAAAAATTGAAAAAACGAAAAACCCCAAAAAGAATATTCTTTGCTACCCCCATTCTCTATGTTAGTGCATGCGCACTCGATCGAAGGGTTATTCTAATTCTAGCGACACTTCGAATCGACGCAATCGAAATCGAAGGAATCGACGACGTAGACGAGAATTAGAAACCGACGTTCCTAATATCGTTGTTGAAGAAATCGTAGACAAGATGGCCGACAATTGTTCGATGATGGAATTGATCCAAGCACCCACCGAGGGTTATGGAGACGTGATGCGTCCATTGTGGTTAGATTTGGAGAACAAGTTTTAAATTTATAAACACGAATTACTAGATTGACTAGAAACGCACGGGCAAGTATAACCCTTTCGTTTGTGTATAGCTTTTATGTGGTAATACCGAGATCGTTCACGGGGATTTGGAAAACCTATGATCATTCAAAAATAAAACTATAATCTTTGATTGTAGCAATTGGTGACAAACAAGTAACAAGTAAAAATGATGAAATGAATAATAAGATTAAAAGCAACACTTGGTAAAGAC
The DNA here is from genome assembly GCA_025667525.1 of Glebionis coronaria. NCBI lineage: Eukaryota > Viridiplantae > Streptophyta > Magnoliopsida > Asterales > Asteraceae > Glebionis > Glebionis coronaria. The sequence continues at coordinate 360,365,693 of CM046881.1, forward strand.
TAGTTTAGGCATCCGTAGTGGTTTGATTGTGATGACACGTTTAACAAATATGATTATGATAATTAGATGGATAATCCAATTTATTGTTTTCAAAAGCTTCAATCCTCGTCAAGACTTTGGTTAAAGAAAACAAGCATTAGACTCAATCACTCAATTCAAGACTTAATCCAATTTCAACAAATTCGATTCACGGTCGTTTCATGAATTTGCTAACACTTATAATTATGTTTCTTGATAATCAAAACTTCTTAAGACGTGATCAATACAAAAGATAGCTAATCATAGACAAACCGGCTATGACTTGTTGATAGAAAATAACCCTTTTGACCTATGAAATCTTTACCAACAAATTAAGTTTTGATAACAATTGTCACATGAAACATAATTACTAATGGTTCAAAGGAAAGCTTGACATTGAAATAAACATAAATCACAATAACAACCACTACTTCATACCACAAACATCATCCTACCAAGTGTAGAATGAGATTTAGCTACTCATAACAAACAATGAAATAAACTCTGAAATAATAGTCTTACAAGTCGTAATCAAGAGCCTTACAAAGTGGAAATATGTTGCTAATAATTAGGGTATTGATCCTTAAGAGTTTTGTGATGTTAACTTTGCTTTTCGGACTCCAAAAGTGACTTTTCTTGCACCACCTTGCTCAAATCCGGGAATGGAGGTTTGGACAAGGTTGAGAGAGTTATTTTGTGGTTATGAAAGATATTATGAGATGATGCGAAGAGATATATGAGTTGTTTATGTTACATGACCCTAAGGGTCTTATTTATAAGCAAAACTGAAGGCATGGAGTGAATGCATGGCTTGGAGTCAAAGAGAAATGCTTGGAGCCAAAGGAAGTCTAGAACTTTCTTGTGTAATCTTGTGTGTTCTCCCATAATCTTGCATGAATGTAGACACAAATTCTGCCTTCACAAATGTGGGTGGCAACTTGGATCTTGCTAGTGGCAACTTGGATGAGTTTTGCTAGTGGCGACTTTATTTCTGCTGGTGGCAACTTCATGCTGAGTGACTTGTATGCTCCTTAAAAACACTTGTTCTTGCACCCGAAATTGATCTTTAACGGCTTGTAACTTGTACACGGGTCTTGAACTTGACTAGGATTCTTCGTACTCGTACTAATCTCCATATTTGCGTTGTTTTACACTTCATTCCTGCAATTGGCTACACAAAGACTTGCAAACACAATTGGGCACAAATATGCACAAAAGTATCATATATATAACCAATATACATGTACAAAAGTACGGATAATGCTCCCAAAAACATGTTGGATTTGGGCGTTATCAAATCCTCTCACACTTAAGTTTTGCTTTTCCTCAAGCAAGAAGAAAAGAAAATTAAATCCAAAGGTACATGTATTTTATAAAATTTCGATGCAAGTCTACCAAGTACAAGTACAAGATAAAACTCATCGACTTAAGTTTTTAAGGTTGAAAAATTGAGATATAAAGTCAATACCCATAAAAGTCTAGAAAGTCTTTTATTTCTAACTGCACTAATAACATATGAACTGAAGCAACATGTATCCCGACGTAGCGCATTCGCTAATCAATACTTTTTATTTCTTCTTCTTCCTTCAACTTCATAGCATTATAGCTCACTGGCTATTTATTTGTGTTTTTGAATTTTTCTTTCTTTTTATTATTATTATTATTATTATTATTATTATTATTATTATTATTATTTTCTTGGCTAAAACTCCTATCCATGGATCAACATACTTACAAAGTTCATGTTGTATTGACAAACATGGAACTTGCAACTATCTTCTATTTTTTTTGTATTTTTCTTCTACTATACGAGACTTTGACTTGGGTAAAATTGACACAAAAATGTATCTCAAATTTTCAAAAATTACCGATTGGATAGTTTCTTAGTTATTTATATACATTTGCTTGAAACTTTTTATTTACGAGGGCAAAACAGAACAAAAAATTTATAATAGCCCAAAAATATGGCAATTAAGCATCTTTTTCTTGATTTCCCTACAACCCCCTCACACTTAAGTTTATCATTGTCCTCAATTGATGAAACTGAACAAAAGTTAGGGAATAAGAGAATAACCAGAATCACGGGCATATCATGTATCATACAAGAGTCTTGTCTTCGCCTTCAACTTGCGGTACCTACAAAAAAGATAATGTAGAATAGTGATAATCTTTGATATTCAAGAGGGTGTTGTTTTCTAGTAAGAGAAAGTAGAGAGAGAAGTGAGAGAAAAACTATGTGTATTACTTATAAAAATGAAACAACCAACACCCTTTTCCATGGTGGAAAGAGGTTTATATACCAAGTCCCTTAGTGGACTTGGGCTTCCGGCCCATGAACATGCTCATAGGCCGGGCTAATGTAAATAACAATTAAACTTATACTACGAGCCTATAACTATATTGTTGGAGTGACCGAGACTTTCTTAATATGAAAAACGTATTTCCAACAATCTCCCCCAAAGGGAGGTCACTTCAAATTTACAAAGTCCTAATTAGCATGTTAGATCTTCGTTCTTGAGCTCGTAGTCCACTTTCTCTTTTCTTCTTTAACTTTTCTTCTTTTTGTGAATATGTGTTGAATAACATCAGGCTTTTGCATAGAACATGTTCTTTTGGCCTTTCACGTGCAATCTTTGTCTTCTTGTGATATTCGCCTCTTCGTGACTTCATGTCCCACATACCCATCCTTTGTTAAATTCTTAAAAGTTTTAGAGTTGATACAGTGGAAGACTTTTAGGTCAGACTTTCTTGAATTTGCTGAAATATTTGATGTAGAAGGTATAAGTATGTGAGGACGACTTCAACTGGTACACCGCAACGCCACCGTCTTCAAATGCAGCAACATAATAAGACACAAATAAAATGGCTTTGACATTTTATTCTGATTCGGTAGCATTTTACCTCCGGTCGGTGAAGACCGTTGGATGATAATAAATATCGTACTTGTGACAGGTAGCTCTAATTAAAGATCTCCTAGACAATATTTCGCGGGTAACCCGTTCTCTTTATTCGATCGTCCAAAGCTGACTGCGAACATAAAGAGTGAATCACTAGGATATCAGTTATCCTTATGATTGAAGCCGTCAATTCATGAATCCTGGAACAAGTGAATTTCAATTAAGATTTTCACCATCGTTGCTTTCCAGTTGTCACGAGCTTGATTCAAATAGAATATTGCTTGTCACCTACCGCAGTGCTGTTTGATGTTGACATTGGAAGGATTTCCACTCTTCATTGTGAACACTAAAGAGTGCCACTCTGAGTGTTCTGGCAAGATCACTTGGATAATGCGTAGAGACCCTGGAACAAGTTTAATATCAATTAAGAGTTAAACCATTGTTTCTTTCCAGTTATCACAAGATTAGTTCTTAAAGAACCACACGTGTCACCTACCATGAGCTTGTTTGATGTTGGCTCAAGCAGGATTTCCATCTTCATTGTAATACTTTCGTATTACTCAGATGTTCTCGCAATATTACAAGAATATTGCGTAGGACTCATAAAAATCTTTCTTGTTTTTAAAAATGTGTCCTAATGAGACTTTTGATAATCTCGTGGCTCTAGACTCAATAGTGCATTTTTGTTTTGGTGAGCGGAGGCTGGAGAGGATTGCCACCTTTTCAATATCATTTTATTCGGAGTGAATAAACCGATAGATAACGTGTTGAACTCCTTGACATTAAAACAAATATCTTTTGAAAGATATTTGAGTTGGTTGGGAGGGGTTGTTCATCGCATCACTGGGTCCATGATACTTTGTCTTCAAGATGAGTTGACCCAGTTTCTGCCTAAGTTGTAAGGAGGGCTTCTTTCTTTACACCCTTTATCTTTACATTTCTTTTTCATTCTTCAACCCCTTCAATGCTTACCAATACATCATCACTAGCACCTTGTTGTGATTTTTCCAGTGCTAGCATCAGTACTTGGTCGGCATTCAGCTACGTTGACAATCCATTCTCCATCTTTCCTAAGGACTTCTATTTTCTAACTATGGAATTGTCCTTGGGAAGATTCCTCTGGTTTTGGAAGAATCATTGGACTAGCACCTAATCCTACCACCCTTTTGTCACCACATCCATCGTGAATTAAGTGTGTTTTAGGTAAGTACTTGTCACCATGAAAAATCCTTGAAAACTCACTTAAGATACTTGTAATATAAATATCAAAGTTTTGTATCTTTAAGTGTTTTTGTTCATAAAAAATGCTCCCCCTTAACATGTGCAACACACATATTAAGTTGCTTGATACTTGAAGTCTTTTTCATGTTTAGCCAAATATATTATCAAGTCTCCTTAATCCCATTTTCTCCCCTTATCCAAAATGTTAACCATCAATATTTTAGATATAAATGGATTAACCAGTCATAGAACATATCAATGCTTCCCCTCAAATTAATGAGGGTTAGTTTTAGTGCTCGAGTACGATATGTTAGAAAGATTTAGAATCTCGAGAGAAATTCTTGAAAAATATCATACTTTCACACTACAACATGCCACAAAAGCCGATTATACATAAGTTGACATATTCACAGTAATAGACATATGGAGTTGACCTGATAGAAGACGATCCATAATTAAATAGATCGTTTCGTGAACCTGTGGTGAGCTCCATATGGTCTTCCACCTACGAATCGTTCCAAACTTCTTAGCAACCGGTGCTCCCTTAACTTTTCCTCGATCTTTTTAATCGCGTACTTAGCTCCTCTTTTGCATTGGGCTGTCCAGTTGTACTTGACTGCTGGAAGCGATTGACCGGCATTGAGAACAGTCAGATCATCACGAACATGTTTGACCGTACCATCACTGAATTTATGCAGTTCGGAGAATCGCATGAACTGCATGACGCCAGTCTCGTTCAGATAAAATATCCCTGCTTCTGGTGTCGTAGTCCCCATGTAAGGCCTTTTGTCCTTTGTGGAAATTACTGAGCGGAGTTGTGTGGGGACGTTGTAAGTTTAGCTGATTTTGAAAACTCTCCACTCCAAGTTGAAAATCTTCCACCCGGTGTTTGATGACGATCTTTCGAGCATATTGACAAAGGTTGGAGCTCAACGCAATGACTATCTCAGGTGGTAAATGGTCGACCTTTTCCTGAGCCAATAACAACAAAAGATCTTCAATGTCTTCAAGGCGAAGGTACTGGAGATCACTTTCGGCAATTCTGTATTGTTTTTCATCAGTACGTTTGAACACGATTACATTCAAGTAATCATAATCGAATACAGTCTGAGTAGTTGCTCGTTGTATGCTTTTAATTCTACGATCTGCAACAATAGAAGAACCTCTTTTTGGACGATGAAAGTGATTGTAAGCTAACCTTTTCTTTGCATTCCAGTGAGAGATACCAAGTGATGCATAAGTATCATAAAACTTGAGCAACTTCCTTCTCCATAACGCATCAGGTACTTTGTCTTCAATCCACGATACATTCTCCAGATTTATAGCCTTGATCCTAGTAAGTGATGTATCGTATTTCTTCGCGCCATTTTCAAGATACTCGAGATCATGAGATACGAAGTATTCTATTGGAATCGTTGCAGAACCGGCGATGATTGTGGGTGTAAGAGGTCGTAACACTAGAGTTTGAATTTTCATAGTCGTCGCTCTCATGGCCTTTGTAAGCTCATTTAAGTCATATTCAGCCTCATTATGGCTGATCTTCAAAGTATCAAAGAAATCCACATCTACGGCTGCCATTTTGAGAAGATCCGGAGTCATTGTTGGTTTCCCATGATGATACCTTAGAAAGGCCGAGAAATCGATTGGATTGTTTAGGTATTGAGTGAGCTCCATTTCTGTTGTTGTGGCAAAAGGATGTTGTGGTGCTGCATTTGTAAGCCAGAGTTGCTCCTATAAAGTGTCATCTATGATATGAGATTCAGCAAAAGTCGGTTCTGGTACATTTAAGTCTTTGACTTCCATATTGGAATTGTGCTGATCTTCAGAAGGTGTGGAAGGTTGTTCTTCTGACACCGGTATATCATCTTCAGGCATGGAGACTAGAATTTCGTCTTCTAGCATAGACCCTGTGGGTTCATCTTCATGCGTAGACACTAGAATTTCGTCTTCTTGCATAGGTTCTACAGTTTTGTTGTGAGAAGCAGTAGTAGAAACGGGTTCAGTAGACATAACTGTGTCAGTATGCTGAGATTCTGGCACAGTAGCGTCCACAGTCTTTTCTACAGTTTCAGCAACTCTTTCTTCAGCTTCCTCAATAGCTTTCTCAGTTTCCTTATCACTTTCACCCTTATTTGACTCGTCGCCATTCGTACCCGTTTTTCATTCTTATCACCCTTTCTGGATCCATTCCCGTCATTATCATTATCATCATCATCATCCTCATCCCCATCTGCATCCTCGTCCTCGTCTTCTGTGTTATCCTCATCCTCTTCTTCCTCGTTTTCTTCTTCATCTGCATCCTTATCCTTATCCTCTTCTCCTCATCCTCTTCCTCATTTTGATCATCATCACCATCGTCCTCATCACCATTACCCTTATTATCTGCCTCCTCTAGCTCGTCTTCATCCTTAGACTCAGAGTCTTCAGTATTTGTAGGTGTATCTTCAATGATTGCTTTGTTGAGATATTGTAGAACTTTTCGTTTATATTTTGATTTACGAGGCCCCATATCTTTCAGTCGTTTTGCAACAATTGCATCAGTTGAAGGGTAGATAAACCAGTACTGAAAAGAGTTGGTAGCTCCCGATCAACATATGACTTCACTTCACGTCGAATGATGTTGGTCATAGTATCATTAGTTGACCCAAGAAAGGCAGCATTCTCTTTGTCACGATTTTTCTTCTCTCTAAGAAATGTTTTATGTTGTCTTTTAAGTTTAGAAACGCTGTCGGATATTTTCTTAAGTGTCGGCTCGTCAGGTTGCGGTTCCTTGAGGGTTTGTGTGTCAGGATTGGTGATTCTTTCATTTAGTGCTGCTATTTGTTTAGCTTGAGCCTCCAGCTGTTGTTGAAGAGTCTGAATCAGTGGATCACTGACTGTGAGGAATGGGTTGGAGGTGGATGATACTTGTTGTACCGATGGTGGAGGTGTAACCACGAGTGTTAGAGAGGTTGTGGATGATACAAGTTGTTCAAGGATAGATGACGGTGTAGGTACAGTCATTTGGGCTATAGTTGATACAGGTTGTTCAAGGATTGATGACTGTGTAGATTCAGTCGTTGGGGCGGTAGTTGATACAAGTTGTTCAACAAGTACCGGTGTGAGAGTTGGTGTGATGACATTAGTGATGACCGGGGGGTGAGTGGTGGAATGGTAGTTGATGTAACAGAAGTTATAGAACATCCACCATATTTTCATTTGTCGATGGATCAGTATTTGTGACCTCGACGCCCTCCCCTTCAAGATTAAGATATTTCATAACATCATCAGAGCCGGAAGTAGACTTACTTTGAAGTTGAGTTCCTGGAATGAGAGTTGCATGAGCATCCTCGTTAATCACAGTGTTAGTTGGTTCCGGTAAGGAATGTGGTGATATTGGCAACATGATGCAACAAATTTGTTTCTGTGTTGTCACTGCCACCACCCTCTTCACTATGCTCACGACTTTCAAAGTTGAAGTTATCAACATCTTCGTCATTAGGATCTTGATAAAAGAGAATATCGTCATCCGGGTTACCAAATTCGTCTAAGTCATCGAACAGTGTTGAGCCTGATCCTTTGGATGTTGCAAAAGCCTCCTCTCTGCTCTGCTGAAGAGTGATACGCAGTTGTTTGGCTTTAGAAATGGTTTGTTGAGCTGGTTCATCTGTAGTAACAAGTGCTTCTTTACCTTTGGTTTGCTTTGCTCTCTTTGTCCTTTTTAGGGGTACTTCATCCTGTTCAACATCAGTGTGGATCATCTCATCTTCATCATCATCTTCATCAACTATTTGCTCTTTCCCTGTGCCTTTATCTTTGGAAGAAGAAGTCCTTTAACGCTTGGCCATCATTTTCTTCCTTTTACCTGTTTGTTTCTCATAGGGATCTGCATTTGCTCTTTTAAACTGTGCTTCAATGTCTTGGAGCATCTCTTGGTAGTGGTCACTCTCCTGTATCCCTTCATTGATCATGATGTCTGGCACTGGAGCTGGTCTTAGGGAGTACTTTGTGAATTGATTATCAGCAGTGATAGTGTCGAGCACATCATCACTATCTTGAGTATGATAGAAGAAATTCCCACGAGGATCAATAGCTGGGTCACTCTTCATGAAGAAATTGATGATTAGTTTTGTGAAACTTGGAAATGGGAGATGCACCGCTTTCCTCTTGGAACTTGTGAATTGATGACAGAATTCCTCCCAAAATTGCAGTGCATAGTCTACTTTCGATCCAGTGTAGAGACCCCAAAAGATAATAGCTTGAGAGGGTCTCATTGCGTCTGCTCCACGAATCTTGGAAGTAAGGCATTTTACTAAGATAGTGACAATTGCTTTCCAAAGTTGCCTAATATGTGACATGTTAAACTGAGATAGAAAACCAATTTCACCCTCATAATTCAATTCTCGAATTACTCGAAGCAGTTCATCTATATCTGGGTCATGCACAAAGTGTTCTCCTTTTGCTAACTTAGGAAGCTTGAATAGTTGCCTAAATTGACGCAATTCAAGTGTCAAGTATTTCTTGTTGAGCTTGAAAGAGATAATCTTCTTTGACAGTTGTTTTGCCTGTGTAATTGTGGCTGTTGCCCAAAACTCGTGCATGTATACTTCAGGAACTGATGTAGTGACACGTAATGCGTCCTTTATTGGTGAACAATCTAGGATGTCTGTTGAAATTTTGAATGCCGGCAAAGTAGGATCAAAATCGTCTTTCAGATGAAAATTGTTTGGTACATGTTGCATTCTGGAATTAAGTGGAACAAGGACAAGATCTAGTTGTTTTTGTTGTTCTTCGGTTATCGAAATTTTCCTGCTTTAGATAAACACATGCACACTTGATATATACACATATATATATATATATCTCATAAACTATGTAAATCCTAAGCATAGGGAATAAAACAACAAACGTCACCACATTGCATAACATCACACTAAGACGAAACTACACTTAGAACATTGTTATCGTTTTAACAACATAATCTAATAGAGTTTATTTTAGTAACACAAGTCACAATGAGTCTTAGTCTATGTAACACAATCATGTCCTGAATTTCTATCGTAATAGCCAAGTCCATCGTAAAGCTAAACACATCTAATTATCCTTGCAAATGTTGGTCCATCATAACGAGCCATCGTAGTGACCATCGCAACATGGGATCGTAATGAAGCCATCGCAGCGAGTCCATCGCATTGAACCCATCACAACGAGCTCATCGCAATGGATCCATCGTAACAGACCCATCGTAATGGACCCATCGCAACGGACCCATCACAACGGACCCATCGCAACAGACCCATCGCAACGGACCCATCGCAACGAGTCCATCGCAACGAACCCATCGCAACAAACCCATCACAACGAGTCCATCACAACGAGTTCATCGCAACGAGTCCATCGCAACGAACCCATCGCACTGAGTCTATCGCAACGGACCATCGCAGTTAACCCATCGCAATCAATACGATCATAAGAGGCCATCGTGATCTGGGCGATATTAACAATGAAAACCTGTTGATCTTGATTTCTGGACTTAGGCCATGTTTTAGGCAAAACTATTACAAACAAATATTTATCTGGCTCAGATTAACAAACCCACCACACATTTAGCATATTCATCATAAACCTGAAAACCCTGGTTTATTTGGATTGATGTAAACCGGTTCGATTCATGATGATAAGAGGTAGATGATCATAGAAATAAGATGATGTGATAATAAGAATAATACCTAGATTATGTAAGCAGGTTTAGCACTCAAGGTAGAAGGATCAAATCTTTTTAACAATGGCGGATGGAGTTAATACAAGGGATTTACAAGTATAAAAAGTTATCGTCCGATCTTTTCGAATTGATTACTAGTTAAGAGTACGACTCAGTCGTTCTTGGTGGACAAATAAAATGGTTTGGTTATCTATTTTAAACTAAAAGTAAATATGAAAATGTCGTTAAGTAAAATAAAAGCTTTAATAAACTAAAATGACGAGTTAAAAATAAATGATTGAAAACTTAAAAACAAAATTAGAAAAACACTTGGTAAAAACCGAGATTTCGGGAAGCGTGCAATTTTTGAAACTTAAAACTTTGTAAAACGAAAAACTTAAATCCGTCGGAATAATCCTAATCAGAATACCATCGGAATGCCTGGTCGGAATACGATTGGAATACACTCAATCGGAAAACAATCGGAATGTGGCAAAAGGAATGCTATCGGAATAACACTAATGTAACCTATAGGAATATCACAAAAATCACCTCAATCGGAATGTCTTAATCGGAATACACAAAAAAGGAAGTGATCGGAATCCATAATGTAACCTATCAGAATGTATAAAAAAGGAAGTGATCGGAATCCAAATAGGAATCCCAATCGGAATAATCAAAACCCTTTTCCGATATCCAGTGATCAGAATAATAGTGCACAGATTGGAATGAAAGGCCCTAACCGGAATACCCAATCGGAAAAGGGTTTAACCTTTTCCGATGACTTGCAATTCAAGAAAATAAATACCAAATAAGCAAATTTTTAATAAGAACTATCCAAAACTTTACTATTTATAAGATGAAAGGTGTAATAAGCACGAATAAGAACGTATCAAAACTTTAAATAAGCAACTTTTCAAAAACAAACTTTAAAAAGACAAACTTTTTAGAAAACTTTAAAAGATAAATAAGCTAAGTACCAAATAAGCCAATAAGCATAATAAGCTCAAACCTCAATTTGCACAAAAACTTAGATATGATGAAAAAGATAAACTTTTTGATCACATAAACATAAAGATGAAACAATATGAAAAATGATAACGAATTAAAGGTAAATAAAATCAAGAAAGGTAGAAGAAGATTAAAGATAAAAAGCTTAACTTTGAACTTATAGATTAATGATTCCAAAATACAAGATCAAATCAAAGCTTAAACATGAAAGGAAGGAAAAGATGAAATTCTAGTGAGAGAAAGTTAAACACTTTCTCTCTCTAAAAATAAAACTAAAGAATGAAAAATAAACTAGCTAACACCCTCCTAATGTGTCATTAGGAGGGTATTTATAGGAGGTGGGAAGGTGCATGTGTTGCTTTCTTCTTTCTTTCTTCTCGACTCGATATAAATGCTTTGTCTTTCTTGATGTCGTCTCGGGATTTTTCGATACAAATTGAACTTGTCTTATAATTTTCTTCTTCTATTAGACTTGAGTTCTTCGACTTCATTAAACTTCCGTCTTTAGACTTTTTCTTCGATAAATCTTCAGAATAGGCCTTGGACTTCCGTTTTTTTTTGCACTCTTGATCTTTTGACTTCGTCTTTTCTCGTTTTCTTCGATAAAAGCCCGTGATAGCCCATGTTTTCTTCCTTTTTCATCTTTTGGTCCTAAAACATAATAAAAACACAAACCACGCATAATTCCGTCTTTTATGACATAAAATATACGTTTTGGTCTTGTTATTATTGGAAATAAGTGGTAAAAGGATAAGTGTTTTCACACTTATTAAATCCCCTACACTTGACCATTGTAATGCTCTCATGCAATGCATTAATTTCAAAGCATAGATTACACTTCCCATCATAAATAACCCACATTGGCCTTTATTAAATACTAATTACTAAGGAAACTAAAAGAACAAAACAAGTAAGGAAATGAAAGACTTACATTGGAGATTTGGCTGCCATGAATGCTTATTATCCTCAAGTTTCACGTTCCCCATATCAAGCTTAAAAACGAGATCATTGTTATTATAAGTTAGCAAACTAACACGAATTCATGTGGGCCAATTATTTACTTAGACTCCCTTATTCCTAGGTGTATCTGTTATATTTTATGATTGTCTTGAATGATCACGAGGATGCATTGTTTGACTTATTTCTATAGGTTATTTAGGCCGAAAATAAAGTGGGACGATTTAATCAATAGTTAGCTAAAGGACAAAAACTTTTAAAACTGCTTCTCGGGACCTCTTAAAGTTCATATCTTGGCATAACTCGCTTCACGATTTGAGACCTTGCTCGGACCGATATTTGGCAGCGACTTCATACTTCAAATCTTGAGAGACGTTCTTGAAATTATGGTCTTCTCTTCATAATAGGTATTTCTTCACTTGAAGTTTTTGAGAGATTCTTCATATTTGGACCACGCCTTCTTCATTTTTCTTCAATCTTTATTTTCGACTTTGATATACAACGATCCGCCTCCTTTTAGGACTTGGATCTATTTATCCTCATACCTTGTTAGGGCCTTTTTGGAAAGACTTCTCCATGATCTTTTGGGGAGTATTTGCTTTTCGCCGTGTGTCTCGATCCTTCATATTGATTTTCGATAAATAATTCTTCACATCACTTTTGGATCTTTAGCAACAAAATGTAGCCCTCATGTCTTGTTAGGACCTTTTTGGACTCGCCAATCTTCGCATCCCGCTTCAATAAGTTATGCCTTGGCTATGAACTGTAATTAATACCGAACAACTTTTAAACGATATTGTGCTAGAAGCTAAGTAACATTTCAAATCGTACAACCTTATTTATTCCAAATATATTTATTAACAATCGATGGGAGAAATAGCTTATAATCAACTCACATAAACTCATGAAAGAATACCAAACTTATAATTGACTCTATCATCTCTCGTTCTCCACAATTTAAAATCTCAAGGAATGAGACTCGTGGATGCTTAGCCAATTAAATCAAAGTTTTGGGTTTTCAAGTCATTTATAGGATCTTGCAACTTCTTAGACTTTTTCAAGTTTAGAATTCGCATTTTAATGTTCCCTTGATAAACGACTCTCTAGGATCATTTATAGGAACTTGCGAAAAGTTCTTGTTCTTAACCCGTGAGAGTTAAGACTTTCGCGTTTTAAAGCTCCTTATATAAAAGCCTAACAAAACTTGACTTAAACACGTTAAGGATATGATTGTGGTATGATTACACTCGTTTAGGAAAACGAGGTAAAAGCGGTAAGTATTAAGCGTATGTTTAGGAAAACGTAAACACTTATGACCCTTTTTGTGGGATCGTTCTCAAGGAGGCTTAATGTGTGTGTTTAATTTGATTAAGATTTGTGATTATATTGATGAGTAAAGAGAAAGAAAAAGACGAAGTATGTTAAAAGTTATTCTACGACATAACAAACGCGAAATCGTAAAACTCGACGAAAAATTAAACTCCTCTAAAAATTACCAAAATTTTAATCTAAGTTAAGAAAAATCTAATTAGACCAAAAGTGAAAACGAAAATTTGCAAGTCCTTTTTAATTATTTTATATTAAATTTTAAATTTTAATGAAAAACTCAAAATTAAATAAAATTATTTAAAAGTGATTTTGAAAATTTTACTTTTTATAAACCTAAATTAAACTAATTAAAATCTAAAAACTATTTTTTTGAAAATTTTAAAATACTTTTTGCTATTTTTTATGACTTTTTCGAAATTAAAAAGAAAAATAATCCTAAGAATAAAAAAAATCCATAAAATTGAAAAATAAAATTTTCAAACAAAAAAGTCTTAAATATTAAACAAATCAAAGGAAAAGAAAACTGCTTAAAACTTTTAAGCCAATAAGCTGCAAATAAGATGCAAATAAGCTTAACGTTGCTTAATATATAAAAAAAAACTAAATTAAAGAATGGTTAAAAGAGAAATAAAAGGGAAACAAATAACAAAAAAGAAGGAGAGAGCAGATGGTTAAGTATTGTGGTGTTGCGTCTGTTATGTTCAGGTGGTCAGGGGTTCGAGCCCTGTGAGTGCACTTTTCTGTTTTTTTGTTTTTGTTTTTCTATATTAACTGTATTAAATAAAAGTGGGAGTAAATGTTAACACAAAGTGCTCCTAGAATAGATGGTGTTGCAGTGGGTTGCTGCGTCTAGTGTCGCAGAATGGTGGTCAGGGGTTCAAACCTTGCCTGCTGCACTTTCTGATTTTTTTTTTGACTTTTCAGCTTAATACTTTTGGGCTGTTGATAGCTTTTTGGACAGCAACAATAAGCTGGTGCAATAAGCAGTTGGTCTATGCACCAGTGTACATACATCAACCAATAATGCACAGGAATTTGAAAAACAAGGACAAGAACTCAAATCTTCAACACTAAACTCGAACAAATCAACTCACAATCGCCACAATTCAGTTCTTGTGTGTGTCCAGTTACTTAATAACCACGCAAGCAGGCCTATAACAGTAAATAGTCCTTTATATAGTTTTTTCGAGTTCTATGGCCTAAATTTGGTTGCTGATGGATTGCACATGCACAAGTATCAACACGCGATAATGAAACACTATCAAATCAAGCCACAAAGAACAGTAGGCACCAAATGATCACAAATCACAACTGAATGCTCAAGTTACACTTACAATGCTTCTAATTAAAACATCAATGACAGCAGGTCACCCCTTTTTTTCGATGAACTCACAGTCAACACAAAACACTAAATGCGACCAACTACACTAATACACGCTTGCACATCAATCACTCAGTTGGACACAAAATCAAGCAGTTTTCTTTTTGGTTAAGTTTTTAAGTTGTTGGTGTTGGAATACGCAGGCAAGCTTTAATAAACACGCAACCACATAAATAAAAAGAAGGATCAACACATAACACGTTAAGCCACATAAGGCGTTGTTGTGTGCATAGTAAAACGCAATAGAAAACAAGCAGTAAATTACCAATTCTTAGGCTCTAAAATAACTTAATCAGCAATATCAAAGATTAAAATTGATGCTATTCATCTACTCCCAATCACTAGTTTCCAACAGAAGAGTAAATAAACAAAGCTGCGTAAAGTGAATACGAAACAAGCAGAGAGAATTAATGAACAAATTACACTCTAAGGCTATTAGTCTAGCATTCACCAACACGAATCAACATAATAACACAAATAGAACACACGATTTCACAAAAAAAATCAGCAGGCAAACATAAATCAAATAAACACCACCTCTTTTTCTTGGACAGAAAATAAAAAGGAAAAGAGAAGTGAGCAAAGGATACACATCCATACCCCCGAATCAATGAGCTTATGTTCTAGCTTAACAAGAACAACCTTCCAATCAACCCTGCTAAGAACAAATCAAACGTGAATAGTGAAAATAAAAAAAACAACTGATATATTTTTTTTTTCTTAAAATCTTTCCACAAACACTTAAAATAAATAACCAAAAGAACAACTTGGAAATTAATTGTGGTACTCAGAGATTTTTCAAAAACAAAACTAACTTTTATTTCATAATAAAAAGCATTACAATTTTTTTCTAAAATCTGAGACAAAAAGGGGTGCTCCACAAGTTGGGCCTCCTTATAGAGTACTAATCAGAAGAGTCTAGAATAAAGAAACCCTAAGTGTTGAATCCCAGAAAAGCCCTTGGATATTCGGATCTAAAATCAGCATATACTTTTTTTGAATTTGGTCAACACCTTCATGTGATTGCTGAGCTGTGATGGATTGATCTTGTACGTTGGATTGGGTGTGGGAAATAAGCAATCTTTCTAAATCGTTGATCTTACTGGCACCTCTTGTCATCTTTCTTCAAATGGTGCAGGGGACCAATTCGTGTGGGGTAGGGTAGGAGATAGTGATGGGATTTGGGATTAGATTAGGGTTTGAGGTTATGGTGGATTAAGATAAGCTGATGAACCCTAAAAATGGTGTTAATAACAAAAATGTGATCCCTCTCTTTTCTTTTGTTTATGTCGTAGGATAAGAAAAAGGGCTGAGGTAGTATATTTGAGGCCCAAAAACGAATTAAGCATCAAACCAATGATAATAAGTTGGGCTGAGAGTGGCATTGAATCCCAAGGACGAATATAAATTAATTTGGGCTTGAAATATGTGCTTAATCCGAAAGTATGATGAGTGGCTGGTGATTGTATTATTAATTTAACGGGCTGACTCGGCCTGTTAAACGTGTGCGGGTTTTAAATAATAATTTATGTTTCGGGATCGGATTTTCGCACCGATTTTATTGTTGGGTTTCGGGTTTGATTTGACTTTATCTTTGACTTGTAAAATCTTCCAACTATGTAGAGTCGAACCGAATATACCCATAATCATTTCGTTAATTGCAATCCCGGATTCGGTTTCTTGTAAAACTTGATTCTTCAAAGACCAAATATGTAAACTCTTGACATGTTAGGGACCACAGTGTAATTTTAGAGTCTTACAAGGGTATAAAATGACAAGTCTTCAAATTCGGAGGACCATTCTTGCCAATTCTTCAAAGTTGAAGGTCCTTTCTTGTACATCTTCAATTCTTCAAGGATTTTCTTAGAGATTCAACATTTGGGCCCGGTTCATTGTGCGACTTCTTTTCCCGTGTTCGTTTTTGATTCATTCTTGTGATCTTTTGTCATTTTCTCAATATCCGTACCTAAAATACACATTGAACAAACACAAGCATATATGATATTTTTATGTATTTAAAGCCCGTTTTGGACGATGAGACTATGTATAAAAGCAGTCTCATCACTCCTCATACTAAACCATTGCCGTGCCCTCACGCAATGCTAGAATAAAGTATCGTAGCAACTCCAAAATTCATTTTTATTCACTTTATTGAATGATAAACTAGCTACACTACTACTATTGCTACTGCTTGCGTTTTAGACATAATGTATGATTTTTATCGCAAAATAGGACGTTTAGGTTCATAGAATAAGAACACGTGAATGCTTCGTTAGAAATAATTTCATCGTACTCGATTTTCACCTCAATTCCATGCCAAGCGTGCAACGAGATCATTGTCATTATAAGTTAGTAATGCTAACACTACTCATATGCCCTAATCACGTACTTATCCTCCCATTATTCCTAAGTTGTATCTCTTATATTTTATTTTGTCTTGAATGTTTCACGAGGATACATTGTTTGACTTATGCGATAATAGAGATTAAGGTCTAAAAATAGAGTCCTAACGGTGTAACCAAGACCATCAAATCAATAACCCCTCCTAATAGACAACGATGTTAAAAAATTAAGTTGACAAGAAGAATCGATAAACACGGTTTTATAACGGTTTTGAAAATTAGACTTATTACCAAGACTTTTATACGCCCCCTAACGGAAGGGCCTTATTATCTTTGGTTTACCTCCATCTTTTATTCAACTTCGCCATGAAGCTTTTATTATGACTTCGGTCTTGCCTTGCCTTTTATTATCCGCCTCATCGGTGGTTTTATTAGCCAAAGACGTATATCCTCCCGCTAAGGCGAATTTTGGATCTTTAAAGCTTCGAAGATTAAGGCTTGATTCACTTTCAATTTTGCATAGATTTTTCGGCCTTGTGGGGCTTCAAATTTTTTGCTAGATTTAGGCGAGCACTTGAAATCTTATTATTGGGTGAAGCTTTTGATTATTCGGGTGCCAATACTTCAGAACCGTGACGCTGGCGAAACCTTAATGTCTTCCCAATTTAATTACACGGAAGCTACTAGAAAAGACTAGAGACCCAACAATCCTAACTAAACCGCTAAGTCAATATTTATTAAGCAAAAAATATTTACATGCGAAGGGAGAATAAGCAAATAACGAGAACACATGAGTTTTTGAAAGAATACGAGTAGTCTACGTTTATCATAGTAACTTATAATTAACCCTATCATTTCTCGTCCTCATTTAAGAGACTTATCCTAATGTGTAGTTAAGGAATCAAAGCTAAGTGCTCAACACGCACGGTCGAGTCAAAAATTACTCTTATTCTCGCCATCGGAAAACCTACATTCGTGTCTTCAAACACTTATAAAACATGAGAAAAATTTTAAAATTTGACCATTTTTAGCCTTATTTTGCAACAAAAACGATTAACAAAAAGATAAATTTTGGAAAGCGTGAAGGTTTGGCAAGGCAAGTATCTATTCACCCCCCATACTAAAGTTAAACATTATCCTTAATGTTTCGAGTCTAGGGATGCAAAACATCCCCATACTAGAGACGTAGTCGAATGTCTAATCTAGCATGGAAAGGGTGTAACCAATAAATTAATAGCCGTTTTTGAAGAGTGCTAATAACCTAAGGTTCGAACATCAAAAGGATATATCATGGATATTTAGAAAGCCTTCAAAGCAAACGATCGAGTGCTCCCATAAACGCACACGAGAGGCTCCAATCATGAAGATCATGATCATCTAAAAACCACAATTCACAAACAACCACGAAACAAAGGTTGGAAGGGCACAAATCCCCACACGTTAACTACATTAGAAAGCGATAATATGTACATGGGATAAGCATGGGACTCCCCACGAGGCACCTCGTTTTTTATTACCGAGTCATGAGCTCGACTCGATCCCCTCAATACTAATTATAATTGGGGAATGTGACTTGGTCGAGGTAGTTCAAGGATGGAACTTCCCCGCCAAAGTAGTGTTTCAACCTATGTCCATTCACCTTGAAGTTAGGACCATCATCTTGAGCTAGCTCGATGGTCCCATACGGAAAAACTTGAGTCACGGTGAATGGACCAGACCAACGGGATTTCAACTTACCGGAAAAGATTTTTAATCTTGAATTAAAAAGCAAAACTTGATCCCCAATGTTAAAAACCCGGTTTTTAATTTTAGAATCATGCAACTTTTTAGTTTTTTCTTTATAAATCAATGAATTTTCATAAGCAATGTCTCTCAATTCATCCAATTTATTTAATTGCATTTTCCGGTGTTTTCCCGCGGTCTCCATATCCTCATTACAATGCTTTAGGGCCCAATAAGCCTTGTGTTCTAACTCGATAGGCAAATGAAAATTCTTCCAATACACAAGCTTATAGGGAGTGCACCCAATGGGTGTCTTGTGAGTGGTCCTAAAGGCCCATAAAGCATCGTCCAACTTATCCGACCAAGATTGTCGGTTTTCCCCAACGGATCTCTCCAAGATCCTCTTCAACGCTCGGTTTGAAACCTCGACTTGCCCACTCGTTTGTGGGTGATAAGCCGTAGAAAGCCGATGTGTAACCCCATATTTTCTTAAGACCCTTTCGAATTGGTCGTTACAAAAATGGGTTCCACGATCTCTTATGATCGCACGCGGGGTTCCAAACCGAGAAAACAAGCTTTTCAAGAACTTGACTACCACACGAGCATCATTGGTGGGCAAGGCTTTGGCCTCCACCCACTTAGATAGGTAGTCAACCGCAACGAGAATGTACTTATTACCACGAGATGATGGGAACGACCCCATAAAGTCTATAACCCAAACGTCAAAGATCTCACACACTTGAATGATGTTTTGTGGCATTTCATCTTTTTGTGAGGCTTTTCCTTGTCGTTGGCATGAATCACATGACTTCACAAGATCTTGTGCATCTCGGTAAATAGTAGGCCAAAAGAAGCCGGCATCAAACACCTTTTAGCCGTAAGATTAGCACCATGGTGACCACCCGTGGGTCCCTCATGGCAAGCTCTAAGGATGTTAGAAGCTTCGGTGCCAAATACACAACGTCGGATGATTTGATCCGCACAAGTTCGAAACAAGTAAGGGTCATTCCAAAAGTAGAACTTGACGTCACGAAAGAATTTTCGTTTTTCTTGAGTCGTCATACCCTTGATGATGAAGTTACCCGCATGGTAATTTGCAAAATCCGCAAACCATGGGGTGGAAGAATCAAGCTTAGAATTCACTAAACCAAGTGTCTCGAGCGGAAATGTTTCGGTGATTTCCTTAGGCTCGTAAACACTTTGGTGAGGATCTTCCAAACGAGAAAGATGATCGGCCGCTAGATTCTCGGCTCCTTTTTTGTCAACGATTTTGTGATCAAATTCTTGAAGGAGGAGAATCCAACGAAGTAATCTATGCTTAGCATATTGCTTTGCCATGAGATACTTGATAGCCGAATGATCTGTATACACTATGCATTTCGTCAAGACGAGATAAGGTCGAAATTTCTCAAATGCATACACCACGGCAAGGAACTCCTTCTCCGTTGTAGTGTATTTAAGTTAAGCCTCCGTCATCGTCTTGCTAGCATAGTGAATAGGTAAGAAGTTCTTTTCATGACGTTGCCCCAAAACGGCCCCAATAGCGTAATCACTAGCATCACACATGAGCTCAAAGGGGAGGTTCCAATTGGGAGCAACAAGAATGGGAGCTTCGGTAAGTTTCCTCTTAAGGATTTCAAAGGCTCGTACACAATCTTCGTCAAAGACAAAACGTGCCTCTTTTTCAAGAAGATGTGTAATGGGTCGAGAGATCTTTGAAAAATCCTTGATGAATCGACGATAAAAGCCCGTGTGGCCTAGGAAACTCCTAACTCCCTTAACGGTTTTGGGATGAGGTAATTTGGCGATGACGTCTACCTTAGCTTGATCTACCTCAATCCCCGCTTTCGAGACCTTGTGCCCTAAGACGATTCCATTCTTAACCATAAAATGACACTTTTCCCAATTGAGCACAAGGTTGGTTTCCTCACAACATTTCAACATTCTCTCTAGGTTCGACAAACACGAAGTGAACGAGTTACCAAATACGGAAAAGTCATCCATGAAGACTTCCATCGTCTTCTCGATCATGTCATGAAAAATAGCCATCATGCACCGTTGAAAGGTTCCCGGTGCATTACAAAGTCCGAAAGGCATTCTACAATAGGCAAACGTTCCATATGGACACGTAAACGTAGTTTTTTCTTGATCACGAGGATCGATGGGAATTTGGAAGTAACCGGAAAAACCATCTAAAAATCAATATAAATCGTTTCCCGCAAGACGCTCCAACATTTGGTCCATGAAGGGCAAGGGAAAATGGTCTTTTCGAGTGGCTTCATTCAACTTACGATAGTCAATGCACACTCTCCATCGGTCACGAGTCTAGTGGGAATCAACTCGTTGGCATCGTTTGGCACAACGGTCGTCCCTCCCTTTTTAGGGACACAATGAATAGGACTCACCCAAGGGCTATCGGAAATAGGGTAAATCATTCCCTGCGTCAAGGAGTTTAAGGACCTCCTTTTTGATGACGTCGTGAATTTTGGGGTTCACCCTCCTTTGACATTGGATTGCGGGCTTGTAATCCTCCTCCATTAAGATTTTGTGGGTACAAAACTTGGGATCGATTCCCTTAATGTCGGATAACTTCCACGCAGTTGCCCCTTTGTGATCCTTTAGAACATCGACAAGTGCGGTTTTTTCATCATTCGAAAGTTCCTTCGCAATAATAACCGGAAACTTGTCGTCCTCCTCCAAATAGACATATTCGAGATGAGGAGGTAAATCTTTCAACTCGAGGATAGGTGGTTCCTCAAGTGAAGATTTGGGCTCGATACTCATAACCTCCTCGGGTGGAGGAAATGGGAAATCGTTAAGAAAATCCTTGATAATCGAGAAGTCCTCATCGTTGTCGAGGTCTTCGTTCCAAGTACGTGGAACATCGAATTCTTCCAACGTAAAACCACCGCCTTCAAATGGAGTGAAGGTTGGTGTCGAATTATCAAGGATTGGATCCAACATAGTGGGATTGCCACTATTTTCAACATCACCAAAACCTAGAACTTCTTGTGAAAATTCCTCGCAAACAACGTCGATCATATCAACGAGGTTAATGGTAGCAACGGAATAAACATGAGAAAGTTGAGAATTTTGAGTTGCGTTTATAACAAGTTCCTCGTCGTTGAAACGTAAGGTGATCTTTCTAGCATGCACATCAATTAAAGCCATAGACGTATCTAAAAACGAACGACCTAAAATGAGAGGAACTTGAGGATCCGTGGGGATATCAACAACGATAAAGTCTATGGGATAGTAGAACTTCCCCACTTTCACAAAAACGTCTTCCGCCAATCCACATGCACGAATCGTGGAATGGTCGGCCATCTCGATAGACATTAGTGAAGGAGTAAGATTAGGAAGATTGAGCGACTTGAAGATTGCAAGTGGCATCAAATTAATGCTAGCACCAAGATCGGCCAAGGCATAGCATTCTTCCATATCTTGGATTGCACAAGGGATCAAAAATTTACCGGGATCACCGACTTTTTGAGGTATACGATTAAGATAAACCGATGAACAACTAGACAATTGGTGCAATTTCTCCTTGTTGTTCAACATACTCTTAAAGTTAGCGGCAAATTGAGGCATCATGACCAAAGCATCGGCGAAACTCACATTAAAGTGAAAATCACGAAACATTTTCATAAAAAGCTCAAATTGATAATTATAGCGCTCTTGTCGTTTCTCCTTCCTAAGTCTCGATGGGTAAGGTAAGGGTGGTGTGGGTTGGGGCATAGGCATAGCTTTGGAATCTCGGGTTCCAATGTTGGTAACGGGTCAACCGTAGGTGTGGCATGAGCGGTACTTTGTGGGCTTGAGATATGCTCCTTTTCGACCACCACCTCGGGTTCTTCCTCAATTTCCTCCACCGTTGGAGTAATTGGTTGAGGAGTCGGCTCTTTAAGTGTCTTACCACTTCGTGTGGTAATCACTTTCATCTCTCCCTTCGGGTTTGATATGGTGTTACTAGGTAAACTACCCGAAGTAGAGGCTTTGTTCCCCATGACCGCTTCTAAAATAGCATTAAGCTTAACATCTTGACTAGCGGCTTTTTGGTCAATCCTTTGTTCAAGCCTAGCATGACTTTGCTCAATTTTATTGTTTTGACCTCTAATTTGATTAGCAAAATCATTTTTCAACTCATTTCTCATGTTAACATTTTCCTTAACAAAATTAGCTAACTCCTTTGTGTTTTTAGCCGTTTCCCTAGCTTGACTAGCCAATTGCTCTTGAATGTTTTCCAAAATCTTATCATTTGCCGTAGCGTAATTCAAAAAGTCCATTGGAAGTTCTTTAGTGTAAACATTTTGAAGACCTTGACTTGTGTTTTGAAAATTACGGTTTTGGTTTTGATTTTGCAATTGGCTACTACTTCCTTGATTCCCATAGTTGTTATTACCCTTGTAATTGTTTCTTTGATTGTTTTGGTAACCAACTTGATTGTTTCGATAATTGTTAGCATTTTGATTTGGTGGAAAACCCGGTGGAGTCAATTGATTAGTGCGGGTAACTTGACCGTTTTGGTTATAAGTTCCCGCGGCCGCGTAGGCACTCGAAGTGTTACCACCGTTGGTAATGCACTCGAAGTAATCGTGAGCTCCACCACAATACATACAAGAAACCTCAACCGCTTTAGCCATAGCGGGAGTGGGTTGTTCACCAACTTTAAACTCAATTAACAATCCTTTAAGCTTATAAAAAATCTTGTTCTCCAAATTAGCCTCGATTTGGCAAGCATCAATGGTATGTGACAATGAAGGCGAAGGTGTAGACGAAGTCTTACGAACACTCGACGTGCTATGAGGACTATAAACCTTAGACCTATTCTCAATGATTAACAATGCTTCCTCGACCGTTTTACACAAAAAATTACAACCCGCGGCGGCATTAAGATAATCACGCTCATGATCGTTCAAGCCATTGTAAAACGTGTCAATTTGATGCAAGTCGGAAAAACCATGATGAGGACATTCGTGCAACATTTCCTTAAACCTATTCCAAGCCGTCGAAAAACTCTCATTATACTCTTGTGAAAACTTTGAGATCTCGTTTATCAAATGCGTAGTCTTGGAGGGCGAAAAAATTGGTTCACGAATTTTGAAACGAGCTCCTTCCACGTCAATATAGAATTGGGTGGCTCTTTCTCTAACCAAATTATTGCGGGCCCCGCTAAGGAATACGAAAAAAGCATCATCTTAATCGAGTCGTTAGAGACGTCCTTAAACTTACAAGTGGCGGTAAGACGATTAAATTGGTGAATGTGGTTATGAGGGTTGTCCTTTTCGTCACCACGAAACTTGTTGTTTTGAATCATGGACAACAAACCCGTCTTAACCTCAAAATTCTCCGCAAGGATATCGGGAATCACAATCGCTTCTCCATAACCCTCGGTGGGTGCTTGAAGCAACTCCATCATAGTTCGATTAGCCATGGGTGCTTCTTTCACTACGATGGGTTCGACAATAGGAGATTCTTCACTAGAAGATGTTTGGTTTCCTTCCTTTTGACGACGTTTACGTGCACGTCTTGCTTTGGAGCGAGTTTGCATAAACATCAATTACAACGAGAGGGTGAGCAAAGAAGATTCTTTTTGGTGTTTTTACTTTTTCAATTTTTTTTTGTGGTTTTTGATTGTTTTTACTTTTTTTGGATTTTGTGGAATGTATTAAGTAGACAAAAATCTAAAAATCTCCTCCTTAATCAAATCTCTCGATTAAAGAAGCCTCAAGGAATGAAAACGATCACGTGAAGTGAACGCCTTCGATGACTTTAGAACGTTGGTGGAACACCAAAACGTTCAAGAGGGTTTAATCAAATGAAACCAAGAAAATATATATGATACTTAGTAATACCTTGGGCGGCAAAACCCTCGATTAGCTCTCAAAATCAAATACTCACAAGCAAGCGGGGAAACGAGGCGGCGCGAAGCACTTAAGAGCCTTTTTCCTTAGGATATATTTTATAATATCCGCCTTATACCCACCTTATAGTTTGTATTTTCAAAATCGAGCTTCACGAAAGTATTTATCTATTTTTGCCTTTTTCTTTGGTTTGAGATTCGAATACAATGATTGGGTAATGACCTCCCAAGTCAAGGTTGTCATTTCTCACGTATTTGGAGTACTTATGAATTTATTGTTCTACGTATACAATATAGTAATAGTATTCACACAAAAATCGAAAACCGATAATACGTATTAGTAGAGTGCTACTAATACAAATACTATTTTGGTTAGTATATAAAAACAACAATTTCCAAATTAAAACACAACACGCCTCCCCGGCAGCGGCGCCAAAATTGATTGTGGTATGATTACACTCGTTTAGGAAAACGAGGTAAAAGCGGTAAGTATTAAGCGTACGTTTAGGAAAACGTAAACACTTATGACCCTTTTTGTGGGATCGTTCTCGAGGAGGCTTAATGTGTGTGTTTAATTTGATTAAGATTTGTGATTATATTGATGAGGAAAGAGAAAGAAAAAGACGAAGTATGTTAAAAGTTATTCTACGACATAACAAACGCGAAATCCTAAAACTCGACGAAAAATTAAACTCCTCTAAAAATTACCAAAATTTTAATCTAAGTTAAGAAAAATCTAATTAGACCAAAAGTGAAAACGAAAATTTGCAAGTCCTTTTTAATTATTTTATATTAAATTTTAAAGTTTAATGAAAAACTCAAAACTAAATAAAATTATTTAAAAGTGATTTTGAAAATTTGACTTTTTATAAACCTAAATTAAACTAATTAAAATCTAAAAACTATTTTTTTGAAAATTTTAAAATACTTTTTGCTATTTTTTATGACTTTTTCGAAATTAAAAAGAAAAATAATCCTAAGAATAAAATAATCCATAAATGTGAAAAATAAAATTTTCAAATAAAGAAGTCTTAAATATTAAACAAATCAAAGGAAAAGAAAACTGCTTAAAACTTTTAAGCCAATAAGCTGCAAATAAGATGCAAATAAGCTTAACGTTGCTTAATATATAAAAAAAACTAAATTAAAGAATGGTTAAAAGAGAAATAAATGGGAAACAAATAACAAAAAAGAAGGAGAGAGCAGATGGTTAAGTATTGTGGTGTTGCGTCTGTTATGTTCAGGTGGTCAAGGGTTCGAGCCCTGTGAGTGCACTTTTTTGTTTTTTTTTTGTTTTTCTATATTAACTGTATTAAATAAAAGTGGGAGTAAATGTTAACACAAAGTGCTCCTAGAGCAGATGGTGTTGCAATGGGTTGCTGCGTCTGGTGTGGAAGAATGGTGGTCAGGGGTTCAAACCTTACCTGCTGCACTTTCTTATTTTTTTTTTACTTTTCAGCTTAATATTTTTGGGCTGTTGACAGCTTTTTGGATAGCAACAATAAGCTGGTGCAATAAGCAGTTGGCTTATGCACCAGTGTACATACATCAACCAATAATGCACAGGAATTTAAAAAACAAGGACAAGAACTCAAATCTTCAACACTAAACTCGAACAAATTAACTCACAATCGCCACAATTCAGTTCTTGTGTGTGCCCAGTTACTTAACAACCACGCAAGCAGGCCTATAACAGTAAATAGTCCTTTATATAGTTTTTTCGAGTTCTTTGGCCTAAATTTGGTTGCTGATGGATTGCACAGGCACAAGTATCAACACGCGATAATGAAACACTATCAAATCAAGCCACAAAGAACAGTAGGTACCAAATGATCACAAATCATAACTGAATGCTCAAGTTACACTTACACTGCTTCTAATTAAAACACCAATGACAGTAGTTCACCCCTTTTTTTTTCGATGAACTCACAGTCAACACAAAACACTAAATGCGACCAACTACACTAATACACGCTTGCACAACAATCACTCAGTTGGACACAAAATCAAGCAGTTTTCTTTTTGGTTAAGTTTTTAAGCTGTTGGTGTTGGAATACGCAGGCAAGCTTTAATAAACACGCAACCACATAAATAAAAAGAAGGATCAACACATAACACGTTAAGCCACATAACGTGTTGTTGTTTGCACAGTAAAACGCAATAGAAAACAAGCAGTAAGTTACCAATTCTTAGGCTCTAAAATAACTTAATCAGCAATATCAAAGATTAAAATTGATGCTATTCCTCTACTCCCAATCACTAGTTTCCAACAGAAGAGTAAATAAACAAAGTTGCGTAAAGTGAATACGAAACAAGCAGAGAGAATTAATGAACAAATTACACTCTAAGGCTATTAGTCTAGCATGCACCAACACGAATCAACATAATAACACAAATAGAACACACGATTTCACAAAAAAAATCAGCAGGCAAACATAAATCAAATAAACACCACCTCTTTTTTTGGACAGAAAATAAAAAGGAAAAGAGAAGTGAGCAAACCTCAGGGATACACATCCATACCCCCGAATCAATGAGCTTATGTTCTAGCTTAACAAGAACAAGCTTCCAATCAACCCTGCTAAGAACAAATCAAACGTGAACAGTGAAAATAAAAAAGACAACTTATATATTTTTTTTCTTAAAATCTTTCCACAAACACTTAAAATAAATAACTAAAAGAAAAACTTGGAACTTAATTGTGGTACTCAGAGATTTTTCAAAAACAAAACTAACTTTTATTTCATAATAAAAAGCATTACAATTTTTTTCTAAAATCTGAGACAAAAAAGGGGTGCTCCACAAGTTGGGCCTCCTTATATAGCACTAATCAGAAGAGTCTAGAATAAAGAAACCCTAAGTGTTGAATCCCAGAAAAGCCCTTGGATATTCGGATCTAAAATCAGCATATACTTTTTTTTAATTTGGTCATCACCTTCATGTGATTGCTGAGCTGTGATGGATTGATCTTGTACTTGGATTGGGTGTGGGTAATAAGCAATCTTTCTAAATCGTTGATCTTACTGGCACCTCTTGTCATCTTTCTTCAAATGGTGCAGGGGACCAATTCGTGTGGGGCAGGGTGGGAGATAGTGATGGGATTTGGGATTAGATTAGGGTTTGAGGTTATGGTGGATTAAGATAAGCTGATGAACCCTAAAAATGGTGTTAATAACAAAAATGTGATCCCTCTCTTTCTTTTGTTTATGTCGTAGGATAAGAAAAAGGGCTGAGGTAGTATATTTGAGGCCCAAAAACGAATTAAGCATCAAACCAATGATAATAAGTTGGGCTGAGAATGGCATTGAAGCCCAAGGACGAATATAAATTAATTTAGGCTTGAATATGGGCTTAATCCGAAAGTATGATGAGTGGCTGGTGATTGTATTATTATTTTAACGGGCTGACTCGGCCCGTTAAACGGGTGCGGGTTTTAAATAATAATTTATGTTTCGGGATCGGATTTTCGCGCCGATTTCATTGTTGGGTTTCGGGTTTGATTTGACTTTATCTTTGACTTGTAAAATCTTCCAACTATGTCGAGTCGAACCGAATATACCCATAATCATTTCGTTAATTGCAATCCCGGCTTCGGTTTCTTGTAAAACTTGATGCTTCAAAGACCAAATATGTAAACTCTTGACATGTTAGGGACCACAGTGTAATTTTAGAGTTTTACAAGGGTATAAAATGACAAGTCTTCAAATTCGGAGGACCATTCTTGCCAATTCTTCAAAGTTGAAGGTCCTTTCTTGTACATCTTCAATTCTTCAAGGATTTTCTTAGAAATTCAACATTTGGGCCCGGTTCATTGTGCGGCTTCTTTTACCGTGTTCATTTTTGATTGATTCTTGTGATCTTTTGTCATTTTCTCAATATCCGTACCTAAAATACACACTGAACAAAAACAAGCATATATTTGGCCATTTTCATGATATTTTTATGTATTTAAAGCCCGTTTTGGACGATGAGACTATGTATAAAAGCAGTCTCATCAGGATACTAGCTAGAGTAAACTTGGATAAGTAAACTTGAATAAGTAAACTCGGGTTGAGTCAAAATATTCACAACTTTGAAAAATCTAAAACCATTTTATTGAAAATTTATTCTAGCAAAGAAAGTAAATAACGATAAAAAAAAGAAAATACAACTAAACTACTAGGCCAAAATAGAGTAAAAATTTTGAAAAATGTCGAAAAATCAAATTTTCCTGTTAAAATGAGGACAAATTAATGAAAAACCCACTTACTTCGATAGAAGTCCCCCCCTACACTTGATATAAACATTTTCCTCAATGTTTAAGCATGTGGGAGTAAACTCCCCTACACATAGGACATTGTGCACTTTGTTTAAATCTTGCTAAGGGAAGGACAATTATAGTGATTTTAATGTGAACATATAAGATATGAAATATTGAATCACGACAGTTTAGGATAGAACCAGGAAGACGGGTACATGGGATCACGGTTCGTCAAATGTCATCAAGAATGGATCTTTGAAGCTTTAATCCCTACACATAAGAAGAAACAAGACAACAAACACATACGGGGCTCCCCCTACACTTATTATGAAAACGATAAAGGATAGATCAAGGGTTGCCTCCCAAGAAGCGCTTGTTTTTGTTAACCGAGTCACGAGCCTGACTCGGCCCATAACTAATTCAAGGGAAACGTGGTAAGGGATGGAATCATCTCATGAGAGATGTCCTCACCAAAGTACAACTTCACGCGCTTGCCATTCACCTTAAAATTGGGCCCATTTGGATGAGAAAGCTCAATGGTGCCATATGGGAAAACTTTGGCGATGGTGAATGGACCAGACCAACGGCTCTTCAGCTTGCCCGAGAAGATCTTCAACCGAGAGTTAAAGAGTAAAACTTGATCACCAACGTGGAACTCTCGGTTCTTAATCCTTGCATCATGGATGATCTTGGTCTTCTCCTTGTAGATTAATGAGTTCTCATAAGCTTGATTCCTTAGTTCATTTATCTCATTGAGTTGAATCTTCCGAAGATCGCCGGCTTTGTTGATGTCGAAATTGGCCCACTTCAAGGCCCAATATGCCTTATATTCCAGCTCGATAGGGAGGTGGCATGACTTCCCGTACACAAGACGATAAGGTGTACAACCAATCGGGCTCTTATATGCGGTACAAAAAGCCCACAGAGCATCGTCTAACTTATCGACCCACGAGGCACGATGCTCTCCCAGAGTACGCTCAAGAATTCGCTTCAATCCACGGTTAGATATCTCGGCTTGACCATTTGTTTAAGGATGATAAGCGGTGGAATGACGGTGATTGACACCATACTTAGCCATGACTCGTGAAAATTGATCGTTGCAAAAATTAGTCCCGCGGTCACTGATTATAGGACGAGGAACACCTAATCGAGCAAAAAGTTGCTTCAGAAAGTTCACAACCACCCTCGCATCGTTCGTAGGGAGAGCCTTTGCTTCAACCCATTTATAAACGTAGTCAACGGCTACGAGGATGTACTTGTTCCCTTTAGATGATGGAAACGGACCCATAAAGTCGATGCCCCATACATCAAAGATTTCACATTCTTGTATGAAATTTTGAGGCATATCATCTTTATGTGTGATTTGGCTTGTATTTGGCAAGCATCACAACGTTTAACCATTTCATGAGCGTCATGATAAATAGAGGGCCAATAGAATCCAGAGTCGAACACTTTCTTCGCGGTGTAATTGGGACCAAAGTGACCACCGGTGGGTCCTTTATGGAAAGCTTCAAGGATTAGTAACGCTGTCGGCCCATCAACACATCGACGAATGACAAGATCCGCACATTATTTGAAAAGGTAAGGGTCGTCCCAAAAATAGTGTTCAGTGTCTTTAAAGAACTTTTACTTTTGTTGGGACGTTAACCCTTCCTTGAGAATTCCACCCGCTAAGTAGTTTGCAATGTCCACAAACCACGGGGTGCCATCAAGATTGGAATTTATAGACATTAAGGTCTCAAAAGGAAAAGAGTCATTGATCTCTTGATTCGGATGATCCCCTTGATAAGGATCCTCAAGTCTACTTAGATGATCCGCGGCTAGGTTTTCGGCGCCCTTCTTGTCACGAATTTTGATTTTAAATTCTTGAAGGAGAAAAACCCAATGAAGAAGTCTTGGCTTAGAATCTTTCTTAGTCAACAAGTACTTCAACGTGGAATGGTCGGTATAGACAATGCTGGTGGAAAGGACAAGGTAGGGGCGGAATTTCTCAAAAGCATACACTACAACTAAAAGCCTTTTTTTAGTAGTGGTGTGACAATCCGTCAATTTATAGTTGATATTTTATTCTCAAGTATAATTTAAAAACATTATTTTAATGTTATATTATGAACTCACTCATTTCTGGGATGAAATTTGGATTTACGTCTTGAAGTAGCATCGACTACGTCTAAACCGGAGGATTCTACGATTACGTGCTTAAATTTACATATACCGTTTTGGTGACAGTCCGACACTTCAGAAAATAAATTTATCCGTGAATATTATTTTGGAGTTTTAAATTTGTGTTGGTTCATAAACTCATAAATTTACGAGAAGAGATTAGGACTTACGTGAATAATTTAACGTCATTTACGACTAAACCGAAAACCTTAGGATTACGTATTTACGTTTTTGAACTCCGTTTTTGATGAGACAATTTTTATTAGATTCGTTTTGTGTCGTTGATTCATAATTTATAAAAACGTTTTTCGTAAAACGACCCGAGGTCACGCAAATCGAGGAAACTAGAATCGAGGAATACCCGTAAATTAGCGGGATGGGACAAAACAAGTTTATCCCACCCCACTCATATGGGATTGACACCACAACATGTGATGTGTCCAAGTTGTAGCTAGTTACTTACACTTGTTAAGCAAAGCTTAACAAGTAAGCTAACTTTCCACCCAAAACCACAAAACCACTACACACTTACCATTTGCACATTTCACTCATGCAAACCACTCACTAAACTCTCTCCTCTCTCTAAAATTCGTCCAAGAACCACCCCTAAACACCCTCATTTGATCAAATTTAACCATGAAATCATATGTTATTCACACATATGATGAAGCCCTTTTCAAGCTCTATTGATTGGTGGTGATTTTAACATCCAAGGAGAAGATTTGTTGGTGTCATAGGGCTGATTTCTACAAGAATTTTACAAGTATTGGTGGTCTTGAAGATTGGTGTTGATCTATCATAAGTTTTCCCATCAAAAATCTAAGCCTTGATCATAACCTACACAACCTTGGTGGTATAAAGATTGTTCTTCCCATCCTCTTGTTATTTTGATTATGTAATCTTGTAATTTCTTTATTTATGTATATGTATATGATGATGAATGATAATTAAAAATATTATGTGGGGATTTGGTGTTGATAGATTTGATAAATATGGTTAAAAAGATGGAAAACCATAGGTAACAAGGTTAAAATCTTGCTAAATATGATGGCTGTATAAAAACAGTAAGTAACCAAATGATAAAATGATAAAATGGCATGGTGGAATCAATTTAAAGTAAGTATTAGATGTCATACACATGTGAGAGTTGGCCATGCAATAGAATCATCAAAATGAGTGAGATATGATCAAAACAAAATTAGTATACCAATCTGAATAGTCTGTTTTGTAGGGATTGTTAAGGATACTTAGACATGGATTGAGCAGTAGCTATAACTAACTTATTTGTAGCACATAATATGAAGTTTATTTCATCCAAAAATGAGCTTCTATCTCTTTATAGAACTCAAGATATGATAAAAATGGTGAAAGTGAAACTAAAAATCAGATTTTGTGAAATTAAAGTTTAATAGTATTATATAAGCACTCAAAATAATATAGTATAAAATGTGAAATTAAAACCCACTAACTTATATATTTCATTTATATAAATATGTATAAGGATAAATAAATGGACATTATATAAAAATGGTAGTTTGGTAAGTTATATAAGTTTTAAAAACTATAAACATGATTTTTACGTCTTTTTGGCTACTACCGTAAAATTAACATTTTTCGTCAATTAAAACTTAGACGATCGGACCCGTCTAATGTAAACTTTTTAAAAGTCATATACTGATATATAAGTACTTAATACAAGTAAAAACCTATAAAACACGAACTAAATAATATATAGACATTAACGGGCTAAGTTAGCACTATTGGACTATTAATCCAACTAAATGGGCTAAACACTTATAAATTTACTTATTGGGCTTAACCCACTTGGACCCAACATGTAAAGTATAATACTGATAATAAAATTGTAAAATGGACTAATTTAAAGTATTGGGCTTATAATAGGCTTATTGGGCCTAAAACATGTAAATAAGTAAAACTAGTAAACTAGTATAAAAGTTACCAATACTTAACACTAAAATGAGTAAATGAGAATGTATAAACCCACTTGATCGTCATATATATAAAATCATCATATGTATACATAATTATTATTTTGATAAAGTCATTGGAAAAAAGTCTAAGACGAGTATTATTTGTCTAGGTTTCCGTGATTGAAGCACGTACCGTACATCCGAATTGCCGATAACCCGCTTTCCCACATCAACGTGAGTTCATAGCCTCGCACTCTTTTAAATGTTTTTATAAATGTTTTATAAACCCGCGAGGGAGATAACATGACAGTTTTTATGAAATAGGACACTATTTGTCCCGATTGTCTGTTTATTGATTTGGACCCGAATGATTGTATGACCCGATGAATGATTAAATGACCCGATAGATGAAATGAAATGGATTATTAAACTTAGGTTATGTCACTAAAAGTCCCATTAGCATGAATTGTGAACTACCGGGATTTGGTAGACGCTTATGCATATAATAGTACTATTTGGGGACGATCACCCCAGTTCGTGCCTTGACTGTTGATCCCCGTCGTGCCACATTGATTGGTAAGGGAATTTATGTATGAGAAAATTTACACAAGCGTGATTATTGTGACGACACGCTAATTTAGATGGGCAAATGAGTTTCGGGCTAGCTACCCGTTGTTTGTTGTAGTAAGGTAACAATGTCATGCGGCTTATAATAATCCAAATAACGAAAATACTGCTTTAGGCATTGAATTACTATATATTGCCTGACTAGCAATACAGGGTCTTATTATTGATTTTATGTTCGTGTTTTGGTTTTAAATAACCATATTCATATAATGGTTTTTATTTAAATTTATACAACGTTATACGACTTATTATATGATGTTTTTAACGATAATGGTTCGTATAATGATTTTGAAGGCGAAGGCCTATATTATGATTTTGATAAGGATTTGTATAAAATGACTTTGGCTATTTTACAGCCTATTACAAAGATTTGTATAAAATGATTTCCGGTAATAATTTTATACCGATGTTATATTGATGGATTTTATTAAACTCTATGAATTCACTCGGCGTTATCGCTGACCTTTTCTTTTAACATGTTTTATCTCAGGTACTTGAAGGTAATTCTTGGGAAGACAACAGAATTCATGGCCCGCACTTAAATGATAATTTCCATTCAAATTATTTGTAAAACTTGTATGAAATACAATGACTTGGGACCTATGTAAATCTGATATTTATGAATATAAATGCTTTATTATTAAACGACGCGATTTTTAAGCGTTGTCTATGATGTGAGTAATGTGCTATCCCGTAAAACCAACGAGTCTTCCGCTGTATTGAGTTGTATAAATTTGGGGGTGTTACAGTTTGGTACTAGAGCTCTCGTTATAGAGAATGAAAGATTTTTAAAACCAAGGTTTAGAATAAAACATTTCAAAATCTTTTAACTATAAACATTTTTCACAAAATGTCTAAAAATCTTTTGACTATAACAGTGTCGAAGAATTCCCGAGTGACCGACAAGGCCAGACTGAGAAGTGTTATTATAATATATATATATATAACTTGGATTATATATATATATATATATATATATATATATATATATATATATATATATATATATATATATATATATATATATATATATTTATGATGTAATTTGATTACGTGATTGTTTGATGATTATTTAATATTTATACGAGGTATTTATACGACGTAGATTGTCACAAGGAACCCTAAATCCCCTAGTAAATTAATCGAAGCTATTCCCGTAGGAATTCTAGATATCCTAGATCTAAACCAAGTTGTGGATATTTATGATCCCAACAAAATGGTTGATCTTCGTAGAAGTGTTCATAGTAGTTGATTGTAATCTTGAAGAAGAATTGGCGAGATTAAAACTGATATCGATGTCATGACGATCTTTCCTTATAGAGTGGACTTTAAAAAAATGTTACCACCTGGAAAGGTGTCATCTGATTCGTTGTCACCCAATTCTTAAATTGAAATCGAAAGGGTGAATGTTGCACTTGAGGCTGTCATTGGAACCATTACCCAAAAGCCTCATGTCACTAGTACCTTTCCGAGAAGTCTAATTGAATGTGTGAGTCATTCCATACTAGTGATTCATTTGATAGTTGTTGATGAAAGAGCTATAGGATTGGAAATTAAGTGTTGATCATATCGAGCTTTTATTGCCCTATTAAGGTCTAAGAATAAGGTTGAAAGTATTGGAAAATGAGGTAGGATATCGGATTGAGTATAAAATTGGTTGAAACTTGAATAAAGGAAAATCTAA
This sequence comes from Glebionis coronaria, assembly GCA_025667525.1. Taxonomy (NCBI): domain Eukaryota; kingdom Viridiplantae; phylum Streptophyta; class Magnoliopsida; order Asterales; family Asteraceae; genus Glebionis; species Glebionis coronaria. Next base: position 360,400,759 of record CM046881.1, read on the forward strand.
CCCGTAAGGAATAAGAAATTGTTAAGAGGGAGTCGTTAAGCCCTGTGATTGAATTATAAGGTTTTAATTGATTTTTGATTCGTGTTAAGTGTTGTTCCTAGGCCATTGTTCACTGACGAGGATGCCTAGTGTCCAAGAAATAAATTGAAGAAATCTTCTTCTAAATTGGGACCAATGGATCTTCCGGGACATGTGGAACACCTAATGAATCTTGTAGATTAGTATTCATTGTGGTATCTTTTAAAAATAATCCCTAACTTAACTGAGACATCAGTTGGTAGGATGAGTTCTTGGAATTGTATGACATAGTGACACATAATTTGTTACGGTACAATTTTGACTAGTTTGTGATTAATGAAAAGACTACCATTGATTGCTAAATTCTACATGTATCGATGTTATCTATCCTTTATTGCTTCATCCTAATGTTCGCATTAGTGATGCAACCATTGAACAAGTACTCATCTCGATTTGAGTTATGTTATGAACTATTCCTTATTAGTGCCATCGAGGTCATGAACCTCATGATTAATTGGCTAAGCTCATTTCCTATTATATTGTAGTTAGTTCTTGGTGAACAACTTTTCATCACTCCTTTGCAGATCACTAATTGTTTTTGTAAGATAAAACAATATCCCTTGAGAAAAATTGAATTTTCATCACTATAAGGATTATTCAAAGTTAGATTTATAAGTGATTGTTATCGAAATGAAGTTGCTTATAAAACACCTTGGAAAACTTAATTGTTTTCATAACAAAGAAAATCTTTGTAAATTTATTTTTGATTATTATTTAGGAATTAAGGATGAAAATGTTTTTATTATAAACATGATGATAAAATTTTGACGAACTGAGTATTGCATCGTCAATCTTGAAATTGTATATAGTTGCGCGCCTACATACAATTTGGAATGGACCATTCAAGGCTGATTAGTAGTCACCATCAAACTAAGGAATAAACACTACATTTTCTTTGAAGATTGTGAAAGATTAAATTTTATGAGATCTGAAAGAAGTGAAAAATAGGGACATATTGATAGGGACACCTACATATGTGCCTGTACTATTTATTCTTCTGAGTCGAATTTACTCATCTGTGGAAATTGTCTTATTTGACAATTGACAATTCTTTCTTGTCCAATTCTCCCGTAGTGAGATTCTTAGGAAAAGTATCTGATTACCGAGTGTTGATACCCGATTGGATGTATCGACGTTCCTATCATTTCTATTGATTTAATTTCATTTGAATGACCTGGGTAACGATCCGAGGAGCTTTCGATGCGTACTCAATTCATGAAAACATGGGATATATTCATATTCATTAAATGTTTTCGTCTGTATCTGATTTGGAATTTTCTCGCGTAGATTATGCGTTGACCTTTCTCTTTTTAAGGGTAGTTATGTCTCCAGATATCCTTGAATTTGTGAAGGATTATGAGTTATTATTAGTCTTTTGAGAAGTTCACATCTTATCGACAACAATGAAACTGGAAAGTTAATAGTACCAGTAGAATGGATTGATTGATTATGACATGACGACATTGTCTTAATTGATGGGAACTCGAGTAGAATTCCTCTAAATGATAAGATGTTGATTATCAAAAGTGATCTAAATAATTCTTGATGGATGACCATATCCTGCATTTAGACTTGAAATTATAGCGTGAATGGTTGTGAATTAGTCATAGATATTATAATCTATAAAGAACCTAATATATATTTATTAAAAGATGTATCTGCTATCTGAAACTTTCAAAAGTATTTTTTGGTGAATTAACTAGACTTTTGCCATTAAGACAAGTTGAAATTGGTATTGATTATATTCCCGGTGCTGCACCTATGGCTTGTGCACTGTACATCAGCACCATATGAATTAAAAGAATTACCGTACAACTGAGAGAGTTGTCAGAAGAAGACTTTTATTCTACCAAGCTCGTCATCATGAAGAGCTATGCTGTTATTATTTCTTATATATATATTGATTACCGTGAACTAGGTAAATTGACGATTAAAAATCTATATCCACCACCCAAGATGATAGATTTGTTCGATCATTTACAAGGTTCTAGCGTATATTCGAAATTTAATTCACGACATGGTTATCATCAACTTCGCATCCGCGAAAAAGATTATCTATTCCAATCACTACATCCAGAACTTGTAATGAACATTATGAGTTTCATGTGATGTCGCTTGGATTGACCAATGCACATGTAGTATTCATAAATTTGGTGAATCACGTGTGTAGGCTGTAATTTGATAAATTCATTATTGTGATCATTAAGGACCATTGGTTTGTTTCTAAGAATAAGAATGAGTTAATAGTTATTTATAGACTGCCCTGAAGTGGTCGAACAATGAAAACATGTACCTTGAGTATTTAACATGAGATTTAAGACTTAATCCTTTACATTATTTGACCGTGTGATTAATAGAAAATGGAATATATTGACTCTTCAGAAAAAAAAAAGTTGGAACCATTAAGGCTTTGGGTTTTACCAAAAAGTAGGTGCAAATATGTTTTGACAAATGTTTTATCAAAAAAAAAAAACTTTTGGGGGATTATTCCCTTATACCCAGAACATTTAACTAAACTCCTGTTTAGGGGTAAATGTTTGTGTATACCTCAAGACAACCTAAGAGTGATTGAGGAAACCATTTAAACCATGACTTGAAATTTGAAACGACACTTTTGCTTTTCAACTAAGAAAATCTTGACCAAAGTATAAATAAAGATTTTTCGAACATTTACGAATCTCACTAATTATTTTTAGTAAATCAACAAAAATCGTGTTAATTAAATTCAAATTTATTTTTGAACATTTTCATATAATTGGTCGAACTTTAAAAAATTTGTACGTTTACATTTCATAAAAATTAAATATTTATTATTTAATTACTTGTAATAATTATCGACGCTTTAAACGTCGGATTGAGAAACACTGATAAAAATGATAGTTGAGACGAAACTAAAACTTAGAAAATATGAAGGAATAATTTCTGAATAAATATGGTCATGATATTTATTTCATCGAGGAAGGTGAATATAATTACTGACACATTATGTAGAAAAGATAAAGAACCAATTAGGACATGTTCCTTAATAATGAAGGTGCAAAATAAATTGTCGAACAATTTAAATATAAACGATGTTTGTAAAAAGGATAATATAGATAATAAAAGGGGTTCGCGGCTAATGTGAACCATTAGAATTGAGAAGCCGATGGCGTTAAATGTATAAAATGCCACTTGAGGTTGCCTAAATATAGAGAATTTTGAGATTTAGTCATGTGAAATTTCGTAAGTATAAGTATTCTATTCATGTCATTTCTGACTAAGTGTATATTATCTGAAGAAGTTGTACTGATGGAAAATTATGAAGGCAGACATCGCCTCATACATTGGTAAACGTCTGACTAATGCAAAGGTCATCATCTGAATTTGATTCGATTTGGGTCATCGTCGACAGACTGACCAAATCTGGTAATATCATTCCTGTTAATGATAGATTCTTGATGAAGGAATTGACCCTTTTGTATTTAAAGGAGTTGTGTAAACATAGTGTGCCGGTATAGGTCATCTCTATCAAGACCCTCGCCTCGCATCGAATTTCTAGAGATTTGCTTAGAAGTCATTGGGAATGAACCTTGATGAGAGTACTATTTACCACCTCAATCAAAGGGACTTGGCAAAGTAACGATACAAAACACTAGAAGTCTTGTGTTATGCTTGAATAATTGACCTTTGGTAATAAACCGTATAATTGTTTTCATTTGGAGAGATTATCATTGAAAACTATCGTATTTGGATCGAGATTGAATCTTGTGAGGATATATTAGAGCATCTGTAAGCATGAGTTGGGATGAAGACACCCGACATACACCCATTGTGAGTTGGACATGTCTTTTAGGTTTAAGGTTTCCTATGATGGTGAACCTAACCATACAAAATACTCGACCCGCGAGACCTGAAATAATTGTTGAAATTTGGATCTGATTATTGACTGTCGGTAGTAGGCAGGAGGTTATGTGAATATGAAAGGTATATCTTGAAGTGCCAGATGGGTAGCGAAGTTATGCCAAAAATTTTAAACATGGAAAAATGAATTGATGATTTGAAAGATCATGGGATATAAGTCCCCGTTGTATGGGACCATTGAGATAATATAAAGAGTTGGTTTGAAAGGCATATAAGCTGGATCTACCCTAGGACTTCAAGGACTGCGTGAATTATGTTTCGTATATCGAACTTGATAAATGTCTGTCAAGTGAAAATCTGAATTCTTCTTGATGAAGTTTAGATCGGCGAAAAGTTGCATTCATCAAAAACCCTGAACATCATGGATAGAGAACGTAAGTCAACATTAAGCCTAATCTTATTTTCGTAGTTATGTTTTATGAAAATCGCGTATTGTAATGGATTACACTTGTGAGAAAAGACCGAATGTGGAGGAAATACCCAAATGGCTTTAACTCTATAAGAAGCGAGTAGTAAGATAAGATGATCTTTGAGGACAAAGATCCTGTTTAGGGGTAAATGCTATGACAATCCGTCAATTTATGGTTGATATTTTATTCTCAAGTATAATTTAAAAACATTATTTTAATGTTATATTATGAACTCACTCATTTCTGGGAAGAAATTTGGATTTACGTCTTGAAGTAGCATCGACTACGTCTAAACCGGAGGATTCTACGATTACGTGCTTAAATTTACATATACCGTTTTGGTGACAGTCCGGCACTTCAGAAAATAAATTTATCCGTGAATATTATTTTGGAGTTTTAAATTTGTGTTGGTTCATAAACTCATAAATTTACGAGAAGAGATTAGGACTTACGTGAATAATTTAAAGTCATTTACGACTAAACCAGAAACCTTAGGATTACGTATTTACGTTTTTGAACTCCGTTTTTGATGAGACAATTTTTATTAGATTCGTTTTTTGCCGTTGATTCATAATTTATAAAAACATTTTTCGTAAATCGACCCGAGGTCACGCAAATCGAGGAAACTAGAATCGAGGAATACCCGTAAATTAGCGGGATGGGACAAAACAAGTTTATCCCACCCCATTCATATGGGATTGACACCACAACATGTGATGTGTCTAACTTGTAGCTAGTTGCTTACACTTGTTAAGCAAAGCTTAACAAGTAAGCTAACTTTCCATCCAAAACCACTACACACTTACCATTTGCACATTTCACTCATGCAAACCACTCACCAAACTCTCTCCTCTCTCTAAAATTAGTCCAAGAACCACCCCTAAACACCCTCCTTTGATCAAATTTAACCATGAAATCATTTGTTATTCACACATATGATGAAGCCCTTTTCAAGCTCTATTGATTGGTGGTGATTTTAACATCCATGGAGAAGATTTGTTGGTGTCATAGGGCTGATTTTTACAAGAAGTTTACAATTATAGGTGGTCTTGAAGATTGGTGTTGATCTATCATAAATTTTGCCATCAAAAATCTAAGCGTTGATCATAACCTACACAACCTTGGTGGTATAAAGATTGTTCTTCCCATCCTCTTGTTATTTTGATTATGTAATCTTGTAATTTCTTTATTTATGTATATGTATATGATGATGAATGATGATTAAAAATATTATGTGGGGATTTGGTGTTGATATATTTGATAAATATGGTTAAAAAGATGGAAAACCATAGGTAACAAGGTTAAAATCTTGCTAAATATGATGGCTGTATAAAAACTGTAAGTAACCAAATGATAAAATGATAAAATGGCATGGTGGAATCAATTTACAGTAAGTATTAGATGTCATACACATGTGAGAGTTGGTCATGCAATAGAATCATCAAAATGAGTGAGATATGATCAAAACAAAATTGGTATAGCAATCTGAATAGTATGTTTTGTAGGGATTGTTAAGGATACTTAGACATGGATTGAGCAGTATATATAACTAACTTATTTGTATCACATAATATGAAGTTTATGTCATCCAAAAATGAGCTTCTATCTCTTTATAGAACTCAAGATATGATAAAAATGGTGAAAGTGAAACTAAAAATCAGATTTTGTGAAATTAAAATTTAATAGTATTATATAAGCACTCAAAATAATATAGTATAAAATGTGAAATTAAAACCCACTAACTTATATATTTCATTTATATAAATATGTATAAGGATAAATAAATGGACATTATATAAAAATGGTAGTTTGGTAAGTTATATAAGTTATAAAAACTATAAACATGATTTTTACGTCTTTTCGGCTACTACCGTAAAATTAACATTTTTCGTCAATTAAAACTTAGACGATCGGACCCGTCTAATGTAAACTTTTTAAAAGTCATATACTGATATATAAGAACTTAATACAAGTAAAAACCGATAAAACACGAACCAAATAATATATGGACATTAACGGGCTAAGTTTGCATTATTGGACTATTAATCCAACTAAATGGGCTAAACACTTATAAATTTACTTATTGGGCTTAACCCACTTGGGCCCAACATGTAAAGTATAATACTGATAATAAAAGTGTAAAATGGACTAATTTAAAGTATTGGGCTTATATAGGCTTATTTGGCCTAAAACATGTAAATAAGTAAAACTAGTAAACTAGTATAAAAGTTACCAATACTTAACACTACAATGAGTAAATGAGAATGTATAAACCCACTTGATCGTCATATATATAAAATCATCATATGTATACATAATTGTTATTTTGATAAAGTCATTGGACAAAAGTCTAAGACGAGTATTATTTATCTAGGTTTCCGTGATTGAAGCACGTACCGTACATCCGAATTGCCGATAACTCGCTTTCCCACATCAACGTGAGTTCATAGCCTCACACTCTTTTAAATGTTTTTATAAATGTTTTATAAACCCGCGAGGGAGATAACATGTTAGTTTTTATGAAATAGGACACTATTTGTCCCGATTGTCTGTTTATTGATTTGGACCCGAATGATTGTATAACCCGATGAATGATTAAATGACCCGATAGATGAAATGAAATGGATTATTAAAGTTAGGTTATGTCACTAAAAGTCCCATTAGCATGAATTGTGAACTACCGGGATTTGGTAGACGCTTATGCATATAATAGTACTATTTGGGGACGATCACCCCAGTTCGTGCCTTGACGGTTGATCCCCGTCGTGCCACATTGATTGGTAAGCGAATTTATGTATGAGAAGATTTACACAAGCGTGATTATTGTGACGACACACTAATTTAGATGGGCAAATGAGTTTCGGGCTAGCTACCCGTTGTTTGTTGTAGTAAGGTAACAATGTCATGCGGCTTATAATAATCCAAATAACGAAAATACTGCTTTAGGCATTGAATTACGATATATTGCCTGACTAGCAATACAGGGTCTTATTATTGATTTTATGTTCGTGTTTTGGTTTTAAATAACCATATTCATATAATGGTTTTTATTTAACTTTATACAACGTTATACGACGTATTGTATGATGTTTTTAACGACAATGGTTCGTATAATGATTTTGAAGGCGAAAGCCTATATTATGATTTTGATAAGGATTTGTATAAAATGACTTTGGCTATTTTACAGCCTATTACAAAGATTTGTACAAAATGATTTCCGGTAATAATTTTATACCGATGTTATATTGATGGATTTTATTAAAATCTATGAATTCACTCGGCGTTATCGCTGACCTTTTCTTTTAACATGTTTTATCTCAGGTACTTGAAGGTAATTCTCGGGAAGACAACAAGAATTCATGGCCCGCACTTAAATGATAATTTCCATTCAAATTCTTTGTAAAACTTGTATGAAATACAATGACTTGGGACCTATGTAAATCTGATATTTATGAATGGAAATGCTTTATTATTAAACGACGCGATTTTTAAGCGTTGTCTATGATGTGAGTAATGTGCTATCCCGTAACACCAACGAGTCTTCCGCTGTATTGACTTGTATAAATTTGGGGGTGTTACAAGTGGTATAATGCAATTGAGCCCCCGTCATTGTCTTGCTAGCATAATGGATTGGTTGGAAGTGTTTGTTCACTCTTTGGCCCAAAACCGCTAAAATAGCAAAGTCGCTAGCATCACACATCAATTCAAAAGGTAGCTCCAAATTAGGGGTAACCAAGACCGGTGCCTTAGTTAGCTTATCCTTAAGAAGATTGAAAGATTCGAGACACTCTTTAGAAAAGCTAAAAGGAGTATGTTTTTCCAAGAGGTGGGTCATCGGGCGAGCGATTTTTGAAAAATCTTGAATGAATCGACGATAGAAGCCCGCATGACCAAGGAAATTTCTCACACCCTTCACGGTTGAAGGTGGAGGTAATTTGGCTATGACATTAACTTTTGCACGGTCCACTTCAAGACCGGCTTTTGAGATTTTATGTCCAAGCACAATGCCTTCTTTTAAAATGAAATGGCATTTTTCCTAATTTAGAACAAGGCGAGTGTCTTCACACCGCTTAAGCATGCGTTCTAAATTGGCAAGGCAAGAAGAGAAGGAGTCACACCATAGACCGAGAAATCATCCATGAAGACTTCCATGGTTTGCTCAACCATGTCATGGAAGATAGCCAACATGCACCTTTGGAAAGTCCCAGGAGCATTGCATAAGTCGAAAGGCATTCTTTTGTAAGCAAATGTTCCATAAGGACAAGTGAATGTTGTTTTCTCTTGATCTTGGGGATCGATGGGAATTTGAAAATACCTGGAGAAACCGTCTAAGAAGTAGTAATAGTCATTACCCTCTAGACGTTCAAGCATTTGGTCCATGAAAGGAAGGGGAAAATGATCCTTTCTCGTAGCATCATTCAGTTTGCGATAGTCTATAAAAACTCTCCACCCTGTAACGAGACGAGTAGGAATCAACTCGCTGTTTTCATTGGGCACAACGGTGATTTCGCCTTTCTTAGGCACACAATGGACCGGACTAACCTATGGTGAATCCGAGATAGGGTAGATCATTCCCGCATCAAGAAGTTTGATAACCTATTTTTTTATAACGTCATGGATCTTGGGATTCACCCTTCTTTGGTTTTGAATAGTGGCTTTAAATTCTTTCAAAATGAAATCACTTTCTCCAAATGGAGTTAGTGATGGAGCAATAGAGGCAACGGTCTCAACAGCGGGAAGAGAAGAAGAACCACTTTTACAAGCGTCTTTGAAATGTTCTTCACAAGCCTCATCAAGAACGTCAATGAAATTAACACTCTCGTTTTCAGAAGTCTGCTTATAAAATTTACCCATGTTAAAAACGATTTTATCGTCACCAACTCTCATGATTAATTCGCCCGCGGCTACATCAATGAGAGTGTGACCGGTCCTCAAGAATGGACGTCCAACGATTACTGGAACACGAGGGTCCATCTCGTAGTCAACGACAACAAAATCCACCGGAAAGGTGAATTTGTCGACACCAACGAAGACATCTTCGGCTACCCCACCGGATAAGCAACCGTACGGTTAGCTAATTCCAATGTCATTCGTGTAGGGACTAGCTCGGGTAGAGATAATTGTTTCCAAACACTTAATGGCATTAAGTTTATACTAGCACCTAGATCGGCTAGGGCCATACAATTCTCTACCCCGGGGAAGTTGCAAGGAATGAGAAAACGACCCGGATCACCAAGTTTGGTGGGTAATTTCCTTAAGAGCACCGCGGAGCAATTCTCGTTAAGTTGGGTCTGAGCGATATCAAGTAGTTTCTCCTTATCACTGAGATAATCTTTAAACATTTTAGCATATTTTGGCATGTGAGCGAGAGCCTTGGCAAAGGAGATGTTGAAATTCAGTTGTTTAAACATTTTGAGAAAGTTAGAATCCTGAATATCATCCTTCTTCTTCAACTTCTCTTTCCTCAACCTTGAGGGATAAGGTATATTGGGGTGAGATGAAGGCTTTGGAATAGAATTCTCAGTCACATCCTTGGGTGGTGGAGGGGTGGAAGTAGAAGGTGGAGGGGCTGGAGAAGTAGAAGGTGGAGGAATTGGAGAAGGGGACTCGTTTTCCTTTGTCACAATCACCGGTGTAGGTGTAGGAAGCTCGGGTTCCTTTAAACCTTTTCCACTGTGAGTGGTGATTGCTTTCATCTCCCCTCTTGGATTAGCAACGGTGTTACTCGGAAGAGAACCCAAACCAGAGGCTTGATTACTTTGGAAGAAACTAGCCATCATATCCCTTAAGTCATTCGTTTGACTTCTCAAAGAGTTTCGCATATCGGCTCGAAGATCATTCCCTTGTTTCACCATATCTCCTTTCAAGTTGGCCATTTGCCGCTGAAGATTCTGCACTATCGCATCATTAGTCCTCATGTAAGTTTCAACCTCGTGATTAAATGCGATGGGTTGGTTGGGAGGAAGAGCATGGTAGGCAGGTGGTTGATAAGCGGGTTGTTGGTAAACTTGGTTGTTTCCTTGAGGTGGATATGGGTTTCTTTTGGTTTGATATTTATTTGGAGCTCGAGGTTGGTAAAAGCTCGATCATTGGTTGATTGTCCATGGTGACAATAGGTGGAGGAATAACTTCGGCTTGAGCTGTTTTCTTCTTACGAGCACGGGTACGCATATACACCTACAAAAGGAAAAGGGAAATGGACAGAAATATTTTTGGTTTGTTATGTTTTTCTATTTTATTTATTTTTTTTTTTTGAATTTTTTTTGAATTTTTATGGATTTTTGAAAATTTTAAAGCAAGAAAAATATCGTTAAAAAGTGAACGGATCCCAAAATCCAACGCGTCTCTCACTAAAAACCGTTAATCTTAACGAAAAGAGCCGGCAGCGGCGCCATTTAATACAAGGGATTTCCAATTATAAAAAGTTATCGTCCGATCTTTTCGAATTGATTACTAGTTAAGAGTGCGAGTCAGTCGTTCTTGGTGGACAAATAAAATGGTTTGATTATCTATTTTAAACTAAAAGTAAATATGAAAATGTCGTTAAGTAAAATAAAAGCTTTAAAAATTAAACTAAAATGACGAGTTAAAAATAAATGATTTGAAACTTAAAACCTTGTAAAACGAAAAACTTAAATCCGTCGGAATAATCCTAATAGGAATACCATCGGAATGCCTGGTCGGAATACGATCGGAGTACACTCAATCGGAAAGCAATCGGAATGTGACAAAAGGAATGCTATCGGAATAACACTAATGTAACCTAACGGAATAGCACAAAAAATCACCTCAATCGGAATGTCTTAATCGGAATACATAAAAAGGAAGTGATCGGAATCCTTAAATGTAACCTATCGGAATGTATAAAAAAGGAAGTGATCGGAATCCAAATAGGAATCCCAATCGGAATACTCAAAACCCTTTTCCGATATCCAGTGATCGGAATAATAGTGCACAGATCGGAATGAAAGGCCCTAATCGGAATACCCAATCGAAAAAGGGTTTAACCTTTTCCGATGACTTGTAATTCGAGAAAATCAAGACCAAATAAGCAAAGGCTTAATAAGAACTATCCAAAACTTTACTAATTATAAGATGAAAGGTGTAATAAGCACGAATAAGAACTTATCAAAACTTTAAATAACAAACTTTTCAAAAACAAACTTCAAAAAGACAAACTTTTTAGAAAACTTTAAAAGATAAATAAGCTAAGTACCAAATAAGCCAATAAGCATAATAAGCTCAAAGCTCAATTTGCACAAAAACTTAGGTATGATCAAAAAGATAAACTTTTTGATCACATAAACATAAAGATGAAACAATATGAAAAATGATAACGAATTAAAGGTAAATAAAATCAAGAAAGGTAGAAGAAGATTAAAGATAAAAAGCTAAACTTTGAACTTATAGATTAATGATTCCAAAATACAAGATCAAATCAAAGCTTAAACATGTAAGGAAGGAAAAGATGAAATTCTAGTGAGAGAAAGTTAAACACTTTCTCTCTCTAAAAATAAAACTAAAGAAAGAAAAATAAACTAGTTAACACCCTCCTAATGCGTCATTAGGAGGGTATTTATAGGAGGTGGGAAGGTGCATGTGTTGCTTTCTTCTTTCTTTCTTCTCGACTCGATTTAAATGCTTTGTCTTTCTCGACGTTGTCTCAGGATTTGTCGATACAAATTGAACTTGTCTTATAATTTCCTTCTTCTATTAGATTTGAGTTCTTTGACTTCATTAAACTTCTGTCTTTAGACTTTTCTTCGATAAATATTCAGAATAGGCCTCCGACTTCCGTTTTTTTGCACTCTTGATCTTTTGAATTCGTCTTTTCTCGTTTTCTTCGATAAAAGCCCGTGATAGCCCATGTTTTCTTCCTTTTTCATCTTTTGGTCCTAAAACATAATAAAAACACAAACCACGCATAATTCCGACTTTTACGACATAACATATACGTTTTGGTCTTGTTATTATTGGAAATAAGTGGTAAAAGGATAAGTGTTTTCACACTTATTAGGAGTAAAAAAGTTATGTGTGTGACGATGAGTGATAAACAGGAGCGGGGGGTGTAATGATTTGACTTTGGTCAAAGTAAATGCAATAAATTGCATCTTGGTCCCCCTGATTGCAAAGTTGTTAATACAAAAACTCGTAACTTCTTATCTTGACATACTAACACGATCACATACACCAATCATTCAACTAACACGATCACAAGGAACACTTAGCATATGATGAAGAATATAACCGTTTTTACATTTTTCTGAAAACCCGTTTTGAAGACATGTCAAACCAAAAATGATTTGATATCTGCTCCCCCTTAAACGCAGACCCGTTTTCTATTTAAAGAGCTGTAGTCGTTGTTTTTAAGGAGACAAATATATATGCATACCTTTTCCGTTTAATGATTTTCTGAAACGATTCTGGTGGCAATAAGATTTCTCTTATTTTAACAAAATAAGTGCACTAAAGCGTACATTTATTTGTGTTATAAAGTAAACTTGATCTCTTACAAGGTTTTACAGTAAACCTTTCCCGAGAAAATTAATTCCCGTTGTGAGCCAATGTTTTCAAAAGAAATACGTGAATTTAATGCGAAAAGCGGGTTGCAGTCAGAAATAACTACAAGCCATATGGGCATGTTTTAAAATATGTACAACTTTTATACGAACTCTGTTTATGGAGACGTGTCAATTTTAATCGACATTTCTAAGGCCGTAAATATAAACTTACTAAAAGACATGCCCGAGTTAAAATGAAAAATATTTTTTGTATTTTCTTGATTTTATATTTTTTGTGGTTTTTTTATGTTTTATATTTTTGTATTTTGCTTTTCGTGGTTTATATATATACGATAATATACAAGATCACGATAAAAGGATACTCTAGAATAGTTTACCACCACTAATCTGCAGATTCTTCTGCCAACTCCTTAAGTGTCGCTGGTGAGAATGATTTCATGCCTAGCTTTTCGATCGAAAACACGGTACGTCCTCGATCTAAGGCCTTAGTGAATATATCTGCCAGCTGATACTCAGTGTTGAGAATATACAGTTCGATCACTCCATTTTCCACTTGCTCTTTGATGAAGTGGTAGCGCATGTCAATGTGCTTCGCTCGGGAATGTTGAACGTAGTTGCAGTAAAGGGAAATTGCACTTTTGTTATCACAGTACATCGGGATTTTGTTGAATCCAAGACCGTAGTCAGTTAATTGTGATCTCATCCAAAGAACTTGAGCACAACAACCGGACATAAAAATGTATTCAGCCTCTGTACTTGATATCGCAGCGCTTTTCTGCCTTTTGGATGTCCAACTAACCAGTCTATCTCCAAGAAGTTGCACACTGCCAGAAGTGCTACGTCTAGTATCTTGACACCCAGCATAATCCGCATCTTCATATGATATTAGTGCAATAGAGGAATCCTTCGGATACCACATACCACGATGAAGTGTTCCTTTATGATACTGAAAGATCCTTTTCACAACATGTAAGTGCTTTTCGGTAGGCCGAGCATGATACTGGGCACACATGCATATAACAAATTGAAAATTAGGCCTGCTAGCAGTCAGATAGAAAAGGCTACCGATCATTCTACAGTAAAGTTTAGGATCGACAACTATCCCTTCCCTATCCTCATCTAACTTGGATCTCTCCACCATTGGAGTATCCACGGGGTCACAATTTTCAAAATGATACTTCTTTAATGATTCAAGAGGAAATTTGGATTGATTAATGAAGATGCCTTTGGGATTTTGAGAAATTTGAAACCCTAAGAAAAATGAAAATTTTCCCATCATCGACATCTTAAAACGTGTGGACATGATTTTCTCAAAATGGTCAGACAGTCTTTGAGTAGTGGCGGAAAATATTATATCGTCAACATAAATTTGTACCAGTATCAAGTCGTTGTCTTCCTTGAGAATAAATAATGTTGGGTCCACTTTGCCTTTGGAGAACCCTTTCGAGATGAGATAAGACGATAGGAGATCGTACCACGCGCGTGGAGCTTGTTTCAACCCATAAAGAGCCTTCTTGAGCTTGTACACGTGATTAGGATACTCTGAGTTGACGAATCCATTCGACTATCTTACGTAGACATCTTCCCTTAATTCACCATTAAGAAATGTCGTCTTAACATCTATTTGGTAGAAGATCATGTTCATGTGAGCAATATAGGCAAGGAATAGTCTAATCGCCTTCAATCGTGCAACAGGAGCAAAGGATTCTTCAAAGTCAAGACCCAAAGCTTATTTGTAACCTCTAGCAACCAGTCTAGCTTTGTTCTTTAGCACTCCACCTAACTCATCGAGTTTAACCTTATATACCCACAACAATGTAAGGATTTCAACGTTGTTGGGTAAAGGAACTAATTCCCACACTTCAAGACGTTGAAATTCATTAAGTTCCTCTTGCATGGATTCAATCCAAGATGATTGTGTCATGGCTTGTTGCCAATTTATATGTTCAATATCGGAAAGAAATGCATCAAAGTAGCAATATAATGTATGTTCTTGGAGTTGGTGGCGTGTTAAGACTGGTCGATCGATGTCACCAATAATATGCGGATTGGGTGATCCTTTTTCCATTTGGTGTTGTTATTTTCAATCTGTGGTGGTCGGGAGTGAATGATTGCAGGAGCTTCCTCTGAGGTAGACTCACCGTTAGGGTTTTTGGGTATTTGTGAACCAAAGAATGGAAGTTCTTGTAGGTGAGAAATTTCCAAATCGTGATCATAGTAATCCTGTTCAACATCATTAGAAACGAGTGGGGTGATGATTCAGGTGTGGTTTGAGAATTGGTGGGTGATTGTGCATCTGGTTCAATAGTAACAGTAGTTGCATCGGACTGTTTTCCATTAACTTGAGCAACGACTTCGGGAATCGGAGCTACTACTGCAGCTACTGGAGAATCATCACTAGGTGGATCAAAGAATTCATCAAACATAGGTTAAAATAACTCATCCCACTCGGGCCTTGTAGGTGGTGTAAATGATGGAGAAGTAGGATTGTTGGGAGTTAATCCAGAACTAATCGTACTGCTTCCCATCTCATGAAGTGCGGGTTCAGAGCTGTGTTGCTCAGAAGCCATCGCTGTCAGCACATCAAAATCGGCATCCAAAGTTTCTACTATCTTGCCAAGACGACGGTTATAAATTCGATAAGCTTTCTTTGCGGGTGAGTAACAAATGAAAATTCTAATATCATCCTTCGGTTGAAGTTTGCCCAAATTCTCACTATTAGTATTTGGATAACACAGTGCACCAAACACATGAAGAAATGAAATATCAGGTTTATGTCCATGAAGTAGCTCATATGGAGTTTTTCCATGGCGCTTACGAATGATAGAGCGGTTTCGAGTATAACATGCGGTTGCCACTGCTTCAGCCCATAAGAATAAAGGAGCATTCGCATAAATCAACATAGTTCTAGCAGCTTCCATTAGTGAAGGGTTACGTCTTTCCACGACACTGTTTTGTTGTGGAGTGCGAGCAACAAAAGTTTCATGTGAAATATCGACCTCTTCATAATAGTCTCGTAGAGTTTGATTAACGAACTCAGTTCCTATATCAGTGCGAATGCGGCGAACAGTAGCATTAAGACGTACTTGGATCATCTTTAAGAAAGTAATAATATAATTTGGAGCTTGATCCTTGGTTGCTAAAAACTTTACCCATGTAAACCTTGAGAAATCATCCACCATGACGAGGATGTATTTTCTACCACTCACACTAGCTGTACGCATTGGCCAGCAAAGATCCATGTGCAAAAGATACAGTGGTTCTTGGTTGGTGTCTTCAGCTTTAGGTTTGTATGATTTCTTGGTTCTTTTCCCCAAAGAACACGCGGAACATAAATGATCCTTGTCGATCTTAAGTTTTGGAAGACCACGAACAAGTTCTTTTTTAGCAAAATGGTTTATAGCATCAAAGTTAAGATGAGATAACCGGCGATGCCACAACCATGACTTGGTCTTAGATGCTTTGGAGAGAAGGCATACAGGAGAGGCGGCCATCATGTTTTGAATGGACAGTGTGTAGAGATTATCCCCTCGAGAACCTTTTAACAAGTCATTTCCTGCAAGATCATGAATAAAGCAAGTATGTTGTCGAAAAGCAACCTCAAGGTTTGAATCGCAAAATTGTCCTACTGAAAATAAGTTGTGACCAAGTCCCTCGACGTAATACACCCTTGAAATCGTAACATTCCCAATTTGATATTCACCGTAACCCATGATCTTCGCAATATGGTTGTTGCCAAATTTCACCGTTCCTAGAAACTTGCTGACGAAATTTCTGAGCATCGAGCAGTCTCCAGTCATATGTTTGGAGCACCCCGAGTCCAAATACCAAAGAATAATTTAGACGACCTGAAAATATCACTAAACAAAGACGATTTATCGGAATCTAATTGTTCCTCTGAGTTAGCAGGTACATATGTAATTATCTTAGATTTGCGAAGAGTTTTTAGGCTTCCAAATTTTCTTACTAGTTGTTGGCTTAGATTCTAGTTGTCTAGTATTCTGAGGTACTTTTTGACTGGGTACTTCTTCACTGGTAGGCACGATAGTGGAGGCAGACCTAGTGAAAGGGAGTTTTTTTCCATTTTTAGTACTTGTGTTCCTTTTTAAAGGACGCTGAGACCTAACTTCAGTGGATGTGATCCTAGTTAAAGGGCACTTAGTTCCATTTTCAGTAAAGGTCCTACCAGTGGGTAACCATTGCCATCCAACCTGGGTGAATTTCTTCCTCGTTGGTTTCCATTTAAGATTGTTTCTAATGGCATGCATTTCATTAACATGGTCAACAAGGCATAAATCATGACGTTGAGAAAACATGCATTCATTACAATTCCAACATTTCAAATTAGAATTCACATTTTGTTTAGGTTTCCACTCAGACGGAGAACCTTTTGTCTTAGCTACATGATTCTTTTTATTTAAAGTTGGAATAACATTCTAGGGTGAACTTCTACTTTCTTCTTTGCAGTCCTACTAGTGGAAGGCTTGATCCTATCTTTCTTGTCTTGAGATCCTTTAGCCTTAGTAGACATAATTACTCCTATAGAAGCCAAGGGAACATTAGTGACAGATTTTAACTTAGCCTTGATGGGTGTGTTTAAAACACGCTTAGCTCATGGGGTCTTATTTAATGGAGTTATGGCAATGGTGGGGGTTTGTTGGGTAATTGGTGCAGATATCGGTTGACCAATATATTCTATGTTTGCTAAGCAATCTTGAATGCGATCCACATATAAGAAAAGTTCATATAGAGTATGACTTGTGGGATCGAGTGTACGCATATCATCAACGGTATCGCTAGCTAGATCAGCATGTTTTAAGGCATTTTTCATGTAGGTAGCAAACTTAGTTAGACTATGCTTAAATTTTGGGTCCCGATAAAGCACACGTGGGTTGGGTTTAGGATTACTAGAGGACGGTGCAAAGATGGTAGCTGAGCTATCAACACCTTTTTGTCCTTTGAGTTGAAGTGTCTCCTTTAACTCAGCTATAACCATGTTTTTGTCTATGAGATGAATATTTAGGTCAGAGATTTCCTCACATTTCTTGTTCAGTTGGTCAACTGATGACTTTTGCTCTGTCGCATTAAAAGCGAGGCGTTCTTCTATTAAACCAGAATTTTGTGAGTCACCCTGCCTTACTTTTTCCCGCTCTCCTAGCATATAAGTAATTCTATTTTCTAGGACATGATTTTTAGTCTCTACAGCCTCTAGTTCCGCTTTTGTTTCTAGTAATTCTCTCTTAAGTCTCGTAACATCTTCCTCTAATGATTGCATCACCTGAATCATCTTGTCACTTGTCTCAACGTTGTTTTCACAAACATTTATTTTTGAAAGAGTTTGATTTTCAAGTTTAAGAGCAATAGAGTGTTGTTCAACCTCGTCAAAACGTTTTGAAAGTGAGTTATAAGAATCTTGAAGCTTTAAAAATTCTGCGTTAGATTCCTGACAAGAATGATTATCTACATTATTCATAGGTGCAACAATATTCACATAAAGATCATGCACATCATCACATTTATTCACAGAAGATGTAATCTCAAGAGCATATTCAATATTAACAACTTGCATTACTTCGAGAGACAGTATATGTTCCAAGAATCGGTCATATTCGGACAAAATCTTTTCTTTCTCAATTAGATGTTGTTCATAGCATCATCCATTTCATAGAAAACTTTTCGAACTTCACCCATTTCGAAATTAAGATTATCCCCGAGATTTAAAAATCCCTCTTTAATATTGTCTACAAAAGGAATGATCTCTTTCTCAAACAACATTTCCATGTGTTCGAAAGCCCGTTCTCCAGCGGTTTGAGCCGTTGAAGTTGTACATTCCTTGATGACCTTGTCAAATCCAGTTAGGTATCGCTGAATCTCTTCCAAGCTTAGAAATACCGTACTTACCGGTGGAAGATTCTTTGGAATTTCCTTAGGTTCGTCCGAATTAACAAGTGTAGGAAGTATACTAAGGCTTTCTCTAGTAGGCATGTAAGTTGGTGTATGGATAAATTCCTTTTGCATATTAAAGCGAATTCTAAGATCTGTTTTTGCATACTCTGCATGAAGCTGTGCATAATCATACTCAGGATATGTATAAATTACTTTTGATCGATTCTCTTCATGTAGACATACTCACAGATTCATTTGAAAACACAATCAGATCTAAGACCAATCCTAACTTTGTTGCATCATAAAGTCGTGGGTTGTGGTTAAATGCTTTCTTTACATACCCAGGGTTAGGTGGTAGGTCTATTAGACACGATAGAGTGAATTCTTTAAAAGAAGAATGAAACAAGTGTACTAAATGTGAAGCAGAGTATTGTTTTAAAAGCACTTCAGTCTTTTTAACTTTCTCAGACGCCGTAAGTTCCGTTTCAACCCTTTTAGACTCGAGAATTTCGAAATCCCTTTGTAGTTTTTGAAAATTATTAACGACTGACTCTTTTTCTTTAAGTTCTTTCGAAAGATTTTCTCTTAAACTCTCAATTGCTAGAATATTATCCATTTGGACTTTCCTAAACCTATCAAATTCAGGATTGGTTAAGGTAGTGGTCACTGGAGTTAATTCCAAGGTTTTAACCTTTTCCTTATACAAAGCAAGCTCGACAGATAATGTTTGATTAACACCCAGGGTTTCAAGGACCGCATTATTCATTTGGACAAGCATAGATGCCGACACCTTAACTAGATCTAGTTGAGCAAACGAATTTGTAGACGTAATAGCTCCCGGTTATGTTTCACTCAAAGACTGGGGACTTGCATTGATATTGCTATCATTGTTTGTCTCCTCGTTTGAGTTACTAACCACCGGAGGCTGTTTCGGATACTCAGGCACTTGCTCAACTTGATAAGGTACAATACTAGTATCGTTGGCAGTATTTGGTACCTCAGAAATTGTGTCAGCTCCATAAAGTGAAAGATTTGCCATGAGATCTGCCTTGGCGGTATTGAGATCATCACAGTCAGAGTCGTATGCATCAAGATCATCACATTGATATGCGGCATTGTTCGTGATGGCTGCTGTGAGTCCGTCAGTGTCCGCAACTCCTGGATCTGCGAGAAATGCTAACTCTTCTTCATCGAGCTCTCGTCCTTGGGCTTGAGCATTAACCAAGTAGATCTTCTCCTGAAACCATGTGTTATCCCTTTTCCTCTTTGGCTGCTTACACTCTTGAGCCATGTGCCCTCCCCCTTTGCTGTTATAACATATGATCATCTTCATTTTGCCAGTGTTATTACCCCTTGTAGCAGTAGTGTTAGATGGACGTGCACTAGTATTAGATGAACTTGGTCTCCCCTGAAGTGGTTGCACAGTGACTCTGCCATCTTGGATTGTAGCTTGTTGACGAGAGTTAGAAGAATTCCTCAACTGATTGTTTGTTGGAGATGGTCCTCTGTAACCTCTTTTGTTCAATGCTTGAGTGATGTAAGCAGACATTTGAGAAAGTATATCAGTAGGATTATCCCCTTGTCTAAACTCAGGAACTGGAATCTTGTCATCACAATAGAATACTTGTGCTGGTTGAGCTACAAACTGATTTAAAGGAGCACTAACATGTTGTGAGTAATGGGTTTGAGGAGCCTCATGTTGTTGATAGGTGATGGAAGGGTTTATTGGAGGTTGATAAGGTGAGTATGGTTATGAGGCATAAGGTAAATGATGTGAGTCTCCTTGTGATGATATTGCTGGTTGCTTGTATTGTTGCTGATAAGATGTAGGTGGTTGTGCCAAGATCGAATACTGTGGAAAGCTTGGAGTTTGATACAATGGTTGATAGGAAGATTGGTGTCCCACAACATACGGAGAGTTGTGATATGACAAAGTTGGATGATTTGCCATTAATGCCAATAGTTCTTGATAAGATCCCTGAGAGATGCGTTTTTGGATCATGTGCTTCTCGTGTTGCTGCAAGAAAGCATAGAGTTGATCTAAAATTGACTTGTGCAAATCCCGAATCATTTTAACATCGGTGACATATTGGGGTCCACTCTTGGGGTAACATGTTCAAGAACTTGGTGTTTAGTTGAAACTGAGCAATCCTTAGATTATACACGTTCAAATCATTCATGAAAGTAGTGAAACGCCAGTAGTAGTCATGAAGTGTTTCCCCTGAAATGTATGTGAACCTATCAAACAAGTCATACAATTGACACTCTCGTTCCTTCTTAGTTAGTGAAGTCCCTTGTAACAAAACAATTAAGCGATCCCAAAGATCCTTTGCCATTGTGTGTTCGCTTACCATTCGATAAATATCGGGTGGAAGAGCTTGAAGTATGGTCTGAACAGCCCTTTCATCTGCATCGGCAATGAGTTTGTTAGCATCAGTTAACTCATGAAACAACCTTGGCCGCGTCACATTGTCGACAGTAACTTCTCCTCAATCGAGTGGACCTTTCTCAATAGATTAGACCATAAGTCTCCCATTGGGTTTACCCATAAGTTCTCATGCGACCTTGCCATGCTTCAAATAAGTCTTTGATGAGAAACGGTGGGCGGGTATCGGTACCCCAGATGACTAAAATATCGGTAAGCGATGTCATTGTTGGCATATATGAATTTAAATTCATTTTAGAACACTTGAATAAAGAATATCAAAATGATCGAGCAATGAAATAAGATTATGTGTTTTAGTGTTGTTTAAATAAAGATGTTATGATCTTTTGGTTATGTGTTTTTGTTAATGTCTCCAAAGAAATGCAAAGTTGAAAAAAATCCTCTAAGTCTTGCAAATTTTGGCTGATCGTACTCTTTGATCGTACCCTATGATCGCACTGGTGATCGTAGTCTATAATCGCACTCTATGATCGTATCCTATGATCGTACTCACTGGTGATCGTAGTCTATGATCGCACTTGATGATCATATCCTCTGATCGTACTCACTGTTTATCGTAGTCTATGATCCCACTTTGTGACCGTATCCTGTGATCGCACTCACTGGTGATCGTAGTCTATGATCGCACTTGATGATCGTATCCTATGATCCTACTCACTTGATCGTAGTCTATGATCACACTCTGTGATCGTATCCTGTGATCGCACTCACTGGTGATCGTAGTCTATGATCGCACTTGATGATCATATCCTATGATCGTACTCACTTGATCGCACTCGTCGATCGTGACCTTGATCGTGGTAATGGATCGCAGTCACTAGATCACAAGTAGATCGTAATATGTGATCGTGATCTTGGATCTCAAGTAGAAACCACCAGGGTTTATGCAATCGCAACAATCAGATCGTAACAAGAAAATAGTTCGAGACTTGTAAGAAACAAGAAAATGAGGTTTCTACCTTGGAGTTCGTGTTTCTAGCTAAACCAATATCTCCAAATCGTTACTAAAACTATTTAGAAGAAATATAGATCACTTGGAACCACAAAAACACGAAATTTTTTTGACACTTTGGTAAAAATGAATCAAAAACACATGAACACACTTAGAAAAGTATGAACAACACAAAACCAATCTTTATTACATCCCATAGCTCTTGATACCAATTGTAGAATAGTGATAATCTTTGATATTTCAAGAGGGTTGTTGTTTTCTAGTGAGAGAAAGTAGAGAGAGAAGTGAGAGAAAAACTATGTGTATTACTTGTAAAAATGAAACAACCAACACCCCTTTCCATGGTGGAAAAGGGGTTTATATACCAAGTCCCTTAGTGGACTTGGGCTTCCGGCCCATGAACATTCTCATGGGTCGGGCTAATGTAAATAACAATTAAACTTATACTACGAGCCTATAACTATATTGCTGGAGTGACCGAGACTTTCTTAATACGAAAAACATATTTCCAACAGATAAAACACACAAAAATTAGAAAACACTCTATTTTTGGTTTTTATAGGTTTTTATAGAAGCGACACATACCCCCTCACACTTAAGTAAAACATTGGATAAAAATTATAGGGTGTAAGCATGAGCTTATTTTAAAAAGGAAAATCACACATAAAAATTTTAAAACACACGGGCTGCCTCCCGAGAAACGCTTATTTTATTATCGAGTCATCAACCTGACTCGTACTTCTTTTTATTTCTTTATTTTTATCGAGTGGAAAATGTTCACTCCACTCATCATGGTATAGTTTAACACGGTGTCCTTTAACAATGAAGCTTCCTCCATTCTTGTAATACAATTCAACATAACTGGACGGGTATCCATGTTTTACTATAAAAGGACCGTACCACGTTTCTTTAAGCTTTGGAGCTTTGAATTTATATCGCATATTAAACAAGAGAACTTTGTCTCCCTTCTTGAATTCTTTTCAGATGCGAAGTTTCCTGTCATGATAAGCTTTGGTACGTACTTTGTATAAATTAGAATTCTCATAAGCTTGGAGTCTTAATTTATCGAGTTCATGCAATTGCAAGAATCGTTTTTCTCCAGCGATTTGAGATTGGGATTACAGCTTCTCAATGCCCAATAAGCACGGTGCTCAATTTCGAAGGGCAAGTGACACGTTTTACCGTACAATAAACGATAAGGTGTTGTGCCAATTAGTGTCTTATATGCTGTTCGGAATGCCCACAGAGCGTCGTCAAATTTCCTTGACCAAATGGAATGATTGTCCTTAACCATTTTTTCGATTACTTGTTTTAAGGCTCTGTTGGTATTCTCAACTTGTCCACTCGTTTGTGGATGATATGCAGTGGCAAAGCGATGGGTGACTCCATAACGCTTTAAGATTTTCTCCATTTTTTTGTTACAAAAATTGGAACCTCGATCGCTAATTAAAGCTTTCGGCATTCCATAACGAGAGAAAAGCTTTTTCTGAAAATTGATTACGGCTCGTGAATCGTTTGTGGGTAAAGCTTCGGCTTCGGCCCATTTGGATACGTAATCAATAGCGACTAAGATATATTCGAACTTATGGGATTTGGGAAAGGGTCCGATGAAATCAATTCCCCATACGTCATATATTTCGCTAACTTGGGTGCTATTTTGAGGCATCTCATCTCTTCGTGAGAGGCTACCAGTACGTTGGCAAGCATCACAATTTTCGACTAATGTATAGGCCTCTTTAAAAATTGTTGGCCAATAGAAACCATCATCAAACACTTTTTTCGCGGTGGTGGAAGGACCATAATGTCCCCCAGTAGGGCCATGATGACATTCATTAAGGATCTTTCTTGTTTCCGTACCATAAACACATCTCCTAATCATGCCATCGGGGCATACCTTGAAAAGATAGGGATCTTCACAGAAATAGTGTTTTAGGTCGGAAAAGAATTTACAACGTTGGTGATAGGTTAAACCATTTCTTAGAAATCTTCCAACGAGGTAATTTGCAAAATCTGCAAACCACGGAGATTCGTCCGTAGAGATTTGCATAAGAGTTTCATCGGGAAAATAGTCATCGATATCTTCGTCCTTTAACTCTTCCATGTTTGGATTTTCAAGTCGCGATAAATGATCGGCTGCGACGTTTTCAGGTCCTTTCTTCTTTTGAATTTCGATCTCAAATTCTTGGAGTAGTAAAATCCATCTAATAAGACGCGGCTTAGCATCTTGTTTAGAGAATAGGTATTTCAATACGGATTGATCGGTGAATACAATCTTTTTCGACAACACGAGATAGGATCGAAATTTGTCAAAAGCAGAAACTACGACAAGTAGTTCTTTCTCGGTGATCGTGTAGTTGAGTTGCGCGCTATTTAGAGTTTTGCTCGCAAAATGTATAGGACGGAAATGTTTTCCTTCACGTTGTCATAATACAGCTCCTACAGCGAAATCGCCTGCATCACACATAAGTTCAAACGGTCGCGACAAATTTGGTGAATCCATGATTGGTGCATTCGTTAACTTGTCTTTAAGATTTTCGAATGCATTTATGCATTCTTCGTTGAAATCAAAGACTATGTCTTTTTCAAGGAGTTTGGTCATCGATCTAGCGATTTTGGAAAAGTCTTTTATGAATCGGCGGTAGATTCCCGCATGACCTAGAAAACTTCTAACGGCTTTAACGTTAGTGGGTGGTGGTAATTTGGATATCACTTCGATCTTGGCCTTGTCTACTTCCAATCCGACTCCGGAGACTTTGTGTCCAAGCACAATTCCTTCAGTCACCATAAAGTGACATTTCTCCCAATTGAGCACGAGATGAGCTTGTTTGCATCTGGTGAACATGTGCTCTAGATTTAAAAGGCAAGACTTGAATGAGTTTCCGAAGACTGAGAAACATCCATGAAAACTTCAATGGATACTTCGATCATGTCTTGAAAGATCGCGATCATACACCTTTGAAAAGTCGCAGGTGCATTGCAAAGACCAAACGGCATACTCCTATAAGCAGACGTTCCAAAAGGACACATAAAAGTGGTCTTGTCTTGATCGGATGGTTCGATAAGTATTTGGAAATATCCAGAAAAGCCATCGAGAAAACAAAAGAATTTGTTTCCTGCTAGTCTTTCCAACATTTTGTCCATGAATGGTAGAGGAAAATGATCTTTTTGTGTGGCATCATTTAATTTGCGGTAATCAATACACACACGCCAACCGGTAACGGTTCTTGTAGGAAAAAGTTCGTTATGTTCGTTGGTCACAACAGTCATTCCTCCTTTCTTAGGAACGCAGTGAATAGGACTAAACTAAGGAATATCTTCTATGGCAAAGATGATTCCTGTCTCAAGGAGTTTGATTACTTCGACTTTTACAATCTCCTTCATGTTTAGGTTTAGTCGAAGTTGCCTCTCAATAACGGGCTTGGCATCGTCTTCAAGATTGATCTTGTGTTTGCAAAATCGCGAATCAATTCCTGGTATATCGGATGTTATCCATGCAAACGCTTCTTTGTGGTTTTTGAGCATAGAAACAAGGCGTTTCTTCTTATCTTCCTCGAGTGAGGCTGAGATAATCACCGGAAGGAGTGAATCCTTCTCTAGGTAAGCGTACTCGAGATGTTCGGAAAGAGGTTTCAATTCAAGATCTGTCGGTGGATCATTAATAGATTTGGGAACTTTAAAGTTCGACTTTGAAGGCAAAACATCGAAGGGTTTGTTTTCCTCTTCTTCAAGAGTTACTTCAGAATCAAGGGCCATGAATTCTTCGAATTCATAATCACGATCGGTATCGCTAACCTTTTCCGAAGTTGTTTGGAATTGTGCGTTGTCATCAAGCAATGCATCCAACTCTTCTTCCGTTACTTCATCGATAACATCCACGTGGAAGCATGTGTCATCATTAGAATGAGAATGTTGCATATCTTTATCGACTAAGAATGTGACTCGATCGTCACCAACTCCAAGGTTGAGTTCTTTATTCTTCACACGAATGATAGCATCGGTGGTGTGCAAGAATGGTCGTCCTAAAATGAGAGGGACGTGATGGTCTTCCTCCATTTCAAGGATTACGATGTCGGTGGGAAATATGAATTTGCCAACTTGAACAAGCATGTTCTTGGTTATCCCAATCGGATATTGGTAGGTGTGGTTAGCCAAACACATACTCATACTTGTAGGTTTCAAAGTATTATTTGAAATATTTTTGTATAATGAGTATGGCATAAGATTGATACTCGCGCCTAGATCGGCCAAGGCGTGACATTCAACATTGTTGGCTAGAGTGCATGGTATGAGAAAGCTTCCCGGATCTTCGAGCTTTGGTGGAAGTTTGCTTTGCAAGGCTGCAGAACATTCTTCATTTAGAAACGCAGTAGAGATTTGCTCCATCTTACTATGGTTGCTCACAAGATCTTTGAGGAATTTCCCATATTTGGGCATGCCGGTTAAGATATCAACAAGGGGAACATTGATCTTAACTTCTTTTATCATCTTAAGGAATTTGGCATTATGAGCTTCCATCTTTTCCTTTTGTAGGCGTTGAGGATATGGAATTTTGGGTGTATACGCCTTTGGTGTTGGTGTTGGAATGGGTGTGGTTTGTTTTGGTTTTGGTTTGGAAGGAGGAACGGTTTCTTCCTTCTCGGGCTCATTGGCTTCATCTTCACTTTCATCAGCGTAAGTGGGAGCATTGGTGTTTAGGTTTTGTGGTGGAGCATAACTTAACCCACTTCTTGTGAATACGGCATTCACATGTTCATTACAGGAGGAGGGTGGGCGGTATGGTTTATCCATAGATGGTTTTGGGTTTCTTTGAGTGTTGCTTGGCAATGAACCACTTGGTCCATTGGCTAATTGGTCGGTGATTCGACCGATCTTAGTTTCGAGATCACTAATAGTGGCGGTGTGGTGTCTTTTTCCTCTTTCAACGTTGGCTTTGAGATCGAAGAATTGGTTCTTAATGAACGTGTTTGATGATTTTTGAGATTCTATGAAAGCTAACAATGTTTTTTCTAAGTTTGTTCCTTCGGGTTTCTTCTCGTTTGATGGAACGGAATTATCATTCTCACGAGGTTGTGAGTTACGATTTTTGTTTTTGGGGTACTCACGCCAAATGTCGGGGTTTCTACCGTAGTAGTTACCTCGATAACCAGCTACTCGTTATACTTGGGCGTAGTTTGCTTCTTGTGGTGGTTCTATTATTGGTGTGTCATCAAACTTTCTAGATGGCTGTGGTCCTCCACAAAGAGTACATTCACCTCGCATCTCTTTCATTTCGTCTTTGATAGTTTTGAATTGCGAGTAGAATTTAGATGTGAGATCGTCCATCTTTTCCATGAGTTTAGAACTTTCGCTACTTTCAACGAAAGCAACGGTTTTCTTGAAGGGTTTGGAACGGTTATCTTTATACCAATCGAGTTTTAAGAGAACTCGGTCCTCAAGTAATTGATATACTTCGTTGGGAGTCTTATAGAGAAAGATTACACCGGCGCCAAGGATTGCTTGCATCGTTTCATTGAGACCATGATAAAAGATTTGGATGATGGTTCTTTTAATAAACCATGTCCATGACAACTACGAAGTAGGTCTTTCATTCGGTTCCACGCATCAATGAGTGTTTCTTGTGGAATTTGGGCAAAACCTCGGATTTCTCCCATGAGTCTTTCGTACATGGCGGGTGGAAAGAAACGGCTAACAAAAGCGGCTCTCATTTGATCCCATGTTTCAATGGTACCGGGCGTCAACTCATTATACCAAACTCTTGCATCTCCGTATAGAGATGATGGGAAGATTTTAAGTTTTATAGCGTCTACATCGACGTCGGCTCCATATCGGAACATGCCACATATCTCTATGAATTCGGCTATGTGCTTATGGGGATCGGCCCGCGTACGGCCGTCAATTGGCGGTCTTTGATCATTGAAAGGTGATGACCTTTCACGGTAAAGTTTTCTCCAAGCTCAACTTGAACAATAGCAGCCTCGGGGGTAGGTG
Source organism: Glebionis coronaria (assembly GCA_025667525.1). Taxonomy (NCBI): domain Eukaryota; kingdom Viridiplantae; phylum Streptophyta; class Magnoliopsida; order Asterales; family Asteraceae; genus Glebionis; species Glebionis coronaria. Next base: position 360,428,941 of record CM046881.1, read on the forward strand.
TTACTACTCGGTTGGTTGCCCACATGGATTGATATCAGCCATTGGGAATGGTAGATCGCTAAACGAGTTATAGACGACAAATGCGTCTAAGAGATTATCAAATGGTGGGTTTTTGGTTTTTGGAATTCGGTTTTCAAAAGAAACAAAGGGTTGCTTCTTGTGGTTTTTTTTCGAGATTGATGAATATAACGTTTATTCTTGACCAGAAGAACGTGTGTTCATTCAAGTCTTGAAGAACTTTTGAAAAAGACTACAAGTAACAAAAATAAAAACAAACAAAATACTACTAATAGGAAAATAAGTAAATAAGAAATTAAATAAACCAAACAAAATAAAAACATAATTTTTTTTACTGTTCACGCTTTTGCCGACGGCAAAATGGTGTTGCCGGTCGGTAAAAGCTGATATGTGTTGGAGTTTCCGGCGACATAAGTACTTTGTCGGTCGGCAAAAGTGCTTCTGTGATGTTGTTGCCGGCGGTAGAGAGGTTTAGCCGACGGCAAAATCGACTCTTCTGCAAAAATTTGATTTTTTTTTACTTTTTGATTTTTGGGCTTTTTGGGAACAAGGACGCTACAATGGGTTTTATTATAGGATGATTTTGGAACTAAGAACACAATCAAATCCCCGGCAGCAGCGCCAAAAACTTGATTCGTCCGTCGTGGTTGAGTTTAGGGAACAAGTTTTAAATTTATAAACACAAATTACCGGATTGAATAGAAATGCACGGGCAAGTATAACCCTTTCGTTTGTGTATAGATTTTATGTGGTAATACCGAGATCGTTCACGGGGATTTGGAAAACCTATGATCATTCAAAAGTAAAACTATAATCGTTTATTGTAGCAATTGGTGACAAACAAGTAACAAGTAAAAATGATGAGATGAATAATAAGATTAAAAGCAACACTTGGTAAATACTAGTTTAGGCATTTGTAGTGGTATGATTGTGATGACACGTTTAACAAATATGATTATGATAATTAGATGGATAATCCAATCTATTGTTTTCAAAAGCTTCAATCCTCGTCAAGACTTTGGTAAAAGAAAACAAGCATTAGACTCAATCACTCAATTCAAGACTTAATCCAATTTTAACACATTTGATTCACGGTCGTTTCACGAATTTGCTAACACTTATAATTATGTTTCTTGATAATCAAAAATTCTTAAGACATGATCAATACATAAGATAGCCAATCATAGACAAACCGGCAATGACTTGTTGATAGAAAATAACCCTTTCGACCTATGAAATCTTTACCAACAAATGAAGTTTTGATAACAATTGTCACATGAAACATAAGTACTAACGGTTCAAAGGAAATCTTGACATTTATATAAACATTAATCACAATCACAACCACTACTTCAAACCACAAACATCATCCTACCAAGTGTAGAATGAGATTTAGCTACTCATAACAAACAATGAAATAAACTCTGAAATAATAGTCTTACAAGTCATAATCAAGAGCCTTACAAAGTGGAAATATGTTGCTAATAATTAGGGTAATGATCCCTAAGAGTTTCGTGATGTTAACTTTGCTTTTCAGACTCCAAAAGTGACTTTTCTTGCACCACCTTGCTCAAATCCGGGAATGGAGGTTGGGACAAGGTTGAGAGAGTTATTTTGTGGTTATGAAAGATATTATGAGATGATGTGAAGAGATATATGAGTTGTGTATGTTATATGACCGTAAGGCTCTTATGTATAAGCAAAATTGAAGGCATGGAGTGAATGCATGGGTTGGAGCCAAAGACAAATGCTTGGAGCCAAAGGAAGTCTAGAACTTTCTTGTATGATGTTGTGTGTTCTCCCATAAGTTTGCATGAATGTAGAACACAAATTCTGCCTACACAAATGTGGGTGGAAACTTAGATCTTGTTGGTGGAAACTTGGATGAGTTTTGCTAGTGGCGACTTTTTTTCTGATGGTGGCAACTTCATGCTGAGTGACTTGTATGCTCCTTGGAAAGACTTGTTCTTGCACCAGAAATTGATCTTTAACGGCTTGTAACTTGTACACGGGTCTTGAACTTGACTAGGATTCTTCGTACTCGTACTAATCTCCATATTTGCATTGTTTTACACTTCATTCCAGGAACTGGCTACACAAAGACTTGCAAACACAATTGGGCACAAATATGCACAAAAGTATCATAGATATAACCAATATACATGTACAAAAGTATGGATAACGCTCCCAAAAACATGTTGGATTTAGGCGTTATCAAGACGCGATCGTAATTCCCGTTATCGAAGCGGAGAATTTTGAGATTAAGAGCGGAATGCTTTCGTTAATTCAAACTATGAAGTTTCGAGGTCGTGAGGCGGATAATCCTCACGATCACATTCGGAATTTTGATCGTTTTTTGGCCACGAGCAAATTTAAGAACGTCGACGTCGATGTCGTCAAGCTTATGCTTTTTCCGTACTCGCTCGATGGTGCCGCCAAGGATTGGTACGAGAAAGAGCCACCTAATTCCATAATTACGTGAAAGGATCTCGTTTCCAAATTCGTTAATCATTTTTTCCCACCGTCTAAGACAACGTTTTTCAAAAACGAGATTACGATATTTGATCAAAAACCGAATGAATCTTTTAGAGACAAGTGGGATCGTTTTAAAGAATTTCTTAGGTAATTTCCTCACCATGGATTTTCCGAGTTACACCAAATCGATACGTTTTACAACGGTCTTAGTTTTCAAGAACAAGATTCGCTGAATTTCGCCGCCGGTGGCAACTTTTGTGTAAAACTCCGAAAGATGCATTAATGATTATCGAGAATAGATCCAAGGTTTACCAACTCTGCAATGCACCGAGTGTTGCCAGTGTCACCAATGTTAGTAATTCTAATCACTACATTGAGAGGGTTGATGCAAAAGTCGATAAGTTGACGAATGTGTTTACGTCTTTTCTCATCGAAATGCAAAAGAAAGACGCTCCTGCTACGGTGAAAGCGGTTGAGGCATCGTGTACGTTGTGTGGTGGACCTCATAATTATTACGAGTGTGCGGCTACGGATGGCCAAACGTCGAGTGTAAACGCGTTAAATAGAAACAACAATTTTTAAAATCAAAATAACGCGGGTCCAACACAAGGAAATTATCAAGGCAATAATTATAATCATGGAAACAATTTTCTAAATCAACAAGGAAATTTTTTGAATCAAGGAGGTTATAGTCAAGGTCGTAATTTGAGTTGGCAAAATCGAGATTATAACAACAATCAAAACTCGAGTTTTCAAAACAACAATCAAGGAAACAATTTTTCGAATGGTAATCAAGGAAATTTTCAAAGAAGTAATCGAAACCAAGAGAACTTTAATTCTAATCAAAATAGTTCGTCAAACAATTTTCAAGAATATATGAAAACGAATGAAGCTAATATGAATCGATTAGAGGGAGAAATTGGAACTTTGAAAAACGAATTTTCCAACACTTTGAAAAGTCAAAATAATAAAACTGAACAAGGTCAAAGTGAGATTAAAAAGATGTTTTCGGCAATTATGAGCAATCAAGCGAGTTCTTCTTCGAGTACGTTACCTAGTAACACCGTACCAAATCCGAAAGAACACGTTAAAGTTGCCACCTCGTTTATTGGAAAAAGTCGTGTGATTACCCCTAACCTTGATGATTTAGAGTTGTTCCTTCTTCTCAACCCTCGACTTCTAAGACGCCTTCATGTTCTAAAGTGGAGGGGATGAACGTGGTGACCAAGGAAAAGAGTGCACACCCTCGTGTACCTCGAATTCCATCCACGGCTAAAAAAGAGAGTTTTATCGACCTTACCCAAGTGACCCTTGAAGAAACTTGTGCTTCGATCCTTCTTAAAATCCCAAAAGGCATATGCCGAGAAAGGTAGAGGATCCGGGCCAATTTCTATTACCTTGTGATTTTTCCGAGATTGAGGGATGTTTAGCCCTTGCCGATTTAGGTTCTAGCATCAATCTCATGCCTCATTCTCTTTGGAAGTTGATGACATTGACTAGAATTACCCCCACGAACATGACTATCGAGCTAGCAAATTGTACGCCTTTAAAACCAATTGGAATAGCCGAGGATGTCTATGTTAGGATTGGAAAGTTTGTTTTTCCCGTGGACTTCGTCATTTCCAATTACGAGTGTGACCCTAAGTGTCCTATTATTTTAGGTCGACCATTTTTTATCGACGGCTCGAGCCGTAATCGACGTTCATGGTGGGAAACCAACTATGAAATATGGGGAGGAGAAAATGAACTTTTTCGCGAATAGATCCCAAGTTTCAAATGATCATGATAAAACCAAGGTTTCGAGTTCTAATGATTTCAAAATGTTAACTTTAGCGGAAAATATGAGGCTTGATGCATGTTTTGAAAGAATTAAAATGAACGGTTTTAAGATGAATATTTTAATGATAAAGAATACATGTACTTAATTCAAAAGGGTATTCATAGATTTATGGATGAAAAATCACTTTAGGATATATTCGGCGAAACAAGTGAACCACCAATTCCGAAGGGCGACGTTAGTGCCATCACAACGATGACCAATATGGGCTCGTATTCACCACCTTCGAAGGACCATGACCTTGACGCCCATACTTCTAAGCCCATTGAAGTGCCTCCCACTCCTAGCCCCAAACCCATTAAGGCTAGGGAAGTGGCCCAACCCAATGCAATCTCACCCATCATAGAAATGTCACCTAAGCATAGCCTAAGGGCTTGTAAGACCATGGTTGTGACTCTCGAGAAATCCGCTCGAGAACTTGCTCACATCGATACTTTCTTTGATGACGATGGTGATTTTGCCAAGATCGAGCATATACTTGCTAATCTGCCATCCATCTTCGAGGATTTACGCTTCGATAAATCTTCAAATGAAGAGGAGAATATCATGTCGGAAATTTCTTATGATGATGAGTGACGACACTTTCACAACGTTCTCGAATTCCGTATACGAACCTATTTTTCATCATAATCCCATTTTTGATGATGAATTCGAGAACGTTGACGACCATATCCTCGATCCTCCTTCGTTTCATAATTGTGAGGAAGAAGAATTTTTTAAGGAGGTCGATGAATTTATCGCTATAGACACAAGTCCCATTCTCGAGGAGTTACCTCGTAAACACTCCTCATTTGAGAATGACGTTTACCAATTCGTGAGGATCTAACTTATCAACGATCCCCAAAAAAGAATGATGGATTTGTGCTTGATCATGATCTATTCGAGAGAGTTTCTAAAATCATCAATGAGGGGAATGACAAACAATGGTTTGACAAGCGTATCTATGACAAAGAAATCGATGAGATTCACGTTCATGAGGATGACGAATATGTTGACCCCGTGGGGGCGGTGTTCTTTGTTGATAAATGTTTTGAGAACTTATACAATCCACAACCTCCTAACCGCGACTTAAATGTGAGGTTTTTTAGCGTGAATAATCTTGAGTTTGAAACGCCGAATATTTTCGACATCATCAAATCGAGTTTTCATAAAGAGTTTTTAAATGATGAAAAAGGAAAAGATTTTAAAATTGATTTAAAAGATTTGTCTACAAGTTTAACTCCGTCATCACCGCGTTTTATGTGTGCTACCACCTCGTCTACTCATTTTGACTAGTGTGTGTGTGGTTTTAGTGTGGGGGAAGCCCCTTATGTTCCCTCCTATTTATCCACCGAGGACGAGATATTCGACCCCGTTATTGCTTGTAAAGGGAAATCTCGGTCTTCCACCGATGCAATAAATGGAAATCTTATTCATTTTCTTGGTGTGAGTCTACCTCTAGTAGCTCATGATTGCGCCCCACCCATTGTCCCACCTTTCTACTTCTTATCTATTTTATTTGACCTCTTTTAGGTTCTAGCACATGTTGAATTGGCGTTGTTTCGTTTATCCAATGACAACGAGGACGCCATCTTTGATCCCGGTATTTTGCATCATCAAAGGACTTAGTCCTTAGTACCGGTTTCTTTTGGGCCTTTTTTATCATGTAAGCCCCACCAAAAATGACCAAACCATGATTATCCCTAAATGATCACATTTATGGGGATTCGAGTCGAGCTTTTGACTCAGTTATCAAAAACAAGGTGCCTCATAGGGGATTCTCATGCTTATCCTTGTAAATATTATCGTTTTCTAATAGTGTAACGAGGGGACTTGTGCTCTTCCAACCTTTTTTCGTGGTTGTTTGTGAGTGTGATTCATTAGGTTCATCGTCATCATTGAAGCCTCTCGTGTTCGTTTTACGGATCACTCGAGCTTCGATCCTTTCCTTTGGAGATTCCGATATCCGATGATATCCTTTTATGTTCTAACATTTATCTTAATAGCATAATTCATAAACGGCTATAGGTTATTCGGTTTACCCTTCCATGCTCGAGATTAAGCGATCGACTTTCGTCTCTAGTATGGGGGTGTTTCACCCCTAGATTCGAAACATTGAGGACGATGTTTAGTTTTAGTATGGGGGGGGGGGGTGAGTAGATACTTCACCTTTCTCACGTCATTATGTAATCCAATATTCATTTCTATGCAAAATAAGGCTAAAAATGGCCAAATTTTAAAAATTTTCTTGTTTTTCATAACTTTTTAAGACACGAATGTAGGTTTTCCGATTGTGAGAATATGAGTAATTTTTGACTCGACCGTGCGTGTTGAGCACTTAGCTTCGATTCCTTAACTTTTTAGGCTAAGTCTCTTAAATGAGGACGAGACATGATAGAGTTAATTATAAGTTACGTAATCTTTCACGATCTCATGTGTAGTAATTATTAGCTTTTTATCCCCACGCTTTTGTTTAAATAAATGCAATTAGTAAGGTCGTACGATTTAAAAGGTTACTTAGCTTCTATCCCAAGATCGTTTAAAAGTTGCTCGTGTTCGAATAGAGTTCATATCCAAGGCATAACTTATTGAAGCGGGATGCGAAGATTGGCAAAGTTCCAAAAAGGCCCTGACAAGGCATGAGGACTCCATTTTGTTGCTAAAGATCCAAGATGATGTGAAGTATCATTATTCCAAAATCAATATGAAGGATCGAGACACACGATGAAAAGAAATATACTACCCTAAAGATCATGTGAAGTCTATCCAAAAAGACCCTAACAAGATATGAGGATAAATATATCCAAGTCCGAAAAGGAGGCGGATCGCATGAAGATTGAAGAAAAATGATGAAGTCGTGGTCCAAGTGAAGAAATTCCATATATGAAGAGAAGACTATTATTTCAAGAACGTCTTCCAAGATTCGAAGTATGAAGTACATGCCAAATATCGGTCCAAGAAAGGTCTCAAATCGTGAAACGAGTTATGCCAAGATATGAACTTAAGGAGATTACGAGAAGCGGTTTTAAAAGATCGTGTCCTTTAGCTAACTATTAATTAAATCTTCCAACTTTATTTTCGGCCTTAATAAAATATCGAAATAAGTCAATAATGCATCCTCGTGATCACTAAGACAAAAATAAAATATAAGAGATACACATTAGGAATAAGGGAGTCTAAGTACGAAATTAACACTCATGAGTAATGATTGTATTACTAACTTATAATGACAATGATCTCGTTACACGCTTAGCATGGAATTGGATGAAAATCAAGGATGACGAACTTATCTCTACGAGGGATTCACATGTTCTTATTCTTTGACCCTAAAAGTCACTCAATCATGATGAAAACAATACATTATGTCTAAAACGCATGTAGTAGTTTATTTAAAGTTTACGTTTTCAATAAATGTCACATAAAAATGAATTTTGGAAGTGCTATTATACTTAATTCTAGCATTGCGTGGGGACACGACAATGGTTTAGTATGGGGGAGTGATGAGACTGCAATTATACATTGTCTCATCATCGAAATCGGGCTTAAAACACTTAAAATATCATTAAAATACCCGAAAATATGATTGTGTTTGTTTATTGTGTATTTTAGGTACGGATAACGTGAATTCACCAAAAGATGACAAGAATCAAGCAAAAACGAACACGGGGAACGAAGGCGCACAAAGAACCGGACCCGAATCATGATTTTCCATTGAAGTCCTTGAAGTTTTGAAGATTGTCAAGGTTGGTCACTCATCTTTTGAAGACTTGACATTTTATACCCTTGCAAAACTCAAATATTGCATTTGGGTCCCTAAAATGTTGAGATATTACATGCTTGGCCCTTGAAGATTCCAGAAAATGCAAAATTAGCCCTTTAAACAAGTATACAAAAGTTCTTGTGGCCAAAGTTGGAAAACATAAACTTTATTATAAAGGGAAAAGAGTTGTTGGCTGTTTAAACTTTATTTGAACACAATTGGGGAGTATAGGGGGTAAACTTGGCTAGACAATGAAACTTCATCAACCAACCATAACCCGCCATGTCACCACTCCACCCAATCAGACCCCTACACCTCATCCACCCCACCACGTCACCATCCACTAACCACTTTTCATATAACAGATTTTTTAAAATCTGTTTAAATACTAAATCCGTGGGGAACACTTGTTTAAACACTAATCTAGATTAAAACCCACTATTCATTCACCCCTAATCCATATAAACCCTAACCTAATTACTACACTAAATCAAAGGGTTTTTGATTGATACTTAGCAGATCCCTAATTTCCTCCATTCTCATTCAAACCCCACTCCAAAAACACAATCACGTGAACCATGGGTCCCCATTTGACCCTCCCCTGCACCCGTCACCGTCCTCAAAACCCTAAATGGAGACAAGATCAACTGTTTAAAATGGTTACTTGGTCCCTACTCACTTCTCAACGGTTCAAGATCATAAAGAACAGCTAGCCATCAACATACTGCCAAGAGGATCACATGTAACCATCTTTGACCATTTTCAAGGATCAAGACAAAGGGCAGCTTTGTAAAATCATAGCTAGGGTTTTTTCTGTTTGTTTCATGTACTAGAATCTTTTACTTTCAGTATAAATACATTCGAGTTGTGGATGTATTACTTTGTTCCAGATTTGGAGATTGTAAACATTTTATTTTGAATAGTTAAAGTTGGTAAAATTCTTGCATCAATTTATTTTCTGCAAACTAATTTAGGTATTCAAAAAGTTTTTGGAAAAATTTCTTTCTTAAATCATTTTTGAAGATCCATGTTTTATAAATTTTGTATAATCTTGACTTGACAAATCAAGGTTAAAAAAGGGTATAGAACTTGTTATTTGTTTTAGTCAAAATTTTGCTTGTTAACAGTTTTGTTCTTAAGACTCTCATAAGTCCTGCTCATCTGATTAATTGTGTATTTTACTGTAGCAAATGCCAAAGCTCAAGCTCTGACAAATCTTGAGCCTTGACCCTTGTTACTGTTTGGTTTTGTTGTTTTGGTTATCCACAGGTACCAAAGGACAAGACATAACACCCAAGGCTTGAGTGCTGTAGTCTCCTTGGGTGTTGGACTGTTGTAGTCCCTTTGCTCTACACCTTTCATCACAAGCCCATATTTCAAGGGGAGCTTGTGTTTGGTAACACATCAGCTCAAACTTAGGGGGTGTGGATGTACACCACCACTAGTTAGGCTTTGAAAACTTGCATTCACTTGCTTGGTTTTTGATTATTTGTATATGTGAATTAGTGTTTTATTATTCTTGGGTTTAGTTAAGTTTTGTTTATGCTTCTTATATGCTCTATACATGTTTTTTTTGTTTAATTCAAATAGTAAAGTTGGTTTATTCGGAAAGTTGTTTCAAAAATCTTGGTTCTAGTTGTTTAAGGGGTGTTTGGTTTTGTGACTTATGGGACTTGGGTGAAACAAGACCCAAGTTAGATAGATCATACATGTTCCTTAGTTGTTAAAAGTTATTTTTGTGGAAACCTTGGTTTCCTCGATCTTTTAGCTATTAGGAACGATTCCCATTCACTTTATTGAATCAAGGCGGAATAGAATGAAAACCGTTAACAAGGTGTTTAGGCACAAGGAACACATGAATTAATCAAAGGGTTGCTCATTATATAATAACAAACAACCAACTAGACGTGTATACATTTAATCCCACATCTAGTGCAAAACACGCTTTAGGTTTACATTGTGAGTGAAAGTTATGAATAAAACCTATGACCCTTGGTTCCTTTTATAGTGTAAGGATTAAGGTTTACAAGAGATAATAATGAATAAACATGTATATCTTCTATTTAAATAAACTAATACAGAATATTCATAAATAATATTCTGAATACTTATCCTAAATAGATTTCTAACATCGTTGAATGGCTGTCAGTGTCTCGTGTAACACTTGTCAGCGTCTAGACACAATGTGTCAATGTTGAAACAAATGCCTTCATGTTTTCTTCATTTTTGAGTTTCTGCCACATCAACTTTTTGATCCAACAATCTTCCCCTAGTTGATGTCGGCAAAACTCTTTGTGTATCTCTTATAAGTGGTACATCATCTTTAAATTGCTTTCCCGCAAGTGTAGCATGCATATCTTCTCCTTTTTGTCACATCACTAGGGAAGTAAACAATTTATGCAATCGAAGATTCTCTAAATGTAGGCTCTTTGTAATGATCTTGAAGAAAAATAACTATAATATTCTTGATGTAGAAGTAGAGTAACCCAAACCTGTGTTCCATATCTTGTACTATCCATGTGACGAAGTGTCATTATTATACAAAAATCCTCATCCTTTGTGAGACACCGAGCACGATAATGTAACTCATTCAAGTGATAGAAAATATGTGCATAGGGTACCATAAGAAAAATCGCATATTCCTAGATCTTGTATCACTTCATCAGTAACAATGTAAGCACAAACAAGTTATCTTAAAAGTCAATGATTGGAAGTTCACGACTTTAAGATATGATAAAACACAATGTGACAATCCGTCAATTTCAGGTCGTTATTTTAATCTCGACTATCACGTATTACATGTTTACTTTAATGAGAACTTTAAATTATCGGCTAACCGAGAAGGTTATAGCTTGAAACTTAACGTAAGAATGTCGTTTCGATGAAAACCGACAAGAAAAATATTAAGTATCGCTATTATATTCTCAAATTATCATATGAATGATTTTATTGTATTTATTATATTTAATTTTTATTTATCGTGTTTTACGTTTTAACGAATGACGAGAACTACTAATGATCGCGATACCGACGGATGCCCAAAAATTTATGTTTTATTATCGATTGTCTCGATATTTTATATTTTCGACGTTTTCGATTTAATTACGTTTTAAGTCGTGTCGAAGTGATATTATTATTTTTAAGAAGCGTTTTAACTTTTAAAAAGTATTTTTACGAAACCCGAGTCACGTAAATATTTTCAAAATTTAATATTTACATCTTCTACCCTTACAACTATTTAATTGCATTTTGAACCCAAAACTATGCCATAATTACAACACCAATCCTCCACCCACTATATAAATAATGTTAAATTTCTAAAATTAAAAACTTACTTCCACTAACTAGAAAAATCTTTCTTCTCTCTTTCTTTTTTCTTCTATACCGTGACCCCCTCCCCATATAAACACCAAGATTGTGATTTTTCTAGCTTGAATCCTCCAAAACAAATCAAATACCCATTCTACAAATTCAAAGAGCTACATTTTGGTATAATCTTCTTTAACATGCATCCACTTTTTAATCTTTTTAATTTTTGTTGAAGAACAAGGTTGTTTGATCTTATTTTATTGTTGTATTATCATGTTTATGGTTATATTTGTTTATTTTTACTATTGCATGTTTGAATTTTTGATGGTGATTTATGAGATATGATCATGTAAGTGTGTTAGAGGTTTGATCAAGGTGTTAGAGTGTTAGTATGATGATATTAGGAGTGTGGAATTAAGTAGATTGTGTTGGAAAATTCATTTGACTTGATTTCAAAAAGGGTATTTTGGGACAGCAGCTTATAACAGAATGTTTCGTGGGTTTAAGTTCTGATGTGATATTATTGTGGTAATCTTCAAGACGCTCGTTTTGCCGCTTGAATGAGCTTCTAACTCATTACTAGTCAAAAGTTATGCTAGTTTTAGTATTCGTGTATCGGGAGACGAGTATCGGCACAATCCGAAAATTGTTGTCGGTATTTGGATCGAATCTCGGGGACTATAGAATGAGTTTTGAAAATGTTCAAGGACTGATGTTGGAGTCTAAACCTCAGGTCACGAGTGTATTTTCAAACCCGAGTATCTGTTTTATAAATGGAGTTGTTTAAATATGTCAAAATGGTTTTTACGAGTTGAAGACGTAAATCTGTCCGGTTTTTACAACACGAAGGTGTGTCGGGCAGAAGGTCTTAGAAGTAATATTTTTGAATGAAATTTAAACTGAGTCTTATTCATATTATAAGTGAGTTTGTCACCAAGTTTCGTCAAAATCAGACAAGTGTAGATAGGGTAAATTGGTGTGTACATTTGGAGTGTACATGCTGATTGGTATTTTGGACATGTAGTTCAATAATTATGTGGCGTGAGCTGAGTATTCACTACTGGACATGGTGATTTACTCAAGTGTTAAGTCATTATATAAATGACTTAGCTACTGGTCCGAGGGAAGTAAAATGATACGTTGACGTGCCTTGACTTGGCGTCTTATGACGGGTCAATATCGAGAGTGAAATTGTTTAAAAGAATAGTGTTGAATAAAAGGGTATAGTAATAACACTTGTATTATTAAATTTTTCGGGATTGTCTTGGTTTTGTAATTTTGATTTTTATGTTATTTAAGTATGATTTATACTTAAATCGATTTTAAAGAACGCGCCTTATTTGGTAGGTTGCGGTTTTGGTGTTTAAACGGGCATCACTAATCGTCGGCGATCGTCTCATTACCACTATTGGCTAAGGTGAGTCTATAGCCTCGCTTTTATAACTGTTTTGAATGATTTTAAAACCCGCGAGGGGGATAACATGCTTGTTTTATTAAAATAAAGGGGCACAACGAGAAGTTGTGGAAACCCTATTAATGGGTGCAACGAGAAGTTGTGGAAACCCTATTTACTTGAAAAGTAATTATTGAAATTGAAATGTACAACTATAAGTTGTGGTAAACTCATGATTGTTTTAAAATTGAACACAAGAAACTTAATTGTATGTTTAGATGAAAGTTATTACATAAGTTTGTTTAGCCTTAAAAGACCCATGAATCGTGAATTGTTAATCGAGATAACGCTAATGCTATGGATAGATCTATCGGGGTGACGCCCAGTCCGGTCGCGACTAGCACTCGCGTGGTGTTGTGATGCACTAGTAATGAAACATCGGATGCATTGTATAAGAGAAATATACGCACTTGGCTAGGTGTGTTGGGTTGAAATAATATATGTTAACGTTCAATGTCACGAGACTTATGTAATGACACGATAATTATGTCCGTACAACATAATTGTCTTTGATAAATTATTAACTATGGAAGGTTATTTTTGAATACTTGTGTTCTCTTTATTTAAATTAAAACTCTGGAGATTCACTCGGCAAATTTTGCTGACTTTTTAGCATGTTTTATCTCAGGTCCATTGGGAAGGCACTCGAGGAAGGCGGTTTCGTGAAGCTTGCTTATTTGAAATGTTTTGGCCCGCTTTTATAAATTATATCAATTCAAAGAATCTTTTATTATTTACTGTGTTTGTAAACATTAAATTATCTGGGACCGTGTGAAAATTTTTTTTGTTAAATGAAAATGAATGGATGATTTTATTAAAACGACTCGTTTTGAGCCGTTTTCTATGATTATGAGATTGAACCATGATAGTAACACCCAATGACCCTTCCGCTGTTATGACCGAAATTTGGGGGTGTTACACAAAAACTCGCGAAAATCTTCTTCGAACATCAAACTTACCATAAGAATTCTTCCCCTTAAGCCAACACCTCTTCATGACGAATCTTAATGAAACAATATCTTCATATGTAAAAGCTATAAACGAATAACTCTTTCACAAGGCTACCCCGATTACATAAGAAATATTACTCCAATAAATTACATCACGAATTGTTGCTAACTCACGCAAAAATTATTGATCCCTTTAAAAAATATCCGAGCCATAAATATCAAATTGATATTCTGTATAAAAACAGATATCCCATGTACCTTCGTGTGTAAATACCTCGTTTCGTGTGCAAAAACCTATCCAATTTTCCAAACAGCAGCATTTCCTTTGTCATCCAATAACCTTCTTTATCCAAGATATCATCACTGTGTGTTGTCCAATATCGGACAACACTTGTCAGCGTTTGAAAATCATTATCTCGGACGACACATGATATTTCTGTCAGCGCCTACATACTACTATGTCAGCGCCAATTTTATACGTGTCAGCGCCTGGCCATCAACGTCTCATCCATGCCTTGTCCATTTATTCATGCAGTAGTTGTTACAGCACATGACCTATATAAGCTCTTGGCAATTAAAATACAGTAAATGCATGTTTTTAGATTTAACAGATAACAGTTCAGCTTTATTATTATAAATCAGACTTTTCATATTACACATAGAGTTCCTCTGCAACTTTACTTATCAGTCTTATAGCTTCAGTATTTTATCATCTGCTTCATTTCAGTATTTCTTATTATGCTTTATATCCGTTCACTGGGAGTTATGCTCGGCCGTAGTTCCTTTCATCTTCTAACGGTAGGTACACCAGGACGCTCTTAGGATTCTGAGAGCCTGTGCATTTGGATGGAAGCTATCCAGACTTCTTACTTTATGCACTTCTTACTTTATTCTGCTTATTTGGACATTGTTTAGTCCTTTCCTTTAGTATTTACGTTTCATGTTTTGAGCTTATGTTTGGATTACCGATGTTTGATCCCGATATTTCCTTTTGTTGATCCCAAACTTAGATCAATTAGCTTTGTGTTAACGAGATTAAATCAAGTTAAACACTTAGAGAAACTTTGTTGTTATATGAACAATCCAAGTGTTATGCGGAATTAACAGTTGAATAAAGAACAAGCAAAACAAGTAAAACAAACTTTCACTTTTGATTGATGAAACAAACTTGATTACAATGAAAGTCGAATACTGAATAATAATGTGTATATTCTATAAACCCTACGACCTCCTTTTATAAAATAAGGAGTCGTGTACAATGGATACCCTATCAACTATTTTAGGAAAAGATAAATATAGAAAATACAATATTTGAGTATATCTTCTCTTCAAATAATAAACGTGTTGACTAAGTTTTCCTATCAGTGCTTGGACTTCTTCTTATCAACGTTTGGATACTTCTTGTTAATGCTTGATCTGTCAGCGCTTGATTTCTTCCTATCAGCGTTCAAATAACTCTTGTCAGTGTCTAAGTATCTTGGCTCATTTTATTCTTAACAATCCTCCCCTAAACTTGATATCTACTCTAGTAATCAAGTTTCTGAATAAAAACTAAGTACAAGGAGGATTCTTACAAATACAAATCACTTATTAATTAGATATTAAATAAATCTAATTAAATCTTTGCCAACATCACTTGTATAATCCATTTCTAGCTGTGTTGACACCATCTGCTTTAAAACTTCCTTGGACATAGGATATTTAGCATCCACAAGAAGATATTCTGAAAACTTTGTAGTACTCAACTGGTAAACACCAGCTGCTGAATGTAGATGCCATTGAAGTCCACTAATATCATCCAAATCCAACCATATTGGATCTGCATCATCTGGTTCAATCATCCTTTTGAAGGATGAAGAGACAACTAAATTGATTCCTATTTTAATATTGAAGAATATAAAATAGTTAATTAAAAGAGTTTAGGATAAAACCGGGAAGACGGGTACACGGAATCACGGGTCGTCAAAAGTCATCAAAAGTGGAACTTTGAAAGCTCGAATCCTTGCACATCATAAGAAAGAAAACAACAAACACATACTAGGGTCTCCCCCTACACTTATCACGGATAAAAAGGATAGATTATCGGGTTTCCTCCCGAGAAGCGCTTGTTTTTGTTCACCGAGTCGTGAGACTGACTCGACCTTGATTGCTATGGTAAGAACCTTGAAGAAAATTCACCGGGGTCAAATACATGGTTTTCATCCAACAAATAACATAAGCTTAAGGTGAAGAGCACAAGCCAAGGAAGAGTAGGCGAGGTTCCCTTAAGCAAAGATTTAGTACGGTGGTAGAAGGTATGATGAAGTGAAAGCATAGCTCCATAATTTCCAAAAGTCTTTCCTTTTATTACATTAGATGGATACTGAGATGGCTTAAAAATTGTGATACTCGGATCGAACACCTTTTCCTTTAGGGGAAAATAAGACTTAGACTCGGTAGACCTTGAAGATTCGCCCATAAACCGCACAATCTCATCCGAAGAAGGTGGAAAGAGAGGTGTCAAGACATAGGTACTACGGATGTTGGTGTCGTCCGGTTTCTTCTCCTTTGAAACGGTTTTCTTAACATCCGAATGAGGATAAAGACCATAATCAAAATCCAAAGGAGGAGAATCATGCTCATTAGGAAAGTATGTATTGAGAAAGGTGGCGAAATCTTCCTCAAATAAGTAATCATCCAAAGTAGTATCAAGGGTTGTTGGTGGAGGATCTTCATAAAAAATAGGAGCACAATCATCAGTAGGAGACAAAACACTTGATGAATCACTCGAAAGAGTGTCAACATCATCAAAGTCATCATAAGTTGGCATGCCTTAATACTCGGAAGTAAGATCATCATAATCATCCAAATCAGAATTAGAATCATCATATTTATCATAGATTGGTGGAGTGTCATAGATTGGTGGAGCATCCAAATCGGCAATAGAATCATTAGAATCATCCACATGGTCTTGGAAAAGTGGATTATCATAGCAAGTATCGAAAAGAGGATTGTCATGTAGCACAAAATCATCAAGCTTTGTACTTTCCAAAGAGTTGTAACAAGCTCGTCTTGAAGCACATCAATCATTTTCTCCGATTCTTTTCCATTTGATTTCCTTGTAATTTTCCCCATCATAAAAACTTGTTGATCATTCCCGAACCTTAGAATTAGTTCACCTTCGGCAACATCGACTAAAGATTTTCCGGTTCTCAAGAATGGCCGTCCAAGTATTAACGGAATACGAGGATCCATTTCATAATCAACAACAACAAAATTGACCGAAAAGTGAAGGTACCAACTTTAACAAAAACATCTTCGGCAATACCAACGGGGGTAAGCGAGAGTTCTATTTGCTAGCTCAAGACTCATCCGTGTTGGTGTAAGATCAGGTAATGATAACTTCTTCCAAACACTTAATGGCATTAAATTAATACTTGCCTCGAGATCGGCTAAAGTAGTAAATTCTTCGATTTTTGAAAATTTACAAGGTAGCACAAAACGATCGGGGTCTCCAAGTTTCTCCTGAAGTTCTTTAAGAAGGACAGCCGAACAATTTTCATTTAAGCGTGTGTTGACAAATTCAACCATCTTTTCCTTCTAACTAAGCAATTACTTGAATGCTTTAACAAATTTTAGCATCTGGACAAGTGGTTCAACAAGGCTAATGTTGAAATTCATTTGGGAGATCATCTTCAAATAAGAAGTAACTTGAGCATCCTCTTTAGTGAGCAATTTTCACTTGTCTAATCTTGAAGGATAAGGGATATTGGGTTTAGGAGGTGTAGGTGTAGAAGGTGAAGGTTGAGATGTTGAAGGTTGAGAGGGTGAAGGTGGGGATAGTGAAAGATTTTTCTTTGGTACTTCATCCGTAAGAGGTGGAGATGGTAATGGAGAACTAGTACTAGGCGTGGTAGTAGGAGGGATATATGGGGGTCGAGGAGGTGTAGATGGAGTAACTTGGGGAGGGATAAAAGTCCTACTAGAGTTGCTCCACTGCGTGTATTAATAGCACTCACATTAGCTCTAGGGTTTGTTTCAGTTGTTGAAGGACGAGCATGTGACAACCATGGTTTTTGGGGTTCATCACTTAGACGATAGTTTAAGGTGTCTTGTGTAAATATGTGCTTTTATGTGCTTATGTGTTTATTTTGTGTGTTTTGAGTGAGGTTTGGATATCGTTTATGGGTATATGGTACTCATAAGTAAATCGAGTAACGGTTATTTCATGTTCATGAGCCCACATGGTAGTGACTATGAAATGACATAGTGTTATTTAGTGGTTTTACGTATACGTATATGTATTATAGAAAATCGTATTTTTACGGTTTAGGGTTTTGCATTTAGGGGTCTCGGAAGAGGTATTTAGTCACGGGAGTATTTTTTGGGATGGTTTTAAGTCATTTAGGACTTAGTTAATTTGTTTATTTCATATTTCAAGAGTTTTTATAAAACTGTATATTTTTACGTCTTTTACGGTATACGCGTAAATTTGACTAGTTTTACGGTTTTGAGGTTTTTGAGGCTTTAAGAGCTGAAATAAATTAAGGAAAGTTAAGGTAATATTATTAATACAATTATTAATAATAAAAAGAAAAAAATGAAATTAAAGGGGTATAGTCGGTTTTGGGATGCAAGAATGTTGGAAATACGTTTTACGTATTTATGAAGGATCGGTCGCTCCAACGATAATTATGTAATGGGCTCGTGATCCACTTAGTAAATGTATAGTCCATATAGCCCACATGTAGGGTGGGCTATATATATACCCCTCCTAGCATGTTAGGAGGGGTCGGTGGTTCTTCTCGTTTTTCATCTTTTCATTTAAGTCTTTCTCTCTCTACTTTTCTTTTCTCTCATCTTTCTCTCTCTACACCCTCATCTCCTTTTCATCTCTTTTATATTTATCAATCATCTACACATCTAATCAATCCAATCCATCATGTAGAATAGGCCAATGATCACGTAGACCTTCAATTGGTATCAAGAGCTAAGGTTAGATTGGTTTATTCTTATTTTTAATTTTATTGATTTTGGTGGGTTTTGATTTAATCAAGCTTCAATCTTAAAAAGTTTGTATTTTTATGCTTTAAATCATAATCAAATCTTTGATTTACTTATTTTAGATAAAAATCATAAATGTTTTATGCAAAAATAAAAAATCTTTATTTTCAAATCTTATCCTTTTAATTGATAATCAAAATTTTTAATTCTAATCCTTTTTATTCAAAAGTTTGTGTTTTTGTTTCTTTTTTAAGTTTATCTTTTTTTTTGAAGTCACAAGTTTTCAACTCTCGATTATTTTATTTTTTTTATTTTTTTTTTTTTAATTTTTTTTTACTTTTTCTTTATTTTTTTTTCGTCGAATGAACAGTATTCCGAATGAACAGTGTTTTCCGAATGAACAGTATTCCGAATGAACAGTATTCCGAATGAACAGTGTTTTTCCGAATGAACAGTATTCCGAATGAACAGTGTTTCCGGATGAACAGAAGTATTCCGAATGAACAGTATTCCGAATGAACAGTGTTTTCCGAATGAACAGTATTCCGAATGAACAGTGTTTCCGAATGAACAGTGTTTTCGAATGAACATTATTCCGAATGAACAGTGATTCCGAATGAACAGTGTTTTCCGAATGAACAGTATTCCGAATGAACAGTGTTTCTGGATGAACAGTGTTTCCGGATGAACAATATTCCGAATGAACAGTGTTTTCCGAATGAACAGTATTCCGAATGAACAGTGTTTCCGAATGAACAGTGTTCCCGAATGAACAGTGTTCCCGAATGAACAGTGTTTTTCGAATGAACAGTGATTCCTAATGAACAGTGATTCCGAATGAACAGTGATACGAATGAACAGTGATTCCGAATGAACAGTGTTCCCGAATGAACAGTGTTTCCGAATGAACAATGTTTTTTTTTTTTTTTTTTTTAATTTTTTTTTCCAAAGTTATTGATAGTCACGTGTAGTTCATATTTAGATAGGGTGTTGAAATGCTTTACGGGTACTGTTTGTGGAAGGATTCGGGTCATTTTTATTTTTTGAACGAAAGTGTTTAAACGACAAAGCAATCTCTCGGTTTTACAAAGAGTTGAACTATAGACAAACTTAGAGGATTTCAAACATCGATTTATTTCACCAAACAAGGATCCAAGAATTTTTCATCGACTCTCAATGGATTCGTTGAATTCAAAATTTCAAGAGGGAGACTTGCATCAGATGCAAGACAGCGCTAGAGAAAGTGGTCTAACTTCATTTCGAATGCTTCAGTCTCATCTTGTCACTCTTTCATGGATTCAAGGAGGGAGCGAATTTGTGACAATCTTTGGTCAAGATCGTCATATATTCATCGACTCAATATTCACCACTTTGACCCAACTCGCCGAGCAACTCAACAATGAAAACTTCAATCACTCTGCATCGGCACTTGCATTTAAGACTCTTGTGACCCAACTCACGCCTTTTCTCCAATTTAATATCATCAAGTCTGAAAGTTCAGTGATTTGCCAGTCATTTCTTCGAGATACACATACCGAGCTTCGAGTTTTCCGTGATACAATATTGAAACTCATGACATCGGTCTCATCTTCGATTTATCAAAGATCACGACTTCAGCAAGCGTATGATAATGGAGTACAAGAATCAATGACGCAGATGCAAGAGGAGAATGGTCATACGGTTGACAACTTGGAGCATAACGATGGCAAGAGCATGGAATCGGAAGGACAACATGATACCAGTGGCACGTCAGGGAATGTTCACGAGATCTCTCTTGATGACACCTTACCCGTTTATGACGAAGAGCCAGCAAACATGGTACAATGTAATGTTGTTTATGATGTATATGCTGATGACATGCCGCATATTGAGCATTCTGAACCTAATTATGACAAACATGGGATGGAAAAGAGTGATAGAAATACCACTTCTGATTCATCCGATGTAAGTCATAATGGGGGAGAAAGTGTTCAAAATGCTAAACATCATGATAATTGTCTTATAACTGCTTCTGATTCCAAGATTAGAGAGCTCGAAACGATTGTAGCTCAACAATCAAAAGATCTTGAGGATGCCAAACTTGAATTTTCTAAGAAAACGGACAAATTTGAAGCATACTTTGAAAAACTTGAAAAGTCTAACGTTGTTCTTGAAAGAAAATTGGATCAAAAAGTTTTAGATTCTAAAGCTGAAAAGGATAATCTTTTGAAACAAATTCAGTTACTAGAGTCTAAATTGGCATCCCAAGATGAATTGCTCAAAGAAAATGAAACGTTAAAAGCCCAAGTTCAGGAAAAGGTGTTTGCTATAGCTGCGTTGAAAAACGAGTTAAGGAAAAATAGAGGACCTAGTGTGGACACTAAGCTTGAAAAAACATCAATCTTGGGGAAACCGCCTACAAATCAGTTCGTCAGACAACCGATTGTCAGACAACCTACTGCATTTAGATCCAAGCGACCACAATCCTCGAGACCGCGGTTTGCCTCCCAAGTTGATTTGGGTCATATTTCTAGAACAGTCACTCCACCAACTAGGCCTAATGTGACTAAATCAGTTTTAGCAAGACCTCATCAAATGATTGCCTCTAGTTTCCCTAAAAATACCAAGACCACGTCTAGAACTAGTTCAAATGACGTTTGCTATAAATCTGGCCTTGGGGAAGCTAAGCAAAAGACACATGCAAGAGATAGCAATGTCCAACCTAGTCAGATGCATTCTAGATTACCCAACACTGCTAACCGTAGCATGTCATCTCCTAGGAGCATCGATCAATCATCTAGGAATTACTCGGACATTAAATATGCTACTTGTAAAACATGTAGAAAATGTGTCTTTAGAGCCAATCATGATTCCTGTATCAAAAAATTGCTTAATGAGGTGAACTCCCGTGCTAGACTTAAATCCCAGTGGGTCGCTAAAATCAAACCCATTGGTAAAATGTGGCGCCCCACTGGTAGAACTTTCACTCTTGTAGGAAACGAGTGCCCTTTAACTAGGATAGTCTCTAATTCTACGAAGACTACTAGGGAGGAAATTGCAAAGGATGATACATCACTTAAGCCTGAACTTAAGATTTTCTATAAAAGGAAACGTTTGCCAACTAAGACAAGTGAATCATCCCCTCAGGCCACCTCTGACACAAGAAAAGAAAACCGTGAACCCCCACGTGCTTCTAAAATAGATATCTCTAACCCATGCAAAAGTATACAAACTCCTAATGAGAATGCAGGTACCAAAGTTGATGTTCCAAAAGAACGAAGCGGTCCAATCATTGTATACCGTTCAACTAAGGACACTCTCAGAGTTTGGTTGCTGAAGAAGCAGATATCAGAGAAACTAGTATCTCAGGGAATTCATGGTTAAAGCTTACACAGGACTTACAGTCACATAACAGACTGTAACTCGATCTCAAAAGACAGGAAAGTTCATCCCGATGATGACTTATCCTAAAAACGAGAAATTCATTTTTCTCGGGCATGAGCTTATGTTAAAAACATTCCACGTTTTTAAGCTCATGCACAAGGACTTATAGTCACATCACAGACTATAACTCGATGTTCAAAGAAAGGAAAGTTTATCGCCGATGGTAAACTTATCCTAACAACGAGAAATTAAGTTTTCTCGGGCATGAGCTAATAATAAAAACATTCAAAGTTTTTTAAGCTCATGCACAATGACTTACAGTTAAATGTCAGACTGTAACTCGAACTTAAAATAAAGGAAAGATTATCTTTTATGATAACTTATCCTCTTAACGAGAAATTCACCTTTCTCGGTCATGAGCTTGTATTAAAACATTCAAAGTTTTAAGCTCAGAAAGGAAAGTGTATCTTTTAAATAAGAGAACTTTTCCTCATAACGAGAAATTAACCTTTCTCGGTCATGAGCTTTCCGTTAAAACAGTCAAAGTTTTCAAGCTCATGAAAACGACTTCTAAGTAAATGTCAGCTTAGGACTCGTCCTTCAGATAAAAGGAAAGTTTATCGCCGATGGTAACTTATCCTTAACAACGGGAAGTTTACAACTTCTCGGACTTGAGCTCGCTTTTAAGATATTCAACATCTTAAGCTCAAGTAACTGGTTTTCAAAACTTTGAACACAATTTTTCAAGAATTTCTCAAAAGGTTTTTTCTAAATCTTTCAAAATTGTGTGTTCAAAACGTTTTGATAAAAAGAGCATGTCTTCTGGAATCGATAATATTTACGAACCTAGAAATTTCATTCAATAATGACACGGGGTTGTAAATAAAGTTCGAGCAGAAGTTTAAAAGATTTAAAACATGCTCTATATGGTTTGCTATTATTTCTGATAGTAACCCGCTTTTCACATTGAAGTCAAGCATTTCACCGGAAAGCTTTGACTTCAAAATCCGAAGTTATCATCTCCATCAACCGTAGCAATTTACAATTGATATCTACATACTCGACGATGCGACTAATCAAACGGTGACTACAGCTCTTTCAATAGAACACGGGTCAACAATTGAGGGGGATCAATTGTCCAGCATTCAGAATCCTTGATGCCGAGAGTGCCAAGTTCACATATTGGTGTTAAGACAACGATATCAATCATACACATGGAGTCAATAGATAACTTCAGAAGTTACGAGGAAGACCAACATTCGTGAACAAGAACCATGTGCTTCTTTCATATGATGTTCTCCATCATTCAGGTCCAACCTCGTAAATTGCTAATATTATGAATTCATTATCATATATGATCTTTGCACGTGATAAATACCTTACACTTGTGTTTAAAAGGTATTTAGTTTACGTTTCAAGTACACCCTCATTAATTTGAGGGGGAGCTTGTGTAATTCATGAAGATAATTGGATTTGCATTTTTCTTCCCAAATTTTCTTAAAATAATATTAAATCAATTGATATTAAAAACATCGATTGGGTTAATATTTTTAATATGGGGGAGAAAATGTTATTTCATATGGGAAATGATTAATCACAAATGGTTTGACTTAACGTGCTAGCTCATCCGACATGTGCGAAATGTTTTCAGATATCGTGGCATATGTTAAGGGGGAGCAAAATGGATTTGCACTTCAAAATGGATTTCATGGTGACATACACTTACCCAAAACATCTCTATTCACGACGGTGAAGATTGTGGTGACATAAGGATGGTAGGATAGGTTAAAGTCCAATGATTTCTCTAGAACCGGAGGAATCTTCCCAAGGACATTCCATAGCTAGAAATAGTAGTCCTTAGGAAAGATGGAGAAAGATTGTGAACGTAGCTGAATGCCGACCAAGTACTTAAGTTAGAACTGGAACAACCACAACAAGGTGCTAGTGATGACGTATTGGTAAGCATTGAAGGGGTTGAAGAATGAAAAAGAATTGTAAAGATAAAGGGTAAAAAGAAAGTAGCCCTCCTTACAACTTAGGCAGAAACCGGGTCAATTCATATGCTATTGAGATCATTTTTAATGATTCTTGATATTGAAGATAGACATCATGGACCCAGTTATGCAAGACACAACCCATCCCAGCTAACTCAGATATCTCTTAAAAGATATTTGTTTTAATCACACGGAGACAACACATTATCTATTGATTTATTCACTCCGAATAAATTGGTATTGAAAAGGTGGCACTCCTCTCCGGCCTCCGATCACTAAAATCCAAAATGCACGATCGAGTCTAGAGCCATTTGAGATCATCAAATATCTCATTAGGACACACTTTCATATTTACTTGCTTCTTCACACACTGTGAAAAGTAAGAAAGTTCTTAAGAGTCCTACGCAAAATCTTCATGATCTTGCCTGAACATCCGAGTAATACGAAAGTATTTACAATGAAGATGGAAATCCTTCTTGAGCGAACGTCAAAAAGCTCATGGTAGGTGCTTGTGCGATTCTTTATGAATCAAACTTGTGATAACTGGAAAGCAACAGTGGTTTAAACTCTTAAATGAATTTAAACACGTTACAGGCCTCTACGCAATATCTTAGTGATCTTGCCAGAACATTCAGAGTAATACTATTAAGTATTTACAGTGACGAATGGAAATCCTTCTAGTGTTAACATCAAACAGCACTTGGTAGGTAACGTGCAAGATTCTATACGAATCAAGCTCGTGACAACTGGAAAGCAACGATGGTGCGGTTCTTAATTGAACTTCACTTGTTCCAGGAACATGAAATGACGGCTTCAAATCATGCGGATAATATTATCCAAATGATTCACTCTTTACGTTCGCAGTCAGCTTTGGACGGTCGAGTAAAGAGAACAGGTTTACCCGCGAAATCTTGTCAAGGAGGTTCTTAATTGAAACTACCTGCCACAAGTACGATATTTAATATCGTCCAACGGTCTTCACCGACTGGAGGTAAAATGCTACCGAATTAGAATGAAATGTTCAAGGCCATTTCATCCGTGTATATGGTTTGTTGCTAACTGTCTTATGCAGCGTAACAAGAAGGTAGCATTGCGGTATATAATCCAGAAGAAGTCGTCACCACATGCTTGTACTACATACACTTAGTACTTCAACAAATTCAAGAAAGTCTGAAGGTCAAGTCTTCCGCTGTATCAAACTCTGAAGCTTTCAAGAATTTAAAGGTATAAGTATGTGGAACATGAAGTCACGAAGAGGCAAATTTCACAAGTGATGAATGCACAAGGTGAAGGCAAGGAAACATGCTCAAGACTAAAGTCAAAGATCATATCAAGCATATTCACAAGAACAAGATCGAAGACTCAAGCATAGATGCTAGGTTTAAGATTTTGTAATATGGTGTGACCTCCCTTAGGGGGAGATTGTTGGAAATATGTTTTCCCAAAGAAAGTCTCGGTCACATCATTATTAGCATAGATCACGAGCTATAGAATATTTAGAACTTTGTAACTTGGAGCGACCTCCCTTAGGGGGAGATTGTTGGAAATACGTTTTACGTATTTATGAAGGATCGGTCGCTCCAACGATAATTATGTAATGGGCTCGTGATCCACTTAGTAAATGTATAGTCCATATAGCCCACATGTAGGGTGGGCTATATATATACCCCTCCTAGCATGTTAGGAGGGGTCGGTGGTTCTTCTCATTTTTCATCTTTTCATTTAAGTCTTTCTCTCTCTACTTTTCTTTTCTCTCATCTTTCTCTCTCTACACCCTCATCTCCTTTTCATCTCTTTTATATTTATCAATCATCTACACATCTAATCAATCCAATCCATCATGTAGAATAGGCCAATGATCACGTAGACCTTCAAAGAAAGAAAAAGAAAAGGGAAAAAAGGAAAAAAGGGGAACCGTGCTTTTGTATTAGGCCAAGGACTTGTTAGGAAAATATACAAAAACTTTATATTAATAAAAACACATAATAAAATCTCTGGAGATCATGGGTGATTCGAAATCCATGGAAAAAATTAGGGTTCTTCCTCAAAAATCTTGTTTTCCAAAAATCTAAGGTAAACTCTTCAAACCCTTTTAATTAAATTGTTTTTAATTATTTCTTAATCATTATATGATGGATCTAGGTTAGTGTTTACTAGAAAATCTGTAATTTAATGTTATCACAATGATATAGACATGATTAGAATAATGAGGGTTAATGATTAAACATGATGAGGGTAATTAATTTGGTTAATTATGTTAAATTCGTTTTTAAAAACCGGGCAGAACTTTTGGGTCATTGTTTTGATCATATCTAGAGTTTTACAAACTTTTAATTTTCGAATCTTATGTCTCTGGAAAGGTAATTGAGTTGGATTTCAAATGCATGAAACAAGAACTAAATTAGAGGTATGGAAGTGGGTCAAAAATAGGTTACATCAGTCGGGTGCCAAAATAGTTTTTGGATCAGCCTGTTTTCTTTTTATGTTTTGAATTGTTTGGGGTACTTAGGGTTATATTGGAACCTTAAAACGAACATGAGACTTAGATTATATATTAAATAAAGATTTGGAGGAGGTATAAACAAATGGGTTAGGGTAAGACCCTCTGATCATAACACACTTTTTATATGTTCAAAATCAGTAAATTCTGGATAGGTAGAAGTACATATATATATATATATATATATATATATATATATATATATATATATATATATATATATATATATATATATATATATATATATATATATATATATATATATATATATATATATATACATATATATATATATATATATATATATATATATATATATATATATATATATATGGAGGCCTTAACAGTGTCTTCAAGGTTGCGACCAAAGGAGAGAGTTAGCTAACACATGTAATGGTATAGGGTTTCTTTTACAAAGGAAGTTGATTTGGTTAAGGGGGTGTTCGACCCATAGTTTAAGGTATGAAAAATGGGATTGTTTTGGATTAAATGTTAATGTGGCGAGTTATGAACTAAACTAAGTTAAGGGATTTATAGGAGGGTGTCATGAGATGCATATAACATATAAATGGGGTTAAGTTGTAGGAAAAGTTTAGATATCCATCATAGATTGATGAGCCAGTTTGGTATGTGGTTCATGTCTTGATTGTATACGTTTGTGTGTTTAGATTTTGCTAGAGTGCGGGTATTTGGAGAAGGTTGTTCAGGTGAGTTTCATAGTCCCATGTCTTTATGAGTATAATTGTTTTGACTTCCAGATGGGATGGAAGAGACACTGTATGGTTTTTTAAATAATGTTGTGAATGTTTTTATGGTTTGTGATGGACTTGTGTGTACACTTATGTGATTAACTGCTATGTGATTCTTGATTGTGTTTATGATTTGGATCGGGGGACACGTACCGTCTCAGTTATTGTGGTTTGACTTGGTACCAAGGGGATGTTGACAAGGCGGGGCCTTGGGATTAGTTCATAGGTGTATGGGCGCCTATGGGACCATGGTTATTGGTAAGGCTGAGAGCCTTGGAAATTTTGGTTATTTGTAAGGCTTGGTGCCTTGGAATTGTGATTGTGTGGTTGATCTTGAATGGTAGTTGTTAATGCAATTGTAACAAATTGTCCATATGTTCTTTTATTGATGGTTATTATTCACAGCTTATAACTATTTTGGGGTTGGAGTCTAAACCTATGACTCTCACCAACTTTATGTTGACGTGTTTTAGTGTCTCTTTCAGGTGATAATGTGGTTAAGCGTGAGAATAGGAGTGGCTAGCTGGGAGGGTTAGGATTGCATTGGAGGAACCCCCTTTCCTCTTAGTATTTACTTATGTTTGAATAAGTGATACTTTGTAGAAACCTATATTTTTGTTATTTGTTAATTGTATGTCTTTGGTAAGAGGTAGACCTGTTACCTACTTACCTAGACGCCTACATTGTTTGTGATATCTTCATGACATTGTATCATCATTTATGATATTTCCAATTCATTTAGTTATCTCTATAGACACGCTATTGTTGTGATGATATCCATACGTTGCGCCCCATATTCCGTCATGGTGGGGTGTGACAGAATGGTATCAGAGACAATGGTATAGAGAATTAGGTTGCCTAGTCTAGTAGCCTAGTCTATAGCTTAAGGGTCCATGCATGTAGGTGTCATAGGGGTATGTGTGCATTATAGTATATGAAGTGCTTAAGTGTTAATTTCGTTTTGGATATTTATTTACTCTTATACTTACTTATTGAGATATAATATATGTAAGTACATTCATTTATTTTCTATTGATGCGACGTATGAACCAGAAGTGTAGGAATCTATTTAGTGTTACCCATGTCACATAGAAGAAGAGGTGCGCTAGGTAATATTAGGATAGTACCGATGTTGAATCTACGACTAGTCGTAGATTCGAATTTCCGCCTGAATGGTTATGGTCATTTTTTTGTAATGTTGGATATTTTATTATTATTGATTTGATTTGGCGATTGAGCCTCGAGTTATGAATGAAGTTAGGGTTGACGTATGAAATGTTCTTATTTTACCTATACGGTATATATATAGAGCGTATTTTATGTGGTATATATGTGGTAGATATATGTGTTCCGTGTAGTACTAATTTCTTATAAGTGTCGTCATAGGAGGGAGTACATAGGTGAAAGGGGACATATAAATATGGAGGCCTACGTAATTATATACGTGCCACAACACTGATGGACTTCCAAGTATGGTTGCATGAAAAAGGGGTTAGTACATGCTTGTATATGATGAGATCTGTATTTTGGGTATTTGTACAATAAGGGTTTATGTAATGGTTGCCTGTGATATAGCTATGGTTTTTGTGTTATATGTTTTGGGTTATAGTCGTGTTGTGTGATTATGGGGTCACACGATATGGGTTGGTTTTGGTGATGGGTTTTATGCCTTGTTGTTGCATGGTGAGATGGTGAGATGGTGATTACTCGTATGGAAAAACGAGTGTATGACGCGATCGATTGACTTGACATGTATGATAACGAGTATGTTTTGGGAGATTTAATAGGTATATATATATATATATATGCGGAGGTATATATACTAGTAGATGTTATGTTATGTTATACAGTCGTTCAATAGTTATTAAAACTTGAACGTACCTAGTGTTCTCTCATGTTTAAATAGTTTATTAGTGCTGGAGTTTGATGGAGTTCCAACGACGTTTTGAATGTTTTGAGGTGTGTCTACATTCGGGTATGTATTTGAATTGATGAGACTACCAAATTTTCTTGCAAAGGAGTCTAGCTAGTTAAAGGAAAATGCTTTTGAAAATACTTTGTAAGTGTACGGTATGATATCCTGACTTACATATCCTTTCTTTAAGTTTATCGGTAATAAGTTAAAAAAATATATTGACAATGAATGGATTAGTTTTCTAGGTAACATGTGATAGTACATATAAAGGGTAAAGAAATTTTACGATAATTTTCTTAAAAGTGGAGTTAAAATTTTAGAAGTATTTAAATAGACGGAAATAGTAAAAAGGAAGATTTTATTATAATAATGATAATAATAACATCACACCTTGTAAACGTTTAATAGTTCGTTATAACACGCCAAAATGGATTATATAAAATATTTATAATATAGAATAAAGTGAATAAAAACACCATATTTTATAAACACGTGTTGGTTTCATAATAACAAGTGAAATGAGTTTAATGTGAGTAAACAAGATAATGGTTAGAATAACGTTATACTATACTAACTAGTGGATACCTTTGATAAAATAATTAAGATAAAAGATGAGTTTATTGTTAAAGGAGATGATATATAAAGTGAGTTTTAGTACACTAACTGAGTTATGCCCTTTGATAGTAACGAAGATGGTAAGATATGACTATGATTTCCTTTATTGGTGTTAAAATATGGTACTAATGTGAAGTAACTAATTGAGATGAAAATTAAAATTTTTTAAGATATTGAAATTTGGTAATACTAATCGTGACGAGTCTAATTTTTCGTTGTTGGCACACTCCATTGAATCTTTCAGATTACATTCTTTGGTTTTCAGTTGTTTTGGCTAGGGTTCGTTATGGTTAATATTTCGATTTACCCTATATTTATTTTAGGACCCGACCGTTTAGAATTCTTTTGGTACACGTCGTGGTTGATTTAGTTATGCGGTTGTGTAAACTTAGGATGAGAGGTAGTAATAAGTGTGTAAACACTTATCCTTTTGCCACTAAAATAAAGGAAAAACAAGACATAATCATGTGTTTTATATTATAAAAGTCGGAATTACGCGTGGTTTTGTGTTTTTGTGTTAAAATAGGTACAAAAGATCAAAAGGAAAGAAAACACAGGATTTCACGGTCAAATGTTGAAGAAAAGAACAAAAAGAGACGAAGACATAGTCAAAAGACCAAAAGTGTGCCCAAGATCATGAAACCCGGCAAAATAGATACGATTTTGAAGAAATGATCAAGGAAGCTGAAATCAAGCTCAATTTTTATCGGATTTAATCTTTTTGAAGACGTTGGAGCTTTGTGGGTCCTACATTTGAGTTAATGGGCTCAAAAGCCCATTTGAAGTTATTAAGATGATTAAGTTAAAGCCCAAAAGCCCATTTACTAAGTTATAATTCGGATTAAAGGATAGATTGGGCCAAAAGCCCAAATGGCTTTAATAAGGTAAAAAGACGGATGGAACTTATTGACAATCTTGGGCTTGAGCCCATTTGCTTTAATAAAAATGGGACGAGGGAATGCAGTAAAGTGAAAAGTTTTCACTTTGACAGTCAAACAAATTCGGTCAACTCTCCCTCACCAACCCTTACCCACGTTTATCCCCACACATAATTTACATAAATAAACCCATTTATTATCCACTCCTTTGTTTCGATGTAAACAAGAACAAACGAAAAAAAATACTCCCCACTCACCCATTTACTTCTCTCTCCCCAAACGTATTCCCCAAAAAATAAAAACACATTCACCCTTTTTCCTCCATTTTTACAGCAAACCCTAATTCACCCTTGATAAAAAAAATACCCAATTAAATTGGGGGTTTTACCCTCATGGATTAATTCACACAAATCCACTTAAATCCCCCCCAAAAAAACGGAAGATCCACCAAGGGTGATGGCCATCTCTCACCTACGTGGCCTATTGCTTTATTTTGATTGGTGGAAACACCACATCTCTCCAATTCCTCCAATCATAACTCTCCATGTTGGCAATCTGAGGCTCATGGATGAATTTCAGCCGCTAGATCAAGAGAAGAAAAGAAAAGAAGAATGGATGGCTAGGATTCAAGACCTTGGGCACCAAGTTTAGGGGTTTCTCTATAAAAACCCATTCATTGTAATTCATAGATAGCACTTTATTTTATTTTTAATTTTCAGTAAAATTAGGTTTAGATTTAATCTTGTATTCCTTTTAATTAATATTTCCAGTTAATGTAATTTGATTTTTAATTAATGAAAGGTTTTACTGTTATTTAATCTCGTCTCAATTTAAAGTTTATTTCTAGTTAAACTTGATATTACTGTTCGTCAATTTTTTTAGTATGCAAATCTATTTTTTTTAATTACTTTTCGCAAGTTTACATTTATTTTATATTACTATTATTATCATTCGGTTATTAAAAAAAAGGAAATAAAAGAAAAGTGGAAAATCATCTTCCCCACTGGGAGATATTGGTAGATTTACTGTTTGGTTCGAGTTCATTTGGAAGCTAGGAGACGTTTTCTTTGTTTCGGTTACTGTTGAATATTTTGGTGGGAGCCGAGATGATGATGATGATAATTTAAGGTGGTGTTGATGCGGTTTTGTTAAGACGGCTCAGCGCCGCGTCTTCGTCACAACGGTTTCTCAAAATGGTTCTAATCTCCTTTCCCTTTTATTTATATGTTAAGTTTTAAATTGTGTTTCTATTTGGTTTTGAAGTTTGTTTATCTGCTTAGTTTAAGAATTAATCTGCTGCTTGAGTTTTTAAGTTTTTTTTTAGTTACTGTTTGAGTTTTAGTAGTGATAAGTGGATCTGCCTTCTTTAGTTTGGATACTGATCGTTTAGTAGTGATTGTTTGTTCGGATCTGCTAAAATTATTTAGTTAAGTAAGTTTGGATTTGAGTTTTTTTTAGTCTTGTTTTTTAGTTGTTATTAGTTTATCAGATTCTGCCTTGAGCTTATTCAGTATAGCTTATTTGGTTGTTTGCTTATTATTAATCTAGATGTTAATTTTCCGTCATTGCTTATTTGTTTTTTTTTATTTATATGCTGATCTAGTACTGTGCAACCAGACAGATTAAATTGATTTGTTTGAGTTTTATTTGTCCAAAAATTTTAATAGCAAAAAATAGGGTCTGCTGGGGATCGAACCCAGAACCTCTCGTCTGGCATCCATACGACCCAACCATTGTGCTATCACCCTTTTTTGTGGATTACTTTGCAACAAGTAATTAATATAGTTAGTTTATTTCATGGCGGATTAGATTAATTAGTTAAATTACAATTTCTTTTAGTTTTAATTAATTTTAATTAGACAATTTTTATTAATTTCTTTTAACTCAGTTTTTATAAAATCTAAAAAGACAAAAAAATATTTTTACTTTTATAATTTTAAATTTGTTTTCATTTTATTTTGTTTATTTAAAATTTTTAGTAGGATAGTTTTTATAGATTAAAATTAGTTTAAAATTCTTATTTAAACTTTAGATCTAAAATTAGTTTTCAATTTATATAGTTTCATTTTTAAAATATATTTTCATTTAAAGTTTTTAAAATACTTTTAGTTTTATTTGAAATATTTTAAAGTAGATTTAATTTAAAGTTACCAGTTTAAAATTAATTAGATTAAAATAGTTTTCATTTAAAAAGTTTTTAAAAGTTTTCATTTAATTAGATTTAAAATTTTAGATTTCAAATAGTTTTTAATTAAGTTTATATAGTTAAAATAGATTTCAATTGAAGTTTTTAGATTAATTAGATTTACATTTTAAATAGCTTTTATTTTAAAAAGTTTTTAAATTAGTTCCAAAATACCAAAAATATATTTACCAAAAACAAAGTTAAGTCCACGTTAATTGAAAATCAATTCGAGTGAGTCGAGGAAAAACGAACTTAATTGACATACAAAAAACCAAGTTTCAAATGGCGCCGCTGCCGGGGATCGAACCCAGGACCTCTCGTCTGGCATCCATACGACCCAACCATTGTGCTATCACCCTTTTTTGTGGTTTACTTTGCAACAAGTAATTAATATAGTTAGTTTATTTCATGGCAGATTAGATTAGTTAGTTAAATTACAATTTCTTTTAGTTTTATATTAATTTTAATTAGTCATTTTTTTAAAATTTCTTTTAACTCAGTTTTTATAAAATATAAAAAGACAAAAAAATATATTTTTACTTTTATAATTTTAAATTTGTTTTCATTTTATTTTGTTTATTTAAAATTTTTAGTAGGATAGTTATTATAGATTAAAATTAGTTTAAAATTCTTATTTAAACTTTAGATCTAAAATTAGTTTTCAATTTATATAGTTTCATTTTTAAAATATATTTTCATTTAAAGTTTTTAAAATGCTTTTAGTTTTATTTGAAATATTTTAAAGTAGATTTAATTTAAAGTTACTAGTTTAAAATTAATTAGATTAAAATAGTTTTCATTTAAAAAGTTTTTAAAAGTTTTCATTTAATTAGATTTAAATTTTAGATTTCAAATAGTTTTTAATTAAGTTTATATAGTTAAAATAGATTTCAATTAAAGTTTTTAGATTAATTAGATTTACATTTTAACTAGATTTTATTTTAAAAAGTTTTTAAATTAGTTCAAAAATACCAAAAATATATTTACCAAAAACAAAGTTAAGTCCACGTTAATTGAAAATCAATTCGAGTGAGCCGAGGAAAAACGAACTTAATTGACATACAAAAAACCAAGTTTCAAATGGCGCCGCTGCCGCTTCGCTCGTACGATTGACGATTTTTCGTGAAGACGTTTGGATTTTGGGATCCGTTCTCTTTGAACGTTACGTTTCTTGCAACAAAAATCAAAAATACAAAAAAATCAAAAACTTAAAAATACAAAAAAAATAAAAAAAAATCACAAAAGCAAATTCTTTCCTAAGATTTGCACCAAAAAAAATTAAAAAAATCAAAACGTAATACTTTTTCCTAAAAGTATTACACCAAAAATATTACGTATTAGTGTTATTTCTTAGTTCGATTTCTATCGATTTTTCTTTTGAATATATATTTTTCTAAAAAAATACAAAAAGGTTTTTCATTTATTATATTATATTACGTAGCACAATAAATTACCTACTTTTCAAATAAGCCTTAGTTGGGATTTCATCACCTAACTATTGTAGTCGCATCCATAACGAGAAAAAAAGGCAAAATAGATAAATACTAGTAAGACGTTTGAACTCGACATATACAAACTATAAGGTGGGTATAAGGCGACGCGCTATAAAAGGCCGTCTAAGGAAAAAGGTTTTTAAGTGCTTTGTGCCACCTCATTTCCCCGCTTGCTTGTGCGTATATTGAGAGGGACGACCGATTATTGGTTTGCCAACTCAATTAGTATTTACGTATATATTTTTTGTAGCTTTTTCATATTGCTCCTCGAGAGGGAAAATCCTTTTCCTCTCAAAGTCGACCGAGGTCACCTACCTCATTCCAAAGTTTTAATTGTATGCGCACTCGCGCGCATACATACATACAGATTGGTGTACCAAACTCTTCCAATTCTTCCAAAAAGAAGAAGAAGAAGAAGAAGAAAAACAAAAAGACCGTCATTCAAGCCGATCCCGACAATCGAGCTTTCAACAACACGATGGCAACGGATAATCGACCAATGATTGAGATTCTTCAATCTCACGTTGAAGGAAACGATGACGCGATTGTGGTGCCGACTATTGGAGCAAATCATTTTGAACTTAAATCGGGTTTTATTCAAATGGTTTCCGCTACACCATTTTTAGGTCGTACTAATGATGACCCACACGCTCATATCAAACGTTTCATCCAATTAGCTAATACCGTCAAATACAATGGGGTGCCACAAGAGGCCGTTCGCCTACAACTTTTTCCTTTTTCCCTCGAGGGACAAGCCCGGATTTGGCTTGATAAGGAACCACCCCAAAGTATTACATCATGGATTGACTTAGAGACCAAGTTCATAAACTACTTTTTCCCACCATCACGGACCACTTCTTTAAGGAATGAAATAATCACCTCTAAGCAACAATATGGGGAAACGTTTAGTGAGTCTTGGGATCGATTTAAAGAGCTTTTAAGAAAATTTCCACAACACGGTTTCACTAAAGTGCATCAAATAAATACGTTTTACAATGGTTTAGCTCTAAATGACCAAGACTCACTTAATAGTGCCGCGGGGGGCAATATTCTTGTGAAAACCATGAACGAGGCTTGGTCTATAATTGAAAACAAGGCTAAAGTGCAAACCAAGAGTGTTAGGGGGGCCACTATGGCAAGTGCTAGTACTAGTAATAATGAGGTGAATAATCAAATTAAGGAGCTTACTTCAATTGTGAAACACCTTGCTCTAAAAACCGACGCCCTCACTACACATGTGAATGCCGTGAAAGAAAATTGTGAAACGTGTGAGACTTGTGGTGGACCACATTCATATTTCAATTGTGACAAGGTTTAAAATCAACAAGTTTGTGCTTTTGATGCTAATGAGAGGGTTCAATTTAAACCTAATGTTGATGTTAACCATTTGTCTTATAAGAGTACTAATTATTTGGCTCCCCCGGGTTTTGTAGCACCACAAATACCACCCCCACCCGCCCAAAATACCCAATACCAAAATAGGAACCAAGGTCCTCAAATGGGTAATTTTCAAGGGAATGCTAATCAAGGAATTTTAATGGTCAAAACCAAGGGTTTCAAAATAATAATCAAGGTTTTTATAATAACAACGGTTTTCAATCTCAAAATCAAGGTTTTCCTAATCAAGGGTTTAATCAAATGAACATGCAAATCCTCAAATGGACTTTGTTCTACAAAAATTGACCGAACATGAGAAGATCACGAAAGCAATGCAAGAATCTACTAGACAAATGCAAAAGTCCAACGATAAGAGATTTTTGACTATGTTGCAAACCCTTAGACCCCAAGGAGCCTTACCATCCAATACCGAGATTAATCCTCGTGCTAATGTGAGTGCTATCAATACTCGAAGTGGAGCCACTTTAGTGGGACCTTCCATCTCTTCGCCAATAAAGGAGAGACAAGGCCCAGAGGTCATAATGAGTAATCCTACTCCCCCTCCGGTGATTCCCCCCACTACCACTCCTAGTTCTAGTCCTCCATTGCCAAAAGAGCCTATTCCTACGGTTGTTTAAGAATCGAGTCCTACTCCTTCTCAACCTTCTAAGTCTAAGCCTAATATTCCTTATCCATCTAGGTTAGGTAAGGCTAAAGTGCTCACCAAAGATGACGTTCATGTCTCTAACTTTTTGAAAATGATTTCCAATGTGAATGTTAACATAAGCCTTATTGAAGCACTTGCTCAAATGCCAAAATTTGTGAAAATGTTTAAAGATTTGCTTAATAAGAAAGAAAAAATGGTTGAGCTCGTGAACACTCGTTTAAATGAGAATTGTTCCGCGGTTCTTCTCAAAGAGCTTCCCGAAAAGCTAGGAGATCCCGGACAATTCGTGTTACCTTTCTCGTTTCCTCAAATCGATGATTGTATGGCTTTAGCAGATCTTGGCGCTAACATCAATCTTATGCCACTTTCGGTTTGGAAACAATTGTCATTACCCGACCTTGTACCGACTCGTATGACTTTAGAGTTAGCTAATCGAACTCTCGCATACCCCGTTGGTATTGCCGAAGATGTTTCTGTTC
The DNA here is from genome assembly GCA_025667525.1 of Glebionis coronaria. Taxonomy (NCBI): domain Eukaryota; kingdom Viridiplantae; phylum Streptophyta; class Magnoliopsida; order Asterales; family Asteraceae; genus Glebionis; species Glebionis coronaria. The sequence goes on from CM046881.1 coordinate 360,465,920, forward strand.
GGGTTGGTACATTCACTTTTCCCGTGGACTTTGTCGTCGTCGACTATGAGATGGATCCTCGTATTCCGTTAATACTTGGTAGACCATTCTTAAGGTCCGGAAGAGCCTTAGTTGACGTAGCCGAAGGGGAGTTAATTCTTAGGATTCGGGATGAACAACAAGTTTTTAAAATGGGAAAAATCACAATGAAATCAAATGGAAAAGAGTCGGTCAATATGATTGATGTTCTTAATTATGATAATGATGAGATTTTTATTAATCCTTCTGGAATTGAAAAGTCTACTCAAAATGATTTTGTGATAAACTCATCCCTTCCCTTCGAGCCTCAAATTTTTGATACTCCCATTTATGACACCGATAGTGATGACACTTCTTCAAGTGATCACACTATTCTCGGCTTAGACGACTCGTCTTTAGACCCACCCACTTTTGACCCACCCATTTATGATACCCTAATGTTTGATACTTACAATGATGACACTTCTTTAAGTGATCTCATTAATTTTGATGACCCACTCCATGATCTTAATGCACCTCATATCCCTATGAGTGATTCTTCCATGGAGACTCCTTTTGACTTTTATACTCAAATTTTAGAAGTCATGACATTCGAGGAGGATCCTCTACTCTTAGAGATCTTACCTACTTTAGAGGCTATCCCATTTGAGGAGGATTTAGATATCTTTCTAAATACCTATTTTCCTCATGAGGAAGAGTTTTCCTATGACTCCGACGATACTTATGTTTTCACATCAAGTTTGGAAGAGGATGACTTTCCCACTATGGATTTTGATGATATTTTGAGCTTAAATGTCACTACCTCTTGCTATTTTCCCGTTAAGGAACCGGTGTTTGATCCCGGAATAGAGACTTCCGTGCGTTCATTGCCATACCACCTTTAGACTTTTGCCTAAGGGTACCCCACTTTTCTTTGACTTGCGTACCACCTTGGGGTTTATTTCCTTTTGTGATGGAAATTATATGTTTGACCCGGGTGGATTTTCATGGGGTATGCCTTATATGACTTTGTTTTACCCTTATCATGGAGAGATTTTCCTCCCTTGGAAATCTCGGTTTTCCATGATTTTCCCATTTGAATGATGATATTCGGGAATTCGAGTCGAGCTAGAGACTCGTGATGAAAAATCAAGCATCGTATAACTAGGTTAGATTTTTTACCCTTTTCCACCCTTTTTACCTTTCACCCATTTTCACCAATAAGTGTAGGGGGAGCCAAGTAGGTTGTTTGTGTTGTGATGTTGTGTGCAGGGACATGTGCTTAATGATCCACTTTTGGTACTTTTGACGAGACCCGTGTTCCCGTTTTCCCGTGTACCCGGTTCCTTCGATAAGTTTTTGCTATTGTGATTCAATCTTGTAACAAATAAATGTAATCACTTTAGTTGTCCTTTCCTTAGCTCGATTTAAAACAACGTACTCAATGTCCTAAGTGTAGGGGAGTTTATTCTCCCACATGCTTAAACATTAAGGACAATGTTTATATTAAGTGTAGGGGGACTTCTACCGAATTTTAGTGGGATTTTCCATGAATTTGACCCCATTTAACCGGAAAATTTAAAAAAAATTCAACGTTTTTCAAAATTTTGATCTATTTTTGCCTTGTTGTATTTTTTCTTTTATTTTCTTTTCTTTGCATCATATTTATATTTTCTGTTTTCAAGAACAAAATAAATAAATAAATAAAATGGTTTTAACAAGTTTAGATATCTTTGATATATTAGGCCCGTCGTGAATATTTTGACTCAACCCGAGTTTACTTATCCAAGTTTACTCTAGCTAGTATCCTCAACCATATGGACCTTAATTGGTTTATTAGGCTAAGCATCCACGAGTCTCATTCCTTGAGAATTTAAATTGTGGAGAACGAGAGATGATAGAGTTAATTATAAGTTTGGTATTCTTTCATTAACTTATGTGAGTTAGTTATGAGCTTTTTCTCCTATCGCTTGTTAACAAATATATTTGCAATAAATAAGGTTGTACGATTTGAAAAGTTACTTAGCTTCTAGAACAAGATCGTTTAAAAGTTGCTCGGTATTAATTAGAGTTCATAGCCAAGGCATAACTTATTGAAGCGGGACGCGAAGATTCGCTTATCCAAAAAGGCCCTAACAAGGCATGAGGATACCCGAGTCCAAAAAGGCCCTCACAAGGCATGAGGATTCACTTTTTTTGCTAAAGATCCTAAGTGATGGTGAAGATCATTAATCCAAATCAATATGATGAATCAAGACACACGACGAGAAGCAATTACTCCCCTAAAGATCATGGAGAAGTCTATCCAAAAAGACCCTAACAAGGTATGAGGATAAATAGATCTAAGTCCGAAAAGGAGGCGGATCGTTGTATATCAAAATCCTAAATAAAGAAGAGGATAAATGAAGAAGTCGTGGTCAATGTTTGAAGCATCTTTCACTCCTAATGAAGATGTATACCGAAATGAAGAGAAGACCATAATTTCAAGATCGTCTCTCAAGATTTGAAGTTTGAAGTACAAGCCAAATATCGGTCCGAGAAAGGTCTCAAATCGTGAAACGAGTTATGCCAAGATATGAACTTTATGAGGTTTCGAGAAGCCGTTTTAAAAGATTTTGTCCTTTAGCTAACTATTGATTAAATCGTCCCACTTTATTTCGGCCTTAATAAATTATCGAAATAAGTCAAAAATGCATCCTCGTGATCATTCAAGACAAAAGTAAAATACAAGAGATACACCATAGGAATAAGGGGGTCTAAGTGATTAATTAAACCACATGAGTAAGTGTTAGTTGTGCTAACTTATGGTAAACAATGATCTCATTTTTAAGCTTGGTATGGGGAACGTGAAACTTGAGGGTGATTAATATTCATGACACCAAAGCCCTAATTTAAGCCTTAGATTTTTTTACGAGTTTTTCCATCAAATAATTTTCAAGTAATAAATCCTTAATAACTTTTGTCTCCTTTTAAGTTTTTATCTTTTCATCATAGTATTAGTATATCTTAATAAAGGCCGAGATGGATTAATTATGAGAAAAATGTAACTATATGCTTTAAATAATGCATTGCATGGGGTCATTGCAATGGTCAAGTGTAGGGGATTTAATAAGTTTGTAAACACTTATCCTTTTGCCACTAAAATCAAGGAAAAACAAGACCTAATCATGTGTTTTATATTATAAAAGTCGGAATTACGCGTGGTTTTGTGTTTTTGTGTTAAAATAGGTACAAAAGATCAAAAGGAAAGAAAACACGGGATTTCACGGTCAAATGTTGAAGAAAAGTCCAAAAAGAGACGAAGACAAAGTCAAAAGACCAAAAGTGTGCCCAAGATCACGAAACCCGGCAAAATCGATACGATTTTGAAGAAATGATCAAGGAAGCCGAAATCAAGCTCAATTTTTATCGGATTTAATCTTTTTGAAGACGTTGGAGCTTTGTGGGTCCCACATTTGAGTTAATGGGCTCAAAAGCCCATTTGAATTTATTCAGATGATTAAGTTAAAGCCCAAAAGCCCATTTACTAAGTTATAATTCGGATTAAAGGATAGATTGGGCCAAAAGTCCAAATGGCTTTAATAAGGTAAAAAGAGGGATGGAACTTATTGACAATCTTGGGCTTGAGCCCATTTGCTTTAATAAAAATGGGACGAGGGAATGCAGTAAAGTGAAAAGTTTTCACTTTGACAGTCAAACAAATTCGGTCAACTCTCCCTCACCAACCCTTACCCACGTTTATCCCCACACACAATTTACATAAATAAACCCATTTATTACCCACTCCTTTGTTTCGATGTAAACAAGAACAAACGAAAAAAATTACTCCCCACTCACCCATTTACTTCTCTCTCCCCAAACGTATTCCCCAAAAAATAAAAACACAGTCACCCTTTTTCCTCCATTTTTATAGCAAACCCTAATTCACCTTTGATAAAAAAAATACCCAATTAAAATTGGGGGTTTTACCCTCATGGATTAATTCACACAAATCCACTTAAATCCCCCCCAAAAAAACAGAAGATCCACCAAGGGTGATGGCCATCTCTCACCTACGTGGCCTATTGATTTATTTTGATTGGTGGAAACACCACATCTCTCCAATTCCTCCAATCATAACTCTCCATGTTGGCAATCCGAGGCTCATGGATGAATTTCAGCCGCTAGATCAAGAGAAGAAAAGAAAAGAAGAATGGATGGCTAGGATTCAAGATCTTGGGCACCAAGTTTAGGGTTTTCTCTATAAAAACCCATTCATTGTAATTCATAGATAGCACTTTATTTTATTTTTAATTTTCAGTAAAAATAGGTTTAGGTTTAATCTTGTATTCCTTTTAATTAATATTTCCAGTTAATGTAATTTGATTTTTAATTAATGAAAAGTTTTACTGTTATTTAATCTCGTCTCAATTTAAAGTTTATTTCTAGTTAATCTTGATATTACTGTTCGTCAATTTTTTTAGTATGCAAATCTATTTTTTTTAATTACTGTTCGTAAGTTTATATTTATTTTATATTACTGATATTATCATTCGGTTATTAAAAAAAAGAAATAAAAGAAAAGTGGAAAATCATCTTCTCCACTGGGAGATATTGGTAGATTTACTGTTTGGTTCGAGTTCTTTGGAAGCTAGGAGACGTTTTCTTTGTTTCGGTTACTGTTGAATATTTTGGTGGGAGCCGAGATGAGGATGATGATAATTTAAGGTGGTGTTGACGCGGTTTTGTTAAGACGGCTCAGCGCCGCGTCTTCGTCACAACGGTTTCTCAAAATGGTTCTAATCTCCTTTCCCTTTTATTTATATGTTAAGTTTTAAATTGTGTTTCTATTTGGTTTTGAAGTTTGTTTATCTGCTTAGTTTAAGAATTAATCTGCTGCTTGAGTTTTTAAGTTTTTTTTTAGTTACTGTTTGAGTTTTAGTAGTGATAAGTGGATCTGCCTTCTTTAGTTTGGATACTGATCGTTTAGTAGTGATTGTTTGTTCGGATCTGCTAAGATTATTTGGTTAAGTAAGTTTGGATTTGAGTTTTCTTTTAGTCTTGTTTTTTAGTTGTTATTAGTTTATCAGATTCTGTCTTGAGCTTATTCAGTATAGCTTATTTGGTTGTTTGCTTATTATTAATCTAGATGTTAATTTTCCGTCATTGCTTATTTGTTTTTTTATTTATATGCTGATCTAGTACTGTGCAACCAAACAGATTAAATTGATTTGTTTGAGTTTTATTTGTCCAAAAATTTTAATAGCAAAAAATAGGGTCTGCTGGGGATCGAACCCAGGACCTCTCGTCTGGCATCCATACGACCCAACCATTGTGCTATCACCCTTTTTTGTGGATTACTTTGCAAAAAGTAATTAATATAGTTAGTTTATTTCATGGCAGATTAGATTAATTAGTTAAATTACAATTTCTTTTAGTTTTAATTAATTTTAATTAGACAGTTTTTTTTTAAATTTCTTTTAACTCAGTTTTTATAAAATATAAAAAGACAAAAAAATATATTTTTACTTTTATAATTTTAAATTTGTTTTCATTTTATTTTGTTTATTTAAAATTTTTAGTAGGATAGTTTTTATAGATTAAAATTAGTTTAAAATTCTTATTTAAACTTTAGATCTAAAATTAGTTTTCAATTTATATAGTTTCATTTTTAAAATATATTTTCATTTAAAGTTTTTAAAATACTTTTGTTTTATTTGAAATATTTTAAAGTAGATTTAATTTAAAGTTACTAGTTTAAAATTAATTAGATTAAAATAGTTTTCATTTAAAAAGTTTTTAAAAGTTTTCATTTAATTAGATTTAAAATTTTAGATTTCAGATAGTTTTTAATTAAGTTTATATAGTTAAAATAGATTTCAATTAAAGTTTTTAGATTAATTAGATTTACATTTTAAATAGATTTTATTTTAAAAAGTTTTTAAATTAGTTCAAAAATACCAAAAATATATTTACCAAAAACAAAGTTAAGTCCACGTTAATTGAAAATCAATTCGAGTGAGTCGAGGAAAAACGAACTTAATTGACATACAAAAAACCAAGTTTCAGGTAGTATTACTTATGGATAGATATTAGAATAGAGAGATGTATTTTGGTTTAAAGGTTGTGTTGAAGGAATGATTAAGATTTGTGTAGTTTTGAAACTTAGATTGGTTACGGGAATAAGGGAGTAAGTAAAGTTAGTTGACTAGTCGTGGGAACGAGATTTCATGCTATGAGAAGTTGTTTGAAGTACCATTAGGAGATTGATGAAAGTACTAGCGGTTGTGAGGGTAGAGTAGAAAGTTTCTACTAATGGAAATATGGGGAAAATAACACGCAAGGGAATTGGTATAGTTATGGAGGCAAGGTAGTAGTAGACACGTGAAGGAAAACATGGATGTGAAAGAATGATTGGTAGGAGGCTGATTAATGGTGAAGTACAACAAGTAAGGAAGAGTGAGCCATTGAGGGGTTGAAGTACCTTTAGAAATATTGTGGTAGATGAGTTGAAGTTAGAAGCTACTTGGTAGTGTGAAGTTCCTAGGTAACATCAGAGAGACGAGAAGGAGTACGTGAAGAGCTACATCGTGAAGCAAGGAGCTGAAAGGAATACGTGTCAACTGCTAGAAGGATGCAAGAGATTTCGAAGGAGTCACAGAAGTTGCAAGGACTGGAAAGGTGACAAGCACTATGATGGGAATCTTCGTATGGTTCGTGACGAAGAAGGACAGATCGAGTACCGGAGTGGAGCTACAAAGAGTTGAACTAGTGGATCGTGATGAAGTAAATACATATTATGGGGGATTAAGAACTCGTGGAAATAATAAGGGGAGTCGAGTGACTACGTAGATAGATTTTTGTGGCAATCAATATTGAGGGATGAGTAGTTAAGCTGAACTGAATAAGTTCGTGGAGAAGTGATTAGAGAGTCGATTTTGTGAAGGTGTTATGAAAGATCTTTGGAAGAGACAAATATGCATTATCCAATGCACTAATTATTTTCATAGATTTGATGAATGAAGTATGGAATTTTGGTTGGATGAGATAGTGTAGGAATTAGGTAGAACCATGGAAGGAGAGGACCAAGTATTCCTAGAAGATGATGATTGAAAGTACCTCATGTTGGGTGCAATCAAAATAGAAGTATGAGATTTGAATAAGAATTTAAAATATGGCTTAGTTTAGACAAATGGAAACTAATATGGGTATAAGATGAGAGTGTGATCCACATGGGATCATATAAAACTCTAGTTTGTCCCTATTAGGATGGAGTAGGAGAACTGATCGTGAGGTAAACAAGTGAAGCTACTTGGATAATTTTGACGTATAGATGACTTGAAAGACGGGAAGCATAGCATCGTGATGTATGCCATGAGCTAAGGAAAAAGAAGGAAGTCTGGATAGATGCGGATCATAAATGAAATAGGTCGAGATAGGAACCGAAGGTAAAATTTTGGTATACAATAATGAGTAGTGTAAAACCCGCATGCTTTTACCATGAATAGTACCCTTTAGATCGTACGTACAAGATTAGAAATTTCCTTTTATAGCATGTTTACGTTCACGTATAAGAATTTTAAGTATTACGTACGTGTTAGAACACGATAAGTATTTATTACGTATGAACACATGATAATTATTCAAATAATAATCATAATCACGAACATGCGATCATGAAATCATGAACGTAAATTAATCACGAGAGAATATTAATTACATATATATATTTATTACGAACACGAATAAATATATTAAGTCACGATCAATAATTAATTAGAACACATAAAACACGAACACGATAAAACACGAACACACACTATAATATTTAGACTCGAGAAAGGTACGGGTTACCCCATATGGGGCCCCCTACCCGCGGCAACACCAAGGAGAATGGGCCAAGCCCATTTTAATTTTTACTAAAACAAGGGAATTAGGAAAACATGTTTTATTATTTACAAAACAAGAAAAAAAACAAAACCCTAAATCTTTTCTTCTTCCTTCTCTCCCTTGGCCGCCGGATTCACAACACCACAAGGGTGTTTCGGGTTGATTTTTGATCTTGGAATTTTGCAAGGATTCGTGTGTGTTCATCTTCATTTGTTTCACGTAATCGGTATGACCTTTCTAACCTTTTTCTTTTATGTTTTGATTTAATAAATCACATAAAATCATGATGTTTTTAAAAACTAATTAAAAACAATTATTAAAACATGTTAATGATCTTGGGTAAATCAAACAAGGGTTTTTAGGGGTGTTTTGTGTTGGTCGACGCCTAACCGAGCCCCAAAGGGGGTCTCGGCTTGGCTTATTACCACCACCGAGACCATATGGTCTCGGTATGGTGATGGTGGTCCCACGACAGCAGCAAACAAGGGGAACCCCGACCTTGGTTCGGGGTATGATGTTGATTACGGGTCCGGTTCATAGATTATTTTAAGGTTTATGATTTTAACAGTTATGTGTTTAAAATTAAATTAATAAAACATGACATGATTAATTTAATTAACATGACTTAGGTTATAAATTTAATTATTAGATCATGAATTTTAACCTTGGTATTTATATTTAACTAGACTTTATAATTAATTAATTATTAAAAACCATGACTATAATTAATTAATTAACATGACTTAGGTTATATTATTAATAATTAATAATACATGTTTTAGCCTAAGTATTTTACCTAATTTAATTAAAATCATGATATATTTAATTAAATAGTTTTAACCTGTAGTTTATTTAATTTACATATAATAATTAATAAACTATACGTTATAACAACATGACTTAGAATAATAATCAGAAAACACTTAAGCTTATATAATTAGTTTATTTAACCAGCTTATATCTAATTATGGAAACTTTCTATTTTTAGAAACTTATTTAATTAAGGCAGCTAATTTATTTATGGATACTTTCTATTTTTAGAAACTTATCTATTTTAAGCAGTAATTCTATTTTTGGAAACTTTCTATTTTTGGAAACTTTCTATTTTTGGAAACTTTCTATTTTTGGTAACTTTCTATTTTTGGAAACTTTCTATTTTAGGAAACCTGCTATTTTTAGAAAGTTACTTATTATTACACAACAAGCATTATAATGCATGAAATACAAGAAATACTTAATCAGAATAGACAGAATATAAGATAAACACAGTATAAAGCTTAAAACAGTAAAACATGACATGAACGTATAAAATAAGCTAAGACATGATATAAAACCAGTTACGTATTCAGTAATCAGATACTTATACACGTATGTATTTATGTAGCATTAGTGATACCGAAGTAGGACTCTCTTCCGTTCGCCTTCTTCGTTCACTGGACATAAGGTACGGATTCCCGTCCTTTCAGTATGGACATTCTTTCCTTATTAAGATTCCCCGTATGCAGCCAACTATTTTCCCATAGTATAAGTTTATTTGTTTGATTGCTTATGTTTAATTAGAATACCTAAAGCCATATACATGCATGACCAGTTTCACCTAGTTATGGAGGTACCATAACCATAACGCTAGAGGCACTAGTGTTATGACTTCCCGACGGCGGAGTGATTGCTCGTGGCGTCCCTTCAAATTTTGGCCATATTATTATATTTATCATGTGGGGCGTATGGGTGCATCCTAGTTACATGTTTTTCAGCAAATTGCTTAGTGCGAATGTGGTGTGTGCCTTACATCCTTCACAAGGAGCTGATCCCTCCTACCCAAAACCATTATATTAAATTAGAGGCAACCCCTCTAATTTGCATGATGAGGTCACCCCTCCAAGTATTCATGCACAGTGGATTTTCATGACCTATATTGGCTAATGGTAAAATATGTTAAACATTTTTTACAAGATAAACATAAGGCTTTTCAAACTATAAAACCAGTTTTACTAAGACTTAACCGGGTTATTCGGGACTTAGTTTCTTCCGCTATTATATGTTTATATGCTTATATTATTCATGCTTTATTGTACGGCCGTGCACTGAGCGTATTGCTCAGTCGTTTTCCTTTTCTTGTTCCCAAAACGGCAGGTACTCAGGGACGCTCGTAGATTTAAGCGTATGTGCATATGGACTGGAAGCTTTCTAGCCTTTCTTTACTTTATGCATTATCTATACTTTGATACTCTTTCCATGGACATTGTTTAGTCCTTCCATTTACGGTACTTATGTTTGTGTGTGATGAGCTTTACTTTTGGACTACCGATGTTTGATTCCGGTATTTCCTTTTATGGTCATGTAATGTTTTAGACATTTATCCTTGTATGCTTTGATGACACTCCATAATTACGTGTGGCATTCCATTTATCAAAATGGGGTGTTAAAATTATGGTATCCAGAGCCGAGGCTTTGATCTGTAGGCTCTCAAAACATGACCTGTGATTAATGGGTAGTCACTATGGTCTTCGTAGAACTGACGGTCGTTTTTCATGCATTCATCATTTTTATGCATACATATATATGTCATTGTCACAGGTTTATGACTAAGTAAAGGTTGGTACAGGACTGGCCCTATTTAGTCGCATGTTTTATCGAAACTTTTAATTTTGGACCGACCCATAGGTGTCCCCTCGCCATGTCTTTTATTTTGGGTGAACTGACCATAGGCGTTCACTCTCGAGCATACAAAAGTTTTCATAAAACTGCATCATGCATCCATATACAAATTTTCTTGCTTAAAGTTTTTCTCTTGATTTATTGGTATAATTTTTTTCATATATATATATATATATATATATATATATATATTTTATGTTTTGATCTATTTAATCATGTATTTCATGTTATACTGTCAGATGGCAAACACAAACTATATCCAGGAGATGGTTGCAGCTGCCAATGCAGATATGCAAGACATCCTTCATCAGAACGACAACTATCCTCCCCCGCCTAGAATTTTCCCCACGGAAGGAAGGAATCAGCTCATGAGAGAATACTACACCATTAGACAGCGACCTGAGGAAGACAACAATGACTTCATGCAGCGTTTCTTCGATTTGCCGGTGTCCTGAGAGCAGCTGCGGTCACCACTGAAGAACAGGCACAACATTTTCTTTGGGCCCTTAATCCAGTGATTGCCAATAACTTAGAAGGTGCTCCGTTGGACACGGTAGCGCAAGTGGCTGAGGCAGCACGTAACCTAGAGATGCTGCAGGAGAGAAATGAGTTCGGGGATGCTGAGAGACCCGAGAATAGGTAAACATGTGTATTCAAGCGGTGACCAATCCGTATTATTTCTATATATGTCAAATAGTTCATCTCTTTAAATTGTATCTTCCAGGCAGAAAATTGGGGACCGGTCTCAGCCGGCTACTCAGCAGCAGCCTAATCAGCCCAAGGGAAATGGTCAGACTAACGACCGTTCTGCTACGGATAGGCGTGGCGGTAATGATAATTACCGTAACAACGCTGGACACTCCAACGTCAGTAGGTCCTAATACTTACGCATTTTCTTATGATTTCATGTTATAACTCATAATTCTGACACTCTAGCAAATCTTCTACCAGGAACCATGGAAACGGTAGGGACCAGAACCAGAGAGGTTCACAGCCTAGCCGTCCAGCTATCCCTGGTATTCAATCTTACGATTATTCGCATTTTCTTTTGTACCCTATTATCATGTCTCATGTAAAATGTTTTATCAGGTCCTCAGCCAGCCAGAGCACCTACTGGAGGATATACTCATCCTCTTTGCTCTACTTGCCACCGTAGGCACCGAGGGCTATGTCGTCGTGACATTGACGCATGCTTCAAGTGTGGTCTTCCTGGCCAACGCATGAAGGACTGCCGTAAGGGCGAGATGGAGGGCACATCGGGACATGCTGATACCAAGCCGCATCCTACCACTGGACGTGTCTACACGATATCTCGAGATCAGGCCAACAAGTCTACAGGTACCATAACTGGAATCTTGTATATGTATGGTCAGGTTGCGTGTGTGCTATTTGATACGGGTGCTACTCACTCGGTAGTATGCGTCTTTGCATAGACTATCGCGAGCTCAACAAGATTACTATTAGGAATAGGTATCCACTGCCACGTATAGACGATCTGTTTGACCAACTCCAAGGGGCCAAACACTTCTCCAAGATTGATCTTAGGTCAGCCTACCATCAACTTTGGCTTAAAGAGCAGGACATCGCCAAGAATGCTTTTCGTAGCCGCTATGGCCACTACGAATTTGTAGTCATTCCATTCGGCCTGACCAATGCGCCAGTAGTGTTCATGGATTTGATGAACAGAATCTTCCATGAATTTCTGGACAAGATCATCATTGTCTTCATCAATGACATCCTGATTTTCTCAAAGTCCAAGGAGGAACACGAAGACCATCTTCGTACAGTACTACAGATTCTTCGTCAGAAGTAGCTGTATGCTAAATTCTCTAAGTGTGAGTTCTGGTTAGACAAGGTGGCATTCTTAGGTCACATTGTATCAGCAGAAGGAATCACTATGGATCCAGCGAAGGTTGAGGCTATTACTAAGTGGCCGAGGCCGACATCAGCGACTGAAGTCTGTAGTTTCTTAGGCTTAGCTGGCTATTACCGTAGGTTCGTGGAGAAATTTTCCCGCTTAGCACTACCATTGACAAAACTGATGCGGAAAGGGGAGAAATTCGTTTAGACTGAAGAACGAGAGAAGAGCTTTGAAGACCTAAAGCAGAAGCTAGTATCTGCACCTATTCTTACTCTCCCATCTGGTACGGTGGATTTCAAATCTACAGTGATGCATCGGGGAAGGGACTTGACTGTGTTCTCATGCAACATGGGAAAGTGATCGTGTACGCTTCACGAAAGCTTAAGCCTTATGAAGAAAATGACCCTACGCATGACTTGGAACTTGTTGCAGTCGTGTTTGCATTGAAGATATGGAGGCACGACTTATATGGAGAATCATATGACATTTTCACGGACTACAAGAGCTTGAAGTATATCTTCACTCAGCGTGAATTGAACATGAGGCAGAGGAGATGGTTAGAGTTGTTGAAGGATTATGACATTAATCTACAGTATCATCCCAGAAAGGCGAATGTAGTAGCAGATGCGCTTAGCAGGAAGTCCGGAATGATCAACGACATAAAGATTGAGGAGGAAATCATAAGAGACTTAGAGCGACTAGACATAGAGATCATGGTACGTGGACAGCATGGTTACTGGGCTAATCTTAGAGTAGTTACCGAGTTACTCTCTAAGATCAAGGAAGCTCAGAAAGATGATGGAGAAATCTGGGCGATAGTTCAAAATTTGGAGAAGCAGACAGAATTTAGAGTAAATGCAGATGGTATCGTATGGCAGGGCACGAGACTTTGTGTTCCTGATGATCAAGAACTCCGGGAAGCCGTGTTAGCTGAAGCTCATAGCTCCCCATTCTCTATACATCCTGGTTAGACTAAGATGTACCATGACATCAAGCAGTACTTTTGGTGGAATGGTATGAAACAGAATGTGGCCACTTACGTCTCCAAATGTCTTACCTGCCAGCAGGTTAAGATCGAGCATCAACGATCTGGCGGTCTCCTTCAACCGTTAGATATTCTAGAGTGGAAGTGGGACAAAATCACCATGGATTTTGTTACTGGTCTTCCGCCAACCAAGAGGAAGCACGATGCAATTTGGGTTATCGTAGATCGACTTACCAAATCAGCTCATTTCTTACCGATCCGCAAGGAAGATTCGGTCAGTAAAGTCTCTGATACGTATAGAAGAGAGATCATGAGACTCCACGGTGCTCCATCCAGTATCGTCTCAGACAGAGATCCTCATTTCACTTCACGATTTTGGAAGAGTCTACAAAAAGCTTGGGGTACACAACTTAAGCTTAGCACGGCTTTTCATCCTCAAACAGACGGGCAGTCGGAGCTAACGATTCAGACATTGGAAGACATGTTGAGGTCATGTGCGTTGGAATGGACGGGTGATTAGGACGATTACATCTGTTTGGTGGAGTTTGCATACAACAACAGTTGGCACGCAAGTATCAAGTGTGCTCCTTTCGAGATGTTGTATGGCAGAAAGTGTCGCGCCCCAATCTGCTGGGATCAGGTTGGCGAACGAACACTTGAAGGACCAGAGATCATAGAGATGACTAACGAGAGGGTCGCAGTAGCTAAGCAGAAACTTCAGGAAGCGCGGTCACGTCAGAAGAGCTACGCTGATAAGCGTATCTGCCAAATCCTCGGTCCGGTGCTAATTTCATAGAGTCATTCGGTCTGAATGCTCATCGTAGGTACATAAATTTTAATGTAGGAGACGACGTCTTTCTTAAGGTTTCGCCCTGCACGTGGTGTTAGATGCTTCGGGATTAAAGGGAAGCTCAGTCCTCGTTTCATCGGACCGTTTGATATCATTGAACGAGTCGGTGAAGTATCTTACCGGTTAGCGTTACCTTCGCAGCGTTCGCATGTACACAATGTGTTTCATGTGTCCTTACTCAAAGGGTACCAATATCATCCCCTTCACATGGTTCAGTATCTACTGGAACAAATACGTGAAGATCTCACTTTCATAGAAGAACCCGAACGAGTTCTTGACAGACAAGAACGAGTCATGAGAAGGAAGACGATTCCATTCGTCAAAATCCTTTGGAGGGATCATACCGAGCGGGAATCCACTTGGGAAACAGAGGAGTCTATCCGGGCTTCTTACCCTCATTTCATATTTTGAATTCGGGTATGTTCTTCTTTTCCAGTTTACTTTATCTATAATTCGGGGATGAATTATTCTTCTTAGGGGGGAAGAGTTGTAAAACCCACACGCTTTTACCATGAATAGTACCCTTTAGATCGTACGTACAAGATTAGAACTTTCCTTTTATAGCATGTTTACGTTCACGTATAAGAATTTTAAGTATTACGTATGTGTTAGAACACGATAAGCATTTATTACGTATGAACACACGATAATTATTCAAATAATAATTATAATCACGAATGCGATCATGAAATCATGAACGTAAATTAATCACGAGAGAATAGTAATTACGTATATATATTTATTACGAACACGAATAAATATATTAAGTCACGATCAATAATTAATTAGACCACATAAAACACGAACACGATAAAACACGAACACACACTATAATATTTAGACTCGAGAAAGGTACGGGTTACCCCATGTGGGGCCCCCTACCCGCGGCTACACCAAGGAGAATGGGTCAAGCCCATTTTAATTTTTACTAAAACAAGGGAATTAGGAAAACATGTTTTATTATTTACAAAACAAGAAAAATAACAAAACCCTAAATCTTTTCTTCTTCCTTCTCTCCCTTGGCCGCCGGATTCACAACACCATAAGGGTGTTTCGGGTTGATTTTTGATCTTGGAATTTTGCAAGGATTCGTGTGTGTTCATCTTCATTTGTTTCACGTAATCGGTATAACCTTTCTAACCTTTTTCTTTTATGTTTGGATTTAATAAATCACATAAAATCATGATGTTTTTAAAAACTAATTAAAAACAATTATTAAAACATGTTAATGATCATGGGTAAATCAAACAAGGGTTTTTAGGGGTCTTTTGTGTTGGTCGACGCCTTACCGAGCCCTAAAGGGGGTCTCGGCTTGGCTTATTAACCACCACCGAGACCATATGGTCTCGGTATGGTGATGGTGGTCCCACGGCAGTAGCAAACAAGGGGAACCCCGACCTTGGTTCGGGGTATGATGTTGATTAAGGGTCCGGTTCATAGATTATTTTAAGGTTTATGATTTTAATAGTTATGTGTTAAAAATTAAATTAATAAAACATGACATAATTAATTTAATTAACATGACTTAGGTTATAAATTTAATTATTAGATCATGAATTTTAACCTAAGTATTTATATTTAACTAGACTTTATAATGAATTAATTATTAAAAACCATGACTATAATTAATTAATTAACATGACTTAGGTTATATTATTAATAATTAATAATACATGTTTTAACCTAAGTAATTTACCTTATTTAATTAAAATCATGATATATTTAATTAAATACTTTTAACCTATAGTTTATTTAATTTACATGTAATAATTAATAAACTATACTTTATAACAACATGACTTAGAATAATAATCAGAAAACACTTAAGCTTATATAATTGGCTTATTTAACCAGCTTATATCTAATTATGGAAAGTTTCTATTTTTAGAAACTTATTTCATTAAGGCAGCTAATCTATTTATGGAAACTTTCTATTTTTAGAAACTTATCTATTTTAAGCAGTAATTCTATTTTTGGAAACTTTCTATTTTCAGAAACTTTCTATTTTTGGAAACTTTCTATTTTTAGAAACTTTCTATTTTTGGTAACTTTCTATTTTTGGAAACTTTCTATTTTAGGAAACCTGCTATTTTTAGAAAGTTACTTATTATTACACAACAAGCATTATAATGCATGAAATACAAGAAATACTTAATCAGAATAGACAGAATATAAGATAAACACAGTATAAAGCTTAAAACAGTAAAACATGACATGAACGTATAAAATAAGCTAAGACATGATATAAAACCAGTTACGTATTTAGTAATCAAATACTTATACACGTATGTATTTATGTAGCATTAGTGATACCGAAGTAGGACTCTCTTCCGTTCGCCTTCTTCGTTCACTGGACATAAGGTACGGATTCCCGTCCTTTCAGTATGGACATTCTTTCCTTATTAAGATTCCCCGTATGCAGCCAACTGTTTTCCCATAGTATAAGTTTATATGTTTGATTGCTTATGTTTAATTAGATTACCTAAAGCCATATACATGCATGACCAGTTTCACCTAGTTATGGAGGTACCATAACCATAACGCTAGAGGCACTAGTGTTATGACTTCCCCACGGCGGAGTGATTGCTCGTGGCGTCCCTTCAGCTTTTGGCCATATTATTATATTTATCATGTGGGGCGTATGGGTGCATCCTAGTTACATGTTTTTCAGCAGATTACTCAGTGTGAATGTGGTGTGTGCCTTGCATCCTTCACAAGGAGCTGATCCCTCCTACCCAAAACCAGTATATTAAATTAGAGGCAGCCCCTCTAATTTGCATGATGAGGTCACCCCTCCAAGTATTCATGCACGATGGATTTTCATGACCTATATTGGCTAATGGTAAAATATGTTAAACAGTTTTTACAAGATAAACATAAGGCTTTTCAAACTATAAAACCAGTTTTACTAAGACTTAACCGGGTTATTCGGGACTTAGTTTCTTCCGCTGTTATATGATTATATGCTTATATTATTCATGCTTTATTGTACATCCGTGCACTTAGCGTATTGCTCAGCCGTTTTCCTTTTCATGTTCTCAAAATGGCAGGTACTCAGGGACGCTCGTAGACTTTAAGCGTATGTGCATATGGACTGGAAGCTTTCTAGCCTTTCTTTACTTTCTTCATTATTATACTTTGATACTCTTTCCATGGACATTTTTTAGTCCTTTCATTTACGGTACTTATGTTTGTGTGTGATGGGCTTTACTTTTGTACTACCGATGTTTGATTTTGGTATTTCCTTTTATGGTCATGTAATATTTTAGACATATATCCTTGTATGCTTTGATGACACGCCATAATTACGTGTGACATTCCATTTATCAAAATGGGGTGTTACAAGTAGACTAAGGCACTAAGCCTGCTAATATTGATGTAGTGTGGAAAGGAAATGGCACTTACCTATACTGTTTGATTGGAAGGCTTAGTATCGATAATCGAATGTATGAGGAGTTATAGATGTAATGTGTCATGAGGGACGAAGGGCTTGGAGTAACTGAGACAAGATGAGGAGCACTATGACCTCGGAGGTACGACATTGTGTAAGTATAAAGAAAGTGTTGAGTATAAAAAAATCTTTCATGGAGAAAAGTGAGAAAGAAGTGTATAGGTGCTACTAATGAGCTATCCAAATTTAATGGAAGTAGTTGTAGCATGGATTTGGATGGCAGTTGATAGAGTAACTGAGATAACTGTCCTTTTGGTGATATGTATAGATCATAAGCTGATTTGGATTGGAAGAGCCTTGTTATGAAGAACTAATGAATATGTGAAACATCGTCATAGGTCACTTGTGTAAGGAAATTGGAATTTTTAAGTAGTTTGGTGGTATGGACTAAAGGGAGTTGATGAACATGATTGGATATGAGTATATCCAGCTACTTGGAAAAGGATGGACGAAGTGAGAAATTGCTACAAGTATAGGAGTTGTGTTGAGAGCTTGGGTGACTGATTTAGAGGGATGTGGGAAACTCGTTAGCAATGTTTGAGTTTTCATATAATGATAGTTATCATACTAGAAGTCGATGAATGCCATCTGAGGCACTATATGGAAGTATATGGTGAGTTTTCCTTATGGTGGACTAAAATTCGTGAAAGAGACTACTAATGTGAAAATGGTGTTTTTGGGAAAGGATGAGAGCACCAAGATATGCTATGTTGAAAAGGATGAAACCACTAAAGTTTAGTGACAAATTTATGTAGGAATTTTCACCATAGTAACGGGTGGTATGTTTTGGTGAAATGGAAAAGTTGATGTAGAGTTTTGTAGGTCCATTTATAATCTTTGGAAAGATCGGACCAGTATCTTATGAGTATAGAATTACCTGGGAGAATTGAGTGGTATACATGATATATTTCATGTATTAAGATTGGTAAATGTTGATTGAGAATGCATATTTGCATGTTCGGTTATTCGGGATTTGTGTTAATAAGAGTCTTTGTTTTATCAAAGGGTCATTTGTGAGATTTATTGGCTGTGAGGTCAAGAGTTTAGGAATGAATTTAAATATTTTTGGTTTGTATATGTGGTATTTTGAGACTTGAACTAAAGTACACATGGAAATGAGAGGAGTTCATTTAGAACAAGTATCCTCATGTGATTTTGTTGGAAACTCACTTTATGTGACGACATTTAAGAATTCCCATTAGTTATCATAGTCACACACATTTAGACTAGACTAGGTTCGTTGTAAAGTTTAGGTTGTGTGTGTGACTATATATACCCCTCCTTAGCTTCCAAGGAGGGGTGTTGATTGTCATTTGTTTATTTTCTAAATACATTTTCTCTTTACTTTCAACCACTCTTCTCTCTCTCTAAGTCTTCAATGGCTTCCACCACCATCTACCACCACATTAGACCACCGGATCCGATTTAGCATTTCTACATTTGGCATCAGAGCCTCGGTTCTATCCTTGGATCGAGTTCGTATATTCGATTTAGTAGTCTATAAAAAAAAATTTGGGTCCGTTTGTTTATTTATTTGTCACGACTTATGTTTCTTCTTTCAATGATCACAAGTTTTTGTCACGTCATGCTATTGTGTTGTCCAAACAGTTTCATTGTGTTATCATGTGTCATATTATTTGTTTATTGGTCCTAATCTGTCCAAAAAAGATGGTTCATTTGTTGGTCTGCTGGTCACAGTCTCATCTGTCAGTTTATACTATATCTGGTCATCTTTTGTCTCTTGGATTATCATTTTCAGAAGTATCCCTGCTCTTAGTCCACATTTATAAGTACTGTTTTTCTGGGTTGTGTAACATTTTTTTGAAGATGAAGATGTAATTACCCAAAAAAATATTCAGATTCATATTCCCGGATTTTTAGGAACAAGGACCACTTTTGGATTTCAGCTACATGGTACGATCGCATGATTGCGATGGGTTGTATTTTTTGACACATTACGATGGGTCGACTGACTCTTTGCGATGGGACCCATTCGATGGGACACGTTGCGATGGTGGTTTGACTCATCGCAATGGCATAAGTCATGTCGTCATGCTGCCCATTTTTTCCAAACATTGCGATGGCTGGTAACCATTGCGATGGGTACCATTGCGATGGGTACCATCGCAATGGGTACCATCGTAATGAGACATTTGACTTCGATGGACTCTGTTTCTTTTTTACTGTGATGGCTTAAAAGCCTTTGACTGCGATGGAATGTGGACCAAAAATGTAACCAAACCAAAACCAACCCAACCGAGTCAACTCGGTAATTACCGAGTTGACTCAGTTAACTCACTGAGTCTGACTCACATCCAACCTTTTATCACCTCAACACCATAACTAATCTAATCCCATCGTCTCCTATAACCCCATTGACTCTAGACTCAAACAAACTTAATTATGACCTCAGTTTATGTTTCGACTTATATCTTTCACAGATATAACAAGATCTTTTTTAAGATCTATTCCTCCGAAACTATCTTCACAGATCAAATGTTTGGACTTTAACCACTTTTATTATACGAAATCTAAGAATAATGTATAACAAGCATGTTATAATCATTTCTTTATTTCGATTGAAACACACAAACAAACATGCAATCAATGACCAACCTGAGATCAACTTTATTTGATCTTAAATTTCGTTTCCATCTCATCGAAACTCAAAGAAGTCATATAAATTTGTGTTTTGTTTGGTATGATGCGAAGGTATGTGAATACTGGATTCAGATTCGTTTGGTTTATTGAGAAACCGGGGTGATGTACATGATTCGTTCATGGTTTGAGATGGGGATTAGATGAGATTTGGAGGGTGACGGATCTTTCTAGGTTGAAGGGGATAAGGTGAAGTTAGGTGGGGAGGCGGATTAAACAAGGTATGTGTTTAGGGTAAAGTGAGTGAAATTAGGGTGGAGTTGTATGTTATATCCCATGGTGTTGGACCGGGTTTGTGATATGGGCCATGGAACTCGTTTATTCAAAACATTTGGGCCATGACAAACACAATTTGGGCCTTGGACACTCGAATTTTGTAAACACTGAAATGGGTCGTTTGTGTTTAAACACACAATATAAACAAGTTTTCATTTCAAAATTAAATATTTTGAATAAAATTTTGTGGATATTGACGGGATTTAAATGTGACATCGTGACGAGACGTAAATGATGTGACAACTGTGACGAGAATTTATTTTGACGAGACCAAGAAAAATGGGCGATTTTTTAGTGGCTACGGATTCGTTTGATCGGGTATTAATTACGTGACGTTGAAGACGGATTTTTCGAAGGCGTGTATTTATTTTATCTTTTAATAGATAACTTGTTCGTGCTTAATCCTAGAATGAAGACTTGGTTATCTGGTTTCCGGGTTCGGGGTGGATGGTTGATGACTCGGATAACTATCACTTAAAGGGGTTACATTGTTGTACTCAGTGTCACGCGCTTAGTCGACATGGATAATTTCAAGAGGTGTTGTGCTTATAGACTTCTTTAGTGATGCATTGAGTACTTAGAGATTTCTCCACCATTCTTCATTCAACATTAGTGCAAGCTTAAGTCACAAGATCGAAGGATTTTTATTCAGCTTCACGTTTGATGTATCCGGTTCATTCTTTCAGTGGTCACTTCAAATTGCTTTCACGTGGGATGGTAAAGGTGGCCATGGAGAGTTTATGAGAAGAGATTTTCGATCAACATCTGATTCTCACAAAATATAATTCAGCTTATTTATTATTCTCACGAGATTTCAGGTTCATGTGCGTACAATTTATTGATGGTTCCGAGTTTCGAAACCATCAAGGGGGAAGAAGAAGACACATCGAACGCACAACGAGTACACGTGATGAACTTCATACCTTCTTTTGATTTGAAGATATTCCGGGATGACATTTGTCATAGCCGTAGAGAAAATAAGTGTTTTAACTTGTGTCGTTATCAATCTCCAAATGGTACACTACTGATTCGAGGTTTAATTGTTTGATTGTTGCAATTAAACATCATCATTATCGTATATGCATTCCCGGGACTTAATTGACTCTGGTGCATCTCCGGAAGAAGATATGTACATTTCCGGGACTTAATTGACTCTGGTGTTGTCAACTTCATGAATGGGATAAAGTGTTCACTTTAGTATTTGAGCTTCATAATTGGGATTGATTTACCTTCTTCAACTATGTGGGGGAAGAAGTGTCTTGATTCTTTCTGGTATGCATAACTTGAACTCTCAGGGGGAAGAAAAATTCAGAAGAATTATTCAAGCGTGAGAAGAAAAGTTGTTGATCTACTTGGTGTGCCCCAAACTTTCAATCCCTCTTAGCAACATTATCATGTTATATGATGGGATTTGCTTGTTAGATTCCGTTGTGCGCTTAATCATTCTAAGCTTTATTGAAAGCTTTGAAGTTGCTTACGAGGATTGTTGGTTTAGGGGGAAGCTATTTAAAAAGCTTCTACATCAAGTTTTTGTGGCATGAATTAGGGGGGAAGCTAATTCAGAAGCTTCTCCTTAACCAGAAGTGTATGGGTTACTTAGCTCGTGCCGTTACAGTATTTCTACTACAAGTTAAAGATGAGTCGTTTTGAAGTCAAAGGCCTCAGAAGACATCATCAGTATTGGACGCTTCATGAAAGCTCTTGTTCTTAATTATTTTGTACTTGTTAGGAAGAATATTGTAAGGAATTCTACACGTCGTCCCATGGGGGAAGATTGTTGGAAACTCACTTTATGTGACGACATTTAAGAATTCCCATTAGTTATCATAGTCACACACATTTAGACTAGACTAGGTTCGTTGTAAAGTTTAGGTTGTGTGTGTGACTATATATACCCCTCCTTAGCTTCCAAGGAGGGGTGTTGATTGTCATTTGTTTATTTTCTAAATACATTTTCTCTTTACTTTCAACCACTCTTCTCTCTCTCTAAGTCTTCAATCGCTTCCACCACCATCTACCACCACATCAGATCACCGGATCCGATTTAGCATTTCTACACATATCTTATGTGTTCACATTGAAATCACTATAGTTGTCCTTTCCTTAGCAAGATTTAAACAAAGTGCACAATGTCATAAGTATAGGGGATTTTACTCCCACATGCTTAAACATTGAGGACAATGTTTATATCAAGTGTAGGGGGACTTCTATCGAAGTAAGTGGGCTTTTCCATGAATTTATCCTCATTTTAACCGGAAAATTTGATTTTTCGACATTTTTCAAAATTTTTAATCTATTTTGGCCTTGTGGTTTTTCCTTTGTTAGCGATATTTACTTTCTTTGCTAAAATAAATTTTCAATAAAGTGGTTTTAAATTTCAAAGTCATGAATATTTTGACTCAACCCGAGTTTACTTATCTAAGTTTACTCTAGCTAGTATCCTTAACGTGTTTAAGTCAAGTTTTGCTAGGCTTTTATATAGGGAACTTTAAAACGCGAAAGTCTTAACTCTCACGGGTTAAGAACAAGAACTTTTCGCAAGTTCCTATAAATTATCCTAGAGAGTTGTTTATCAAGGGAACTTTAAAATGCGATTTCTAAACTTGAAAAAGTCTAAGAATTTGCAAGATCCTATAGATGACTCGAAAACCCAAAACTTTAATTTAATTGGCTAAGCATCCACGATTCTCATTCCTTGAGATTTTAAATTGTGAAGAACGAGAGATGATAGAGTCAATTATAAGTTTGGTATTCTTTCTTGAATTTATGTGAGTTAATTATGAGCTTCTTTTCCCATCGCTTGTTAATAAATTTATCTGCAATAAGTAAGGTCGTACGATTTAAAAAGTTACTTAGCTTCTAGCCCAAGATCGTTTAAAAGTTGCTCGGTATTAATTAGAGTTCATAGCTAAGGCATAACTTATTGAAGCGGGATGTGAAGATTGGCGAGTCTGAAAAGGCCCTAACAAGGCATGAGGGCTACATTTTGTTGCTATAGATCCAAAAGTGATGTGAAGAATCATTTATCGAAAATCAATATGAAGGATCGAGACACACGTCGAAAAGCAAAAACTCCCCAAAAGATCATGGAGAAGTCTATCCAAAAAGGCCCTAACAAGGTATGAGGATAAATAGATCCAAGTCCTAAAAGGAGGCCGATCGTTGTATATCAAAGTCCAAAATAAAGATTGGAGAAAAATGAAGAAGTCGTGGTCCAAATATGAAGAATCTCTCAAAAACTTCAAGTGAAGAATTCCTATTATTAAGAGAAGACCATAATTTCAAGAACGTCTCTCAAGATTTGAAGTATGAAGTCGCTGCCAAATGTCGGTCCGAGAAAGGTCTCAAATCGTGAAGTGAGTTATGCCAAGATATGAACTTTAAGAGGTCCCGAGAAGCAGTTTTAAAGATTTTGTCCTTTAGCTAACTATTGATTAAATCGTCCCACTTTATTTTCAGCCTAAATAACTATCGAAATAAGTCAAACAATGCTTCCTCGTGATCATTCAAGAAAAAATTAAAATATAAGAGATACACCTAGGAATAAGGGAGTCTAAGTAAATAATTGGCCCACATGAATTCGTGTTAGTTTGCTAACTTATAATAACAATGATCTTGTTTTTAAGCTTGGTATGGGGAACGTGAAACCTAAGGATGATAAACGTTCATGGCAGCCAAAAACCCAATGTAAGTCTTTGGTTTCTTTACTTGTTTCTATCTTTTTATTTCCCTTAATGTTTAGTATTTAATAAAGGCCAAGGTGGGTTATCTATGATGGAAAATGTAAACCGTGCTTTAAAATTAATGCATTGCATGAGGGCATTGCAATGGTCAAGTATAGGGCATTTAATAAGTGTGCAAAACACTTATCCTTTTACCACTTATTTCTAATAATAACTAGACCATAACGTGTATTTTATGTCGTAAAAGTCAGAATTATGCGTGGTTTGTGTTTTTATTGTGTTTTAGGACCAAAAGATGAAAAAGGAAGAAAACACGGGCTTTCACAGGCTTTTATCGAAGAAAACGAGAAAAGACGAAGTCAAGAGATCAAGAGTGCAAAAATAACAGAAGTCCAAGGCCTATTTGTTGGGAATAAACTAAGGCCAGATCACTTGAGCGTTGACAAGAACAAAACAAGCGCTGACAGCTCAAGCGTTGACAAGATAAAGTCAAGCGTTGACACATTGAAGACAAGCACTGATGGGAAGATATACTCTACACGTTTATTGTATTCTAGATTACTTCTAGTAAAGATAGGAACAACAATGTATTTTCTATATTTATCTTTACCTAGAATAGCTGATACGTAGATTATTGTACAAGGCTTCTTATGTCTATAAAAGAAGATCTTTAGGTTAATGTTTCATATAAGTTTTCATTCGTAAACTACTTTCATTGTAAGCAAGTTTGATATTATTAATCAAAGTGAAAGTTTGTTTATATCATTGTGTGTTCTTGTTTAAGTGTTAAATTCCGCATAACACTTAAATTCATAAGCATATACAAAGGTTTCTCTAAGTGTATTGCTTGATCTAATCTCGTATACATAAAGCTAATTGATCTAAGTTTGGGATCAACAAGTGGTATCAGAGCTTGTTGAGGAACTTTTGATCTAAAAGAACACTAGAACCCTAAAAATCACCAAAACCCTAATTTTCTCAAAAACCCTAACAACATCATGTCTGAAGCAATAACCTCCTCCTCCTCAGCTTTACCAAACATCAAGATTCCCATGCTTGATGCAACCAACTTTGACTTGTGGAAGTTCAAATTTGAACAATATCTGGGGATCTATGACTACACACTCTGGGAGTTTATTGAATATGGAAACACATTCAATAAAGCCCAAAAGATTGCTAATGCCATTGCTGCAAGAACATCTGTTGCTGGATGTTCTGAAGAGGATAAGAGAGAAAAACGTGGAGATGGTAGAGTTGTGGCTGCTGATGACATAGCAAAGAAAAGGGTTGACATGAAAGCCCTAAATATTCTGAAAGTCTCTTTGGGACAAGAAAACCAGCATAAATATAGAGGCTATGAATCTGCTAGGGATCTTTGGGCAGCTCTTGAAGTTGCATATGGTGGCAATGCAAACACTAAGAAAGAAAAGAAAAAGCAACTCATGCATGATTATGCTGTCTTCAAGCTCAACCCAATGAGAAACTGAGTAGTGTGAGAAGCAGACTTCTTGACATTACAAGCAAGTTGTCCTTCATGGGGACACAAGTTGGTGATGTTGACATTAATGCTACCTTTCTTAAAAGTCTTGGTGAGGCATGGAAGATTGAGGCAAGATCTATTCTTGCCAACAATACTTACAAGAGCTCCCCGTTTGATGATATCTACAACAAACTAAGGCTGTTGGAAGATGAAACTCTTTTAGAGCATGGAAGCAAGTCTACCAACAGTAACATGGCCTTCTTCTCTCATAGTGAAGGTCAATTCAATCAGAAGGACTCTTACATGCATCCAGTTACTTGATCATCATATGCCAGCGCTGGAACAAGTCCTGTCAACGTCTCCTATTCAGACGCTGACACATTCAAAAGTGACTCCCCAAGAGTTAAACCTGCTAGTTTGGATTTGGATACTGTTTGTGCTTACATTGCTTCTTTGCCCAATGGTTTAGTGATTACATATGAGGACCTTGAGCAGATAAGTGATGAGCACTTGGAAGAGATGGACATTAAGTGGAACATGGATCTTGCTAGTATAAGAGAAAATAGGTGGAACAGAAGGTTTAAAAAGAAGATGACCTTCAATGCTAAAGACACAGCTGGATTTGATAAATCCAAAGTTGAATGCTACAACTGTCATCGTATGGGGCACTTCATGAGGGAATGTAGATCTCCTAGAAGATCTGATGCTGGTAAACCCTCAAGTCAGGTTGTTAAAACTCAGGATTCCAAAGCCATGGTTGCAGTTCAAGGAATTGATGGTATGGGATGGGATTGGAGCTATGGTATGGGATGGGATTGGAGCTATATGGTATGGGAGAGGATAAAGCTTTGGTTGCTGATATTGAAGAAGAAGAGCATGTTGAATATGCTCTCATGGCACACTCCCCCTCTTCATCTGATAATGAGGTATATGATGACGCTTTTTGTAGCAAAGGTTGTAGGTTAAATACTGAAAGACTTAACAAAGAAGTGTTAAGATTATTAGATGATATGAGTACTGAAAGATGTAAACTGTCTAATTACCAACTAGCTCTCACTGAAACTGAGAAAACAGTTTCTGAATACAAGAAAATGGAATTTGACTTAAAAGATAAAATCAATATCTTAAAACATGAGTTAGATGCTAGTATGGATATTAGAAATATCATGGAAAGGGTTAATGGTGAGTTACAGGCTAAGTTAGATGAAGCCATTAAGAATAAAGATAATGTTAGCCTTAAAATTCAAAGATTTGATAGAGCCACCCAAACCCTAGGAGACTGTGTGGGTAAACAAAGGGATCCTAAGGACATGACTGGGATTGGGATGAATGATTACTCTTTGGTTCCACCACCAGCTGGTGACTTCTATGGTGTCCAACAAAAGGACCTATCTTAGACTGGTTTGCCAGAGCTCCAAGAGGAGGAATTCATTCCTCCACCAAGAGTTGTCACTCTAGTTGAAGAGTATCAACAAAAGTTAACTGACCTGAATGAATGGAAGAAAGCTAACCCTACTTTATTTGTTAAGGGTGGCTTACTATGTGAAAGTCCCAATGAGTCAACTCCCATTAAGGTTACTAACCCACTCATTGGTAAAGTTGTTGACCTAGGCTCAAACACTGATAGAAACCTAGCATTAAATATGAAAGTCCCTAATCAATGCGAGAAACCCTAATCTTAACTTAATCAACACAAGGTATTACTTTTCAAACGTAATCTTATTATTGTATAATAAAGAATTACAAGTGTTATGGATAACACCGTTTGATGACAATGTGTTGTGCACACTTTGAACAACAATAAACCTTAACTTATGAATACAGTCGTAGCTGTTTGATTCACTAAGTTACACGCACTAATGTTCTTAATATCTCAAA
This sequence comes from Glebionis coronaria, assembly GCA_025667525.1. Lineage (NCBI taxonomy): Eukaryota > Viridiplantae > Streptophyta > Magnoliopsida > Asterales > Asteraceae > Glebionis > Glebionis coronaria. Next base: position 360,493,566 of record CM046881.1, read on the forward strand.
GTGTTGAATATTAATGCAAGGATACACATCCTATTTATAGTGTTACGAGTTTGACTTGAACAGTACTTGATGTCGACTACACAACTTTTACAAGTTCCCACATCAGTCACATGATGTCCTTCTATTCTTGGTAGTCTTCCATTATGCTTTAAGGAACAGTTGTCCAAAACAGTTTCCTTATTCTTCATATTCTCGAACACACAAATGGCATGTCCAAAGTGTGCTGAGAGTTATCAGGGTATTGCCACCCCTGTTAACTCTCAACCCCTCAGAGTCCCTAATACATCTTGGCTGTTATCCATCACAGCCAAGGAGTATGTCTTCAGGTAATCTTCGACTTCCCTGACAATGTCTCTGACATGGACTCCTCTGAGGTTGCTCACAGAGATTCGGATCTCTGTGAGTCTTGTGAAACTTTCCTGCCTCCTAGGCACAGGCAAGGGACTATCTATCAGCCTAATTATGTTTAAATCAATGAACAGGGAATCTAACAAGTTTAGATTCCCAACAATCTCCCCCTATTTAAACATAAATAGTGCTAGATCTAACTAAGTTAAGGTAAGTGAGTTTAACAGCTTCTTCTTACACATAACAGATCTAAACAAACATACCTCATGATTTTATTAAGACTTAAAGAAAAATTACAAGTTCAATACATAAGTTAAATAAAAGATGAAGGTAAAAAGGGCTGATACTATCTTCAATAGTCATCATTTTTTATTCTTTCTTCAGCTTCGGCCACATCTAATCTGTTATCAATTTCATCCTGCAAAGTCTTTGCAAACTTCTTGGAATACTCTGAGTTGATCTTGAGACACTTCTTGTGACAGAGTAGCTGAATAGTTGAAGCCAGGCAAAGCTCATCTTTCCTTTGAAAAGCATATTGGCAGGCTTTGTTCATAAACGCCATTCCTCTTTCAGGCACTGAATATGTCTGACCATCAACAGGACCAACTATACCATTAGGAAGGATCAGATCCCTGTGCATGCCATCCACACGAACATCTTCAGTAACAAAAGTTTCATCAATGATTTGGGAAATTCTTCTTCTTTTGTTGCCTGTCTTTGGGGGTCCTTGTTCGAAAAGCTGTGGTGGGGGATCAATCTTGAGTTTGGCAGCTGTTTCCTTGATCCAGTTAAACTTAGCCTTAAGAGTTTTAAGCAGAAGGAAATTTGCCTGTCCAGACTTTTTGGCAGCTAAGGCTTCGAGTTCAAACCATTCTGATAACCCAAGTGTTTTTAACCTGAAGTTGTCAAACACATCCATATTCCCGGTTTGATTATCCCTCCATAAGATCATCTGTGGGGTGTTTGTGGACTTGTGAATGGTGTATCTAAACTTGGTTATCTTGCCAGCAGCATACCTGTTGTTCACGCATGCATCATAATCAGCTTTGACTTTCTTTAAGGCCTCAACGCGTTTAAGTTCCATTTCCCTCAACCTTTGTTTTTGTTTTTGTTTTTCAGGTGGTGACATCTTCCTCAGAGTAGCTTCATTTAATTCTTTGGCTGCCTTGAGCTCACTTAGTCTTTTGAATTCCTCAGCCTGTTGCTCTATTTCTTCAGGCGTTAAAGGTCTCTCATCGGAAGGTGTAAAGGTTGAAAAGTGGGAAAGGTCTGTTGTGGATCCTCCTGTCTCTAGCATCGCAGCTATCTTCTTAAGTTTGGTGTCAGTATCAACCAAAACTATCTCTTTACCTTTCTTTGAGACAGAGGACTCCACACTTATGTTTTTAAAATCATCAGCTCTTTTGAGGAACGCTGTCTGAGCCTGATTTTGAATAGATTTTGGTAGGGAGCTCACAGTGAATTTAAGTTTCTTGGCTGCTGGTTCATCATCATCCTCAGGCTTGCTGATGTTAACTAGGATCATGGATTTAGATGAGTCAGCTCCATCTTGTGATTGTTGCTCCCCCTGAGTCTGATCCTCATCATCAGGTACTATAACTGGTTTGATGACTTGAAGAGGAACAGGTGTTGTTGAAGGATTGGCTGAAGATGAGCCTTGTTCAGCAGATGCAAGGCTGAGTTTAGTATTCTTCTCCCCCTCACGTTCATCCTTACTTCTCTTATGCTTGGATGAACGTGCCTGAAATCTTCTTGCAATCTGCTCCACAGAGGCAGCCATGGCACGCTGTCGTTTTCTTGATGCCCTGGCAATCTTCAGCAATAGGTTGGCATTGGCATTGGTATTTGCCTGAACTCGCCTGACAATAAAACCAGCATGGTTGTATTGCCTGTTGCGCACTGCATTGAAGTGTCTGTTCATGTTGTTTTCTTGTTCTTGGAACAATGCAGGGACAACCGAGTCAATTGCATTCTTAATTCTTGTCGAGAGATGACTTAGTCCCTGAGCCACACCTTTTCTTGTACCCTCCTGAATAGGCTCAGTGACAGCCTCAGTCACAGCCTTCTTTATAATACCTGGAAAGGTGACAGTAAAATTGTGCATCTCTGACTTGATCACGTCCAGCTTTCTTGATAAGCGCTCAATATCAGACTGATGGTGTACAGGCTGAAGATTCTTGATATTGAGGCTTTGTTGAGCAAAATCATCCTCCCTTGGAATCAAGTCGAAGTTAGTATGGGTAGGATGATCAAACAAAAGGAATTCAGCTGTTGGATCATAAATTGGTCTTTGGAAGACTGTTGTTGCAGATGTAGCAGAGTTTTGTGTGTCAACAGCTTCCTTAAGAGGAGAAGTCTTGTCATCTTCTTTAGGAGGAGAGGCTGACAGCTGGTCATCCTCATCTTCTTCCTCCTCTTCATCAAACATTCCCTCAGGGAATTCATCTTCAGGCATTGGTTCAAACTCAGCGACATAATCTTCTACAGAAAGCATTTCTTCATCAGTATTGAGCACAAGTTCTTCTTCAGTCGGAATGTCCTGAGTTATTGTTTCAGCCTCCTTTTCATGTACCTGAGGTTCTTGGACTGGCTGTACAATTTCAGCCTGCAAGTTTGTTGTAATTAGTAACAGGGAAAATATAAAGTGAATGGTCGCCATTTCGCTGTCCCAGAGAGGCTGAGGGTGATTACTCAGCCACTCCAAAGGATAAATCCTTGGGATTCTTTTAAGTGTGAATGAAGTGTGGTTAATGGTCGCCATTCGCTGCCCCTAGGAAAGCTGAGTGTGATTATTCAGCCCCCCCAAAAGGTAAAAACCTTTGGGACTCTTTTGATTGTGAAACATATGTTGTTTAATGATCGCCATTTCGCTGCCCCTAGGAAAGCTGAGTGTGATTATTCAGCCCCCCCAAAAGGTAAAAACCTTTGGGACTCTTTTAGGAGTGAAACATATGTTGTTGTAGGTCGCCTGTTACGCTGCCCCTAGGAAAGCTGAGGGTGATGATTCAGCTCCCCCTGAAAGGATAAATCCTTTGGGACTCTTTTAATGAGGGAACCAAGAGGCTGTGTGAAGTACAACCATCAAGGTTGAGACATTAATGTATTCAGGTTGTTGTTAGCCTGAATACTGTCTAGAGGGTTCAGGGTCATCAGGGTGCTTTATAAACACAAATGAATCACTCCCTGGTGCAAAGACAGAGTGTACAGAAGTCTTAAAGAATTCTAAGTGAAATGACAGACTTTTATGGGTCGAGGATTACCCTAACTTCACCACTCTCTCCTACAGACAAATGAGAGTGGTTGATTGTGAACCTCTAAAAATGTACACTGATTACCTGTGAGATATCAGCTTGGTTTGGCTGGTTTCCTGCAGTCTCTGCTGACCTAGAGACACTAGACGCCTGTTGTTTGTCAGCCAAAGATTCTGTATCCACAAGAGTATCTGGACCAGAGGCGGTGTCAATCTTCTTTTCCTTGGCCTTGCTAACAGCTTTAGGTTGGGAAGAAGAGGGGATTTTCTTCTTCTTTAGCTGTTGGCCAGATGAAGCCTTGGACTTGGTAGTGTGCTGCCCAGAGGTCAAAGACGTAGACTTGCCAGCGACACTAGAAGTATTCACCTTCTCAGAGGAAGGGAGCAAGGGCTTCTCAGCGTTGGGTACCTGGTTGGCCACGTTCAGCATGTGTGCAGTCACAGGGATATCCTCAGCTCCTATCTCCTTGTAGATGGCGCCTGTGATGCGATATGGCTTCAGAGCTGTCAAGGCCTTGTTATGGTAGTTCTCTCCCAGCAAACTCTCAAAGATCAGGGACAAATAACGCACATAGCAGATGTTCTTTTCCCTGACCTGATTCCGTCCTTTCAGCTGTTCTACCAGGTTAGAGAAAAGGATGCTTCCAACGTCAACATCAGCTCCCCATATTAATCCATACACAATAGTCTGATGTTTGAACGACATTTGATCTTGTGATCCCTGCATGCCTCCCAGGGACTTCACAATGTGGGTGAAGAGGACACGCCACATAGGAGAAAAATACTTAATCTTCAGAGGGGCTTTAGCAAGGATTTCAGCTGGTGTGAGGGCAGGGTTAATGTCATGACAAGGGTTGAGTGTGGCCAATGCTTCCTTGACAGCCTTTTTGTCAACGGTCTTCAGGCATTCATCTCCATGTTTAAGTACGGCCACACTGGCAAAATCAGCAAGGGAAAAGGCAAAAGGATGTTCATTGCAAGAAAGGCTAAAAGTAATGGTGTCTTCTTCAACTTCAGCAGAATACCAGAATTCCCTAAGGTATTCTTGGTAAAAGGTGGATGGAGATTTGGTGAAGGCTTCGTTTAGGTCACAATTCTGCATGAAATTTACCAGATCTGAGTAGGTGTTGTTTGGTGCCTTGATCCATCCAATGGCGTTATTGGAGGCGATGATGCTTTCGTTGATCTCAAAGTTCACATTGGAGGCTTTTGGTACTGGAAACGCCATTGATTTAAGGTTGAAGGAGAATGAAAATGGCGGATGGTTGAGAGAGATAATAGTTTTAGAGAGAGAAGATGATTTTTAGAATGGTGGTGGGTGAGAAGAGAAAGAAGACAATATATATATTCAAACTAGAGTGAACAGTTATTCAACCGCATTAAATGCAAAAGCGAAAATGACTGCTCAAGTGGGTCCCCTTGACCTTTCAAAACGTTTGTCTCCTCGTTATCCGAAACTTAAATGATTAAAAAATGTGAGAATGTTTTTCGCATTTACTTGGAACGCAACTACCTAGTTACATGTGAAAAACATTTAATAAAACATTTAATATAGAATCAATCATTTAATGAACACATTTAATATCAAGCCACAGGCTTTGAAATATTGAGCATCCCTAGCTCAGCAACTAGCCTGTTGAACGTAGGTTCAGCCAAAGGCTTTGTAAAGATATCAGCTAGTTGCAGCTCTGTGGGAACAAAATGCAGCTCAATATCTCCCTTCATAATATGATCCCTGATAAAATGATACCTGATATCAATGTGTTTGGTACGAGAGTGAAGAACAGGGTTGTTGGATATGGCAATGGCGCTGGTGTTGTCACAAAAGATTGGCACTTTGTCATACAAGATTTCATAGTCAGCCAATTGACTTTTCATCCAGAGCACCTGCGCACAACAGCTGGCTGCAGCGACATATTCAGCTTCAGCTGAAGACATAGCCACAGAGTTTTGCTTCTTAGCACTCCATCCAACCAATTTTCCTCCTAGGATTTGACAGCTGCCTGAAGTACTTTTCCTGTCAATACAGCATCCAGCATAATCTAAATCTGAATAAGCCTTGAGATCAAAGCCTGATTCCTTTGGATACCATAGTCCTAGGGATGGTGTTCCTTTGAGATACCTAAAAATTCTCTTAACAGCCACTATATGGGATTCTTTTGGGTTAGCTTGGTACCTTGCACAGAGACATGTGGAGAATTGGATATCAGGACGACTGGCTGTTAGATACATCAGTGACCCAATCATGCCTCTATATAAAGTCTCATTGACAGAGACCCCTGACTCATCAGGGCCCAAGTTGTTGGGTGGAAGCATGGGGCATTTCACTGAAGCACAATCAGCCAAGTCATATTTTTTAAGTAAATCCTTAACATACTTTTCTTGACAAATAGAAATTCCCTTAGGACATTGTTTAATTTGAAAACCCAAAAAGTAAGTTAATTCACCCATCATACTCATCTCATATTTCTTGGTCATTAATTTAGCAAAACGTTTACTAAGATTGACATTTGTTGACCCAAAGATGATATCATCCACATAAATCTGCACAATGATGAAATCACTCTTGTCCTTGAAGGTAAAGAGTGTTTTATCAATAGAACCCCTGATAAATTTGTTTTCAGATAAGAAATTTGAAAGAGTTTCATACCATGCTCTTGGAGCTTGTTTCAGACCATACATTGCCTTGTGAAGTCTGTATACATGGTTGGGAAACTCGCTGTTTTCAAATCCTTCAGGTTGAGCAACATAGACTTCCTCAGCCAAATCACCATTGAGGAAGGCACTCTTTACATCCATCTGATAGACAGTGATGTTCATGTAGGCAGCATAAGCAAGAAAGATTCTGATGGCTTCAAGTCTAGCAACAGGTGCAAAAGTTTCATCATAATCAATTCCTTCAGTTTGAGAGTATCCCTGTGCTACTAATCTTGCCTTGTTCCTGATGATGTTCCAAATTTCATCCATCTTGTTTCTATAGATCCATCTAGTGCCTGTGATATTCTTTCCAGGTGGAGCTGGCACTAGTGTCCATACTTTGTTCCTTTTGAACTGATTGATTTCTTCTTGCATAGCAGCTACCCATCCATCTTCTACCAGCGCCTCAGTAACTCTTTTAGGTTCAATTTGAGAAAGGAATTCAGCAAATAGACATTCATTGGCTGAGGCTGACTCAGAGTCTTGGATTCGCTGTCTGGTTGTGACCCCTGCATTTGGTTCCCCAATAATGTTGACAAGAAGAATGTGTTGATCTCTTGACCACTTATTTTGAGGAGCTGGAGTTTCAAGAACAGGGGTACTTGAGGGCACAGCTGGAACAATTTGAGTCTCATCCTGCTGACTAGGAGGGCTTTCTTCAAAGACTACTTCAGTGTCTGAGTCTTCTTCAGCCACATCAAGGGAAGCAATTTCATTATCAGCAGGAGCAACTTCAGAGGTTTGAAGAATTGGTGAGTCATTGATATCATGAGAAGGACCATCAGAGATTTGAGGTTCTTCTTCATCAAGTCCCTGAGAGGTAGGAACTTCTATGTTGTGAGTAGACATAGGATCAAAAGCAGGAACATAAGGAGTGAGAGTGTTGGAGTGGTGATGACTGGTAGGTCTGGGTTCTGTGAACTCATCACTTGGGAAAGAAATATTTTCATTAAAATCTACTTCATCACCCTCTGTTCCTGTTCTCTGTATGACTTCATCATCTTCATTAAATCTGACATGGAAAGTTTCTTCTACTTCTTGTCTTCTGATGTTGAATACTCTGAAGGCTTTGGCTGTTGGAGAGTATCCCAAAAAGAATCCATCATCAGCCTTTTCATCAAACTTTCCAAGTTTATCCCTGTAGTTATAAATAAACACAGGGCATCCAAACACATGAAAATAGCTGACGTCTGGAGATCTTTTTCTGAAAACTTCATAGGAGGTTTTGCCATGTCTTTTGACAATGATTGATCTGTTTTGAGTATAGCAGGCAGTGTGTACAGCTTCTCCCCAAAATTGCTTTGGTAAGGCTGCACCATTTAACATAGTTCTTGCTGCTTCAATCAGAGTCCTGTTTCTTCTCTCAGCCACACCATTTTGTTCAGGAGTGCCAGCTGAAGAGAAGTTCTGTGAAATCCCTTTTTCATCACAGAATGATTCAAGTTGATGATTCTTGAATTCTGTACCATTATCACTTCTTAGAGCTTTGACTCTAACATCATTCATATTTTCAACCTGTCTGATGAAGGACATGATGGCATCAGCTGCATCACTTTTCCTTCTGAGGAAGAACACCCATGTATATCTTGAAAATTCATCAACTATCACCAAGGTGTATTTGTTGTGATTAATGGTTTGAGGTTTGACAGGCCCAAACAAGTCCATGTGAAGGAGATGTAAGCACTTGTCAATAGAGAATGATTGCCTAGTCTTGAATGAAGACCTGTGATGTTTTCCTTTGACACAGGCAGAACAGGTTTTGTCTTTAGAAAACATCACTGATGGTAGACCAGCAACCAAGTTTTGAGTGGCTATCTTATTGATGTTCTTGAAGTTGAGATGAGACAGTCTTTTGTGCCACAGCCAGTTGACACTTTCAGAGGCTTTGGCAAGAAAACAATTTGAGCTGTCTTCAGAGCACACCGCCATGTTGATGACATAAACATCTCTCCTTCTAGGTGCAACCAGCACAACATCATTATTTTTGTTGAATATGGTTCCCTGAGTCTTAGTAAACAAAACCTTATAATCAGCATCACATAACTGGCTGATGCTAATAAGATTGTGCTTAAGACCATTCACATATGCAACCCTGGTAAAAGTGATCCCATTACAATTCACTGAGCCATATCCTTCTGTGTCACCTGAAGAGTTATCTCCAAACACCACTTTGGGACCTGGCTCCTTTGAGTATCTGTGCAGGTATTGTTGAATCCCTGTCATGTGTCTAGAACAGCCACTATCTAGATACCATACCGATTCCTTGAGATATTTCTGCACAGATACATAGAAACAGATTAGTTCCTATGGTGAACCCACTTTCCAGTGGGTTCCCTGAATTGCTTGTTAGCAACTCTTGTGTTCCTGAAAAACTTTTGGCGTTGGGATGGACAGTTCATAGTTTCATGGTTATAACTCCCACAGATATCACACCCAGGGAAGTCACCACACTCGTCTGAGTGATGGTCTGTGAACCCACAGAATTTACAGGGAGGATAAGAATTGTAATTTCCCTGTTGTCTTTTGGAACTCTGTGGTCTGTCCCTAGAGGGTGTCTGAGCTCTTTTAGCTGCCATGTGTCTGTCATGATCTAAGGTCGAGTGGTGAGTATTCTTACAAACATTGCAATAAGGTTTGATTAACCTTTCCCCTTTGGGTTCACCTAGGACAGACTTAGGTTCATGAGAAGTAGAGCATTCAGCGGAAGGCTTAATGTGTTGTTTCAAGAGTTCTACTTCTTTCATAAGAGACAACAGGCGATCTTCAGTGGTGGGGTCAACCTTATTCACAACTTTAGTAGAAACAGGCTTAAAAGCTACTTGTTTACCAGTTGGTTTAGCAGGCACACGAAAAACTTTGGCTGGAGGATTCTCAATATCTATCTTAAGTTCATCCTTAGCAGATCTAGAAGAACTGCTAGGTTCAATTCCAGAGAGTTTGGGCAGAGGTGGAAGCTCAGCCACATCTTCAGAGACAGGGTCATTAGTCAAAGAGGTATCTGACATATGAATAGTATCTGTAGATTTAAAGACAATGTCTTTGGGTTTGGTGATAATCCTCAGCTTTTTATGCTTAGCAGTTATATCCCTGTTTAAGTCAGCAGGCACTTCATCCCTAAGCAATTCATCAATAGTAAACCTAGCACACAGCCACTTTTCAATAACTTTGTTTAATTCAGTGACTTGATCATTTAAAGCTAAGTTTTTCAAGGTTAATCTAGCTACTTCATTTTGCAGGGATATTTTTTCTAAGTTAACCCGCCTGAGAGTTTCACATTCAGCCTTAGCATTAATCATTTCAGTTTTAACAGAGTGAAACTTGTCAAGTAGGTTCTTCCTTTGTTCTTCAACAAAGTGCAAGTCAACAATGGTGTAATCAAGGACATGCTTACGTTCATCACAATCAGTCATATATAGAAGCCTGTGTACCTTTTTCATTGTGATGTCAACCCATTGTCCTGATCTTGCATCACCTTTTCCAACAGCTGGTTCATCCTCAGCTATCGCCATAAAAGCCCTGACTCTTGTGGTGTCTTCTTCATCTGAAGTTAATGGTTCATCATTCCAATCATAGGTTTCAGCAACCAACCCTTTCTCAGCCTTTTTCTCACCACCTTTCTTTTTGGACATAGCTTCAATCTTCAAGTTCATCTGTTCTAACTCAGCTTTAAGTGCCTTGTACTTATTTTTGTAATCTTTCTTCTCAGTGTCTGAAGAATTGGATTGAGATGAGTTGTTATGTTGTTTGAACTTGTAGGGTTTGGATGAAGATGATGGATAAGAGGGTGAGGATGTTTTGGTGGAAGGACATTCTTTTTGAAAATGTCCAAGCTTTCCACAGGCAAAACATGTTTCTTTTGACCTGTCAGTTGGTTTGCTAGCTGATCCTACTCTTCCATATCTTTTGTAGTATCTTCTTTGGTTGGCTAGCAGTGCTCTTTCATGAAATTCTGCATTGAGGTCTGACAAGAACTCTTGGCTGCTACGGGTATCTTCTTCAATATCAGAATCGCTGTCAAGAGGATGTGCTGCAGAGATCAAAGCTTTGGAAGATGCTCCTTGGACTGCAAACCTTTCAGTCTCTGATTTGTAGATAGTATCGATCAGCCCTTCTTCATAATTGTACTTTCCATAGAGCTGAGCAAGGGTATCATTTTTGATTGAGTTGTTAGCTCTCTGAGTCTGATTCATGCTCAGCCACTTTCTTGGAAGGCTGTTGACAAAAGTGGCATTGATCTCAGCTTGACCAATAGTAACATCATTCATAGCGAGGTCATTTAGAAGAATCTTCAGCCTAGTATAGGTTTGCTGAACTTTTTCACCTTCAAGAGACTTAAAGGCATTAAACTGAAGTCTGAGAGCCTGAATCTTTGTCTCTCTTGTTTCAGATGGTCCTTCATGGCCAAGAATGAGGTCTGTCCACATCTGTTTAGCTGTGGGACACTGAATGACAGACTTCATGATATGCTTTGGAAGACAGGAAATTATGATGCTTTTGAGACGTTTATCTTGGTTTGCTAATTTCCTATCAGCTGCGGTCCATTGTTTGACAGGCTTGGGAAGAGGGTTTTCTTCAGTAGAAGTAAGAGCCATGGGAATATATGGACCATTTTCTAAAATTTCTAAGAGAAAAGGTTCAAGTCCATCAAGGTATACAAGAAAATGACTCTTCCAACTGGCAAAGTCTTCTTCATCAAAGACTGGTACACTGGTTACGTGTGATCCACCTCTTGAGTCAAGAAGTTGGGGTAGATCATCGTCATTTGGTGGGGGGGTAAGTCTTGGTGAAGATGGGTTTCTGGAAGGTGAGTGTGAGCTAGAGGTTTCCGGCATGGTGGATCTTGATTATAAAACGGAGAACGATGTTTCTTGAAGGTTTTAATATCAAACACCGCTCTGATACCAATTGAAAGTCCCTAATCAATGCGAGAAACCCTAATCTTAACTTAATCAACACAAGGTATTACTTTTCAAACGTAATCTTATTATTGTATAATAAAGAATTACAAGTGTTATGGATAACACCGTTTGATGACAATGTGTTGTGCACACTTTGAACAACAATAAACCTTAACTTATGAATACAGTCGTAGCTGTTTGATTCACTAAGTTACACGCACTAATGTTCTTAATATCTCAAAGTGTTGAATATTAATGCAAGGATACACATCCTATTTATAGTGTTACGAGTTTGACTTGAACAGTACTTGATGTCGACTACACAACTTTTACAAGTTCCCACATCAGTCACATGATGTCCTTCTATTCTTGGTAGTCTTCCATTATGCTTTAAGGAACAGTTGTCCAAAACAGTTTCCTTATTCTTCATATTCTCGAACACACAAATGGCATGTCCAAAGTGTGCTGAGAGTTATCAGGGTATTGCCACCCCTGTTAACTCTCAACCCCTCAGAGTCCCTAATACATCTTGGCTGTTATCCATCACAGCCAAGGAGTATGTCTTCAGGTAATCTTCGACTTCCCTGACAATGTCTCTGACATGGACTCCTCTGAGGTTGCTCACAGAGATTCGGATCTCTGTGAGTCTTGTGAAACTTGCCTGCCTCCTAGGCACAGGCAAGGGACTATCTATCAGCCTAATTATGTTTAAATCAATGAACAGGGAATCTAACAAGTTTAGATTCCCAACAAAATATGCAGAGATGAATAGGAATACTAGGTCACCCAAGAGGCAAGTTAGCAATCATGGAACAGGTTTCTTCTCTTCTAGAACTAAGGTTGTGTCTAGGAAAGCCTGTTACACTTGTGGTAGCTTTTCACACTTGGCTTACAAGTGTGTCAACGCTCCCAAAGCCAGCGCTGACAGGAACAATTTCAGCGCTGACAGAAACAAAGTCAACGTTGTTAGAAAGTCAAACGTTGTCAGACCCAAACCTTGTGTGCAGCAAAGTCCACAAGTGATCAGACCTGCCCCATTCTTTACTAGAGGGTCTAACACTCATGGACAAAGACCATTTCAAAAGACAAACACCTGGTCTAATAGGCAATGGGTTTCTGTAGCAAACCCTAGATTCAACGCTAACAAGGGTAATTTCAGCGTTGACAAGACTAATTCAAACGCTGTCAGAAACGTGACCAGACCTAAATATTTGCAACCACAGGGTAAGGGGTCTAAAGCTTCTTCAAGCTTAACATGGAGAGCCAAGACAAATCAAAACCCTAATGATAATGGGATTTCAATGACCTGCAATAGATTTAATTACATTTCAAAGGTCATTACCAAACCTATTGGGGTTAACTGGGTATTTCATCCTAAGAAGGATGAAAGTGGGGTTGTTGTGAGAACTAAGTCTATTCTTATTGAACAACCAGATGAATCCAAGTCTTTTAAGACTTGGGTTCCCAAACAAAACTAATTTGTTTTCTTTATGTGCAGGGCATTCAAAGACATGTCAATGATTATGGATATTGGGATAGTGGATGCTCAAGGCACATGACAGGGAAGGAAGACTACTTGACCAACTTCACTCCCATTAAGGATGGTGATAAGGTTTACTTTGGAGGCGGATATGGTACTATCACAGGCAAAGGAACCCTTCTCACCAATAATTTGCGTTTTGAGAACGTATTTCTGGTAAAAGAACTTGATTACAACCTTTTTAGTGTATCACAAGTTTGTGATAACAAAAATAAAGTTCTTTTTACTGATACTGAGTGTTTGGTGTTAAGTAAGGATTTTAAGATCCCTGATGAGAAATATATTGAGTATAGAACACCTAGGCATAAGGACATATATAATGTGAATTTGAATGGGATTAGAATGAATAATAATATGTCCTGTTTTTATGCTAAAGCCTCAGTAGATGAGAGTAATTTGTGGCACAGGAGACTAGGGCACATAAATTTTAAAAATATAAATAGACTTGTTAGACTTGGTTTGGTTGATGGTCTGCCTGAGAAGGCCTTCCACAATGACCACTCTTGTGTTGCATGTCTTAAAAGCAAGCAGCACAAGGTCTCATTCAGGTCCAAACAGGTGCACACTAGTTCTAGACCTCTTCATATGCTACACATGGACCTCTTTGGTCCAACCAATATAGAAAGTTTGAATGGTAAGTCATATTGCTTTTTCATCACAGATGATTTTTCTAGGTTTACTTGGACATTCTTTCTAGCTATGAAGAGTGACACAGCTGATATTCTAATTGATTTTATCACTCATATTGAAAAGAGGTCTGGTAATGAGGTTAAAATGCTTAGGAGTGATAATGGTGGAGAATTTAGGAATAAGAAGCTAGATGATTTCTGTGCCTAGAAAGGAATTACAAGGCAATTTAGTATTGCTTGAACCCCACAACAAAATGGGGTTGCTGAGAGGAAAAATAGAACCCTAATTGAAGCAGCCAGAACAATGTTGGCTGATGCTCATTTTCCTATAGCCTTTTGGGCTGAGGCTGTTAATATAGCTTGTTACGTTCAAAATAGAGCATTGGTTAACAAAATTCAGAACAAAACACCTTATGAGTTACTTTGGGTAGAAAACCTAATATTGGCTTTCTCAGACCTTTTGGTTGTCATGTAGTAGTTTTAGACACTAGTGATGCCTTAGGGAAATTTAGTGCAAAAGGTGATGAGGGTTACTTCATGGGGTATTCAGTGCAGAGCAAGGGATATAGGGTTTATCTTAAAGAAGAAAAACGTATACTTGAAAGAGTACATGTTAGGTTTTTAGAAAATAAGCCTGGTGATCCTGAAAGTGGTCCTAATTGGTTGTTTGACTTGGAACCCTTATCTAGAACTTTAAATTATATGCCTGTCACTAATCCAGACATTGTGAAGGTAACTTCAAATGTTATGGAAGAACAAGTTGTTGATGTTTCAGGTACACAGGTTCATGAGAGGGTTGGATCACAAGCAGAAAAGACATCTCCTATACTAGAATATGTCACAATTCCCATTTGGACAGATGCTTTTGCTGCTGCTGCTGCTGCTGGAAAAGATAATGGTGGTTTCCAAGTACCACCAGATACAAACATGCATGGTCCGTCAGGCGCTGACAAAGGCAAATCTAGCGCTGACAAGACCAATTCAGACGTTGATGGTTCAGACATTGACAACAACAATTCAAGCGTTGTTAGCCCAAGCGCTGACAAACAAGATTCAGGCGTTGACAACAATACTGAACATCTCTTCTCTTCCATTTTTGAACAAGGTGAACCTTCTAATTTATATGAAGAGGTTCATCCTCATGTTGATGAAAGAGTGTCTGATGAAGAAAATATTAGCAACTTGGAGCATGAGGTTGAGGACACCAGACTTTTTGAAGGAGGGGTTCTTACTTCCACAATGAAGAATCACCCCACTTCCCAGATCATTGGTGATATTATGACTCCAGTTCAGACTAGAAGATCTCATCAAGGTCTTGGTGGGTTTATTGCCAATATACACAAGAAGGTTGATACCCCTCTTATGCAAGCATGTTTGTTTGCCTGTTTTCTGTCACAACAAGAACCCAAGAAAATATTTGATGCTCTCAAAGAACCAAGTTGGGTGGAAGCAATGCAGGATGAGCTTCATTAATTTGCAATTCAGGATGTTTGGGAGCTGGTTGATTGTCCCAGATATGTCAGACCTATAGGGACAAGATGGGTTCTAAGGAACAAGAGAGATGAAAGAGGCATTGTGGTCAGAAACAAGGCAAGGTTAGTGGCTCAGGGATATACACAAGAGGAGGGGATAGACTATGAGGAGGTATTTGCACCAGTTGCAAGGATTGAAGCTATTAGGATTTTTCTAGCCTATGCATCCTACATGGGCTTCACAGTCTATCAAATGGATGTCAAGAGTGCTTTCCTCTATGGAACTATTGTTGAGGAAGTATATGTAATGCAGCCTCCTGGTTTTGAGGATCCAGAGCACCCAGATAAAGTGTATAGAGTCAAAAAGGCTATGTATGGCCTTCATCAAGCCCCAAGAGCATGGTATGGTACTTTGTCTACTTATTTGGTGGACAATGGATTCAAGAGGGGCACCATAGATCAAACACTGTTTACAAAGAAGAAAGGCAAGGATGTGTTGCTTGTCTAGGTCTATGTTGATGATATCATTTTTGGGTCTACTGATCCAAAGATGAGTGAGGATTTCTCCAAGCTTATGACAGACAAATTCAAGATGAGTGCTATGGGGGAGATGAACTTCTTTCTTGGTTTACAAGTTCAGCAGAAAGAAGATGGTATCTTCATCTCCTAGGATAAATATGTTGCTGAGATCTTGAAGAAGTTTGGCTTTTCTCCACATGAAAAGAGGGCTACTACTCCTATGGATAGAGAACACCCTTGGGGAAAGATTGGAGATGGGAAAGATGTTGATGTCAGGAACTATAGATCCATGATTGGATCCTTGATGTATCTTACTGCCTCCAGACCTGACATCATGTTTGTTGTGTGTGCTTGTGCACGCCATCAAGTGACTCCCAAAGAATGTCACCTTTATGCTGTGAAGAGGATCTTTAGGTACCTAAGATGCTATCCAGGTCTTGGTTTGTGGTACCCAAAGGATTCACCATTGGAGCTGATTGCATATTCAGATAGTGACTATGGAGGTGATAAATTTGATAGGAAATCCACAACTGGTGGATGTCAGTTTCTTGGGAGCAGGTTGATATCTTGGCAATGCAAGAAACAAACAGTGGTGGCTAATTCTACAACTGAAGCTGAGTATGTGGCTGCAGCTGCTTGTTGTGGCCAAGTTTTGTGGATTCAGAACCAGCTGTTGGACTATGGGTATAATTTCATGTATACCAAGATATTTGTTGACAATAACAGTACTTTATGCATCATTAAGAATCCTGTACATCATTCTAAAACTAAACACATAGAAATTAGACACCATTTTATAAGAGATTGCTTTGAAAAAGGTTTAATACAACCAGATAGGGTTGACACTGAGGAAAATGTGTCAGATTTACTAACTAAACCTTTTGATGCTAGGAGGTTTCAATACTTGGTAACAAGTATTGGAATGGTCAATCTCACATAATATGTGTTTTAGAGTCCTTTTGTAAAAGTATGTACAGGATGATGCATTGTTATTGGTCTTATTGATGATTTAGATTTTCCACTATATTTTTCTAACACTGACAAAGGTTGCTTGAACACTGATAAGTGTTTTTGTAACGTTGTCAGCAATATAATTGTCTAACGCTGACAAAGCTTCCCTCAACGCTGTCATGTGTTATCGAGGCATTGTCAGCAACAATGTTAGTTTTGTGGTTTTCAATCTAAATGTGCAGATGGTGTTAGAAGTATACCATTGGATACAAAGTTGCTTATGGATCAATGGAGAAGCATTTGAACAAGTTTTTATTTATGGATGATGGTTGGAATTTTCAATTCCTATCTTGACATAAATTTTTATGTTTATGCATATTTTTGGCAACTCATGTATCATAGTTTAAGGGGAGGTTTTAGGAACCTTTAGGATGTTTGGGTATCCATATGATACTCTTATCACAATTCTAGATTGTGTCCACAGGTGAGTATGAGTTAGTTTTACTAAATCATGAGGCACTGTAGCATGCAAAGTTGATATACTATGCATGCTGCCAAGACATTTTTGGCCTAGAATTGGTTGTGGTCTGTTGGGAGACTTGGGAATAATTTTATTATGGAATTTACCTGGGAGTAAAAAGGAATTTTGTAAGGTAACTTGGTTGTTAAGAGTTTTGGTTAGCAAGGGACACTAGAGGACTGTTATGTCTATCTTGCTTAAGCAAGTGTGCATAACTGGACAGTGCTTGCCGCCCTATACTAATTATCAGCTTTTGGTTATCTTCTCTAGGATAAATTACTTGTTAAGGTCATTTTTCATTTTTAAAACATTTTTATTTTTGGACGCTGACAAGAATTTTCCAAGCGTTGTTGTGACCAAATTAGACGCTGACATGGCTATAGGCAAACGTTGACAAGATTATAGCCGTTGGGCGTTGATAGGTTATTTTTGACCGTTGACACTCAATGGGACCTACCCAGTTGTTATTTTTGACATATTTTTAGGCCGTAAATTTGGGAGTTGTTACTTTTCATTTAATGCATGAGATAAACTTATACTTTTTCAATATTTTCATGATTTATTTTTGAAAATACTTGCCTATTTTTAGGCCTATCACATGTATTTTCTTCTCCTATAAATTTGGCTCCTATTTTAAACAGGGTATCTATAATTCTTGTCTAACACAATTTTCTCTTATCAACTTCATCTTCTTCACTTAAATTTCACAAGCTTTCATCAATGGCACCAAAGTTTAAACCATCAGACTTGGAATTGGGGTTCAAAAGTCAACATAACATGATTGCGTATCTTGAAGCTGATGATGCTCTGTTTCCCCAATACACACAAATGGTGGCGTATTTGAACGCATCCCCATTAAGGTATGCTCTTTCTCATGCACCACTCATTCCAGTCACACATATTAAGCAGTTTTGGAACACTGTCAGTTCCTCAACAGTTAATAGAGTGACTACATTGACTTCTATTGTTCATGGGAGACCTTTGGTGGTTACTGAGGCTTTGGTACGCCAAGCCTTGAATCTTGATGATGCTGATGGTATAGCCACCCTTCCCATTAATGAGATAGAATAAGGGCTTAGGGCTTTGGGATATCCTTTTCCTGGTGAAGGTACCTTAAACAAGTATCATAAGCAGGAATTTCCCCCAGCCTGGAAGTACCTCATACATGTCCTCCTTCAATGTTTGAGTCCCAAATGCACTGCACACAATGAGATCAATAGATCCATTGCAAGTGCTATTGTGTGCATTGCAACAAGGAAAAAATTTAATTATTCTAAAATGATTTTGAGCGCATGTGTAAAAACAAGGGGAACAAAATGACTTTATCTTATCCCCGTTTTCTCCAAATGGTTTTTGATGTCCAAGGTTACTGCACAAGGGATCATAATGATTTTTATAAGACCCCTGAGCAAAAGAAAGTTATTTTTATGAAGATGAACTCACCACCCCATCGTGACCTACCCTTAACCCAAGCTATGCTTGCTGTTATTGCAGCAGCACAACCCCAACCAGACCCTCAACCCCAAACTGACCCCCAACCACAACCTGACCCATTACCTTCACCTGAACCTATGCAAATTGACCAAGCTTCCTTCAACGCTGACGCATTAAATGTTGGCGTTGATGTGCTTATTTCCAACGCTGACACACAACCTTCACAAACCCAAACACCCCTTAACCAACCCACATCCACCCATTCTTCCACACCATCTTCCACACCCCCTGAATATAGGTTGATGAAATGCCAAAGGACTACTGGAGTGTTCTCCTCTGGTGTTCCTAGCCATGTAGCAGAGAGAACCACCACCACAAGTGTGGCTGGTGACCTGGATGAGGCTGGGACTATTGGTTCTGGCTTAGAAGCTGGCCAAGGCAGTCCTACCATCATTAAGTCCTCATCCTTGCCCAATGAATCTGACTTGGGAGGTCAAATCCCCATTTCAGAAGAGGGCAGACTGGAACCAATGACTTTTATGGAATTGACGGTAGTCTGCATGAGCTTGCAAAATCAAAATGCAGACTTAGTACAAGTTGTCAGCTCACACGGCCTTGAACTCAAGCAATTAAGGGAGAGGATTGTTGTTTTGGAGAGTGCTAGTGCAAGGAGGGGTATGGAGGAATCTTCCAAAGGGGAGGAAGATCCAATAAATCTAAGTGATAAGGGCAGTCATGATGGTCAGTCATTGGATGTTGCTGAGGCTCTTACAACTTTGAAGAAACAAAAAGGTTTTGATACGTCCTTAGTTTCTCCTACCAACTTGAATTTCTCATCTATAGCTATGTTGGAAGAAGTTACAAAAGGCGCTGAGACAGGATATTTGGGCGTTGACAAGGAGAAATTGAACGCTGACAGAAATATTTTGGGCGCTGATAGAACAGAGTTGGGCGTTGACAGACCTGCACATGAAGGTGATGTATCCCAGTCATCATCTATCATCAAGGAGGTTTCTACACAGGTATCACCATCTACCTTACCAACCATTGCACCATCAGATAAGGGTAAGGGTATAATGGTAGAAGAGATTGTTCCAAAGGATGCAGCTCAAGTTGAGTTTGATAGAAGATTAGCTGCACAAATCATGGACCAGGATAAAAAGGAGGTGAAAGAGTCACCATTTGTTGTGACTTCAGAAGAAGGAAGTGATGGAGCTAGCTCAGACTCAAGTGTGATGATTATAGAACCAGAAAGACTTGAGTATGGTGATGAGTTGGCTAAGGAGAAGCTGAGAGAGTTGAAATTGCAGGTTGACTTTGACATGCCAAAGGTGGTTCAAATGTATAATGCTTGGGAAGAAAGATGTATGGAGAATCCAGACTTGACGATTTCAGATCAAATATGGGGTTTGGAGATTCTTCTTAGAGTTCAGAAGGATTGTCAGGTAATTTTGAAACACAAGGCAAGTAATATTCTCTCAGAGTTGAAAAGGGGTAGAAGGGAGCTATACTTCATGTTGCTCAGATGTCATGGAGTTGGATGGACTTATCAGAAGTTGAGGGCATTGACATTTGATGAGTTGGAATGCAAGGCATATCCCATTTGGGTGAGAGTGCAGGAAGCAAACACTCTCAGACTTCTTTCAGATGAAAGAAAGGAAGAACTTGCAGAAGAAATGGAACTCAAGAAAGTTATGTTTGTTCCTAGGCCAGTGAAGAAGGGAATTTCTCTTGAGTTTCCCAAAGATATGGATCCACTATATCCAAGTGAAGCTGTCATCAGAAAGAGCCTCAAGCTCTCACCTTTAGAAGCTTCTGATATGGTGCAAGTGTTACCATTAGATTCCAGAAACCCAATTGTGAGGTATGAAGAAGATGAATGTGGGTTTTGGAAGATTGGCAGATATGGCAAAGAGGTACACACTTTTACCACTCTCATATCTTTGTTTGCAAGTTGTGATAGAGAAGACTTGGTGGACCTATGGAGGTTGCTGGAGACCAAGTATGAGGCTGAAGCACCAACTTCAGCTAATGGAATAAAACTTTGGTCCACATTCAAAAGAATGTGTGGACCAAAAGATGAGGATCCTGCTGTTTGGAAGGATCTTGAAGATGACCTCAGTGGACTTCAATGGAGATTATATTCAGCTGCTGGTGTTTACCATTTGAGTTCTACAAAGTTTGCTGAGTATCTACTTGTGGATGGTCAGTATTTCATATCCAAGGTTATTTTGGAGAAGATGAAGGACACTCAGCTGGAAATAGATTATTCAAGTGACGTGGCAAAAGATTTAATCAGATTTATTTATTACCAATATGAGAAGGTTTGTAAGATTCCTCCTACTCCTTAATGCTTATTCAGAAACTTGATCATAAGAGTGGATATCAAGTTTAGGGGAGGATTGTTGGGAATAAATTAAGGCCAGATCACTTGAGCGTTGACAAGAACAAAACAAGCGCTGACAGCTCAAGCGTTGACAAGATAAAGTCAAGCGTTGACACACTGAAGACAAGCACTGATGGGAAGATATACTCTACACGTTTATGTATTCTAGATTACTTCTAGTAAAGATAGGAACAACAATGTATTTTCTATATTTATCTTTACCTAGAATAGCTGATACGTAGATTATTGTACAAGGCTTCTTATGTCTATAAAAGAAGACCTTTAGGTTAATGTTTCATATAAGTTTTCATTCGTAAACTACTTTCATTGTAAGCAAGTTTGATATTATTAATCAAAGTGAAAGTTTGTTTATATCATTGTGTGTTCTTGTTTAAGTGTTAAATTCTGCATAACACTTAAATTCATAAGCATATACAAAGGTTTCTCTAAGTGTATTACTTGATCTAATCTCGTATACATAAAGCTAATTGATCTAAGTTTGGGATCAACACTATTCTGAAGATTTATCGAAGAAAAAGCCTAAACACGGAAGTTTAATGAAGACTCAAGTCTAATAGAAGAAGAAAATTACTAGACAAGTTCAATTTACATCGACAAATCCTGAGACGACATCGAGAAAGACAAAGAATTTAGATCGAGTCGAGAAGAAAAGAAAGAAAGAAGGAAACACACATGCATTCCCCACTCCCTATATATACCCTCCTAATGACACATTAGGAGGGTGTTAGTTAGTCATTAGCTAATTTCATTTTCTTTCTTTGTTTTAGTTTTCATTTTAGAGAGAGAAAGTGTTTAACTTTCTCTCACTAAATCTTCATCTTTTCTTTCAAGTTCAGCTTTGTTTAATCTTTGTATTAAAGTTTCATTAATCAAAAGTTCAAGTTTAAGCTTTTAATCTTTTATCTCTTTCTACCTTTCTTGATTTTGCTTTGTCCTTGATCCAAAACCTCATTTTTGATCCGAATAGACCTTAATTCGTGTTTGATTTTGATGTTTTAGTGATTAAAAAGTTAGCCTTTTCATCCCTTCCTAAGCTTTTGTACGGTATAAGCTATAAGCTTGTTGTGCTTATTGGCTTGTTTCATATATATAGCTTATTGCATTTTCGGATTTCTTGAAAAGTTTAGTGTTTTTAAAAGGATTCGATTTATAAAGTTTTCTTATTTCGTATTTTGAAAGTTGTCAAATTTATGCTTATTGAATTATTTAAGATTTGGTTAAGAGTGCTTATTGGAACTGCTTATTGAGACTTTGGCTTATGTCCATTTTCGGATTATTTGGTGTTCATCGCAATATTGAGGGTTTACATATTCCGACGGCTGCTTGTTTGTATCGCAATAACCCTTAAGGGTTTTGCTTTGCGATCACTTGGTTTTTCCCCTTGTTCCGATCTGGGATTGTGATCGCTCATTGCGATCGCATATTCCGACGGAACTTAAAGTTTCTTTAAGTTGAAACTCTGCCCAAATTTTGTTAACAACATTCCGATACTTGAACATTGCAACAGAAGTGTTTTTAGTATTCCGATCTGGACATTCCGATTGACAACATTGCGACAGATATATTCCGATAGGTTTGAGCTTTTGTATTCCGATTGACCATTCCGACAGCTTTAACTTTGATATTCTGATGGCTTGTTTTAGATATATTTCGATGGTTTAAGCTTTTAAGTTTTAAAGTTTTACAAAGTTTTAAGTTCTAAATTTACTTGTTAAATTTTTAATCATTTACATTTTGCTCAGCGACATTTTCTTATTTGCTTTTAGTTTAAAAATAGATAATCAACCAACCAAAATTATTTTCCACCAAGAACAACTGAGTCGCACTAATTAACGGTAATCAATTCGAAGAGATTGGAACAACGTAGAACCTTCATACGAGGCAAATCCGAGTATTACCCGTCCATTCACCGTCGCTAAAGTCTTCCCTTATGGCACCATTGAGTTATCGCAACCAAATGGGCCAAACTTCAAAGTGAATGGCCAGCGTGTTAAGTTGTACTTTGGTGAGGACATCTCTCATGAGATGATGCCATCCCTCACCATGTTTACCTTGAATTAATTCTGGGTCGAGTCAGGCTCGTGACTCGGTTAACAAAAACAAGCGCTTCTCGGGAGGCAACCCGATGATCTATACTTTTACCTGTTTTCATAATAAGTGTAGGGGTAGCTACATATGTGTATGTTGTCTTATTTCTTATGATGTGCAGGGATTAAAGATTTCAAAGAGCAGTTTTGATGATATTTGACGACCTGTGATCCCGTGTACCCGTCTTCCCGGTTCTATCCTAAACTCTTGTGATTCAATATTTCATATCCTATATGTTTACATTGATATCACTTTAGTTGTCCTTTCCTTAGCAAGATTTAAACAATGTGCACAATGTCCTAAGTGTAGGGGACTTTACTCCCACATGCTTAAACATTGAGGACAATGTTTATACCAAGTGTATGGGGATTTCTATCGAAGTTAAGTGGGATTTTCCATTAATATGTCCTCATTTTAACCGGAAAATTTAAATTTTACGACATTTTTTCAAAAATTTTAACCTATTTTGGCCTAGTAGTATTTTTCATTTATTCTCTTTTATATTCTTTCCTTTTGTTATCGCATTGTATGTATATATTTCATTTCAAGAATAAAGTCAAAAGAGAAAAATAAAGGAATAAAATGGTTTTAATAAGTTTATATGTCTTTGATATATTAGGGCCGTCATGAATTTTTTGACTCAACCCGAGTTTACTTATCCAAGTTTACTCAAGCTAGTATCCTTAACGTGTTTAAGTCAAGTTTTTCTAGGCTTTTATAGAGGGAACTTTAAAACGTGAAAGTCTTAACTCTTACGGGTTAAGAACAAGAACTATTCGCAAGTTCCTATAATTGATCCTAGAAAGTCGTTTATCAAGGGAACTTTAAAATGTGAATTCTAAACTTGAAAAAGTCTAACAAGATCCTATAGATGACTTGAAAACCTAAAACTTTGATTTAATTGGCTAAGCATCCACGAGTCTCATTCCTTGAGATTGTAAATTGTGGAGAACGAGAGATGATAGAGTCAATTATAAGTTTGGTAATCTTTCATGAATTTATGTGAGTTAATTATGAGCTTTTTCTCCCATCGCTTGTTAATAAATATAATTGCAATAAGTAAGGTCGTACGATTTGAAAAGTTACTTAGCTTCTAGCACAAGATCGTTTAAAAGTTGCTCGGTATTAATTAGAGTTCCTAGCCAAGGCATAACTTATTGAAGCGGGATGCGAAGATTGGCGAGTCTAAAAAGGTCCTAATAAGACATGAGGGCTACATTTTGTTGCTAAAGATCCAAAGTGATGTGAAGAATCATTTATCAAAAATCAATATGAAGGATCGAGACACACGACGAAAAGCAAATACTCCCCTAAAGATCATGGAGAAGTCTATCCGAAAAGACCCTAGCAAGGTATGAGGATAAATAGATCCAAGTCCTAAAAGGAGGCGGATCGTGGTATATCAAAATCCCAAATAAAGATTGGAGAAAAATGAAGAAGTCGTGGTCCAAGTTTTAAGAATAACTCAAAAACTTCAAGTGAAGAAATTCCTGTTATGAAGAGAAGACCATTATTTTAAGAACGTCTCTCAAGATTCAAAGTATGAAGTCAATGCCAAATATCGGTCCGAGAAAGGTCTCAAATCGTGAAGCGAGTTATGCCAAGATATGAAATTTAAGAGGTCCCGAGAAGCAGTTTTAAAGGATTTTGTCCTTTAGCTAACTATTGATTAAATCGTCCTACTTTATTTTCAGCCTAAATAAACTATCGAAATAAGTCAACAATGCATCCTCGTGATCATTCAAGACAATAATAAAATATAAGAGATACACCTAGGAATAAGGGAGTCTAAGCGAATAATTGAGCCACATGAGTGAGTGTTAGCTTACTAACTTATAATAACAATGATCTCGTTTATAAGCTTGGTGTAGGGAACGTGAAATTTGAGGATGATAAACATTCATGACAATCAAAGACCTAATGTAAGTCTTCGATCTCTTTATTTGTTCTTCCTTCAAGTATTTTGTACTCTTCTATTTTTATTTTTATTTAGTTCATTATTGTCTAGTATTTAATAAAGGCCAATGTAGGTTAATAATGATGAAAAATGTAAATCGTGTTTTGAAATTAATGCATTGCATGAGGGCATTGCAATGGTCAAGTGTAGGGGATTTAATAAGTGTGAAAACACTTATCCTTTTACCACTTAATTATAATAAAAACAAGACCAAAACGTGTATTTTATGTCGTAAAAGTCAGAATTATGCATGGTTTGTGTTTTTATTATGTTTTAGGACAAAAATACGAAAAGGGAAGAAAACACGGGCTTTCACAGGCTTTTCTCGAAGAAAAAGACAAAAGACGAAGTCAAAAGATCAAAAGTGCAAGAAGAACGGAAGTCAAAGGCCTATTCTAAAGATTTATCGAAGAAAAAGACTAAAGAAGGAAGTTTGACGAAGTCGAAGAACCAAGTCTACTAAAAGAAGAAAAATTAGAAGACGAGTTCATTTTATTATTCGACTAATCCCGAGACAAAGTCGAGAAAGACGAGTCATTTAAAAAGTCGAGAAGACAAAAGAAAGAGAGAAGGAAGCAACACACCACACCTCCCTTCTCCTATATATACCCTCCTAATCCTTCATTAGGAGGGTGTTAGTTTTTTTTAGTTAGTAATTTTATTTTAGTTTTCATATCTTTAGAGAGAAGTAGGTGATTCTACTTTCTCTCTCTAGATTTCTTCCATTTTTATTCAAGTTTTAAGCTTTTCATTTAATATTGTATTTGAATCCTTAATCTACAAGTTCAAGTTCAAGCTTTTCATCATCTATTTTATTCTACCTTTCTTATTTTTGATTTTGATTCGGTTCAAATAGGTAACTTGTTTCATCTTGGTGTTTATTTGATCAAAGTGCTAATCTTGTTGTTCTTATCAATTTCTCACGACTGATAAGCTCAATTTTTTATGCTTTTTGCTTATTTCATGTTAGCTTATTTTTCTTTTAAATGTTTTTAAAAGTTTAATCTTTTTAAAGTTTGTTTTATAAAATTTTGCTTATTTAGTTCTTGTAATTGTCGATTTGGTCAAGTTTTGGTAATTGCTTATTTTGAAAGGTGCTTATTCGGTTCGGCTTATTTGCTTATTGTACCCCATATTAACGGTTTAAAGGGTTTTATTTGTTCTACGGGATTTTACTTGTTACGATCGAGTAATTGTGATCGCATAAGCCTAGGGTTTCTACTTGCGATCCATTACTGCGATCAAAGACTGTGATCACATACTGCGATAGTAGGCTGCGATCTCTTGTTGCGATCCAGACCACGATCCATGATTGCGATCATCCATCACGATCCAGGTCACGATCGCTCTGTTGCAATCTGTGGTTGTGATCTGTGGGTACGAGCGTGTGTTGCAATCCGTAGGCTACGATTTGGTTCCGATTGATATGAGCTTAAACTCATATCCTTTTATCAACAAATAACCCTAAAACATGAAGCAAAATACCCATTTATCTTGTAAAAAGCAGTGTTATGTGGTATGTTTGTGTTTGTGTGATCTTATGTAGGTAAAAGGATACAATTTCAAGCAAACAAGGAAAAACCAAGCTCAAAAGGATGAAAAAAGACAAGGAAGGATCACAAGTGACAAGATTTCAAAGTTCAAGGACCTATCTTGACAAGTTATGGAAGTTGAAGGACTTAAAGTGCAAATAATGTAAAGTCAAGATTCAAGTCAAATCTGGTCAACTACAAAGTCAACTCAGTCAAAGGGCCATTTTGTTGAAGAATCAAAGTTGAAGGGTCAAAAATGTCAAAAGGATAAAGATCATAGCTTGAAAATACAATCTGCCAAGTACAAGGACCAAATCTGCCAAGATTGGAAAGTTTTTGCTAATTGAATCCATGTGAAAGGGAAAGAGCCAATAAGAAGAAAGGAAAAGTGGTACACGGATCAAGCATTAAAAGCCCACTTCCGCCGCCTCTCATTTAATACCATATCCTAACAGTGTGATCTGTGTGACATCTCCTCAACGAATAAAAGGCCGCCACGTGTCCTTCTCCTTCAAAGAAAATATTTACCAGGATCGGGATTTTTATAGAGGCCGTTTCATGAGAAGATCAAAACACCAATTTTGCTCAGTTTTGAAAGACGAATTCAACGGTGCATATTAATTAGCAAATTATCCACTCAATCAAAAACACCCAAATGTGTTCATCACCTTCAAAGTGGGATTTGCAGAATTCCTCCACGTGTCAAGCTATGATTGGCCCGAACACGTCACAAACTCCAACAGAATCTCCTTTCATGCCTATAAATACCTAGCTTGTACTTCATTTGTAGGAGTAGTTCAATTTTGTAAAAAACACCTAGTTAACTTTCCTTTCCCTTTTCCCTCATTCTACCCTAACTACTCAAGAGTTTGACAAACTCTTGAGTTAGTTAGTTAGTTTGTAGCTTGTAACTACTTTTGTAACTGAATTCAATCAATAAAATTTCAAATTCAAGTTTCCCGCCAAATTCTGTTCTTCAATTCCTGCTACTTTCCTGCTGTTGTGTGATTCCATTGTTGCTGTTAAATGTTTGTTATGATCAATCATAGATCATAACTGACATTGTTGAAGTATTGTTGCTGTTTGATCAGAATTCAGTTCTAGCCATTGTTCCTTTGAAGAATTGTAGCAGATTGATGATTCTAGAGGATTGTAGCTGTTTTGTTGGTTGATATTTGTTGAATACTAGTGATAGGTGGTGGTATCACTAGTACAAGAGAGCTCAGCGCTCCTCTTCTACCCAAAGGATATCTTCACTAGGTTTTAAAGTTTCTCAATTTTGGTTCCACTCAATTGTTCTTGCCATGTTTCATACTTAGTGTAAAATTGATTTGAATGCATGATAAAAGGTGCTAGTTTGCTTGTGGATAGATTGTAGAACCTGTTGTAGCATAAGTGTAGTCTGTTATAGCTTCTTAGCTTAAATCTTGATCTGATTTCAAGTTTTCATAGGCTTAGCTAATCATTTTGAGTACTTGTGGTGCTTTACTCTTGTTTCATGCTTGTACACCTTGCCTTTTGACTGCTAATTTGAGATTGCTATAGCCTTTTGCTCAGTTTTAACCTGTGCTCAAAAACCTTTCACATAATTCCATATAAAGGTCATTTAGGGTGTTTGGCAACAGTGATTAGAGTAAATCTTTGTAAGACTTGTGGTGATTTAATTGTAATTAGTTGATTGTTTAGCCTGTTCTAGCCTAATATGATCTAGTGTAGCACAATTTGTTTGTTAACTTCCACTTTTAAGACCTCTAGTTCATTTTTGTGCATTAGAACTTTGTGCATCAGATTTTCCAAAATTGTATTTTCAGAACTTGTCAACTTCAAATCCTCATTGTATCTTTGTTAGTTGATCATTTGAGCTCTAATCTTTTTCTATAGCTAGACCAACATCTGTAGTTTCAGTGTCTAGGAGGAATTTCTACAGTCTTCATAAATAAGCCAGTAATCAGCTTTTTAGCTTAGCTTAAGCTAATTCATTTTTCTGTGATGTTTTGAACCACTGTTTTTCTTTATCTTCATTTCTACTTCATAAAAGTCTTAATTTTCTTTCACAAAAACGTTTCATTAGTGTTGAATATGAGATTCTGAAAATTTGAACTTTTTCCAAAAATCGGTCAACGTTTGGTCAACATAAGCTCATTTTAGCTTATTTCGGATATCTAGCTTATTACTGGATGAAATTGGTTCTAATTTGATTTCCCCTTCTTTAAATCAAGTGCTTAATCAGTTTTGATAATAAAATCAAGTTGTGGATGTTTGGATTAGGCTGTAGCTTATTTTGAGCTTATTGATAAGCACTCAATTGCTTAATTTTGGCTTTTAGCTAAAATCCTTGAATACACGTTTCTTAAATTGGATTTGAAGTTGTTTGCAATTTGTTTCACTTGATTTGGTTAGGAAATAAGCTCAGTCTAGCTTATTTTGTGTTAAGCCCGTTTTTAGTTAAAAACTTCTCAAAAATTGCACTTAGGTCCTTTAAAGTTTAGACAGTTTTAATCTTGGTTTTAACTTCCTAATTTTCTGAATTTTGCAAAAGTTAGTCCTTTACTTTGAAAAGTAGTTAATATCAGTTTGTTAGTTTGTTGATTAGTTACAATTTTGGTTAGGTTGTTATTAATTTTGCATAGTTAGTCCCTCTAGTTAATTGTTTTACATTTTTAGTCCCTAAAGTTGTTAGAATTTAATTTTCAAGCATTTAATTTTCCTAGAATTTACATTTTCAGTCCTTGTAGTTTTATATTTTGCACTTTTAATTTTGTTTGAATAAAAACTTGGTATTTGCAACTTGTTTTACATATACGTAGTTTAATATTTTTCATTTTTAAATAGCTTTGTTTGAATTAGCAATAGAATATCCAAAAATCGTAACCAACCAAGAACAATTAAAAACAAGAGATTGTTAGGCCTTTCAATTTGTCAAGAGTCGAGAAAACGAACTTCACTATAAAACACGTATTAAATGGCGCCGCTGCCGGTTCTTTGACTACACGAGAGACTATCGATTGACGGTTTTCATTGGCTTTTGGGATCCGTTCATTTGGTGAACGTTATTTTTACGTATCATAAATAAAAAACAAATAAAAAAATCAAAAATATAAAAATATATAAAAAAAAACTAAAAAATTAACAAAACAATTCTTTTCCTAAAGAATTGACCAAAAAAATTAAAAAATCCAAAAAGCAATCTTTTTCCTAAGAGATTGCACCCAAAAATATATATTATTGGATTCTCTCGGTTTTTATGTACATATAGTATTTTCCAATAAAAACTCATAAATACAAAAATATTTTCCATATATTATTATAAGTAAATACGTATACGTATAAGAACAATCAATCTACATATCTTCCATAAGTATTGCCGAGGCAATACACCGTGTTGAGGGGCGTTCCGGTCCTTGACACGCGTATCGATCAAACAAAATAAAGCAAGAATAGATAAATACTTTCAATAAGCAATAATTCGAAGAATACGAACATTTAAGTGAATAGAAAGGCGATGTGCTATAAAATGCCATCTAAGGGTCAATAGGTACTTAAGTGCTTCGCGCCACCTAACCCCCCGTTCACTTGGGAGTATTCTAAGAAGGAAAGCTTCATTGAGGGTCTTGCACCCAAAGTAGTATTACATATATTGATATTTTCTTGTGGATATTTAATATCGAAACTCGAAGAGGATAATCTTATTCTTTTCAAAGTCACACGAGAGCTTCTCTCTCATTCCTCGTATTGAGTTGCATGCTCACTCGCGGGCGTGCACAAATACCGATTGGTGTACAACCTCTTCCTCCGAAAAGGAAGAAAAAGAGAAAGAGTAAGACCACCACCGTCCACCAAGCCGATCACGAGAATCGTGCTTTGTCACCACCACAAGAAGCCATGGCTATTGATAACCGTACTTTGTATGAACGTATGCAATCCAACATTCATGGATATGTTAGTGCCATTAAGATTCCCGACTTTCCCGCTAACACATTTGAGCTACATACATCTATGATCAATATGGTTTCTGCATCACCTTTCTTTGGAAAACAAAATGAGGATCCCCATGCTCACCTTAAGAGATTCCTTTCACTTTGCAATACCATTAAGCATAATGGGGTTCCACCTGAGGTCATTAGATTGATGTTAGTGTCATTTTCATTAGATGGAAGTGCTAAGCATTGGTTAGACTCCCAACCACCCGATAGTATCACCACATGGGATGATTTTACCACTAAGTTTTTGAACAAATTCTTTCCTCCACAAAAGACTATGGCTTTGAGAAATTTGATTATGGGCTTTACACAAAAACCTAGTCAATCCTTTGGTGATGCTTGGGAAGAGTATAGTGAGTTGTTGAGGCGATGCCCTAACCATGGAATGGATGATCTAGGCCAAATCAATACCTTCTACAATGGCCTTAAACCTCACCACCAAGATTCACTAAATGCTTCCGCGGGAGGAAGTATTCATTGCAAGACATACCATGAGGCTTTGAACATTATTGAGACTAAGGCAATGGTTCAAACAAACGATCCATTTGAAGAAAGAGTTCATGTTATCCAAAACACTTCTCAAATCCCTTGTGACAACCAACTTCTCAAGTTTCAAGAAGCCATTTTTCAAAGGATGGATAGAGAAAGTGAGAGGCATTTGCAAGCACAACAAGACATGCTTCAAACTTTTAAGAGCATGACATTGAACAATTCCTCAAACAATGTGAATGCCATCACCATTTCTTGTGTTACTTGTGGAGGTCCCCACTCTTATGAACAATGTGATAAGGTGCAAGGGTATCAAGGGGAATGCTATGCTTACCAAGAGGAACACCGTGAACACTTTAAGCCTAACATAAATCCAAATAACCTTTCTTACAAATCCCAAAATTACCTTACTCCACCCGGCTTCCCACCCCAACCACCCACCCAAATTCCACAAAATCCTCCTCAAATTTTAGCAAGGAATCAAGGGCAAAGACAACCATACCAAGGAAATAATTACAAGGCACCCAATCAATTTCAACCTCAAGCTAATACCTTTTATCCACCACAACAAGGATTTAATCAACCACTTCCATTTATTCCCAATCAAGCATATGCTCCAATACCAAATCAAGCTTACCCTCCAAATCAAACTCAAGGATATGGGATGCAAGAGACTCAAGAGTATGTTGACAAGAAAATGCGTGAAATTGAGAAGAGAATGAATGACCAAGTGAAACGTACAATGGAGGAACAAATCAATAGGGTTTTAGTGGCAGTAACTCAAAGACCACAAGGGGCTTTACCTTCTAACACACAAACAAACCCTAGGGCCAATGTTAATGCTATTACAACAAGGAGTGGTACAACAACAAAGGATCCTTCACCTCCTAAACCTACTATTGTTCAACCCACTTGTGCTCCTACTTGTGATAAGCCTTCTACTTCTACTCCATCTCCTCAAAGTGCTCCTATTCACTCAAACACACCTCCTCAACCACCTCATACTTCCCCTTTACCTTCCACACTTCCCAATGAAGAGGCTAACAAAGACAAATCTTCCACCACAACACCTATTCCACCTACACCCAAACCTACTCTTCCATACCCTTCAAGGTTGAAAAAGGACAAGTTAAAGAACAAAGATGACATACAAGTCTCCAATTTCTTAAGGATGTTCAAGCAACTCAATATCAACATATCCTTTGCGGAAGCTCTTGCTTATATGCCAAAGTTTGCTAAGATGTTCAAGGATTTGCTCTCAAACAAAGAAAAATTGGTTGATTTGCCCAACACATCACTTAATGAAAATTGTTCCGCGGTGTTACTTAAAACCTTACCAACAAAACTTGGAGATCCGGGGCGCTTCTTGATACCTTGTAATTTTCCCGGTGTTGAAAATTGCATGGCTTTGGCGGATTTAGGGGCAAGCATAAATCTCATGCCTTTATCGGTTTGGAAACAACTATCTCTTCCCGAGCTCACTCCCACTAGGATGACTCTTGAACTAGCCAACCGAACCATAGCTCACCCCGTAGGTATAGCGGAAGATGTGTTTGTAGGTGTGGATAAGTTTACCTTTCCGGCCGACTTTGTAGTGGTCGATTATGACATGGATCCTAGAGTGCCTTTGATTGTTGGTAGACCGTTTTTGAGAACGGGTCGTACCTTGATAGATGTGGCGGAAGGAGAATTAATTATGAGAGTAGAGGATGAGAAAGTGGTGTTTAAGTTAGGGAAAGTTTGTGATAGGAAAGAAGTTAAGGAGTCTAGACCTTGTGAGACTATTAACATTGTGGATGTACTAGATGAAGTGTGTAATGAACACTTTCATGATGCTTGTAAGAATGCTAGTGATGAGATTCCACATGTTGAAACCGTGGCCTCAATTGCTCCCTCTTTAACACCTTTTGGAGAGAGTGATTTCCTCTTGGAGGAATTTGAGTCCAACTTTCTTGGTGATGATGATTCTCCCATTAATTGGGAAGAAGATATTCTTACAATCCAAAAGTTGCTCAATGAGGACCCTATTCCTTCCCCTATTCCACAAGAGATTACCATTGAGGAACCTTCCATAGTAAAACCTTCCATAGAGAGTCCACCTCCCATTGAACTTAAGGAACTTCCATCCCACTTAGAATATGCTTTCTTAGAAGGAAAAGACCAATTACCGGTGATTATTGCTAAGGAATTGAAAGAGGATGAGAAGGAGCAACTTATTGAAGTCCTTAAGAAACATAAGAAAGCTTTAGCATGGAAAATATCCGACATAAGGGGAATTGATCCACATTTTTGTACTCACAAAATCCTTATGGAGGATGATTATAAACCCGCCATTCAAAACCAAAGGAGAGTTAACCCAAAAATTCATGAGGTTATTAAGAAAGAAGTGATTAAACTCTTAGATGCGGGTATGATTTACCCCATTTCCGACTCTCCATGGGTTAGCCCGGTTCATTGTGTTCCAAAGAAGGGTGGAATCACCGTGGTGCCTAATGAGAACAATGAGCTTATTCCCACGAGACTTGTAACCGGTTGGAGAGTTTGCATTGATTATAGAAAACTCAATGAGGCAACTAGGAAAGACCATTTTCCGCTTCCTTTTATGTATCAAATGCTTGAACGCTTAGCGGGAAATGAGTACTATTGTTTTCTTGATGGCTTTTCGGGTTATTTTCAAATACCCATTGACCCTAAGGATCAAGAAAAGACCACATTCACTTGTCCATACGGTACATTTGCTTACAAGAGGATGCCTTTTGGCCTATGTAATGCACCGGGGACGTTTCAAAGGTGCATGATGGCGATTTTCCATGACATGATAGAGCAAACCATGGAGGTTTTTATGGATGACTTTTCCGTATTTGGGAATTCCTTTAGCTCTTGTCTCACCAATCTTGAGAGAATGCTTAAGCGTTGTGAGGAAACACGTTTGGTACTTAATTGGGAGAAATGTCACTTTATGGTGAAAGAGGGGATTGTTTTAGGACACAAGATATCCAATAAGGGATTAGAAGTTGATCGAGCCAAAATTGATGTGATTGCTAAGCTTCCCCCACCCACCTCGGTTAAAGGTGTGAGGAGTTTCTTAGGTCATGCGGGTTTTTATAGGCGCTTTATACAAGATTTCTCTAAGATAGCTAGACCGATGACTCATCTCTTGGAGAAAGAGGCTCCTTTCATTTTTGACCAAGCTTGTTTAGAATCTTTTGAGACACTTAAGGAAAAATTGACAAAGGCTCCCGTTTTGGTTTCTCCAAATTGGGAATTAACTTTTGAGCTTATGTGTGACGCTAGTGATTATGCGGTGGGGGCCGTCTTAGGACAAAGAGTTAATAAGCATTTCCAACCTATACACTATGCGAGTAAAACCATGACCGGTGCACAACTTCATTACACTACCACGGAAAAAGAGTTGCTTGCTATAGTATATGCTTTTGAGAAGTTTAGACCATACCTTGTGCTTTCCAAGACCATAGTGTATACGGATCATTCCGCTCTCAAATATCTTATGACAAAACAAGATGCTAAGCCTAGGCTTTTGAGATGGGTTTTGTTGCTTCAAGAGTTTAAGATAGAGATTCGTGATAAAAAAGGGGCCGAGAATTTAGCGGCGGATCATTTGAGTAGACTTGAGCATCCTTTTCAAGGAGATTTCCCACATCAAGAAATCAATGAATCCTTTCCACTAGAGGAGCTCATGTCTATCTCTTCCCAAGAGGATGCCACACCTTGGTTTGCGGATATTGCAAACTATCTTGTGGGCAATGTGCTTATTGAGGGTCTTACTTACCAACAAAAGAAAAAGTTTCTTAAGGAAGTGAAGTATTACTTTTGGGATGATCCATATCTTTTTAGGCAATGTGCGGACCAAATCATTAGACGGTGTGTAGATGGGCCCGAGGCATTTAAAATCTTAGAGGCATGTCATAAAGGACCTACGGGTGGACATTTTGGGCCTAACTACACCGCCAAGAAAGTCTTTGATTCGGGTTATTATTGGCCTTCCATTTACAAGGATGCTCAAGAGATGGTGAAATTTTGTGATGTTTGTCAAAGACAAGGAAAAATTACACAACGTGATGAGATGCCACAAAATTTTATACAAGAGTGTGAGATATTTGATGTATGGGGAATAGATTTCATGGGACCTTTTCCATCCTCTAAGGGAAACAAGTATATACTTGTGGCGGTGGATTATGTGTCCAAGTGGGTGGAGGCTAAAGCCTTACCTACTAATGATGCTAGAGTGGTTGTAAAGTTCTTGAAACAATTGTTTGCTAGATTTGGTGTACCTCGGGCCATCATAAGTGATCGTGGTACGCACTTTTGTAATGATCAATTCACGAGAGTTATGAAGAAATATGGAGTGAATCATAGACTTTCTACCGCGTATCACCCTCAAACAAATGGTCAAACCGAGGTCACAAATCGTGGTTTAAAGAGGATTTTAGAGAGAACGGTGGGAGAGCATAGAGCTTCTTGGTCGGATAAGCTTGATGATGCTTTGTGGGCGTTTAGGACGGCTTTTAAGACACCAATTGGTTGTACTCCTTATAGGCTTGTCTATGGAAAAGCGTGCCACCTCCCATTTGAGTTAGAACATAAGGCATCTTGGGCTCTCAAGTGGGCTAACTTTGATTTAAACCAAGCCGGTTCACATAGGAAAGATCAAATCAATGAAATGGATGAGTTGAGAGCCAATGCCTATGAGAATTCTTTGCTATACAAGGAAAAGACTAAGAAATTGCATGATGCTAAGATCAAGAATCGTGAGTTCAAAGTTGGAGAGCCGGTTCTCCTCTTTAACTCAAGATTGAAGCTTTTTGCGGGCAAGCTTAAGTCGAGATGGTCCGGTCCATTCACTATTGCTCAAGTGTTTCCATATGGAACTCTTGAGTTGTCCCAACCCGATGGTCCAAATTTTAAAGTGAATGGTCACCGTGTTAAGCATTACTTTGGGGAGGACATTTCCGTTGAAATGATCCAAGAGATCCCCATTTTCCCCATGAATTAATTCAAGAGGGACGAGTCGAGCTAGAGACTCATTAACTCAAGCATCGTATAACTAGGTTTAGAGTGTTGTAGGTTAGCAATAAAGGCATAAATTTGGAGATAAGTGTAGGGGAGACCTTCTTTTGTCTTCATGCTTGTTTGTAGGGTTGCTCACTCATCTCATGCTTTGGAGCTTATGGAGGAGGCCCTTGTATCCGGTTCACTTTGTTACTTTCGTGATTTTTCATTGACACCTTGTGCTTAAACATGATTTCATTCATAGTAGTCCTTTCCTTAACTTGGGTTAAGCAAAGTCTATTCATTGTCATAAGTGTAGGGGAAGTTTTTATACTTCCATGCTCTTAAACATTGAGGACAATGTTTAGCTTAAGTGTAGGGGGGGTCTTCTATCGAAGTGACCTTACCTAGAACTTGTCATTGTCTTGCATGATAACATGAAAATTGAATTTTCAACATTTTTCAAATTTTTGATCTACTTTGGCCAACAAAAATATGCATTCATAATTTTTGCATCAATCGTTTTTCATTTGCATAACACATTTGCATTGTATATATTTCTTCTTTTATTTTTCATCAAAAATATATAAAAAGGAAAAAATATAATAAAACATGGTTTTAACAAGTTTAGATTTCTTTGACATATTAGGCCCGCCATGGATATTTTGACTCAACCCGAGTTTGCTTATTTTAGCACTCTCTAGCTAGTATCCTTAACCATGTAGTCCTTCATTGGTCTATTAGGCTAAGCTTCCACCAATTTCATTCTTTGAAATTTTAAATTTGTGGAGAATGGGAAATGATAGAGTTGAAGCAAGTGTAAAAGGGCTAGATAGACTTTATGGCAATTACTTGTGGCTAAACCCTTCTCTTCTTTACCTCTACTTTCTTCGCATGTATATAATTGTTAATAAATAATCAAGTACGGTATTAATTGGTTTGTAATCTCTTATGCATTTTTGGCTAATCATTCATGGTTGGTATGAGTACGTCTTAAGATTCTAAGTTAGCACGTTTTATGTGTACTAGACTTATGTCATGCTCCATATTTAGCGGGTGTTTTTCCTTTTCTTCTTTGCAAATTTTTTGGTGAGGAATAAAGAAAAATAAGAGCGGCTTATGAAAAAAAATGAGTGGCTAGAAAAAAAAGAAAAAGAAAAAAAAAATAAAAAAATAATGCAAGACTCCCAAGAGGGGCAGTGTGGTGTTAATTATAGTAACTATTGAGTTCCAATATTACCTTGACGGGTTGCGGGGATTAAATAGATTGCTCCAATCCAATATTACCTTGACGGGTTGCGGGGTTGAAGATCCAAAGTCTCAAAAAGATGCGGATGTAAATTATTGCGTGAGTTTTATTTTTCTTTCCTTAGCGAGTGTGTAGTTACTTATGAAAGCATGACATAATGATTTTACACATAAGGCGGATGACTTATTACTCTTAATACGGACTTGTATTAATTGTGAGCGGTTTTTCAAGTAATGGATGAGAAGATTACTTAGGATTAAAACCGTGCTTCCTTATTTTTGGATTTTACACTTCTTATATTTCACACATGAATAATGACAAATTTGCCCACAAGCAATTTGCTCAATTAATAACCGGTTCCACATTTAATTGTCATGAATAAGTTGATGCACTTTTTACTTGTGAATGCAATGATCCCATTTACTAGCTTGGTATGGGGAAAGTGAAACTTGAGGGTGATAAGTGTCCATGGTACCCAAGCCCTAATCCAAGTCATTGAATTCTTTATGAGTTATTTCCATCAAAACCATTTCAAGAAAAATCAAAAAGATATAGATAGAATTGTATATTGATTCATTGCATTATTAAAAGTCAAAATCATGCATCATCTAGTTTAGAGTAGTGTAGATGCATCTCATATGGCCAAGGTGGATTAATTATGAGGGAAATGTAAATTTTTAAGCCTTGAAATATAATATTGCATGAGGACATGGCAATGCTCAAGTGTAGGGGAATTTGATATGAGCTTAAACTCATATCCTTTTATCAACAAATAACCCTAAAACATGAAGCAAAATACCCATTTATCTTGTAAAAAGCAGTGTTATGTGGTATGTTTGTGTTTGTGTGATCTTATGTAGGTAAAAGGATACAATTTCAAGCAAACAAGGAAAAACCAAGCTCAAAAGGATGAAAAAAGACAAGGAAGGATCACAAGTGACAAGATTTCAAAGTTCAAGGACCTATCTTGACAAGTTATGGAAGTTGAAGGACTTAAAGTGCAAATAATGTAAAGTCAAGATTCAAGTCAAATCTGGTCAACTACAAAGTCAACTCAGTCAAAGGGCCATTTTGTTGAAGAATCAAAGTTGAAGGGTCAAAAATGTCAAAAGGATAAAGATCATAGCTTGAAAATACAATCTGCCAAGTACAAGGACCAAATCTGCCAAGATTGGAAAGTTTTTGCTAATTGAATCCATGTGAAAGGGAAAGAGCCAATAAGAAGAAAGGAAAAGTGGTACACGGATCAAGCATTAAAAGCCCACTTCCGCCGCCTCTCATTTAATACCATATCCTAACAGTGTGATCTGTGTGACATCTCCTCAACGAATAAAAGGCCGCCACGTGTCCTTCTCCTTCAAAGAAAATATTTACCAGGATCGGGATTTTTATAGAGGCCGTTTCATGAGAAGATCAAAACACCAATTTTGCTCAGTTTTGAAAGACGAATTCAACGGTGCATATTAATTAGCAAATTATCCACTCAATCAAAAACACCCAAATGTGTTCATCACCTTCAAAGTGGGATTTGCAGAATTCCTCCACGTGTCAAGCTATGATTGGCCCGAACACGTCACAAACTCCAACAGAATCTCCTTTCATGCCTATAAATACCTAGCTTGTACTTCATTTGTAGGAGTAGTTCAATTTTGTAAAAAACACCTAGTTAACTTTCCTTTCCCTTTTCCCTCATTCTACCCTAACTACTCAAGAGTTTGACAAACTCTTGAGTTAGTTAGTTAGTTTGTAGCTTGTAACTACTTTTGTAACTGAATTCAATCAATAAAATTTCAAATTCAAGTTTCCCGCCAAATTCTGTTCTTCAATTCCTGCTACTTTCCTGTTGTTGTGTGATTCCATTGTTGCTGTTAAATGTTTGTTATGATCAATCATAGATCATAACTGACATTGTTGAAGTATTGTTGCTGTTTGATCAGAATTCAGTTCTAGCCATTGTTCCTTTGAAGAATTGTAGCAGATTGATGATTCTAGAGGATTGTAGCTGTTTTGTTGGTTGATATTTGTTGAATACTAGTGATAGGTGGTGGTATCACTAGTACAAGAGAGCTCAGCGCTCCTCTTCTACCCAAAGGATATCTTCACTAGGTTTTAAAGTTTCTCAATTTTGGTTCCACTCAATTGTTCTTGCCATGTTACATACTTAGTGTAAAATTGATTTGAATGCATGATAAAAGGTGCTAGTTTGCTTGTGGATAGATTGTAGAACCTGTTGTAGCATAAGTGTAGTCTGTTATAGCTTCTTAGCTTAAATCTTGATCTGATTTCAAGTTTTCATAGGCTTAGCTAATCATTTTGAGTACTTGTGGTGCTTTACTCTTGTTTCATGCTTGTACACCTTGCCTTTTGACTGCTAATTTGAGATTGCTATAGCCTTTTGCTCAGTTTTAACCTGTGCTCAAAAACCTTTCACATAATTCCATATAAAGGTCATTTAGGGTGTTTGGCAACAGTGATTAGAGTAAATCTTTGTAAGACTTGTGGTGATTTAATTGTAATTAGTTGATTGTTTAGCCTGTTCTAGCCTAATATGATCTAGTGTAGCACAATTTGTTTGTTAACTTCCACTTTTAAGACCTCTAGTTCATTTTTGTGCATTAGAACTTTGTGCATCAGATTTTCCAAAATTGTATTTTCAGAACTTGTCAACTTCAAATCCTCATTGTATCTTTGTTAGTTGATCATTTGAGCTCTAATCTTTTTCTATAGCTAGACCAACATCTGTAGTTTCAGTGTCTAGGAGGAATTTCTACAGTCTTCATAAATAAGCCAGTAATCAGCTTTTTAGCTTAGCTTAAGCTAATTCATTTTTCTGTGATGTTTTGAACCACTGTTTTTCTTTATCTTCATTTCTACTTCATAAAAGTCTTAATTTTCTTTCACAAAAACGTTTCATTAGTGTTGAATATGAGATTCTGAAAATTTGAACTTTTTCCAAAAATCGGTCAACGTTTGGTCAACATAAGCTCATTTTAGCTTATTTCGGATATCTAGCTTATTACTGGATGAAATTGGTTCTAATTTGATTTCCCCTTCTTTAAATCAAGTGCTTAATCAGTTTTGATAATAAAATCAAGTTGTGGATGTTTGGATTAGGCTGTAGCTTATTTTGAGCTTATTGATAAGCACTCAATTGCTTAATTTTGGCTTTTAGCTAAAATCCTTGAATACACGTTTCTTAAATTGGATTTGAAGTTGTTTGCAATTTGTTTCACTTGATTTGGTTAGGAAATAAGCTCAGTCTAGCTTATTTTGTGTTAAGCCCGTTTTTAGTTAAAAACTTCTCAAAAATTGCACTTAGGTCCTTTAAAGTTTAGACAGTTTTAATCTTGGTTTTAACTTCCTAATTTTCTGAATTTTGCAAAAGTTAGTCCTTTACTTTGAAAAGTAGTTAATATCAGTTTGTTAGTTTGTTGATTAGTTACAATTTTGGTTAGGTTGTTATTAATTTTGCATAGTTAGTCCCTCTAGTTAATTGTTTTACATTTTTAGTCCCTAAAGTTGTTAGAATTTAATTTTCAAGCATTTAATTTTCCTAGAATTTACATTTTCAGTCCTTGTAGTTTTATATTTTGCACTTTTAATTTTGTTTGAATAAAAACTTGGTATTTGCAACTTGTTTTACATATACGTAGTTTAATATTTTTCATTTTTAAATAGCTTTGTTTGAATTAGCAATAGAATATCCAAAAATCGTAACCAACCAAGAACAATTAAAAACAAGAGATTGTTAGGCCTTTCAATTTGTCAAGAGTCGAGAAAACGAACTTCACTATAAAACACGTATTACCGATCGTTCATTACGATCCCAAGTTGCGATCGTGGGCTGCGATAGCTCGCTGCGATCAAAGGTTGCGATCGATTGATGCGATCGTTGGTTGCGATCCATATTATGATCCGAACTACGATCGCGTGCTGCGATCGTAGGGTGCGATCCGTGTTGCGATCTGACTATTGTTCTTTGTTTATTTTACTTAGTTATTTTTTGAAGTATATTTCCTTCCCACCATTTTTGTCTAAGTTTAGTTTCAAAGTGTCTTGTCTTATTTTATCTTTAATTTACCCTTTTATTAAGTCTTAAATTGTTTAATCCCATTATATTTGTTATTTGTCTTAACTCATTTTAGTAGATGTAGATAATCAAGCTCCCCTTTTTGTGACCAATTATAATAATTTCACCCTAAACCGTGATCAATTCGAATTGAATCGAGTACGAACAACACATACAAAAACAGTAAATCACCTAAATAAACAGAAAATAAAAGTGAAATAACTAAAATACCCCTATTAGGCCCCCAAATGGGCTAAAAACAAAAACAGTCCAAGTTATTGGGCTTTTTGACCCAATAAAATCCAACTCAACCAAAAAGCTGAAAATCACCAGTCTAGCTTAAAATTCAACTCTAAACAGAAAAGTCTGAAGGCCCAAAAGTTGAATATGAGCTTATCACAACTTAAATGAACAACAGCTTATTCTTAATTGGCTTTTTGGCCCATTAAGCTATAAGCCAATTCCATAAGCTATAATTTGACACACAACCTTCTTTTGAGATGCCTAAGAGATCTGTGAAAAGAAAATTTGAAAAAGCACAACCAATAAGCCAAAAATAAGCCAAGTACAAAATCACTAAACGACAAAATAGTCAACTTAGAGTTTTAGACCACCTCAGACCTTGATTTAACTTGCAAAAGACTCTAAATTACTTAAATAAGCCAAATCAATTAAGAAAAGTTCAATAAGCTAAGCCAAGTAAGCTGAATGAATTGATAAGCACTTATGTAAAAGTTAAACTAGTTGGTTTTCTAGTCAAACCTTAAAGTCAACCACCCAAATGCTCTAGAATGACCAAATGGGTCAAATGATGAGCACCTATTACCAATTTGAAGTTGTTTCACGTTTTAATAAGCTAGAACAGCTTATTGATAAGCTAAACCAAAAATAACACTAGCAGTAGGAACAAGTAGTGGGAAAGGAGTTCCCACTGCTGATGAACATGTTACTTTAAGCTTGATTTCAAGCTTTGTTTATGGATGTTTTTTGGAAACAAAGGCACCCCAATAAGCTTTGGCTTAGTGGGAGTCAATAACAACACAAAAATCACAAATCCAATCACAAGAAGCCACTCAACCAATCAAATCAAATAGCATGCAGACAAGAACATTTGCTGATATAATTGACCAAAAGCTGAAATTCAATAAGCTCTAAAATTCTCAGTAAGCCACCAAACTATAAAACCAGATATTGCAGAGTTAAACAACCAATAAAACAATAAGCATGCCAAATTTCAGACCCTAAATCATTCAAACAAGCATACAATCTTATCTGATGTGTTTGACTGCATTTTATGTTCAAAATTCTAGCAACCTACGTTTTTTAGTTCTAGTTTGTTTTAGACTTAAGCAACACCTAAAACACCTTCTAAACCAAAAAATAAACACCTACCAACATAAAAAAACCAAGCTCTAAGGCCCTAAGGCCCTTAAACTAGCAGAACCAAACAACCCTTAATCCAACTGATTTCAAAGTACCCTTTTTGATTTTAACCAACAAGCATGCAATATTATGACTGATATAAGTTCCCTACAACCCATGTGACTGATTCAAGCACAAAGAACACAATCTTCAAGCATAGAACTCTAAATCACATAGCATACAAAAGTAAAACAGGAAAATAAAGGATGAAGGGTTCAAACCTCCAAGATGTACATTCACACCTTAGAATCAAGAGCGTAGGTGCTAGCTAAACAAGCACCAGCTTCCTTGTACCTGCTAAGATCAACAAACACAAGGATGAACAAAATACAATCAAACACTGATTTTTGAAAACAAGGGTTTTATAACTCAAAATCCTTTCCTCAAAACTGAACAAACAGATAATGGAACTCAGTCTTAGCTAATCAAACACCAAACTTCTATAAAAACATAAAAGGAATTACAATTTTCTTAAAATACCAACTTTATACTTATAAAAAGGAATTACAAAGATTTTAGCTAAAATCTGGAACAAAGGGCTACTTACAAGTTGAGGCTCCTTATACAGGCTACAATAGATGATTCTAGAATGGAAAAATACATGAAACCCTAGCTATGAAATCTCAGATATGCCCTTGAGTCTTCTAGACGAGTTTGATATTTGTGAGCTGTCCAAATGAATCCTAGACGTTCATATTTGCTTTGGGGCCAAGTAAGGAGTGTAGAACGTTGATCTTGCCATGTGGCTTTGCTTGGAGAGGAGGGTGTCACATGATTGGTGCAGGGCAGGTATGGGTGGGGTCCTTGAGTGAGTGGGTGTGTGAGTTTAAGCGTGGGATGTGTTTGTGTGAGTGTCAATCAAACGTGGGAAGTTCTAATTTTGATTTACCCTTTGTTATGTAAAAGGTAAAACTAGGTTTCATAGGGTGAATAGTAACTCTATTTGATCCGAAATCAGTGGAGGAAAGGTGTTTGGCACGTGTTATGGCTTTTTAAACTTTGAGAATGGCAATAGTAGCCCTTATGTTTTGGCAGAAGTGGTAATACTTGTTTTTCAGCCTTGTAACTTGGATTCCTTTGTTATAAAACTTTCATTCTTCATAGTTTGGCCACGAAAACTTTATAAAAAGGGATTTAGGGCTTATCTAACTTTGGCATAATTACAATATCAGTCCTTTGTGTTTTAAATCATAAACCAAGGACCAAATGTGTAATATTTTTTAACTTTAAGGATCTTCATTGTAAGTTTGACTTCATGAGGGACCTTTGTTGACAATTAAGATTTGTTGAGGGACTAAATTTACAAATCTTCAAAGATGAAGGACCTTTCTGTCATTTTGACAAACTTAAGGGACCAAACTTGTAATTATAAATGTACAAGGGTATTAAGTGTCAATTCTTCATAAATGAGGGATCATTATTGTATATCTTCAAGTCTTCAAGGGTTTATCTTTGAGAAATCCATAACTAGAGCCCGGTTCATTGTGCGGCTTCGTTTCTCGTGTTCGTTTTTCCTTGTTTCTTGTGATCTTTTGTCTTTTTCATGATATCCATACCTAAAATACACAAGTAAATAAACACAAGCATATATATGATATTTCGTTGACATTTTATGCATTTAAAGCCCGAAAAAAACGATGAGATCATGTATAAATGCCATCTCATCACAAGGATTTTCCGATCATGAGGGTTTTCAAAATAATGATAATTTTCAAGGCTATAATCAAGAAAATCAAGAAACCTTTCATAATCAAGGATTTTCAAATAATGAAGGCTTTTACAATGATGAAATTTTTCAATGCTATAATCAAGATACTTTTCAAAATCAAGGATTTTTACATTATGAGGGTTTTCAAAATGAAGGGAATTTTCAAGGTTATAATTATGAGAACTTTCATAATCAAGACTCTTTGCAAACCTATAATCCACCTAATTATGGAAATCCACCTCCACCCTATTCTTCGACTTATTCATGTGAGTTTTGTGGAAACGCACCCCATTATGGTTATGATTGTCGACCGAGGGATCCGCCATCCTATGCCCCTAATATTTTCAATAAGTTTTATTCTTTACTTGAGGAAGCACAAAAGAACACCAAAAAACTTATGAAATATTATCGCATAAAAACCCTGAGCCTTGAGGAAATAGAAAAAGGAGAATTTGCGGATAGTGAGAGAGATAGTATATGTTCTTGATGAGGCAAGGAGGAAACTATCTAATAAAGATGAAATTTGTGAAGCATTGAACATTAAATATCATCAACTTCAGCAAAATTTACGTACTTTGCTCTTAGAGAAAGACAAAAGAGAAGAAGATGAATGCATAAAAGACGAATATCTTGCTACTCGTAGGCCTTATCCATTCTTCTATTACGATGATGACGAACCTTCGATTTGTATGACACTTAATGATAACACATCTTCATCACTTTTACCTCACACGAAACCTAACAACTCTTTAACCATGGGGGACGAGCCTCTTAGCACTAATACAAACAC
This sequence comes from Glebionis coronaria, assembly GCA_025667525.1. Lineage (NCBI taxonomy): Eukaryota > Viridiplantae > Streptophyta > Magnoliopsida > Asterales > Asteraceae > Glebionis > Glebionis coronaria. Next base: position 360,538,525 of record CM046881.1, read on the forward strand.
CGATTCGGATGAATTAACCACTTCTAGTGTTGAGAACCTTATCCTAATCCAAAATGAGCTTGAGGATGCTTCCAATGAACCATGTGACGAGTTTTGTATTGATACCTCTTCTCCTCATGATCACATTGAGATCTCATCCCATGTTGACCTTCATGCTACTACTACTGATTTTGGTGATTTCGATCTTGATGAATTCTTTAGAGAAAGGGATCATGATATTGAGGAAGAGTTTTTGCAAGACTTGCCACAAATGGAGGATGATGATTATGATTCTAGTGAAGCATCTTATGATATATCATCCGATGACTTTTCATGTCAAGATGACCTTCCTAATTTGGATGAAGATGTTACTCCTATAGAAGAAGTGGAAGATGTTCATATTCGTGAGGTTTTATCAAACGTTTATCTTCTTATCTCCTCCATTGAAGCATTGAATGAAAACCATAATGATGAGTCCATAGAAGAAGAACCTTTCATTGATATTTCTTCACCGGTTTTTGAGGTTGCACCTATTGACTTTCATGATCATATCATCCCTTTGAGTTATTCTCTTATTAATACACCTTTTGAGCTTTATATTCCCACCCTTCCACCCTTGTAGTTGGTTATTGATGAAGATCATATACTCTTAGAGATTGATCATTTTTCCCATAAGGCACCTCTAGAACCCAAAACCTTTGATATGGATTCTCTTATGGTAATTGATGCCACCATAGAGGCTTATCTTGCTAATACTGATTTAGAGGTCGATGATAGTGTTTCTAATTTGGAAGAGGAGGTTCGTCTTATTACAACATTGCTTTTTGGGACCATAGAGCCTACACCTCCACCACAAGACACTATTAATTTTGATCCTCCTTTCACCATGTCTTCTATGGAAGATTCCCCACCTTTTGATGATGATGAGGAGCACCGCATGGATATACTTGTTATGAATGTTTTGATTCCTACACCTTCATTATCCCATGATGCTTTGATATCTAAGAGGGAATCTTAAATGGTTGATACGATTTCATCTTCTTATTTTCCTATGAAGGGAAAGGTTTTTGATCATGGGATCCGTATGTTTGGGAAATATTGGTTTTTAATACATAAATTTTGACACCCCGTATAAAAATTCAAGTTCAAGTCTCGATATCTTAACGAATTGATTCCCGGCTTATAGTACGACTCAGTTGAATTTGGTGAAACAAATATTTTTGGTTGTTTTTAAATTAAATGTGCAAAGACGTAAAAGTAAATAACGTTAAAATAAAGTGCGTTAAAATAAAGAGCGTGAAAATAAATCTAAGTCTAATTAAAAGAATGGTGCAATATTTAAAAGAATTAAAAATGGACCAAAAATTAAAGCGTGACGAGAATTAAAAATGGACAAAGTATAAAAATATAAGCTAAAAATTAAACAAGACAAGTATGAAGAAAATAAACCCATATCAGAATGTATTCCGATCTTACCTTGATCGGAATGTTACTTAACAGCCTGATCGGAATAAACAAGGAACCCAGGTCGGAATGCCTAACGCACCTCGATCGGAATGTTGAATGAACCACCAATCGGAATCCTGTCACTAATCCAAATCGGAATGCCAAAAATTCACACTGATCGAAATACCAAAGCCTCCTCGTCGGAATGTTATTAGAACTCAAATCGGAAAGCTGTCACTCTTGCTGATCGGAATACCAACACAATCCAACCGATCGGAATATCAAACACTTTCCAATCGGAAAGTTATAAACCCTTTTCTGACCAAGCAAGGAACGCTGGTCGGAATATGTAAACCCCTTTCCGATTGTAAAATCGGAATACAGTAAAGAATACCAAAAATAAGCTAGAAAAATAAGCTATAATCCTAATAAGCACAAGACGAAATTTCTAAAGCAAACCGATTAAGAAAAAGCTAATAAACAGAAATTTAAAGACTTTTAAACCACGAAATGAAAAAGCTTTACGAAAAACAACTTTTTATACGAAAATAACTATTGTAAAAACTTAATAAACTTGAAAATAAACAAAATAAGCTATGAAAATAAATGGTTTAAAACAATCAAAAGCATAAAAATGAAATCTTTAAACAAATAAACGAGACAAAAAGCATATAAATGAAAGATTAAAGAAAGGTAGAATGAGATCAACAAGATAAAGTAAAGGTGCGAGAATTAAAAGAAAAACTTACTTAAAATTAAATGGTAAATAAGGTGCAAGACATGTAATTAAAGGTGCAAGTAAATAAAGGTGCATAAAAGTAAAGGTGGAAGAACTAATTGTCACGATTAGTCAACAAAGACAAATGAATGAAAATGGGGTGTATTTATAGGAGATTAGGAGGGTGGTTAGAGGAAGCTTCCTCCCCTCCTTCCTTTCTTCTTAATTGCGCCATCAAGTCCTTCCTTCTTAATCTCTTTGTTAATCTTGGACTTTGATGACTTTTGGCTCGGGATTTCTTTGGACTCGTCTTTTAATTCTTCGATAATTAAGACTTGAGTTCCTCGGCTTTTGATAAACTTCCATCTTTTGACTTTTTCTTCGATAAATCTTCAGAATTGGTCTTGGACTTCCGTTCTTTTTGCACTCTTGACTTCTTGACTTCGTCTTTCGTCTTTTTCTTCAATAAAAGTCCGTAAATGCCCGTGAATGCCCGTGTTTTCTCCACTTTTCACCTTTTCGTCCTAAATCACAACACAAACACAAACCACGCATAATTCCGACATAAAAGACATAAAATACACGTTTTGGCTCGGTTATTATTGTAATTAAGTGGTAGAAAAGATGGGTGTTTTCACACCTATCAAATCCCCTACACTTGTCCATTGCAATGTCCTCATGCAATACATTAGTTACAAAGCAAGTTTACATTTTTCATCATAATCAATCCACGTTGGCCTTTATTAAAGAGATAGAAAACTATAAACATTAAAAGTAAAGAAATTAAAAAGCATACCTTGGGTTTTGGAAATGTCATGAATAATCATCATCCTCAAGTTTTCACTTTCTCCAAACCAAGCTTAAAAACGAGATCATTGTTATTATAAGTTAGTAAACTAACACGAACTCATGTGGGCCAATTACTCACTTAGACTCCCTTATTCCTAGGTGTATCTCTTATATTTTATTGTTGTCTTGAATGATCACGAGGATGCATTTTTGACTTATTTCGATAGTTATTTAGTCCGAAAATAAAGTGAACGATTTAATCAATAGTTAGCTAAAGGACAAAATCTTTTAAAACTGCTTCTCGGGACCTTATAAAGTTCATATCTTGGCATAACTCCCTTCGCGATTTGAGACCTTTCTCGGACCGATATTTGGCAGCGACTTCATACTTCAAACCTTGAGAGACGTTCATGAAATAATGACCTTCTCTTCATATAGGAATTTCTTCACTTGAAGTTTTGAGAGATTCATACTTGGACCACGACTTCTTCATTTTCTCCAATCTTCATTTTTTCTCCAATCTTTATCTTGGACCACGACTCATACCTTGTTAGGGTCTTTTCGGATACACTTCTCCATGACTTTTGGGGAGAATTTGCTTTTCGTCGTGTGTCTCGATCCTTCATATTGATTTTTGATAAATGATTCTTCACATCACTTTGGATCTTTAGCAACAAAATATAGCCCTCATGCCTTGTTAGGGCCTTTTCGGACTCGCCAATCTTCGCGTCCCACTTCAATAAGTTATGCCTTGGCTATGAACTCTAATCCATACCGATCAACTTTTAAACGATCTTGGGCTAGAAGCTAAGTAACTTTTCAAATCGTACAACCTTATTTATTAGCAGATAAATTATTTAGCAAGCGATGGGAGAATAGGCTCATAATTAACTCACATAAATTCACGAAAGAATACCGGACTTATAATTGACTCTATCATCTCTCGTTCTCCACAGTTTAAAATCTCAAGTAATGAGACTCGTGGATGCTTAGCCTATTAAATCAAAGTTTTGGGTTTTCGAGTCGTCTATAGGATCTTTGCAAATTCTTAGACTTTTTCAAGTTTCAAAATCGCCTTTTAAAGTTCCCTTGATAAACGACTCTCTAGGATCAATTATAGGAACTTGCGAAAAGTTCTTGTTCTTAACCCGTGAGAGTTAAGACTTTCGCGTTTTATAGCTCCCTATATAAAAGCCTAGCAAAACTTGACTTAAACACGTTAAGGATACTAGCTAGAGTAACTTAGATAAGTAAACTCGTGTTGAGTCAAAAGATTCACAACGTTTGAAAATTAAAACCACTTTATTAAACATCTATTCTAGCAAAGAAGGAAAAATAACTATGCAAAGGGCAAAACTAATAGGCCAAAATAGATCAAAAATTTTGAAAAATGTCAAAAAATTGATTTTCCGGTTAAAATGAGGACAAATACAAGGAAAAGACCACTTAACTTCGATAGAAGTCCCCCCCTACACTTAATATAAACATTGTCCTCAATGTTTAAGCATATGGGAGTAAACTCCCCTACACTTAGGACATTGTGCACTTTGTTTAAATCTCGCTAAAGGAAAGGACAACTAAAGAGATTCCTATTTTAATATTTAAGAAAATATAAAATAGTGAATCGAAACAGGTCGTCAAGAATCATCAAGAGTGGATCATTGAAGCTCGAATCCCTGATTAGCCTCCCCTACACTTATGATAAAGAAAGCGAAAAGATAGATGCATGGGTTGCCTCCCAAGAAGCGCTTGATTTTTGTTAACCGAGTCATTAGCCTGACTCGACCTTGATCATCAACGGAAGAAGCATGAAACATATCCACCAGGATCAAAGACATAGTTTTCGTCCATCAATAAGCACAAGCTTAAGGCGAACAAGGCAAGCCAAAGAAGAGTAGGCAAGGTTCCCTTAAGCAGCGATGGAGCACGGTGGAAGTAGAGATGAAGTGGTGCAAGCATGTCTTCAATAATTCCAAAGATGTTTCATTTTATTTCATCAGGTGGATACTGAGATGGCTTAAAGATTTTAATACCGGGGTCGAACACCTTTTCCTTTAGGGGAAAATAGCACTCAGGCTCAGCAGAGTGTGAAGAAGATCCGCGAAGAAGCACAACCTCGTCCTCAGAAGGGGGACAAAGAGGTGTTAAATCATATGTGCTGCGGATGTTGGTGTCGACCGGTTTCTTCTCCTTTGAAAGAATGTTCTTCAAATCCAAAGTAGGATCGAGACGATAATCTTCAAAATCATAAGGAGGAGCATCACTCTCATGAGGGAAGTATGTGTTGAGAAACATAGAGAAGTCTTCCTCGAATGAGTAATCGTCCAAAGTAGGATCGAGTGATGGCGGAGGATCTTCATCAAATGTAGGTGCAATGTCATCAGTAGAAGAATCGCTCGAAAGAGTATCGGCATCCTCAAAATCATCAAAGGTGGGCATGTCCGGATACTCAGAAGTAAGGTCATCATAATCATCCGAGTCTGAGCTAGAATCATCATCATAAGCATCAAAGACCGGTGGAGAATCATAAATGGGAGAAGCTTCCAAAGTAGGGAGAGAATCATCCACATCATTATGAAAAAGTGGATTATCATTGCAAGACTCGAATAGAGGATTGTTGTAGACAACAAAGTCAGCATGCACATTAATCATATGTACTGATTCTCTGCCTCCAAAGGATTTGCCTGTAAGCTTCCCCATTTTGAAAACTTGTGCATCATCCCCGACTCATAAGATTAACTCACCTTCGGCCACATCCACTAAAGCTCGTCCGGTTCTCAAGAATGGGCGACCAAGTATTAAAGGAATACGAGGGTCCATTTCGTAATCAACAACCACAAAGTCAACCGGGAAAGTAAATGTGCCAACTTTAATAAACACGTCTTCGGCTATACCAATGGGGTAAGCGAGAGTGCGATTTGCAAGTTCAAGAGTCATCTTTGTTGGAGTGAGGTCGGGTAATGATAGTGTTTTCCAAACACTCAATGGCATCAAATTAATACTAGCCCCGAGATCATCAAGGGCAGTGAATTCTTCAGTTTTGTTGAACACGCAAGGCAACACAAAACGACCGGGATCTCCAAGCTTTTCTGGCAGTTCTTTAAGAATAACTGCAGAGCAGTTTTCATTTAAGCGTGTGTTGGTGAGTTCAATCAGCTTCTCCTTCTTGTTAAGCAATTCCTTAAATGCTTTAACAAATTTGGGCATGTGGACAAGTGCTTCAAGAAAGCTAATGTTGAAGTTCATTTGAGAAATCATCTTCTCATAGCGTGTCACTTAGGAGTCCTCCTTGGTTAGTATTTTGGTCTTGCCTAAACGAGAAGGATATGGGATATTGGGTTTGGGTGGTGAAGGTGCAGGTGTAGGTAAAGGTTGAGATGTTGAAGGGTCATTCGTGGGAACTTCATCACCTCGAGGCGGAGACGGTAATGGTGCACTAATACTAGGTGTAGGAGGAGTAGGGACACATGGTGGTGGAGGAGGTGTAGATGATAGGGGTGGGATTGGTGGTCCTACTATGGTGACTCCACTACGAGTAGTAATAGCACTCACATTGGCTCGCGGATTAGGGACGGTGTTTGAAGGTAGAGAACTCGAAGAAGAAGGTTGAGCGGCGGGCAAGAAACTAGCAAGCATATTCTTCAAATCATTGGTTTGATTGCTGAAGGAGGATTGAATATTATCTCGAAGCTCGGATCTTATCTCATGTCCTTGCTTGGTAATATCTCCTTTAAGATTGATAATTTGGCTCTGTAAATTCTTGATTTGCTCACCTTGGGTTCTCATGATGGCCTCAACATCTGGATTACTGGGTGGGGTTTTTTGGGCGGGTGGGTGATAAGGATTAGAAGCTCTTGGTGGGATTTGGTTGCTTCTATTGTAGTTGTTGGCGGGGTTTTGGTTTTGAGGAGAAAAATCGGGTGAAAGGTAATTGTTTGATCGGTAACTCAGCAGATTTCTATCCCCTTGAGGTCGAGCTTGGTAATTTTCCGGTGAATAATTACCATAAGCTGCATACACATTTTCCGGATTTCCTTGTGTCGAAGGACAATCGGTGTATGGGTGCGGACCGCCGCATGTTTCACAAGGAGTAGCAACAGCTGTAACTTGTTGTTGTTGTTCGTTTGAAGCCAAGAGTTGCATACTTCTGCTCATTTCAGTCAGCACACGGGTGAGTTCGGTCATATCAGGGTTTGCTGAAGTGGAGGAAACATTGACTCTCGGATTGTTCCTTGAAGAAGCATAGGAATCCCAGTTTTTGTGGTGAGTAGTCATGTTTTCAATAAGCTCTCTACACTCCTCGGGTCTCCTTTTCATGAATGTGCCACCGGCGGCTGCATTAATCGTATCACGATCACGAAAAGTCAATCCGTTGTAGAAAGTATCTATTAAGGTCACAGGGAGCATGTTGTGGTTTGGACAACGATCAATCAAGACATTATATCTCTCCCAAGCATCAAAAAGAGATTCATCGGGATCTTGCATGAAACCGTTGATTTGATTGCGAAGGCTCGTGACCATGGATGGTGGAAAGTAGCGCGACAAAAAGCGTTGAGTCATGTCATCCCAAGTATGAATAGAATTCTTTGGGAGACGATCAAACCATTTCTCGGCATGATGTAATAAAGTATGTGGAAAGAGTTGTAGGCGAAGTTCATCCATTGTGGCACCAGCCAACTTCATGCTTTGGGTGATTGTAATGAACTTGTCGAGGTGTTTGTTGGCATCATCATCAGGCAATCCACGGAATGGGTTAGTTTGCACTTGCTGAATCATGTGGTGCTTCAACGAAAACTCTGGAGCGTTGATTTGCATCGGCGCAATCGGTCCTCCTCGTCCAAACATGGTAGGTTGACAAAGCTCCTCCATGGTCCGAAGATCGGGCTGTGGAAGAACATTGTTGTTATTATTGAGGTGCGGTGGATTATTGTTGTTTACACCAGACATAGCTAAATCTTCTTGAGTCTCGGGCTCTTGATAATTAGAAGATCTAGTACGCATACACCTGAAAATGCAAAAGAAAAAGAAACCAAACACAAAGACAATATATATACACAATAAAGATAAAATCTTTTTGGATTTTTTTAAATTTTTAATTTTTATGGATTTTTAACAATTTTTATGATTTTTTGAATTTTTTATGCAAGAAAATAACGCTCACAAGTGAACGGATCCCAAAAAGCAACGCGTCTCTCACAGAAAACCGTTAATCTTTACGAAAAGAGCCGGCAGCGGCGCCATTTAATACATAAATTTTGACACCCCGTATAAAAATTAAAGTTCAAGTCTCGATATCTTAACGAATTGATTCCCGGCTTATAGTACGACTCAGTTGAATTTGGTGAAACAAATATTTTTGGTTGTTTTTAAATTAAATGTGCAAAGACGTAAAAGTAAATAACGTTAAAATAAAGTGCGTTAAAATAAAGAGCGTGAAAATAAATCTAAGTCTAATTAAAAGAATGGTGCAATATTTAAAAGAATTAAAAATGGACCAAAAATTAAAGCGTGACGAGAATTAAAAATTGACAAAGTATAAAAATATAAGCTAAAAATTAAACAAGACAAGTATGAAGAAAATAAACCCAGATCGGAATGTATTCCGATCTTACCTTGATCGGAATGTTACTTAACAGCCTGATCGGAATAAATAAGGAACCCAGGTCGGAATGCCTAACGCACCTCGATCGGAATGTTGAATGAACCACCAATCGGAATCCTGTCACTAATCCAAATCGGAATGCCCAAAATTCACACTGATCGGAATACCAAAGCCTCCTCGTCAGAATGTTATTAGAACTCAAATCGGAAAGCTGTCACTCTTGCTGATCGGAATACCAACACAATCCAACAGATCAGAATATCAAACACTTTCCAATCGGAAAGTTATAAACCCTTTTCCGACCAAGCAAGGAACGCTGGTCGGAATATGTAAACCCCTTTCCGATTGTAAAATCGGAATACAGTAAAGAATACCAAAAATAAGCTAGAAAAATAAGCTATAATCCTAATAAGCAAAAGACGAAATTTCTAAAGCAAACCGATTAAGAAAAAGCTAATAAACAGAAATTTAAAGACTTTTAAACCACGAAATGAAAAAGCTTTACGAAAAACAACTTTTTATACGAAAATAACTATTGTAAAAACTTAATAAACTTGAAAATAAACAAAATAAGCTATGAAAATAAATGGTTTAAAACAATCAAAAGCATAAAAATGAAATCTTTAAACAAATAAACGAGACAAAAAGCATATAAATGAAAGATTAAAGAAAGGTAGAATGAGATCAACAAGATAAAGTAAAGGTGCGAGAATTAAAAGAAAAACTTACTTGAAATTAAATGGTAAATAAGGTGCAAGACATGTAATTAAAGGTGCAAGTAAATAAAGGTGCATAAAAGTAAAGGTGGAAGAACTAATTGTCACGATTAGTCAACAAAGACAAATGAATGAAAATGGGGTGTATTTATAGGAGATTAGGAGGGTGGTTAGAGGAAGCTTCCTCCCCTCCTTCCTTTCTTCTTAATTGCGCCATCAAGTCCTTCCTTCTTAATCTCTTTGTTAATCTTGGACTTTGATGACTTTTGGCTCGGGATTTCTTTGGACTCGTCTTTTAATTCTTCGATAATTAAGACTTGAGTTCCTCGGCTTTTGATAAACTTCCGTCTTTTGAATTTTTCTTCGATAAATCTTCAGAATTGGTCTTGGACTTCCGTTCTTTTTGCACTCTTGACTTCTTGACTTCGTCTTTCGTCTTTTTCTTCAATAAAAGTCCGTAAATGCCCGTGAATGCTCGTGTTTTCTCCACTTTTCACCTTTTCGTCCTAAATCACAACACAAACACAAACCACGCATAATTCCGACATAAAAGACATAAAATACACGTTTTGGCTCGGTTATTATTGTAATTAAGTGGTAGAAAAGATAGGTGTTTTGACACCTATCAGTTTTCATCTACTCCACTTAAGAGTGTGATTTCGATTGCTATGGCCTTCTTATATGAGCTTAATTGTTGATACTACCTACTTTGGAATTGTTTACATGTAGAGATGTAAATTATTTATTTGATCTTGGGGTGCTTCCTATTTAAGAGATTTTGTATGTTGGACAAACTTGAGACACGTGGGACCGTTCCATTTATCGAGGCGGATATTGTAAATCTTATAGTAAATTGCAACGTGCTAAGTTTGAGTGTATCATGTGAGACGTGCTTCAAAGTGGATTTCCTTTATTCTCCATGATGGTTTCCCCAAGGACAACCTAATTCGGGACCGAGTCGAGCTAGAGACTTAGGGTTAAAAAAATCAAGCATTGAATAACTAGGTTAGAAAATGTAGAGTAGATCTAAATAGGTTAGGTTTAACAAGAGGGTGTTATAGTAGAGTTGAAGTGTAGGGGTGGCCTTTATTCGTCTTTTGGTGTTTGTTTCAAGGGTTTCTCTCTCTCATTTCATTCATGGAGCTTATGGAGGAGGCCCATGTATCCGGTTCACATTGATTAGTTTTTGTTATCGTGATATTCAAAACCTTTCTTAAAATGAATTCACTTTAGTTGTCTTTCCTTAGCTCGAGTTAAACAATGTACGCAATGTCATAAGTATAGGGGAGTTTACTCCAATACTCTTAAACATTGAGGACAATGTTTATCTTAAGTGTCGGGGAGACTTCTATCGAAGTGACCTTACCTAGACCATTGCCTTGACTTCATGATAATTGGGAAAATTAATTTTTCAAACATTTTTCAAATTTTTGATCTACTTTAGCCACCAAAAATATGCATTCATAATTTTTGCATATATTAATTTTCATTTGCATAACACATTTGCATTGTATATATTTATTCTTTTATTTTTCATCAAAAATATATAAAAAAGAAAAAATATAATAAAGGATATGGTTTAACAAATTTAGGAGTCTTTAACATATTAGGCCCGCCATGGATACTTTGACTCAACCTGAGTTTGCTTATCTAAGCATTCTCTAGCTAGTATCCTTAACCATGTAGACCTTTATTGGTTTATTAGGCTAAGCATCCACTAGTCTCATTATATGAGATTTTAAATTGTGGAGAACAAGAGATGATAGAGTTTGAAGTAAGTGTTAAGGGCTAGATAAACCTCATATAAATTAATTTTGGCTTTTATATCCTCTTTCGTAACCTTTACTTTCTTGTCAACGCATGTATATATGTTAATAAATAATCAAGAACGGTTTTAATCAGTTTTTAGTCTCTTATGCATTTGTGACTAATCATTCGTGGTTGGTATAAGTACGTCTTAAGATTCTAAGTTAGAATGTTTTATGTGTACTAGACTTATGTCATGTTTAATACTTAACGGGTGTTTTTCCTTTTATTCTTTTCAATTTTCTTTGTGAGGAATAAAGAAAAATAAGAGCGACTTATAAAAAAATGAGTGGCTAGAAAAAAAAGGAAAAAGAAAAAGAAAAAAATAATAATTATACAAGACTCCTAAGAGGGGCAGTGAAGTGTTAATTATAGTAGCTATTGAATTCCAATATTACTCTCACAAGGGTTGCGGGAATTTGAAAGTCGCTCCAATATTACCTTGACGGGTTGCGGGATTGAAGATCTAAAGTCCCAAAAAGGCGGCGGATATAAATTATTGCGTGAATTTTATTTTTCTTTTCTTAGCGAGTGTGTAGCTACTTATTAATGCATGACATAAGGATCTTAAACATAAGGCGAATGAATTATTATTTTGAGTCAGACTTATATCAATTGTGGGCAGTTTTTCAAGTAATGGATAAGATGGTTACTTAGGATTAAGACCGTGCTTCCTTATTTTGAGATTTTACACTTCTTTTAATTCACGCTTTAAATAATGACAAATTTGCCTAAAATCAATTTGCTCGAATAATAACCGGTCTTAGAGGCATAATAAGTGGGGGTATAATAGTACCATAATTAATCTATATGAATGAGTTGATGCACTTTCACTTATGGATGACAATGATCTTGTTTTTAAGCTTGGTATGGGGAAAGTAAAACTTGAGGATGATAAGTGTTCATGGTACCAAAGCCCTAATCAAAGTCTGTGATTTCTTTATGAGTTATTTCCATCAAAATCATTTTGATAAAATCCAAAAATATATAAATAAGATTGCTTTCTTTGCATTGCATTGTAAATATTCAAAATTATTCATCATGTAGCATAATATAGTATATTAACTCATAAAATGGCCAAGGAGGATTAATTATGCGAAAAGTATACTCTAGAGCTTTGAAATACTGCATTGCATGAGGCCATGGCAATGGTCAAGTAGAGGGGAGTTGATAAGTGTGAAAACACTCATCAATTATGATCTAAAAACCACTTAAACACAACCAAATACATTATATTTCACTTTAAAATATCAGAATTACGCGTGTATTTGTGTTTTTTGTGTTTTTCAGGTAAAAAGATACATTTTGGAGCAAATACGCATTTTCAAGGGATTTATATGACAAAAGCCGAAGAAAAAGACGAAAGATGCTTCAAGGACCTTACTTTCCATAATTTCAAAGATGGAGGGCTAAAATTGTAACTTTCATAAAAATAAAGGATGAAAAAGTAATTTGCTAACAAGCTTTTAATACTTTTGATAAAAGATGAGAAAGTGAGTAATAAGTGTGAAAACACTTATCCTTTTACCACTTAATTATAATAATAACCAAGCCAAAACGTGTATTTTATGTCATAAATGTCGGAATTATGCGTGGTTTGTGTTTTTGTTGTGATTTAGGATCAAAATGTGAAAAGGGAAGAAAACACGGGCTTTCACGGGCTTTTATCGAAGATAAAGACAAAAGACGAAGTCAAAAGATCAAGAGTGCAAAAAGAACGGAAGTCCAAGGCCTATTCTGAAGATTTATCGAAGAAAAAGTCTAAAGACGAAAGTTTAATAAAGTCGAAGAACTAAAGTCTAATTAATGAAAAAGTTGCAAGACGAGTTCAAATAATCCCGAGACAAAGTCGAAAAAGTCGAAGAATTTAGAAGACGAAAACACGAGAAAAGGAAGGAAGGATCAACACTTGCTAATCTCCCTATAAATACCCTCCTAATGTCACATTAGGAGTTGTTGGCTATTTGACACATAATTCTTCCATTTAATTACTTACACTTTCTTATTGTCATTTACTTAATTGTCATTTAAATTCTTGCCTTTAATTTCAAGTAAGTTTAATTTTGTGTTATTGAATGATGAGATGGCATTTATATATGATCTCATCGTTCTTTTCGGGCTTTAAATGCATAAAATGTCATTAATATACCATATATATGCTTGAATTTGTTTACTTGTGTGTTTTAGGTATGGATATCGTGAAAAAGACAAAATATCACAAGAAACAAGGAAAAACGGACACGAGAAACGAAGCCGTACAAAGAACCGGGCCCTAGTTCATGATTTATCTAAGAAAAACCCTTTAAGACTTGAAGATGTACAAGATTGATCCTCCATTCATGAAGAAATGACACTTAAAACCCTTGTATATTCATAATTACAAGTTTGGTCCCTTAAGTTTGTCAAAATTACAAAATGGTCCTTCAACTTTGAAGAATTGGCAAGTTTAGTCACACAACAATTCAAAATTGCCAATAATGATCCCTCATGAAGTCAAAGATACAATGAAGACCTTTAAAGATCAAGAATGTCCAAGATCAGTCCTTCAAATATTTAAAAATGGCAAAAACAACCCTTGAAATACTTTTTCCAAAGTTTTAGGGCAAAAGTGTGAAATCATAAACTTTATTAACAAAGGGAATTGAGTTTTGTTGCTGAAAAACACGTTTTACCCTTTTCACCAAAACACAAGGGCTAAACATGTGCATATGAAACATTCAAACTCAAATTTGCGCCAAACACTTCTCCACTCCACCAAAACCGGATCAAAATGTTTACTATTCACCCCATGAACCCAGTTACCATCCCACTTAAATCAAAGGGTAAAAACAAATTACCCACACCCACGCTTAGTTCACACGCCCAGAAACTCATCTCATACACAAAACCCTCAATCCGACTCACCCAAGGACCCCACCATTCAAACCCGTACACCTATCACATCACACCTTAACCTCCAAGGAATGACACGTGGTCAAATCAATAGCCCACACTCCTTGCTTGGTTACAAAGCTAAAATGAACAGCCAGGATGAATATGGACAACTCAAACAACAAATGCGTCTAGAAGATTCAAAGGGAATTTTAGGGACTTCATAGCTAGGGTTTTCACTTATAATCTCAGCCCTTGTGGCCTATATAAGGACTCCTCAACATGTGAGAGAGCCTTTTTCCATTTTTACTCTTTAAACATTGTAATTCCTTTTTAAAATTTATAAAAGTTGGTATTTTAAGAAAATTGTAATTCCTTTTTATGTTTTTGAAATTTGGTGTTGTTTAAGGGTAATTCTGAGTTCCATTTGATGTTATAAGTGTGCTTAGATCTTGTGGTTTAAGCACGTTTATGTTTGGTAACGTTTTCAAGTTTGAAATAAGCTTGAAAATAGGTTTCTGATTTTGCTGTTTTACTTGTACTAACCCTTATCCAAAAGCTATAAGCCCTTGCAAGCTTGTTGACACCAAGCTAGTGAAGGTTTATCAACCTTTGGATAGGTTGTTTGCTGTTTGTGTTGAATACATAAAGCCCTTGAGGTTCTGCTTTGAACCATCTACCAAGGCACATCTCATCTCCTTTGTTCAAGTACCTTGGTCTTGTTCTAGTTGTTGAACAAGGTCCAAGGAGCATTGTTGATCCCTCTAGGAAGTTGTGAGGGATAGGTATAACCTCTTGTTAAGATTCCTCTAAAAAAATTCATGTTATTGTCTGATTTATACTTTGCCATGTGATTTGTTGATTTTGTGTTTGTGCTTTGTGTTTTATAGTTGTTATCTCTTAGTTGTCACCTAGTTGAGGTATTTGAACCATAAAATCGGTAGGTTGTTTGTAGAAATAAGAAGTTTGTTTGAAAAAGGACTAAAACAAGGCTGTTTGGGATTATTGGATCATAAGGCCTTGTGGCCTTTGTAAAACCCCAAATTTTGGGCTTTTGACACGTCACCGGCTTTATTATTTTTATCGTTCATCATATAATATTTTGACGGATCACTTTCATAATGCATCAACACAAGACTTATTGCGTACAAAAATCATGATTTTAGTATATAAAAATAGTGAAGTATTTTAACTTAATATTATATACACACTTTTACCTTAACGAATATCGTCCTATTTAAAATACAACTTATAACTAGATTCATAATTAAATTTAGATTTAATTATCTATAAGTATTCAATAAAAAGATTAATTAAATTATTTTCTTATTAATTTACGAGATATTTAATGGGAATTCATTTTTATTAAGATGATACACCCTACTTTGCTAGTTTAGGCCACATGCTTAAAATCTAAAATAATCTAGCAAGATCTAGCTCAAGATATCTAGTACCACACTTAGGATTTTCCAAATCTTCTATATCTTTTTATTTGGCCGAGAGTTTCATACACACAATACACAAGTTCACAAAATCTCTTCAAACACTTATCCCTTCCTTCCTTTTCACACGTTTCCAAATCAAAACCAAATCTAGCAAATCTCTTCAATATCTATGAAGGACATAGAAATCTCGTGGCTTTCCACAACCACATTTCAAACTTGCTTCTTGACCCTTCCAAAAGACCATATGCGGCTAACATTGAAGCATAGGGGTCAAGTGTAATCCTAGGTTAGTACTTGTGTAAGATACACAAGATCTTGCAAAATCTAACAAATCCTAAAGGCTTCTATACTTAACCGTATATAGCATCACACACAAACACATATCTTCATCTTTCTCATCTTCACTTATGGTGGAAGTATACAATTGCTTTGCCTATATTCATATATATAACATACGCATATAAAACACACCCCACTCGAATCCACGATAACACAAGTGAAGAGATCACCAACAGCCCACTCTACTCGATCATGCGTCCTCCGTTTTCATCATAATGTCCACACGAGTCAAGCTTCAAGTTGTGTCGGGTTGTTTGTGCATCCTCGCTTCGCAAGTATAAAAGCTGGTTAGTTGGGAGAGACGTACAATGGTTCGTTGGTTTCTCTTCCTCTTGGTCACGACATCACACAACAACAATACCGAGATCCTTGTACACTTCTCGAATATCCTTGTAATATATCCTTCTTGATCTTCGTCTATTGTGTTGTTACTCGTGCTTGCATCATTCATTTAGAAACCAAAATACAACTTACTGATGTAATATATCGAGACCCCCACTCGAGAATATCTTTAATGCCATCACTTAGTTTACACTATAGGTTGTAGCATGGCCAAAAACTAGAGCCTAAAAGTTTGATTTCACTGCCCTTATAATGCAAACAAGATATAGTATCATACTAATACAAACTTCCTGATGTAAACGAACACCATTGGGAAACGTGTATGTAAGACGTGACCTGGGAAAAAACGAGAGTACTAGGTCTTATATTATCCCTTAATTAGTATCCTTGCCAAATTTGAACACAAACGGAGTACGTTTGCTAGGATAAACGAATTAACCATACGCGTTATTTTATGTGAAAAACTAGCCCGAGCAGCCTACTTTAGGCCCTTTTTAGACCCAGTAGCACCCCGACTCTAGATCTGTTTATGGGGGAATTTTGTAGATCACCTAGCCAGCTTTCCACAGCCTTTTGAATCACCCAAAACGGAACTATAACGAATCGGGAAACTGACTTTGAAAACCTGCGTTTGAACACTAAAAGCTGTCAGCACTTAGATAAAAAGCTGACAGCATGTACATGTAGGCTGACCAGCCGACTTTGGCTGCATTTTTGAGCGAGATGGAGTTAGATCTGGAACCCGACACCAACTAGGATATTGTAGATCACCTGGCTACCTTTCCGTAGACACCAAGAACACTAAAAACGGTCAAGTAACGAATAAGTTACAGCCCTTTAAAAATCTGCCTCGCACACTTTAAAAGCTGATGAAAATTTAAACATTCTGACCCGCCGTCTTTGAACCCGTTTTTACCCATTTTAGAGCCGTTTTCAAGCGAAACTTAAAGAAGGAAACTTTTAGACGGCGTGTCCGAGAATACAAATATGCTCCCCGTTTGTTTTATGGCTAAGTAACGAACCCGTAATTAATCTTCAAAAATCAAGATTTGTAACATAAAACACTTGAAGCACAAGGACTAATATTGCCATTTTATGAAAGTTTAGCAAGCCCTAGGGGGCTGTTTCGGTAACTATATTAAAATCAAGGACTCGTGTGCAATTTAACTTAAGTTTTATTAATAATATTTATTTAATAAACTTTAAGGGCTATATTGTAATTCGTCAAACGTGGAGGACTAATTACGAACATTTGAAACTTCTAGGACTTTTATGAAATATTACATAAGTCTTAATTAAATAAAAATCATTTTTATTTAATTCTTTAAACTATTACAATTCGAACGAAGTAAATACACTTTATTAAATTAAAAGTGTACATGTTACGATAACTTACAATAAGTTTAACACTGAAAACGATGACAACTTATTAAATCCGTGATCATGCATTTTCATCAACTGCATTTATATGTGCATTATATTTGTACATATACTGAGACCCAATTAATTACTTAGGTAATTAACTGTATCGTGAGCATACTATTTGGACTATCTGTGATATTATCCGGGCACTGCTATTCAGGTGAGTTCATAGCCTCGCCTTTCACTACTATTTATGTTTTTACTAACCCGCGAGGGGGAGACATGCTATAACTTGTTTTGACTATATGATTTTGATATCTTATATTTAATAAATTGTTGATCGAGGAAACGCAAACTGAACTGTTACCCTTAATTACGATTGCCTATTGTAGATTAACCCGCATGACCCGTGCATCCGAAACTGTTAGAATTTTTGAATTGCCTGAATGTTATAAATAGATCTATTTAGGATTGACCGTCCCCATCTGGGTGAGTCATGCTCACTGTGCCTAGGCCAGGACAACAGATGTTTCACATGTCAGTACATTATTATTTATGGGTGCTTTGATAATGATAAGGTGAAGGGCCCTTATTTGTTAAAGGCTTAACTGTCAAGTTTCAGTTTCGGGCAATATGGGAATGTAATTACCTTATAGTATTTGGCTTTGTGCGATACTATGTTTGTGATGTTTGCGATTCTAAACTTGACCTTTTATTATTTGGTACATTAATACATGGAACATATTGATATATATGAATTTGATTTTTATCGAACCTTATGAAATACTATATGGGATATTGAGATCCTACACTTGATTTTTATATCAAACTTTGTGTAACACTATGTAGGACAAATTACTGTCCTGGACTATGAATTTACAAAACTCTATGAATTCACCAACTTTATGTTGACTGTTTTAAGCATGTTTTTCTCAGGAATTAAGTTGGATTATTTGAGCATGGACTGAGCATCATTTAGGAGCATCATAATAATTGGGGAATCTGTTTTCACTGGGATATTTGTAACAACTGATATTTAACATTTCAACTGATTGTACTAAAACCATATTTGTATCAATTGTATTTCAAATCATGTAATTATGATCAATGTTTTGTATGCCATTTGTTCTGTGATCCACTTACTGACACCCAATTACTATTCCGCTGCAAACCTTATTTGGGGGTGTCACAGAATGGTATCAGAGCGAATGGTTATAGAGAATCAGATCAAAAATAAAATTGTTTTTCTATTTTATTAACTGAACTATAACCGGACAAAATTTCAAAAACTTAGATTTCAAAAACTGGGTTTTTGACGGGACATACTTAGAGAGCATTTAGCATAGAGAGCATGCATAGCTATATGATTTAAATGCACATTCATTATCCTATGAATCTATATTTATGATAGTACTAGATGCTAACCTTTTACGTGCTTACGTACTACTATTATTTAATATCCTTATAAAGCTATTTAAATACTTAAGGTATTTAATATAAACATGCCATGATAGTAGGGAGCTTTATACTAAAGATGTTTCATCTCGATATTACGTTTTGACTGGGTGGTTGGGTTTACGATTTAAAGTGTCTTCGCTCCTCAAACATTTATAGAATGGCTTCTAAAGTATGATGACCCGAACAATGCATTATAACCACAAACAACATAATACATAACAAACCTCTGGAAATATGAAAATAGAAATCTTTTGAAGATATAAATTAGATTTTATAAATCCTGATAAACCTAAACAGATTTTTATAAATCCTGTAAAATCTAAAATAGATTTTGAAAATCTTGTATAATCTAAAATAGATTTTGGAAATCTTGTAAAATCTAAAATAGATTTTGGAAAATCTTAGAAAATTTGGAACATATTTTTATATATAACTTAGCAAAGAAACAAATGATAAAATAAAAGGATTTTGTAAATCTTTTCTTGAATAGTTATATTTTGGAAGAACTTAATTAAATTTTGGAAAAGTTTAAATTAGATTTTTTTTAGAAATCTTAATGTATCTTTGAAAATCCTTACCACGTCTTTGGTAAACTTAACTAGACTTTTATATATCTTGGGAAAAATCTAAAATTTGATTATTTTTATTTTTTTTGAGATCTTGATTAAATCCTGTTGAACTTATAACAAACTTGTAAAAACCTAGATCTTATGTATGGACTTTAAACATTTACTTTTAAACCTAGATTTCAAAATGAAAACACATGGAAAAGAAATATAGCTTGGGCTATCTGATTCATTTTTAAACTTGTAATAAACTTGTGAACTTATAATAAACCCTAAATCTTAAATTTTGGAATCCCGTAAATTAAATGTAAACATAAAACAAGATTGGACTTGATCTTGAAATAATGTGAAGCTTATAATTAATATACAAACTTGTAACCAACTTGGATTTCATTTAAAACCTGGAAATAAAACATACCGTAGGTTTTTACTCTCTATTTAGAGATCTAGACTTAATCTTTACAAACCAGTAATAAACTTGTAAGGTTCCATAAACTTCACACATAGATAAATGATTAAGTATTATTAATTGACTAAAATATGTTTAGGTCCATTAGGAAGCCCATTAGGCCCATTTATTGTCCCATGGACCTATGTCGTAAAACCTATAATATTAATGGATCTAAAAATGTAATTAGGCCCATTAAGAAATCCTTAGCTCACAAAAATTACTAATAGATCTTGTAAGCTCAATAAGGGTTTGGGAAGCCCATTAGCTCTTTTGGCACATTTAATAAGCACACTTAGTGATATTATACGTAAACAAAGTTTTTATACCAAAAATATACCTTATAAAAACTTTTGGACTAAAAATGTCAATTCATTAAACTCATGGATTAAAACCGTGACATTGAAACTTGTTCTGATAAAACAGTAATTACAAGGAATAATATTGTAAATATTTGAAAGAGTAGGGAGTAATAAATGCCTTTCGTGACTTATTAAACCCTAAGGACTAAAACTGTTAAGAACCAAAAAGTGTACACCTAGTAAAACAAGGAGGGACTTGTTTTGCCAATAACTGAAACTTAAGCAAACCCTAGACCCCTTATTTCATTTAATGTATTAAAGCTTGAGTGAATCCTAAACTAAATGGACTAGAACCATCATTTTCTGAAACTTGTAAACAAAGGGTTATTATTTAACTTGCGAAAACTTTGGGGACATTAAATTAAATGTAATAAAGTGTTGTTACTTTTATAACTGTTCATAAAAATTATGAAATTTAAGGTATCCAAAGTAAAATACAACAATTGTAAGTAAAATACTTTTACTTAAATGATATTATTAATAACGAATTTAAATGGAAGTTATTAATACTTGTACAACGATGTATTTAACTAAAATACAGTAACATAAATGAATTGCTTAAAAACGAGTTGGTATTATAATGAAATCCAGATAAATCCTAAAAATCTTATACTATGATATTTTTTTAAATCCTCCATGATTGATTTTGTATCAAGCTTAAGCTTATACGTTAATAATTTCATATACGCTAATTATTGCTTATAATTAATTGATAACTATAAACCGGTTGGTCTATTTTGACTACTTGGAAAACTGACTGGCCACATAATAAGAACGGATTTACAACAACCGTACATACTGGAATATTTAAAAACAGACTAGGGAGCATTATCCCGTGTACTACATTTTATTAGATGTTTGAACTTGTTGTTATGTGTATATATGTATATATACCTTGCTAGAAGGAACTATATGATACAATGCCTATACTTATGATTGTAATATATCATTATATTGTATATATGAGTTTCTTGTTTGATACGTATTCTTGCGCAAGCTATCGCGCGTCAACATTGATTTTCTCTCACTTATAATTTTGTACGTATATCTACGGACCACGACTTATTAACGACTTATACACGTTTGCTTTTAGTATTTTCACGTGGTATTATTTAGATAAGTTTGCATCTTTAAATGATGCGGTGGAACCAAAAATCAAGGTACTTATGATCCTATATTTTACATATGGGACCTGAGTCTCTTGATCCTAAGTTAATGACGATTTCCTCTCAAGACGTTATGGGACGTCTAAGAGTCAAATCTTAAGCCACCGGACCAGAAGTTTATTTATAATTTCGTATTAAGACGTTATGGGACGTCTGAAGACGAAGGTTATAAGCAAACGGGCTGTAAAGTATCTTAATAATATCTATTATCTTAGATATTATATTTATTCTAAATAATAAGCCTTGCCGGACATATTTAGGTAAGGTGGGCTATGAAATCCTTATTAAAACGAATTAGGACGCTTTTTCGTTTGAATAAAGAAATCATAGGTCACCGAATGGAGTTATAAATTTTACCTTACGTGGATGAGGACGCTTATCGATGTAAATAGAAATTTATAATCACATGAGCTTAGATATATTCGACATGACTCATAATTGATGTTATTTTATTTGTCCAGTTATGGAATGTAATCCTTTTTGACTCGCGAATTCCTCCAGTAATATCTTATCATTAAGATAACTTATATTGATGTCATTACATCCTCACCCAGAAACACAGGAAGATTCGTGTTCATATCTTTTAGATCAAAGCATTGTGCTTTTGACTTTTGGCTTATCCTTAACCCAAATACCACTTCCGCTGCATTCGACCCCATTCGGGGGTGTCCATTTCCGCTACATTTTAAACCCTTTTTGGGGTGCCGACTTCCGTTTCAATTGACCCCTTTGGGTGTCATAGAAAATAAATCTGTTTCATCTGCCACGAGGAAATGAAACCTCGATCATTCGAGGCGACGGTAACACAGACTTTATCGACACTAGACTTAGTGTCATTTCTTGTATCGAAGCCCGGAAATACTTGATAAGAGGATGCCTTATCTTCTAAGCAAACACAAGCATAAAATACGTTCCCAACTCACCACGAGTGTAGTTTGTAGGTTTATGTTTATCACCCTCCAGAAAGAGATAACTGATGTCTCATACTTTTGGACAATCTTCTTCCTCTTCGGATCCAATTAGTTCGACAATACCATTGCCTAACAAGCCTTGAAATTAATGACTTCCTCCATTTAGAAGTCAAAATTTGTGCAAATTTTGAACCACCAACAGTAGATGCATGACCCTTTTAGCATCTCACCAGGGATGCACACTTCTTTATTCTTGGTCTCTTCTTTGATTTCCATCATTTGAAGTGCTTCTTCTCTAACGCAACTTATGTCTCAGCTCAGCCACAAATGAAGCAGATTCTTTGCAACTGCTTACCCAAATCACTATCAACAATAATCTTATCCATTTCACTAAGTGAAGCCTTGGAGTCAAACTAATGTTTGCTCTCCACAGGCTAGAAGTATATCGGGAAGCCCACTTAAATAAAAACCAAGACATAAAACGAACTTTACCTATTTTATCCACTTTATAAACTTACTAGAACTCGAATATGATTTAATGAACCTTTTACTAATTCTTTTGGGCTAAACTTGAATTTTAGAGCTACCGGACACTTATTTTGCCATTAGTGAAACATATTATAAGCCCTAGAATATTGAGACGAAAGTTTTAAAACTTTAAGGGCTAAACGTAGACATTAACAAACTTGAAAGAATCCATGGTTGATTTAACACGGATTAAAAATCCTAGAGGTTGATTTTGCCACTTTTGAAACTTATTTTGAGCCCTAAATTATTTTTCATTGGAAACTTTTCGTGCCCTAAGAGCCACATTACAATAATAGAAGGACCAAATGTGTAAATTATCAAAAACATAAAAGAGAAGTTACCTTGTGCATTATAATGTACTCACCGAAAGCATACGATCAATAACTACATTCTAAATATCACCTAGGAGTCTAAACCTGAGTCCACAAGATTACACATTCAAGAAAAAGTGTCCTCACTTGATCCCTGGACGAGTAATTCCATCTTAAGCTTTGAGGACAAAGCTAAAATAACGGGTAGGTGCTGTAAAACCCCAAATTTTGGGCTTTTGACACGTCACCGGCTTTATTATTTTTATCGTTCATCATATAATATTTTTACGGATCACTTTCATAATGCATCAACACAAGACTTATTGCGTACAAAAATCATGATTTTAGTATATAAAAATAGTGAAGTATTTTAACTTAATATTATATACACACTTTTACCTTAACGAATATCGTCCTATTTAAAATACAACTTATAACTAGATTCATAATTAAATTTAGATTTAATTATTTATAAGTATTCGATAAAAAGATTAATTAAATTATTTTCTTATTAATTTACGAGATATTTAATGGGAATTCATTTTTATTAAGATGATACACCCTACTTTGCTAGTTTAGGCCACATGCTTAAAATCTAAAACAATCTAGCAAGATCTAGCTCAAGATATCTAGTACCACACTTAGGATTTTCCAAATCTTCTATATCTTTTTATTTGGCCGAGAGTTTCATACACACAATACACAAGTTCACAAAATCTCTTCAAACACTTATCCCTTCCTTCCTTTTCACACGTTTCTAAATCAAAACCAAATCTAGCAAATCTCTTCAATATCTATGAAGGACATAGAAATCTCATGGCTTTCCACAACCACATTTCAAACTTGCTTCTTGACCCTTCCAAAAGACCATATGCGGCTAACATTGAAGCATAGGGGTCAAGTGTAATCCTAGGTTAGTACTTGTGTAAGATACACAAGATCTTGCAAAATCTAACAAATCCTAAAGGCTTCTATACTTAACCGTATATAGCATCACACACAAACACATATCTTCATCTTTCTCATCTTCACTTATGGTGGAAGTATACAATTGCTTTGCCTATATTCATATATATAACATACGCATATACAAACACACCCCACTCGAATCCACGATAACACAAGCGAAGAGATCACCAACAGCCCACTCTACTCGATCATGCGTCCTCCGTTTTCATCATAATGTCCACACGAGTCAAGCTTCAAGTTGTGTCGGGTTGTTTGTGCATCCTCGCTTCGCAAGTATAAAAGCTGGTTAGTTGGGAGAGACGTACAATGGTTCGTTGGTTTCTCTTCCTCTTGGTCACGACATCACACAACAACAATACCGAGATCCTTGTACACTTCTCGAATATCCTTGTAAGATATCCTTCTTGATCTTCGTCTATTGTGTTGTTACTCGTGCTTGCATCATTCATTTAGAAACCAAAATACAACTTACTGATGTAATATATCGAGACCCCCACTCGAGAATATCTTTAATGCCATCACTTAGTTTACACTATAGGTTGTAGCATGGCCAAAAACTAGAGCCTAAAAGTTTGATTTCACTGCCCTTATAATGCAAACAAGATATAGTATCATACTAATACAAACTTCCTGATGTAAACGAACACCATTGGGAAACGTGTATGTAAGACGTGACCTGGGAAAAAACGAGAGTACTAGGTCTTATATTATCCCTTAATTAGTATCCTTGCCAAATTTGAACACAAATGGAGTACGTTTGCTAGGATAAACGAATTAACCATACGCGTTATTTTATGTGAAAAACTAGCCCGAGCAGCCTACTTTAGGCCCTTTTTAGACCCAGTAGCACCCCGACTCTAGATCTGTTTATGGGGGAATTTTGTAGATCACCTAGCCAGCTTTCCACAGCCTTTTGAATCACCCAAAACGGAGCTATAACGAATCGGGAAACTGACTTTGAAAACCTGCGTTTGAACACTAAAAGCTGTCAGCACTTAGATAAAAAGCTGACAGCATGTACATGTAGGCTGACCAGCCGACTTTGGCTGCGTTTTTGAGCGAGATGGAGTTAGATCTGGAACCCGACACCAACTAGGATATTGTAGATCACCTGTCTACCTTTCCGTAGACACCAAGAACACTAAAAACGGTCAAGTAACGAATAAGTTACAGCCCTTTAAAAATCTGCCTCGCACACTTTAAAAGCTGATGAAAATTTAAACATTCTGACCCGCCGTCTTTGAACCCGTTTTTACCCATTTTAGAGCCGTTTTCAAGCGAAACTTAAAGAAGGAAACTTTTAGACGGCGTGTCCGAGAATACAAATATGCTCCCCATTTGTTTTATGGCTAAGTAACGAACCCGTAATTAATCTTCAAAAATCAAGATTTGTAACATAAAACACTTGAAGCACAAGGACTAATATTGCCATTTTATGAAAGTTTAGCAAGCCCTAGGGGGCTGTTTCGGTAACTATATTAAAATCAAGGACTCGTGTGCAATTTAACTTAAGTTTTATTAATAATATTTATTTAATAAACTTTAAGGGCTATATTGTAATTCGTCAAACGTGGAGGAATAATTACGAACATTTGAAACTTCTAGGACTTTTATGAAATATTACATAAGTCTTAATTAAATAAAAATCATTTTTATTTAATTCATTTAAACTATTACAATTCGAACGAAGTAAATACACTTTATTAAATTAAAAGTGTACATGTTACGATAACTTACAATAAGTTTAACACTGAAAACGATGACAACTTATTAAATCCGTGATCATGCATTTTCATCAACTGCATTTATATGTGCATTATATTTGTACATATACTGAGACCCAATTAATTACTTAGGTAATTAACTGTATCGTGAGCATACTATTTGGACTATCTGTGATATTATCCGGGCACTGCTATTCAGGTGAGTTCATAGCCTCGCCTTTCACTACTATTTATGTTTTTACTAACCCGCGAGGGGGAGACATGCTATAACTTGTTTTGACTATATGATTTTGATATCTTATATTTAATAAATTGTTGATCGAGGAAACGCAAACTGAACTGTTACCCTTAATTACGATTGCCTATTGTAGATTAACCCGCATGACCCGTGCATCCGAAACTGTTAGAATTTTTGAATTGCCTGAATGTTATAAATAGATCTATTTGGGATTGACCGTCCCCATCTGGGTGAGTCATGCTCACTGTGCCTAGGCCAGGATAACAGATGTTTCACATGTCAGTACATTATTATTTATGGGTGCTTTGATAATGATAAGGTGAAGGGCCCTTATTTGTTAAGGGCTTAACTGTCAAGTTTCAGTTTCGGGCAATATGGGAATGTAATTACCTTATAGTATTTGGCTTTGTGCGATACTATGTTTGTGATGTTTGCGATTCTAAACTTGACCTTTTATTATTTGGTACATTAATACATGGAACATATTGATATATATGAATTTGATTTTTATCGAACCTTATGAAATACTATATGGGATATTGAGATCCTACACTTGATTTTTATATCAAACTTTGTGTAACACTATGTAGGACAAATTACTGTCCTGGACTATGAATTTACAAAACTCTATGAATTCACCAACTTTATGTTGACTGTTTTAAGCATGTTTTTCTCAGGAATTAAGCTGGATTATTTGAGCATGGACTGAGCATCATTTAGGAGCATCATAATAATTGGGGAATCTGTTTTCACTGGGATATTTGTAACAACTGATATTTAACATTTCAACTGATTGTACTAAAACCATATTTGTATCAATTGTATTTCAAATCATGTAATTATGATCAATGCTTTGTATGCCATTTGTTCTGTGATCCACTTACTGACACCCAATTACTATTCCGCTACAAACCTGATTTGGGGGTGTCACAGCCTTGTGCCCTTGGTTCTTAGGGTTTGGGGAGTCTAAACAAGTCTTATGCAATAGGTTTTGGTCACTAGTTATGTAACACCTCACTTGGATAAGTGGACCGTTACGTGTATTTATGGCGTGTCATCAAAGCATAAGGTAATGTAATGAAACATTAAATGACCATAACGGAAATACCGGAATCAAACATCGGTAATCCAACCTAAGCTCAAAACATGAAAAATGAAATACTGAAAGAAAGGACTAAACAATGTCCAAATAAGCAGAATAATGTAAGTGCATAAAATAAGAAGTCTGTATAGCTTCCATTCCAAATGCACGTGCTCTCAGAATCCTAAGAGCGTCCCGGTGTACCTGCCGTTAGAACATGAAAGGAACTACGGCTGAGCATAACGCTCAGTGAACGGATATAAAACATGATAAGAATATATTGAATGAAACAAGCGATAGAATACTGAAGCTGTAAGACTGATATGTAACATGTGGTAGAACTCTGCATAAAATCTGAGAAACCTTGTTCATATATACTGATACTGAAATATAACTATTAATTCTGAAAACATGCATTTACTGTATTTTATTTGCCAGAGCTTATATAGGTCACGTGCTGTAACAACCGTGCATGAATAACTGGAGGGGTGACCTCATCATGCTATAGAGGGGTGACCTCTAAATAACTGTGCTGGGTGGAGGGATCAGCTCCAATGTGAAGGATGTAGAGCACACACCACATTCACCCTGATAACTTGTAACACATATAAGCCTAGGATGCATCCATACGCCCCACTAATAATACTGATAAAATGGCCAAGCTGAGCTGAGTGGGACGATGCAGGATATCACTCTCCTGCATGTGAGTCACGACACCGGTGCCTCTAGTGCCGTGGTTACGGTACCTCCGTAACTAGTACATAAACTAATCATGCTTGTATATAATGCTCAGGCAATTTATTTAATTATTAACATGATTGCTGATAAGCTTAAACATATACTGGGGAAAACATTTGGCTGCAGACGGGGAATCCTAATCATGCATAGGAAATGAAGTCCTTACTGATAGGACGGGAATCCGTACCTCTTGTCCAGTAACTGACTGAATGGAAGACTGAACGAAACTACTCGGGCTTCACGTAAGCTACAATAATAATAAACGCGAATAAGTGATCTGATCTTTATTTATTTATTTCTGAAATTTTGTACGTATTTTAACTGATTAATCTGATCTTATAATAATTCTTCCTAATATGTTAATGACCTACTAATAATTATGATACAAACGTGTTCCAACGTTATTTAATACTATAATAATTAACTCGTTAATACATAAGGTTTCTAATTAGAAAGTTTTTAAAACAATTTAATTTGTATAATAAATTTATACCCTTTTAAAATATTAGAAACTATTTTAATTTAATCATTTAAATACAATTTAAAACATTTATAAAACAAGTAATAAAAGGTATAAAATAATTAAACAATATCTAATAAAATCTGTCTATATGAAATAGCTACAGAAAAACTGTCACTAAAAACTGTCACCAAAAGTATAAACTTCAAAAACTGTCAAAAGACAATTCTGCGACAGAAATTTCTGTCGCAAAACTGTCGCTAATTTCCTTTAAAATGCCATTGTTTTCTATCTATATCTTCCCACTGATTTGTTACTACGTTCCCACTGTTATAGCATTATTTCCCCCTGTTGTCCTTATTTATTTTTTTTTTTTTTACCCATTGCGTATTAATCCCAAACACCCCTGCAGAAAACTGCAGTCCCAAACGCCCCCCTGTTTGTGTTTGGCTGCGGCTGGTCACAATAATTCGCCACCGAGACTTGAAATCTCGGCTGGCCAGTCTACTAACACCACCACGCACCCTTTATTTTTACACGGCATCCCCTGTTTGGGGTTGATGGCTCACGTCTGGCACAAGAACCACCACCGCACCCCATTTGGGTCGCGGCTGGCCAAACAGAAACACACACCGAGACTCCTTGATGGTCTCGGTTAATGTGTCAGCAGAAACCCCACACCCTAGTGAACCACAACATGTTTGCTGGTTATAACCCGTTTGTTCTTGATTCGATGAATACATGTTCGTGATTAACAAAAGAAAAGGAAGAAAAGAAAAAGAAAAGGATTTACCAACTGTCGTGAATCAAAACTGTCTTTTCTTGTTTCTTGTTTTCAGCCGGCGGTTATCTCCAAGACAACCCTAGCCCACTACCCTTTTTTTTGTCTTATGTGTCGGCAGGAAAAATAGGAGACAACAACCCTAGCTCCTCCTTTTGTTTAGGGTTTTAATAATCTGTGTTTCCAAAACAATTGTACTCCCCCCGTCTTATATCAAAATTTCGTGGGTTGTGGTTCTGCTATGGGCCTCGGCCCATTCTTCTGCCCCCTTTTTTTTTTGACATATAAATCATTTTCGCGTATAAGCGTATTTAATTTCCGCGTTCTAACTTTCTGAAAACGTAAGTCTTTTCTGTGTAATAACTTATATTTACGTCATATATCCTGCAACTAATTAATTATTTTTCTGAATAATTAAGTATAGTTTATAATAAATCGAGACTACGTATTTAATATTAACGTTTAATTATTTCTGAAAAATAAATAGTTCATCTGTAATATTTTCCGAGACTAAATATTCATTATCTGAATATACTGTAATGTTTATAGTATTTAAATAAACTGGGATAGCGTATTAAATTTCTGCATTTATATCTCTGTCTAATAATTTATACTTATATAGTTCATTAAAATTAAACCGCGTATTTAAATATTCTGATTTTAAATACGGGTTTTACAATTCTTCCCCTCTAAAAACAATAATTCGTCCCCGAATTAAAGATACGACTATACTGGGTTTTACAATTCTTCCCCTCTAAAAAAAAAGAAATTCGTCCTCGAATTAAAGGTAATAAGCTGATGATGTTATAAGAACTGAAAGAACACGTAGACTGAAAAGACAATTAAGCTGAAGGATGAATTGTCTTCTAATTAAGACAAAATGCTGCTGATAGGTATAAACCTGACATGACTGAAATGATCATGTAACGTGACATGGCTGAAAAGGACATGGAACGTAACCTGACTGAAAGAACTTAACTGGATTTATTGAAGAAAAGGATGAGAGGTCCGGATGGACTCCTCCGTTTCGAGTAGCCTCCCGCTCGAAACGATTTCTTGAAAGGTCTAACATAATAAATAAAATCTTGGTCCTGATGATGTTGAATAGCTTCTGGTTCCATATTTAAGATGGATTTTCCGAATCTGATAGGCTGAATAACTATAGCATGTATGATACATGAGATGATACGTGTAAATATCCTGAAAAGATAATATTCATAACTCGGAGCACACTACTGACAATATATAGGGACGAACTACGTGAACAATTATGAACGTGGTTCATAATTGTATGAGGAGCTTTGGAATGGAATATATCATGAATGTGATACGTGAATCATACTGTGAACGTGTTACTAGAACATATGGACGTATGATGACTGATGAAAGGATGCTGAACGATACGGCCTGAGATGTGAACGTCTGTCTGGTTATGGAATAGCTGTGCTAAACTTGATTATGGTTTCTCAAGTTTTCTGTCACCGTATTCGGTAATAAACTGCGAAACGTGTATCGTGAAATGGCACACGAACTTGAACGTGAACAATGTTATGAACGCTAACGTGAGCTTAAATCACGAGCTAGCATAAAAGATGAACTAAAACAGCATCATGCTGCGAATGAGACGTAAACGTGAAAGTGAAAATAAACATGAACTTAAAGTGAACGTAAACATACACTTGATCGTGAACATGAATTCTGTTTGATATGATGGTCAATGGAATGCCTTGAATTCGTACGATTTACTGCTGAATTTCAAAATTTTCTGCAGATCTGCTACTGCGTGATCCTTTCGGATGAAAGAAACGCGCAGGCTGATTACATGGTTGACGATAACTTAGATAGTATCATACTTTCTCTGAGCCTGTGGTAGCTGATAACAATTTCATGGACTTTCGTCTCATTTCTGTTCAGAAATTCCTAAGGGTTGTAGTAACTCACTAAGATGACGGCGTTCTATCTTGAACCTGCGGTATGTCAGGCATCCAGATATGAACATAGCTGCATTATTGTGTGATACTGCTTCTATCAAAGTTTTTCCTGGGATTATGGAACATTTCGGTGGAATTCTGGTTGAATAGTCATAAAATTTTTAGTGAGAACTATCAGCAATTTCTGCGGTAGCAGTCAATTGAGTTCTAGAAAAGTTTGTACTTCGTTCACAGGCGTCGGTCGGGACCATCAGGTGATGGCCTTCACCTTCGCAGCATTGTTTGAAATTTCTTTCTGCTAAGGTAGAATGCTCAGAAATTCCACCTTGTTCATTTGGAATTCATATCTGAACAGCTGTATATAAAGTTTTCTCCTATTGAAGATTTTGTACAACTGTGAGAAGATGATTCTCGTGTTCTTCTCTAAAATTTAGCAGATCATAATGCGATCAATGAATACGCTGACGATTTTTGTCTGAGAATCATAGAAAAAAAATTACTCATAAATTCCATAATATAGCTGGAGCATTAGGGAGTTCAGAACTATAAAATCAAAATCTTTAGAGAGACTATAATATGTGCAACAGCAGTTCGGAAAACATCATGTTCTTCTCTCACCACTTCTGGCGGCATGATCGCAATTTGTTCTGGAAAATATTTAAGATAGCGTAGCAGATCAGATAAACCTGCTATTTATGGAATGAACATTGATTAAGAATGGTGATCTGGTAAAAATTTAGTGGTCGATACATGATTTCATGTTACTGGCTTTCTTCCTGATGGACAGAAAGCGGTGCATTTTCTGGTGATGTGCTAGGCGATTAAGCCTTGTTTCGGTAACTCTCGCAGCAATTGCTGCAACTCTTTTAACGTAGCTAAAGCCCTGCAAATAAGATTTTTGAAGACAGGTTCCGTTCTTGAGACAAGCTCGATGTTAAGTTATGTCTTGTAGTCAGGAATAAATTTCTGAAAAACTTTCTGAAATTATATCTGGAACTCTGGAATGGTCTGCTGATCATGAATTTAAGGAATTTCAAAAGTGAATTTATAACCGGTAGCTGAAAGGTCTTCGTAGCTTCAGAATAATAAGTCACTTGCTGTAAAGTATAACTTGTACTGATTTTCTGGCAGAAACTAAAATGACAATATTTGGGATCTAGTAAGACGGATGTCATCGTTAACTAAAAGAAAAACTTAATAAATCTGGGTGGTATGGTGGAGTCTTTCTGGCTGGAAGGTAGGTACTACATGATTTAAGATAAAGCTGACATATGAATACGTGAAGTAAACATGGCGACTTTTCACTAAATGTGTTCGTCTGTAACCTCACATAATGATTACCGTGTGTTTAATCTGAATAATAAACTAGTGTGGTGACTGGATTTTAATGATCTGATTCATGAGTGGCATAATAGAACGGGTATACTCCTTTCTGAAGGGTACTCTGAATTTCTGAGGGCCTGATTTAGAAACATACTGGAGTTATGAGTTCTGACTCGTATTTTGAGAAAAGATTCGTATGACGTGTACCATGACTAGTGTTCTGATATGTGTCTTCCTAAATGATACCTGAGACCTATCTCTCGACTGATGTCTTGACATGTGTTTTAGTGGATGAATCTGAATAAGGTTAAAAATATCTGGTAACTGCTAAGATTGGCGGACCGGTCAGACTACTGACCTCTTGTATTTCTGGTCACGTCCGTGCTGAAGTTCCGATGGTTACTGGCTGATTAATTATAAGTACGATGATTGTCACTACTGCTTTGTCTGTCACTTTATGATGGTCATTATCATGACCGTGATTCATGTAACTATTCTTCTGAGTGGCCGGCTGGGTTCCGGTTCCCACTCTTCTGAATGAACGGTTAGTTGAGTGAAGTGTGACATCTAGCTGAGAAAGTAAAAAAAAAATATGAAATGGGATGGTAGTGTCTGATGGTTGAAATTTATTCTTGTCAGAAATTTCAAATTTATAGTTTTCGTCCTTTTTCTGTAGAATCTTCATTATATTAACGACATCAGCATCTCGAGAGATCTCCAAAGTATCAGCAGCATCAGCATTTGTGAGGTCTTCAAAGTGTTAGCAGCATCAGCATCTGGTAAAATCTTCAACTCACGAGCAGCATCAACACCTGGTAGAATATCGACAAGTGGAAACGCCTGAGATGATTGAGGATCGATTAGCAATATCCATGGAGTAGGGTACCTGGTGTACACCTTGACTACTGTACATAAAGTACAAAATGAATACTGCACATGGAGTATATCTGAGACATTGTACGTGGAGTGCCTATGGAATACTATACATGGAGATTTAAACGGTAGTAAACTGAACTGAAACGGTTAACATGATAGGCTGATAATTTCTGCGTAGACTTAATGTTGATGTATAGAGGCTAAAAGTATGATTAAATGAAGTTCCATCAACGTTCAGTATAAAGACATGATTGATAAAGACCAGAACATGATTTATCATGAAAACGGGTTTTACTGAAATTCTTTTGTGTCTTAGCATGGAGACATTTATCATTCTGCTGGACATAAGACCCTCGCACGGAGACATGAAACTGAAACAGCGTGGAAGCAACATCAACTTGAGATTGTGCGAACTGGATTGTTATAAAGACTATAAGAGTATGATCAACTGAAGTTTAACATCAACTGACGTGGATGGCTAAGGTTCAATCCACATAATTCAAGGAAACAAACATATGACTATGTATGGGCGATTCTAGTTCGATCCATGCTTGTCAAAATTTTCTGAGAACTGTCATGTATAGAAATTTATAATCTGGGTCTAAATATGGTTGGCTGTAGTCCAATTTATTTTTGTCAAGATTTAATGAAATGTCATGATATGACAAATGTGAACAACTATGGATCGGTTCACAAAAACAACATTTGACTGAAAAGCATGGAATTTGATCTGAACATTGGTGAACGTATATGGGCTGGTTCACCACGTAATATTGGACTGAAAACATGAATCTGACATGAGTAAGGATAAGCGCCCATGATCAGTTCACCTATACAAAAATCCGAACGGCAAGGGTGAACGCCTATGGTCAGTTTACCAAAACGATAACTCGCTAAAAAGCACATGCGACTAAGTATGGCTAGTTATGTATCAACCTTTTGCTTAGTCAAAACTTTAAGAAAACTGACTGATAAATGAAGAAAACTGACTGAATAAGCCATGAGAAACGTGAAAGATAACAACGCCAAAATCTGGGAAGTTCTTGGTGACTACCCACTAGTCACAGGTCAAGTTTTAGAGCCTACAGGTCGAACCTATATCTCTGATACCATAATTGTAACACCTCACTTGGATAAGTGGACCGTTACGTGTATTTATGGCGTGTCATCAAAGCATAAGGTAATGTAATGAAACATTAAATGACCATAACGGAAATACCGGAATCAAACATCGGTAATCCAACCTAAGCTCAAAACATGAAAAATGAAATACTGAAAGAAAGGACTAAACAATGTCCAAATAAGCAGAATAATGTAAGTGCATAAAATAAGAAGTCTGTATAGCTTCCATTCCAAATGCACGTGCTCTCAGAATCCTAAGAGCGTCCCGGTGTACCTGCCGTTAGAACATGAAAGGAACTACGGCTGAGCATAACGCTCAGTGAACGGATATAAAACATGATAAGAATATATTGAATGAAACAAGCGATAGAATACTGAAGCTGTAAGACTGATATGTAACATGTGGTAGAACTCTGCATAAAATCTGAGAAACCTTGTTCATATATACTGATACTGAAATATAACTATTAAATCTGAAAACATGCATTTACTGTATTTTATTTGCCAGAGCTTATATAGGTCACGTGCTGTAACAACCGTGCATGAATAACTGGAGGGGTGACCTCATCATGCTATAGAGGGGTGACCTCTAAATAACTGTGCTGGGTGGAGGGATCAGCTCCAATGTGAAGGATGTAGAGCACACACCACATTCACCCTGATAACTTGTAACACATATAAGCCTAGGATGCATCCATACGCCCCACTAATAATACTGATAAAATGGCCAAGCTGAGCTGAGTGGGACGATGCAGGATATCACTCTCCTGCATGTGAGTCACGACACCGGTGCCTCTAGTGCCGTGGTTACGGTACCTCCGTAACTAGTACATAAACTAATCATGCTTGTATATAATGCTCAGGCAATTTATTTAATTATTAACATGATTGCTGATAAGCTTAAACATATACTGGGGAAAACATTTGGCTGCAGACGGGGAATCCTAATCATGCATAGGAAATGAAGTCCTTACTGATAGGACGGGAATCCGTACCTCTTGTCCAGTAACTGACTGAATGGAAGACTGAACGAAACTACTCGGGCTTCACGTAAGCTACAATAATAATAAACGCGAATAAGTGATCTGATCTTTATTTATTTATTTCTGAAATTTTGTACGTATTTTAACTGATTAATCTGATCTTATAATAATTCTTCCTAATATGTTAATGACCTACTAATAATTATGATACAAACGTGTTCCAACGTTATTTAATACTATAATAATTAACTCGTTAATACATAAGGTTTCTAATTAGAAAGTTTTTAAAACAATTTAATTTGTATAATAAATTTATACCCTTTTAAAATATTAGAAACTATTTTAATTTAATCATTTAAATACAATTTAAAACATTTATAAAACAAGTAATAAAAGGTATAAAATAATTAAACAATATCTAATAAAATCTGTCTATATGAAATAGCTACAGAAAAACTGTCACTAAAAACTGTCACCAAAAGTATAAACTTCAAAAACTGTCAAAAGACAATTCTGCGACAGAAATTTCTGTCGCAAAACTGTCGCTAATTTCCTTTAAAATGCCATTGTTTTCTATCTATATCTTCCCACTGATTTGTTACTACGTTCCCACTGTTATAGCATTATTTCCCCCTGTTGTCCTTATTTATTTTTTTTTTTTTACCCATTGCGTATTAATCCCAAACACCCCTGCAGAAAACTGCAGTCCCAAACGCCCCCCTGTTTGTGTTTGGCTGCGGCTGGTCACAATAATTCGCCACCGAGACTTGAAATCTCGGCTGGCCAGTCTACTAACACCACCACGCACCCTTTATTTTTACACGGCATCCCCTGTTTGGGGTTGATGGCTCACGTCTGGCACAAGAACCACCACCGCACCCCATTTGGGTCGCGGCTGGCCAAACAGAAACACACACCGAGACTCCTTGATGGTCTCGGTTAATGTGTCAGCAGAAACCCCACACCCTAGTGAACCACAACATGTTTGCTGGTTATAACCCGTTTGTTCTTGATTCGATGAATACATGTTCGTGATTAACAAAAGAAAAGGAAGAAAAGAAAAAGAAAAGGATTTACCAACTGTCGTGAATCAAAACTGTCTTTTCTTGTTTCTTGTTTTCAGCCGGCGGTTATCTCCAAGACAACCCTAGCCCACTACCCTTTTTTTTGTCTTATGTGTCGGCAGGAAAAATAGGAGACAACAACCCTAGCTCCTCCTTTTGTTTAGGGTTTTAATAATCTGTGTTTCCAAAACAATTGTACTCCCCCCGTCTTATATCAAAATTTCGTGGGTTGTGGTTCTGCTATGGGCCTCGGCCCATTCTTCTGCCCCCTTTTTTTTTGACATATAAATCATTTTCGCGTATAAGCGTATTTAATTTCCGCGTTCTAACTTTCTGAAAACGTAAGTCTTTTCTGTGTAATAACTTATATTTACGTCATATATCCTGCAACTAATTAATTATTTTTCTGAATAATTAAGTATAGTTTATAATAAATCGAGACTACGTATTTAATATTAACGTTTAATTATTTCTGAAAAATAAATAGTTCATCTGTAATATTTTCCGAGACTAAATATTCATTATCTGAATATACTGTAATGTTTATAGTATTTAAATAAACTGGGATAGCGTATTAAATTTCTGCATTTATATCTCTGTCTAATAATTTATACTTATATAGTTCATTAAAATTAAACCGCGTATTTAAATATTCTGATTTTAAATACGGGTTTTACAATTCTTCCCCTCTAAAAACAATAATTCGTCCCCGAATTAAAGATACGACTATACTGGGTTTTACAATTCTTCCCCTCTAAAAAAAAAGAAATTCGTCCTCGAATTAAAGGTAATAAGCTGATGATGTTATAAGAACTGAAAGAACACGTAGACTGAAAAGACAATTAAGCTGAAGGATGAATTGTCTTCTAATTAAGACAAAATGCTGCTGATAGGTATAAACCTGACATGACTGAAATGATCATGTAACGTGACATGGCTGAAAAGGACATGGAACGTAACCTGACTGAAAGAACTTAACTGGATTTATTGAAGAAAAGGATGAGAGGTCCGGATGGACTCCTCCGTTTCGAGTGGCCTCCCGCTCGAAACGATTTCTTGAAAGGTCTAACATAATAAATAAAATCTTGGTCCTGATGATGTTGAATAGCTTCTGGTTCCATATTTAAGATGGATTTTCCGAATCTGATAGGCTGAATAACTATAGCATGTATGATACATGAGATGATACGTGTAAATATCCTGAAAAGATAATATTCATAACTCGGAGCACACTGCTGACAATATATAGGGACGAACTACGTGAACAATTATGAACGTGGTTCATAATTGTATGAGGAGCTTTGGAATGGAATGTATCATGAATGTGATACGTGAATCATACTGTGAACGTGTTACTAGAACATATGGACGTATGATGACTGAGGAAAGGATGCTGAACGATACGGCCTGAGATGTGAACGTCTGTCTGGTTATGGAATAGCTGTGCTAAACTTGATTATGGTTTCTCAAGTTTTCTGTCACCGTATTCGGTAATAAACTGCGAAACGTGTATCGTGAAATGGCACACGAACTTGAACGTGAACAATGTTATGAACGCTAACGTGAGCTTAAATCACGAGCTAGCATAAAAGATGAACTAAAACAGCATCATGCTGCGAATGAGACGTAAACGTGAAAGTGAAAATAAACATGAACTTAAAGTGAACGTAAACATACACTTGATCGTGAACATGAATTCTGTCTGATATGATGGTCAATGGAATGCCTTGAATTCGTACGATTTACTGCTGAATTTCAAAATTTTCTGCAGATCTGCTACTGCGTGATCCTTT
The DNA here is from genome assembly GCA_025667525.1 of Glebionis coronaria. Taxonomy (NCBI): domain Eukaryota; kingdom Viridiplantae; phylum Streptophyta; class Magnoliopsida; order Asterales; family Asteraceae; genus Glebionis; species Glebionis coronaria. The sequence goes on from CM046881.1 coordinate 360,576,773, forward strand.
CGGATGAAAGAAACGCGCAGGCTGATTACATGGTTGACGATAACTTAGATAGTATCATACTTTCTCTGAGCCTGTGGTAGCTGATAACAATTTCATGGACTTTCGTCTCATTTCTGTTCAGAAATTCCTAAGGGTTGTAGTAACTCACTAAGATGACGGCGTTCTATCTTGAACCTGCGGTATGTCAGGCATCCAGATATGAACATAGCTGCATTATTGTGTGATACTGCTTCTATCAAAGTTTTTCCTGGGATTATGGAACATTTCGGTGGAATTCTGGTTGAATAGTCATAAAATTTTTAGTGAGAACTATCAGCAATTTCTACGGTAGCAGTCAATTGAGTTCTAGAAAAGTTTGTACTTCGTTCACAGGCGTCGGTCGGGACCATCAGGTGATGGCCTTCACCTTCGCAGCATTGTTTGAAATTTCTTTCTGCTAAGGTAGAATGCTCAGAAATTCCACCTTGTTCATTTGGAATTCATATCTGAACAGCTGTATATAAAGTTTTCTCCTATTGAAGATTTTGTACAACTGTGAGAAGATGATTCTCGTGTTCTTCTCTAAAATTTAGCAGATCATAATGCGATCAATGAATACGCTGACGATTTTTGTCTGAGAATCATAGAAAAAAAATTACTCATAAATTCCATAATATAGCTGGAGCATTAGGGAGTTCAGAACTATAAAATCAAAATCTTTAGAGAGACTATAATATGTGCAACAGCAGTTCGGAAAACATCATGTTCTTCTCTCACCACTTCTGGCGGCATGATCGCAATTTGTTCTGGAAAATATTTAAGATAGCGTAGCAGATCAGATAAACCTGCTATTTATGGAATGAACATTGATTAAGAATGGTGATCTGGTAAAAATTTAGTGGTCGATACATGATTTCATGTTACTGGCTTTCTTCCTGATGGACAGAAAGCGGTGCATTTTCTGGTGATGTGCTAGGCGATTAAGCCTTGTTTCGGTAACTCTCGCAGCAATTGCTGCAACTCTTTTAACGTAGCTAAAGCCCTGCAAATAAGATTTTTGAAGACAGGTTCCGTTCTTGAGACAAGCTCGATGTTAAGTTATGTCTTGTAGTCAGGAATAAATTTCTGAAAAACTTTCTGAAATTATATCTGGAACTCTGGAATGGTCTGCTGATCATGAATTTAAGGAATTTCAAAAGTGAATTTATAACCGGTAGCTGAAAGGTCTTCGTAGCTTCAGAATAATAAGTCACTTGCTGTAAAGTATAACTTGTACTGATTTTCTGGCAGAAACTAAAATGACAATATTTGGGATCTAGTAAGACGGATGTCATCGTTAACTAAAAGAAAAACTTAATAAATCTGGGTGGTATGGTGGAGTCTTTCTGGCTGGAAGGTAGGTACTACATGATTTAAGATAAAGCTGACATATGAATACGTGAAGTAAACATGGCGACTTTTCACTAAATGTGTTCGTCTGTAACCTCACATAATGATTACCGTGTGTTTAATCTGAATAATAAACTAGTGTGGTGACTGGATTTTAATGATCTGATTCATGAGTGGCATAATAGAACGGGTATACTCCTTTCTGAAGGGTACTCTGAATTTCTGAGGGCCTGATTTAGAAACATACTAGAGTTATGAGTTCTGACTCGTATTTTGAGAAAAGATTCGTATGACGTGTACCATGACTAGTGTTCTGATATGTGTCTTCCTAAATGATGGTTTCCCCAAGGACAACCTAATTCGGGACCGAGTCGAGCTAGAGACTTAGGGTTAAAAAAATCAAGCATTGAATAACTAGGTTAGAAAATGTAGAGTAGATCTAAATAGGTTAGGTTTAACAAGAGGGTGTTATAGTAGAGTTGAAGTGTAGGGGTGGCCTTTATTCGTCTTTTGGTGTTTGTTTCAAGGGTTTCTCTCTCTCATTTCATTCATGGAGCTTATGGAGGAGGCCCATGTATCCGGTTCACATTGATTAGTTTTTGTTATCGTGATATTCAAAACCTTTCTTAAAATGAATTCACTTTAGTTGTCTTTCCTTAGCTCGAGTTAAACAATGTACGCAATGTCATAAGTATAGGGGAGTTTACTCCAATACTCTTAAACATTGAGGACAATGTTTATCTTAAGTGTCGGGGAGACTTCTATCGAAGTGACCTTACCTAGACCATTGCCTTGACTTCATGATAATTGGGAAAATTAATTTTTCAAACATTTTTCAAATTTTTGATCTACTTTAGCCACCAAAAATATGTATTCATAATTTTTGCATATATTAATTTTCATTTGCATAACACATTTGCATTGTATATATTTATTCTTTTATTTTTCATCAAAAATATATAAAAAAGAAAAAATATAATAAAGGATATGGTTTAACAAATTTAGGAGTCTTTAACATATTAGGCCCGCCATGGATACTTTGACTCAACCTGAGTTTGCTTATCTAAGCATTCTCTAGCTAGTATCCTTAACCATGTAGACCTTTATTGGTTTATTAGGCTAAGCATCCACTAGTCTCATTATATGAGATTTTAAATTGTGGAGAACAAGAGATGATAGAGTTTGAAGTAAGTGTTAAGGGCTAGATAAACCTCATATAAATTAATTTTGGCTTTTATATCCTCTTTCGTAACCTTTACTTTCTTGTCAACGCATGTATATATGTTAATAAATAATCAAGAACGGTTTTAATCAGTTTTTAGTCTCTTATGCATTTGTGACTAATCATTCGTGGTTGGTATAAGTACGTCTTAAGATTCTAAGTTAGAATGTTTTATGTGTACTAGACTTATGTCATGTTTAATACTTAACGGGTGTTTTTCCTTTTATTCTTTTCAATTTTCTTTGTGAGGAATAAAGAAAAATAAGAGCGACTTATAAAAAAATGAGTGGCTAGAAAAAAAAGGAAAAAGAAAAAGAAAAAAATAATAATTATACAAGACTCCTAAGAGGGGCAGTGAAGTGTTAATTATAGTAGCTATTGAATTCCAATATTACTCTCACAAGGGTTGCGGGAATTTGAAAGTCGCTCCAATATTACCTTGACGGGTTGCGGGATTGAAGATCTAAAGTCCCAAAAAGGCGGCGGATATAAATTATTGCGTGAATTTTATTTTTCTTTTCTTAGCGAGTGTGTAGCTACTTATTAATGCATGACATAAGGATCTTAAACATAAGGCGAATGAATTATTATTTTGAGTCAGACTTATATCAATTGTGGGCAGTTTTTCAAGTAATGGATAAGATGGTTACTTAGGATTAAGACCGTGCTTCCTTATTTTGAGATTTTACACTTCTTTTAATTCACGCTTTAAATAATGACAAATTTGCCTAAAATCAATTTGCTCGAATAATAACCGGTCTTAGAGGCATAATAAGTGGGGGTATAATAGTACCATAATTAATCTATATGAATGAGTTGATGCACTTTCACTTATGGATGACAATGATCTTGTTTTTAAGCTTGGTATGGGGAAAGTAAAACTTGAGGATGATAAGTGTTCATGGTACCAAAGCCCTAATCAAAGTCTGTGATTTCTTTATGAGTTATTTCCATCAAAATCATTTTGATAAAATCCAAAAATATATAAATAAGATTGCTTTCTTTGCATTGCATTGTAAATATTCAAAATTATTCATCATGTAGCATAATATAGTATATTAACTCATAAAATGGCCAAGGAGGATTAATTATGCGAAAAGTATACTCTAGAGCTTTGAAATACTGCATTGCATGAGGCCATGGCAATGGTCAAGTAGAGGGGAGTTGATAAGTGTGAAAACACTCATCAATTATGATCTAAAAACCACTTAAACACAACCAAATACATTATATTTCACTTTAAAATATCAGAATTACGCGTGTATTTGTGTTTTTTGTGTTTTTCAGGTAAAAAGATACATTTTGGAGCAAATACGCATTTTCAAGGGATTTATATGACAAAAGCCGAAGAAAAAGACGAAAGATGCTTCAAGGACCTTACTTTCCATAATTTCAAAGATGGAGGGCTAAAATTGTAACTTTCATAAAAATAAAGGATGAAAAAGTAATTTGCTAACAAGCTTTTAATACTTTTGATAAAAGATGAGAAAGTGAGTAATAAGTGTGAAAACACTTATCCTTTTACCACTTAATTATAATAATAACCAAGCCAAAACGTGTATTTTATGTCATAAATGTCGGAATTATGCGTGGTTTGTGTTTTTGTTGTGATTTAGGATCAAAATGTGAAAAGGGAAGAAAACACGGGCTTTCACGGGCTTTTATCGAAGATAAAGACAAAAGACGAAGTCAAAAGATCAAGAGTGCAAAAAGAACGGAAGTCCAAGGCCTATTCTGAAGATTTATCGAAGAAAAAGTCTAAAGACGAAAGTTTAATAAAGTCGAAGAACTAAAGTCTAATTAATGAAAAAGTTGCAAGACGAGTTCAAATAATCCCGAGACAAAGTCGAAAAAGTCGAAGAATTTAGAAGACGAAAACACGAGAAAAGGAAGGAAGGATCAACACTTGCTAATCTCCCTATAAATACCCTCCTAATGTCACATTAGGAGTTGTTGGCTATTTGACACATAATTCTTCCATTTAATTACTTACACTTTCTTATTGTCATTTACTTAATTGTCATTTAAATTCTTGCCTTTAATTTCAAGTAAGTTTAATTTTGTGTTATTGAATGATGAGATGGCATTTATATATGATCTCATCGTTCTTTTCGGGCTTTAAATGCATAAAATGTCATTAATATACCATATATATGCTTGAATTTGTTTACTTGTGTGTTTTAGGTATGGATATCGTGAAAAAGACAAAATATCACAAGAAACAAGGAAAAACGGACACGAGAAACGAAGCCGTACAAAGAACCGGGCCCTAGTTCATGATTTATCTAAGAAAAACCCTTTAAGACTTGAAGATGTACAAGATTGATCCTCCATTCATGAAGAAATGACACTTAAAACCCTTGTATATTCATAATTACAAGTTTGGTCCCTTAAGTTTGTCAAAATTACAAAATGGTCCTTCAACTTTGAAGAATTGGCAAGTTTAGTCACACAACAATTCAAAATTGCCAATAATGATCCCTCATGAAGTCAAAGATACAATGAAGACCTTTAAAGATCAAGAATGTCCAAGATCAGTCCTTCAAATATTTAAAAATGGCAAAAACAACCCTTGAAATACTTTTTCCAAAGTTTTAGGGCAAAAGTGTGAAATCATAAACTTTATTAACAAAGGGAATTGAGTTTTGTTGCTGAAAAACACGTTTTACCCTTTTCACCAAAACACAAGGGCTAAACATGTGCATATGAAACATTCAAACTCAAATTTGCGCCAAACACTTCTCCACTCCACCAAAACCGGATCAAAATGTTTACTATTCACCCCATGAACCCAGTTACCATCCCACTTAAATCAAAGGGTAAAAACAAATTACCCACACCCACGCTTAGTTCACACGCCCAGAAACTCATCTCATACACAAAACCCTCAATCCGACTCACCCAAGGACCCCACCATTCAAACCCGTACACCTATCACATCACACCTTAACCTCCAAGGAATGACACGTGGTCAAATCAATAGCCCACACTCCTTGCTTGGTTACAAAGCTAAAATGAACAGCCAGGATGAATATGGACAACTCAAACAACAAATGCGTCTAGAAGATTCAAAGGGAATTTTAGGGACTTCATAGCTAGGGTTTTCACTTATAATCTCAGCCCTTGTGGCCTATATAAGGACTCCTCAACATGTGAGAGAGCCTTTTTCCATTTTTACTCTTTAAACATTGTAATTCCTTTTTAAAATTTATAAAAGTTGGTATTTTAAGAAAATTGTAATTCCTTTTTATGTTTTTGAAATTTGGTGTTGTTTAAGGGTAATTCTGAGTTCCATTTGATGTTATAAGTGTGCTTAGATCTTGTGGTTTAAGCACGTTTATGTTTGGTAACGTTTTCAAGTTTGAAATAAGCTTGAAAATAGGTTTCTGATTTTGCTGTTTTACTTGTACTAACCCTTATCCAAAAGCTATAAGCCCTTGCAAGCTTGTTGACACCAAGCTAGTGAAGGTTTATCAACCTTTGGATAGGTTGTTTGCTGTTTGTGTTGAATACATAAAGCCCTTGAGGTTCTGCTTTGAACCATCTACCAAGGCACATCTCATCTCCTTTGTTCAAGTACCTTGGTCTTGTTCTAGTTGTTGAACAAGGTCCAAGGAGCATTGTTGATCCCTCTAGGAAGTTGTGAGGGATAGGTATAACCTCTTGTTAAGATTCCTCTAAAAAAATTCATGTTATTGTCTGATTTATACTTTGCCATGTGATTTGTTGATTTTGTGTTTGTGCTTTGTGTTTTATAGTTGTTATCTCTTAGTTGTCACCTAGTTGAGGTATTTGAACCATAAAATCGGTAGGTTGTTTGTAGAAATAAGAAGTTTGTTTGAAAAAGGACTAAAACAAGGCTGTTTGGGATTATTGGATCATAAGGCCTTGTGGCCTTTGTAAAACCCCAAATTTTGGGCTTTTGACACGTCACCGGCTTTATTATTTTTATCGTTCATCATATAATATTTTGACGGATCACTTTCATAATGCATCAACACAAGACTTATTGCGTACAAAAATCATGATTTTAGTATATAAAAATAGTGAAGTATTTTAACTTAATATTATATACACACTTTTACCTTAACGAATATCGTCCTATTTAAAATACAACTTATAACTAGATTCATAATTAAATTTAGATTTAATTATCTATAAGTATTCAATAAAAAGATTAATTAAATTATTTTCTTATTAATTTACGAGATATTTAATGGGAATTCATTTTTATTAAGATGATACACCCTACTTTGCTAGTTTAGGCCACATGCTTAAAATCTAAAATAATCTAGCAAGATCTAGCTCAAGATATCTAGTACCACACTTAGGATTTTCCAAATCTTCTATATCTTTTTATTTGGCCGAGAGTTTCATACACACAATACACAAGTTCACAAAATCTCTTCAAACACTTATCCCTTCCTTCCTTTTCACACGTTTCCAAATCAAAACCAAATCTAGCAAATCTCTTCAATATCTATGAAGGACATAGAAATCTCGTGGCTTTCCACAACCACATTTCAAACTTGCTTCTTGACCCTTCCAAAAGACCATATGCGGCTAACATTGAAGCATAGGGGTCAAGTGTAATCCTAGGTTAGTACTTGTGTAAGATACACAAGATCTTGCAAAATCTAACAAATCCTAAAGGCTTCTATACTTAACCGTATATAGCATCACACACAAACACATATCTTCATCTTTCTCATCTTCACTTATGGTGGAAGTATACAATTGCTTTGCCTATATTCATATATATAACATACGCATATAAAACACACCCCACTCGAATCCACGATAACACAAGTGAAGAGATCACCAACAGCCCACTCTACTCGATCATGCGTCCTCCGTTTTCATCATAATGTCCACACGAGTCAAGCTTCAAGTTGTGTCGGGTTGTTTGTGCATCCTCGCTTCGCAAGTATAAAAGCTGGTTAGTTGGGAGAGACGTACAATGGTTCGTTGGTTTCTCTTCCTCTTGGTCACGACATCACACAACAACAATACCGAGATCCTTGTACACTTCTCGAATATCCTTGTAATATATCCTTCTTGATCTTCGTCTATTGTGTTGTTACTCGTGCTTGCATCATTCATTTAGAAACCAAAATACAACTTACTGATGTAATATATCGAGACCCCCACTCGAGAATATCTTTAATGCCATCACTTAGTTTACACTATAGGTTGTAGCATGGCCAAAAACTAGAGCCTAAAAGTTTGATTTCACTGCCCTTATAATGCAAACAAGATATAGTATCATACTAATACAAACTTCCTGATGTAAACGAACACCATTGGGAAACGTGTATGTAAGACGTGACCTGGGAAAAAACGAGAGTACTAGGTCTTATATTATCCCTTAATTAGTATCCTTGCCAAATTTGAACACAAACGGAGTACGTTTGCTAGGATAAACGAATTAACCATACGCGTTATTTTATGTGAAAAACTAGCCCGAGCAGCCTACTTTAGGCCCTTTTTAGACCCAGTAGCACCCCGACTCTAGATCTGTTTATGGGGGAATTTTGTAGATCACCTAGCCAGCTTTCCACAGCCTTTTGAATCACCCAAAACGGAACTATAACGAATCGGGAAACTGACTTTGAAAACCTGCGTTTGAACACTAAAAGCTGTCAGCACTTAGATAAAAAGCTGACAGCATGTACATGTAGGCTGACCAGCCGACTTTGGCTGCGTTTTTGAGCGAGATGGAGTTAGATCTGGAACCCGACACCAACTAGGATATTGTAGATCACCTGGCTACCTTTCCGTAGACACCAAGAACACTAAAAACGGTCAAGTAACGAATAAGTTACAGCCCTTTAAAAATCTGCCTCGCACACTTTAAAAGCTGATGAAAATTTAAACATTCTGACCCGCCGTCTTTGAACCCGTTTTTACCCATTTTAGAGCCGTTTTCAAGCGAAACTTAAAGAAGGAAACTTTTAGACGGCGTGTCCGAGAATACAAATATGCTCCCCGTTTGTTTTATGGCTAAGTAACGAACCCGTAATTAATCTTCAAAAATCAAGATTTGTAACATAAAACACTTGAAGCACAAGGACTAATATTGCCATTTTATGAAAGTTTAGCAAGCCCTAGGGGGCTGTTTCGGTAACTATATTAAAATCAAGGACTCGTGTGCAATTTAACTTAAGTTTTATTAATAATATTTATTTAATAAACTTTAAGGGCTATATTGTAATTCGTCAAACGTGGAGGACTAATTACGAACATTTGAAACTTCTAGGACTTTTATGAAATATTACATAAGTCTTAATTAAATAAAAATCATTTTTATTTAATTCTTTAAACTATTACAATTCGAACGAAGTAAATACACTTTATTAAATTAAAAGTGTACATGTTACGATAACTTACAATAAGTTTAACACTGAAAACGATGACAACTTATTAAATCCGTGATCATGCATTTTCATCAACTGCATTTATATGTGCATTATATTTGTACATATACTGAGACCCAATTAATTACTTAGGTAATTAACTGTATCGTGAGCATACTATTTGGACTATCTGTGATATTATCCGGGCACTGCTATTCAGGTGAGTTCATAGCCTCGCCTTTCACTACTATTTATGTTTTTACTAACCCGCGAGGGGGAGACATGCTATAACTTGTTTTGACTATATGATTTTGATATCTTATATTTAATAAATTGTTGATCGAGGAAACGCAAACTGAACTGTTACCCTTAATTACGATTGCCTATTGTAGATTAACCCGCATGACCCGTGCATCCGAAACTGTTAGAATTTTTGAATTGCCTGAATGTTATAAATAGATCTATTTAGGATTGACCGTCCCCATCTGGGTGAGTCATGCTCACTGTGCCTAGGCCAGGACAACAGATGTTTCACATGTCAGTACATTATTATTTATGGGTGCTTTGATAATGATAAGGTGAAGGGCCCTTATTTGTTAAAGGCTTAACTGTCAAGTTTCAGTTTCGGGCAATATGGGAATGTAATTACCTTATAGTATTTGGCTTTGTGCGATACTATGTTTGTGATGTTTGCGATTCTAAACTTGACCTTTTATTATTTGGTACATTAATACATGGAACATATTGATATATATGAATTTGATTTTTATCGAACCTTATGAAATACTATATGGGATATTGAGATCCTACACTTGATTTTTATATCAAACTTTGTGTAACACTATGTAGGACAAATTACTGTCCTGGACTATGAATTTACAAAACTCTATGAATTCACCAACTTTATGTTGACTGTTTTAAGCATGTTTTTCTCAGGAATTAAGTTGGATTATTTGAGCATGGACTGAGCATCATTTAGGAGCATCATAATAATTGGGGAATCTGTTTTCACTGGGATATTTGTAACAACTGATATTTAACATTTCAACTGATTGTACTAAAACCATATTTGTATCAATTGTATTTCAAATCATGTAATTATGATCAATGTTTTGTATGCCATTTGTTCTGTGATCCACTTACTGACACCCAATTACTATTCCGCTGCAAACCTTATTTGGGGGTGTCACAGAATGGTATCAGAGCGAATGGTTATAGAGAATCAGATCAAAAATAAAATTGTTTTTCTATTTTATTAACTGAACTATAACCGGACAAAATTTCAAAAACTTAGATTTCAAAAACTGGGTTTTTGACGGGACATACTTAGAGAGCATTTAGCATAGAGAGCATGCATAGCTATATGATTTAAATGCACATTCATTATCCTATGAATCTATATTTATGATAGTACTAGATGCTAACCTTTTACGTGCTTACGTACTACTATTATTTAATATCCTTATAAAGCTATTTAAATACTTAAGGTATTTAATATAAACATGCCATGATAGTAGGGAGCTTTATACTAAAGATGTTTCATCTCGATATTACGTTTTGACTGGGTGGTTGGGTTTACGATTTAAAGTGTCTTCGCTCCTCAAACATTTATAGAATGGCTTCTAAAGTATGATGACCCGAACAATGCATTATAACCACAAACAACATAATACATAACAAACCTCTGGAAATATGAAAATAGAAATCTTTTGAAGATATAAATTAGATTTTATAAATCCTGATAAACCTAAACAGATTTTTATAAATCCTGTAAAATCTAAAATAGATTTTGAAAATCTTGTATAATCTAAAATAGATTTTGGAAATCTTGTAAAATCTAAAATAGATTTTGGAAAATCTTAGAAAATTTGGAACATATTTTTATATATAACTTAGCAAAGAAACAAATGATAAAATAAAAGGATTTTGTAAATCTTTTCTTGAATAGTTATATTTTGGAAGAACTTAATTAAATTTTGGAAAAGTTTAAATTAGATTTTTTTTAGAAATCTTAATGTATCTTTGAAAATCCTTACCACGTCTTTGGTAAACTTAACTAGACTTTTATATATCTTGGGAAAAATCTAAAATTTGATTATTTTTATTTTTTTTGAGATCTTGATTAAATCCTGTTGAACTTATAACAAACTTGTAAAAACCTAGATCTTATGTATGGACTTTAAACATTTACTTTTAAACCTAGATTTCAAAATGAAAACACATGGAAAAGAAATATAGCTTGGGCTATCTGATTCATTTTTAAACTTGTAATAAACTTGTGAACTTATAATAAACCCTAAATCTTAAATTTTGGAATCCCGTAAATTAAATGTAAACATAAAACAAGATTGGACTTGATCTTGAAATAATGTGAAGCTTATAATTAATATACAAACTTGTAACCAACTTGGATTTCATTTAAAACCTGGAAATAAAACATACCGTAGGTTTTTACTCTCTATTTAGAGATCTAGACTTAATCTTTACAAACCAGTAATAAACTTGTAAGGTTCCATAAACTTCACACATAGATAAATGATTAAGTATTATTAATTGACTAAAATATGTTTAGGTCCATTAGGAAGCCCATTAGGCCCATTTATTGTCCCATGGACCTATGTCGTAAAACCTATAATATTAATGGATCTAAAAATGTAATTAGGCCCATTAAGAAATCCTTAGCTCACAAAAATTACTAATAGATCTTGTAAGCTCAATAAGGGTTTGGGAAGCCCATTAGCTCTTTTGGCACATTTAATAAGCACACTTAGTGATATTATACGTAAACAAAGTTTTTATACCAAAAATATACCTTATAAAAACTTTTGGACTAAAAATGTCAATTCATTAAACTCATGGATTAAAACCGTGACATTGAAACTTGTTCTGATAAAACAGTAATTACAAGGAATAATATTGTAAATATTTGAAAGAGTAGGGAGTAATAAATGCCTTTCGTGACTTATTAAACCCTAAGGACTAAAACTGTTAAGAACCAAAAAGTGTACACCTAGTAAAACAAGGAGGGACTTGTTTTGCCAATAACTGAAACTTAAGCAAACCCTAGACCCCTTATTTCATTTAATGTATTAAAGCTTGAGTGAATCCTAAACTAAATGGACTAGAACCATCATTTTCTGAAACTTGTAAACAAAGGGTTATTATTTAACTTGCGAAAACTTTGGGGACATTAAATTAAATGTAATAAAGTGTTGTTACTTTTATAACTGTTCATAAAAATTATGAAATTTAAGGTATCCAAAGTAAAATACAACAATTGTAAGTAAAATACTTTTACTTAAATGATATTATTAATAACGAATTTAAATGGAAGTTATTAATACTTGTACAACGATGTATTTAACTAAAATACAGTAACATAAATGAATTGCTTAAAAACGAGTTGGTATTATAATGAAATCCAGATAAATCCTAAAAATCTTATACTATGATATTTTTTTAAATCCTCCATGATTGATTTTGTATCAAGCTTAAGCTTATACGTTAATAATTTCATATACGCTAATTATTGCTTATAATTAATTGATAACTATAAACCGGTTGGTCTATTTTGACTACTTGGAAAACTGACTGGCCACATAATAAGAACGGATTTACAACAACCGTACATACTGGAATATTTAAAAACAGACTAGGGAGCATTATCCCGTGTACTACATTTTATTAGATGTTTGAACTTGTTGTTATGTGTATATATGTATATATACCTTGCTAGAAGGAACTATATGATACAATGCCTATACTTATGATTGTAATATATCATTATATTGTATATATGAGTTTCTTGTTTGATACGTATTCTTGCGCAAGCTATCGCGCGTCAACATTGATTTTCTCTCACTTATAATTTTGTACGTATATCTACGGACCACGACTTATTAACGACTTATACACGTTTGCTTTTAGTATTTTCACGTGGTATTATTTAGATAAGTTTGCATCTTTAAATGATGCGGTGGAACCAAAAATCAAGGTACTTATGATCCTATATTTTACATATGGGACCTGAGTCTCTTGATCCTAAGTTAATGACGATTTCCTCTCAAGACGTTATGGGACGTCTAAGAGTCAAATCTTAAGCCACCGGACCAGAAGTTTATTTATAATTTCGTATTAAGACGTTATGGGACGTCTGAAGACGAAGGTTATAAGCAAACGGGCTGTAAAGTATCTTAATAATATCTATTATCTTAGATATTATATTTATTCTAAATAATAAGCCTTGCCGGACATATTTAGGTAAGGTGGGCTATGAAATCCTTATTAAAACGAATTAGGACGCTTTTTCGTTTGAATAAAGAAATCATAGGTCACCGAATGGAGTTATAAATTTTACCTTACGTGGATGAGGACGCTTATCGATGTAAATAGAAATTTATAATCACATGAGCTTAGATATATTCGACATGACTCATAATTGATGTTATTTTATTTGTCCAGTTATGGAATGTAATCCTTTTTGACTCGCGAATTCCTCCAGTAATATCTTATCATTAAGATAACTTATATTGATGTCATTACATCCTCACCCAGAAACACAGGAAGATTCGTGTTCATATCTTTTAGATCAAAGCATTGTGCTTTTGACTTTTGGCTTATCCTTAACCCAAATACCACTTCCGCTGCATTCGACCCCATTCGGGGGTGTCCATTTCCGCTACATTTTAAACCCTTTTTGGGGTGCCGACTTCCGTTTCAATTGACCCCTTTGGGTGTCATAGAAAATAAATCTGTTTCATCTGCCACGAGGAAATGAAACCTCGATCATTCGAGGCGACGGTAACACAGACTTTATCGACACTAGACTTAGTGTCATTTCTTGTATCGAAGCCCGGAAATACTTGATAAGAGGATGCCTTATCTTCTAAGCAAACACAAGCATAAAATACGTTCCCAACTCACCACGAGTGTAGTTTGTAGGTTTATGTTTATCACCCTCCAGAAAGAGATAACTGATGTCTCATACTTTTGGACAATCTTCTTCCTCTTCGGATCCAATTAGTTCGACAATACCATTGCCTAACAAGCCTTGAAATTAATGACTTCCTCCATTTAGAAGTCAAAATTTGTGCAAATTTTGAACCACCAACAGTAGATGCATGACCCTTTTAGCATCTCACCAGGGATGCACACTTCTTTATTCTTGGTCTCTTCTTTGATTTCCATCATTTGAAGTGCTTCTTCTCTAACGCAACTTATGTCTCAGCTCAGCCACAAATGAAGCAGATTCTTTGCAACTGCTTACCCAAATCACTATCAACAATAATCTTATCCATTTCACTAAGTGAAGCCTTGGAGTCAAACTAATGTTTGCTCTCCACAGGCTAGAAGTATATCGGGAAGCCCACTTAAATAAAAACCAAGACATAAAACGAACTTTACCTATTTTATCCACTTTATAAACTTACTAGAACTCGAATATGATTTAATGAACCTTTTACTAATTCTTTTGGGCTAAACTTGAATTTTAGAGCTACCGGACACTTATTTTGCCATTAGTGAAACATATTATAAGCCCTAGAATATTGAGACGAAAGTTTTAAAACTTTAAGGGCTAAACGTAGACATTAACAAACTTGAAAGAATCCATGGTTGATTTAACACGGATTAAAAATCCTAGAGGTTGATTTTGCCACTTTTGAAACTTATTTTGAGCCCTAAATTATTTTTCATTGGAAACTTTTCGTGCCCTAAGAGCCACATTACAATAATAGAAGGACCAAATGTGTAAATTATCAAAAACATAAAAGAGAAGTTACCTTGTGCATTATAATGTACTCACCGAAAGCATACGATCAATAACTACATTCTAAATATCACCTAGGAGTCTAAACCTGAGTCCACAAGATTACACATTCAAGAAAAAGTGTCCTCACTTGATCCCTGGACGAGTAATTCCATCTTAAGCTTTGAGGACAAAGCTAAAATAACGGGTAGGTGCTGTAAAACCCCAAATTTTGGGCTTTTGACACGTCACCGGCTTTATTATTTTTATCGTTCATCATATAATATTTTTACGGATCACTTTCATAATGCATCAACACAAGACTTATTGCGTACAAAAATCATGATTTTAGTATATAAAAATAGTGAAGTATTTTAACTTAATATTATATACACACTTTTACCTTAACGAATATCGTCCTATTTAAAATACAACTTATAACTAGATTCATAATTAAATTTAGATTTAATTATTTATAAGTATTCGATAAAAAGATTAATTAAATTATTTTCTTATTAATTTACGAGATATTTAATGGGAATTCATTTTTATTAAGATGATACACCCTACTTTGCTAGTTTAGGCCACATGCTTAAAATCTAAAACAATCTAGCAAGATCTAGCTCAAGATATCTAGTACCACACTTAGGATTTTCCAAATCTTCTATATCTTTTTATTTGGCCGAGAGTTTCATACACACAATACACAAGTTCACAAAATCTCTTCAAACACTTATCCCTTCCTTCCTTTTCACACGTTTCTAAATCAAAACCAAATCTAGCAAATCTCTTCAATATCTATGAAGGACATAGAAATCTCATGGCTTTCCACAACCACATTTCAAACTTGCTTCTTGACCCTTCCAAAAGACCATATGCGGCTAACATTGAAGCATAGGGGTCAAGTGTAATCCTAGGTTAGTACTTGTGTAAGATACACAAGATCTTGCAAAATCTAACAAATCCTAAAGGCTTCTATACTTAACCGTATATAGCATCACACACAAACACATATCTTCATCTTTCTCATCTTCACTTATGGTGGAAGTATACAATTGCTTTGCCTATATTCATATATATAACATACGCATATACAAACACACCCCACTCGAATCCACGATAACACAAGCGAAGAGATCACCAACAGCCCACTCTACTCGATCATGCGTCCTCCGTTTTCATCATAATGTCCACACGAGTCAAGCTTCAAGTTGTGTCGGGTTGTTTGTGCATCCTCGCTTCGCAAGTATAAAAGCTGGTTAGTTGGGAGAGACGTACAATGGTTCGTTGGTTTCTCTTCCTCTTGGTCACGACATCACACAACAACAATACCGAGATCCTTGTACACTTCTCGAATATCCTTGTAAGATATCCTTCTTGATCTTCGTCTATTGTGTTGTTACTCGTGCTTGCATCATTCATTTAGAAACCAAAATACAACTTACTGATGTAATATATCGAGACCCCCACTCGAGAATATCTTTAATGCCATCACTTAGTTTACACTATAGGTTGTAGCATGGCCAAAAACTAGAGCCTAAAAGTTTGATTTCACTGCCCTTATAATGCAAACAAGATATAGTATCATACTAATACAAACTTCCTGATGTAAACGAACACCATTGGGAAACGTGTATGTAAGACGTGACCTGGGAAAAAACGAGAGTACTAGGTCTTATATTATCCCTTAATTAGTATCCTTGCCAAATTTGAACACAAATGGAGTACGTTTGCTAGGATAAACGAATTAACCATACGCGTTATTTTATGTGAAAAACTAGCCCGAGCAGCCTACTTTAGGCCCTTTTTAGACCCAGTAGCACCCCGACTCTAGATCTGTTTATGGGGGAATTTTGTAGATCACCTAGCCAGCTTTCCACAGCCTTTTGAATCACCCAAAACGGAGCTATAACGAATCGGGAAACTGACTTTGAAAACCTGCGTTTGAACACTAAAAGCTGTCAGCACTTAGATAAAAAGCTGACAGCATGTACATGTAGGCTGACCAGCCGACTTTGGCTGCGTTTTTGAGCGAGATGGAGTTAGATCTGGAACCCGACACCAACTAGGATATTGTAGATCACCTGTCTACCTTTCCGTAGACACCAAGAACACTAAAAACGGTCAAGTAACGAATAAGTTACAGCCCTTTAAAAATCTGCCTCGCACACTTTAAAAGCTGATGAAAATTTAAACATTCTGACCCGCCGTCTTTGAACCCGTTTTTACCCATTTTAGAGCCGTTTTCAAGCGAAACTTAAAGAAGGAAACTTTTAGACGGCGTGTCCGAGAATACAAATATGCTCCCCATTTGTTTTATGGCTAAGTAACGAACCCGTAATTAATCTTCAAAAATCAAGATTTGTAACATAAAACACTTGAAGCACAAGGACTAATATTGCCATTTTATGAAAGTTTAGCAAGCCCTAGGGGGCTGTTTCGGTAACTATATTAAAATCAAGGACTCGTGTGCAATTTAACTTAAGTTTTATTAATAATATTTATTTAATAAACTTTAAGGGCTATATTGTAATTCGTCAAACGTGGAGGACTAATTACGAACATTTGAAACTTCTAGGACTTTTATGAAATATTACATAAGTCTTAATTAAATAAAAATCATTTTTATTTAATTCATTTAAACTATTACAATTCGAACGAAGTAAATACACTTTATTAAATTAAAAGTGTACATGTTACGATAACTTACAATAAGTTTAACACTGAAAACGATGACAACTTATTAAATCCGTGATCATGCATTTTCATCAACTGCATTTATATGTGCATTATATTTGTACATATACTGAGACCCAATTAATTACTTAGGTAATTAACTGTATCGTGAGCATACTATTTGGACTATCTGTGATATTATCCGGGCACTGCTATTCAGGTGAGTTCATAGCCTCGCCTTTCACTACTATTTATGTTTTTACTAACCCGCGAGGGGGAGACATGCTATAACTTGTTTTGACTATATGATTTTGATATCTTATATTTAATAAATTGTTGATCGAGGAAACGCAAACTGAACTGTTACCCTTAATTACGATTGCCTATTGTAGATTAACCCGCATGACCCGTGCATCCGAAACTGTTAGAATTTTTGAATTGCCTGAATGTTATAAATAGATCTATTTGGGATTGACCGTCCCCATCTGGGTGAGTCATGCTCACTGTGCCTAGGCCAGGATAACAGATGTTTCACATGTCAGTACATTATTATTTATGGGTGCTTTGATAATGATAAGGTGAAGGGCCCTTATTTGTTAAGGGCTTAACTGTCAAGTTTCAGTTTCGGGCAATATGGGAATGTAATTACCTTATAGTATTTGGCTTTGTGCGATACTATGTTTGTGATGTTTGCGATTCTAAACTTGACCTTTTATTATTTGGTACATTAATACATGGAACATATTGATATATATGAATTTGATTTTTATCGAACCTTATGAAATACTATATGGGATATTGAGATCCTACACTTGATTTTTATATCAAACTTTGTGTAACACTATGTAGGACAAATTACTGTCCTGGACTATGAATTTACAAAACTCTATGAATTCACCAACTTTATGTTGACTGTTTTAAGCATGTTTTTCTCAGGAATTAAGCTGGATTATTTGAGCATGGACTGAGCATCATTTAGGAGCATCATAATAATTGGGGAATCTGTTTTCACTGGGATATTTGTAACAACTGATATTTAACATTTCAACTGATTGTACTAAAACCATATTTGTATCAATTGTATTTCAAATCATGTAATTATGATCAATGCTTTGTATGCCATTTGTTCTGTGATCCACTTACTGACACCCAATTACTATTCCGCTACAAACCTGATTTGGGGGTGTCACAGCCTTGTGCCCTTGGTTCTTAGGTTTTGGGGAGTCTAAACAAGTCTTATGCAATAGGTTTTGGTCACTAGTTAAGTTTCAAAAGGTTTGGAAAAAGGATTTCAAGTTTTGGAAAAATCTGAAAAAAAGTGGTTTGAAATTGGTCAAACACATCAGATCCCATAAAATCTTTGTTTGTTGGATCTAAAGTCTGAAATCTGGTTTGGGAAGAGTTTAGGTGATGAGCTATCTGTGCAGTATCTGTTTGTTGAATTTGGTTGCTTATTGTCGGTGCTATAGCTTATCAAAGTTGGCTGAAGTGGTCATTTGCATAAGCAAAGTGACCACCTCATTTTTGCCTTGCATTTGTTATTCTAGTGTACACCTTGTTGTTTAACTGCTTGGAACTTGTTATTTTGCTGCTTGTGAGTGCTTCTTTCTATTTGGTGTGCCTTATTGTTGGCTTATAAGCTAACTGGCTTATTAAGCCTTATTTGCCAAAATCTGCCATCATTTGGTCAACTGACCACTTGATTCACAAGGACTCCACCTTGAGTTCTTCACAAAAGTTGCTTATAACAAGCTTACAAACAAATCCTGAACATTTGGTGAAATTTAGAGGACTTTTAATTTTGGTCAAATAAGCACAATTTGGCTTATTTTTGAGAACTGCTTATTGGTACATGCAACAACTTGGCTTTTGTAATAGGTGTCATTTTTTTAAGCTTAATAACAAGTCTGGAAGGTTACAAGTCATTTGGTTAAGCTTTTACTAGAAAACTAGCTTATTTGTCTTTTTCAGCCAGCTTATTTGCTCCTACAGCTTATTCTACTTGGGCGTTTGTGATTTTTATTATTGATTATTCTTAGTTAAGCTATTTGTGAGCTTTTGCAAAAAGAATCAGCTTCTGAAACAGCCTAGAACTCTAACCCGCCTATTTTGTCTTTTAGTAAAATTCTTCTTTGCTTATTTCTGGCTTATTGAGTGTGCTTTTTCAAAATTTCTTTTAACAGATCTCTTAGGCATCTCAAAAGAAGGTTGTGTGTTTAAGCAGAGCTTATGGCATTGGCTTATTGCTTAATGGGCTTATTGGCCCAATAAGAATAAGTTGTTGACTATTTAAGCTGTGATAAGCTTAAAACCAGCTTTTGGGCCTTCAGACTTTTGTGTTCAGAATAAAATCTTGAGTCAGATAGGGCTTTTTCAGGTCATTTGGGCCAAGTTTGACCTTTTGGGCCCATTAAGCCCATTAAGGTTGACTGTTTTGGTTTTTAGCCTATTTGGGGGCCATTATGGGTAATTTGGTAATTTCACTTTCATTTTCTGATTATTTAGGTTAAAATAAACTAGTTTACAAGTTTTTAGAATTTTTATAATTTTTTGATTTTTAATATTGTTTTAATATTATTTTATTATTAAATTTCAAATTTCACATTTTTACACTTTTTATATTTTCTTAGGTTTAATACTTTAAAATAGGATTTTGGCAACTCTTAGATTAATTTTATCATCATTTTTCTAATTTTTAGAATTATTTTAAGTTTTTAATAGTTTTAAATCATTTTAAATAGTTTTAGTTAGTTTAAAAATTTGTAAATTAGTCTTTAGTCTTATTTGGTTATTTTAGAGGTTTACAAAGTGAAAAATCTTTATTTGGGCTTTTTAATAATTATTTTGGTTTTTAGGGCTTTTATTAGCATTTAAAAATTATTGTTTAATTAATTAAAAGGTTTGAAAAAATTTTGATCATTTGTAAACTCTTAGTTTATTTAAATTGATTTCTAGTAATTTTTTGGGAATTTTTAGAATTTATTTTTATTTTAGCTCTTTTTCGGTTTTAATTTTAGTCGTCGTAGTAATTAATTTCACGTCTTCGTCATTCTATTTTCTCATCCCCTTCTTTAAAATATTAATCTCAAATACCATTGTATTTTAGTCACACACATATACCTCCTTGGGAAACGAACTTAATTGGGTCATTAGTGTTTTGATTTTCCTAAATCAACACTTAATACTTATCGCTCATATACGCTCTTTTTCCTAAAAGACGTATTTTACGACAATCATTTTGGCGCCGCTGCCGGGGAGGTGTGTCGTGATTAATTTGTCTTTTGTTTTTAATATTAACCATATATAGTATTTTGTATTAGTAGAACGCTACTAATACGTATTATCGGTTTTTTTCGTTTTTCTTGTGAAATTATTATTACTATATTGTATTAAGTATCACAACAAAATCAAAATATCTCCAAAAGTGTGAAAACACAACCTTAATTGGTATTTGATCTCCTAATTATTGTATTCGAATCTCAAACAAAAAGAAAAAGGCAAAAATAGATTAATAATTTCGTGAAGCTCGATTTTGAAAAATACGAACTATAAGGTGGGTAAAGGCGGGTATTATAAAATATACCCTAAGGAAAAAGGCTCTTAATTGCTTCGCGCCGCCTCGTTTCCCCGCTTGCTTGTGAGCATTTTGAGATTAAAGGCTAATCGAGGGTTTTGCCGCCCAAAGTGTTATTACGTATCATATATATTTGCTTGGTTTCTTTGTGATTAAACCCTCTTGAACAATTTGGTTTTCACCAAAGTTCTAAATTCATTCGAAGGTGTTCACTCCACGCGATCGTTTTCATTCTTTTGAGGCTTCTTTAATCAAGAGTTTGATTCGAGGAGAGATTTGGTAGATTGTTGTCTACGAAGATACACAAAAAAAATTAAAAACAATCAAAAACACAAAAAATTGAAAATCCACAAAACACCCAAAAAGAATCTTCTTTGCTCACCTCTCATTCTTCGTCAAGTTTATGCTAACTCGTAATCAAGCAAAACTAGCTCGTAAACGTCGTCAAATTCAAGGAAATCGAGAGCCTTTAATTGAAGAACAAACTCCAATTGTTGAATAATGTATAGATTTTGCTCGGTTAAAAATTCGTTTCTCGGTATCTTCTCGAATTGATTTCCGGTTCAAAGTGCGACTCAGTTGTTCTTGGTAGAAAACAAATAGAATGGTTGTCGTTGTCTACACTAATTAAAAACAAAGACTTGAAACAAATAAAAATAAAATAATGACGGTAAAAAGAAAAGATAAAAACTTGACGGGAAATTAATAACGAGAAATTAAAAACGTGACGAGAAATAAAAAGGCAAACTTAAAAGTAAATAAGGCAAACGAAAATTAAATGCAAGTGAATTAAGAGTGCGATTAAGTAAAAAGGCGGGAAAAATAAAGTTTAAAACTTAAAAACATAAACTTAAAATAAACTAAAACTGAAATCATAAATCTAAGAAAAAGTGCTCATCCAGAATACACCCTTCATCCGGAATAAATTGATTCATCCGGAATAAGTCTTTCATCCGGAATAACAGCTCATTCGGAATAAATGTTTATCCGGAATATTCCCTTCATCCGGAATAATTGCTCATCCGGAATAAAGGTTCATCCAGAATAACATTCATTCGGAATACGTTGCTCATCCGGAATAAATACTCACTCGGAATAAAACAGTTCATGCGGAATATATGGCTTCATCCGGAATAATTAAAAGAAGCTTCATTCGGAATAAAATATGCTCATTCGGAATAATCAAGTAAAACAGTTCATCCGGAATAATGTCTTCGTTCGGAATTTATGTTCATCCGGAATAAAGCTTCATTCGGAATGAAAGCTTCATCCGGAATAAACGGTTGATTCGGAATGATTACACTGATCCGGAATAAATTAAACAAAGACCCTCATCCGGAATAATCCATTCATGCGGAATAAAACCTTGACCCGGAATGTTAAACCATAAATGCTGACTCGGAATATTTTACTAATTCAGAACCAACGATTGATACGGAATAAAAGGACTAATCTACTCATGCGGAATAAAGTGGTGATTCGGAATAATCTGGGGAACTAAAACGCGAAGAATAGGGAAGAACAATAGGTCACGAATTTAAATAAAACTAATTAAAATCAACCAAAAGATTAAATCAAACTAACCACAAATGATCAACTAATCAATACCAATCAAACCAAATCAATAACACTAACAATCATAATCAAAATAACTAAAACCCACTTGATCAAAACTATGAAACTCAAGAACACAAACACAAAGATTAAACATAAATAAGAAAGGTAGATGAGAGATTAAACAAGAAAAGTAAAGATTCAACAACAATTAAATAAAACTTACTTGGAATTAAAAGGAATTAAAAGGTGCGATACAAGAAATTAAAGTGCTAGAATTTAAGGTGCAAAATGAAAATGGTGGAAGAAATGGGTTGTCAATCCACCCAACAAGAACAAATGAAAGGAAATCCTAATCTATTTATAGGAGGATTAGGGAGGTGCTTAGGAAGCTTCCTCCCCTCTTTCTTCTTTCTTCAATTGCGTCATTAAGTCCTTAATCTTCTTAATCTTTTGACTTTAATGACTTTGTCTCGGGATTTCTTCAAACTCGTCTTGTAATTCTTCAATAAATTAGACTTGAGTTCTTCGGCTTTTAATAAACTTCCGTCTTTTGACTTTTTCTTCGATAAATCTTCAGAATTGGTCTTGGACTTCCGTTCTTTTTACACTCTTGATTTCTTGACTTCGTCTTTCGTCTTTTTCTTCGATAAAAGCCCGTGAATGCCCGTGTTTTCTCCACTTTTCACCTTTTCGTCCTAAATCACAACAAAAACACAAACCACGCATAATTCCGACATAAATGACATAAAATACACGTTTTAGCTCGGTTATTATTGTAATTAAGTGGTAAAAAGGATGGGTGTTTACACACCTATCAAGTCCCCTACACTTGACCATTGCAATGTCCTCATGCAATGCATTAGTTACAAAGCAAGATTACACTTTTCATCATAATCAATCCACATTGGCCTTTATTAAAGAGATAGAAAATTATAAATATTCAAAGTAAGTAAAGAAATCAAAAACATGCCTTAGGGTTTTGAAAATGTCATGAACGATCATCATCCTCAAGTTTTCAATTTCTCCAAACCAAGCTTAAAAACGAGATCATTGTTATTATAAGTTTGCAAACTAACACGAACTCATGTGGGCCAATTATTCACTTAGACTCCCTTATTCCTAGGTGTATCTCTTATATTTTATTGTTGTCTTGAATGATCACGAGGATTCATTATTTGACTTATTTCGATAGTTATTAAGTCTGAAAATAAAGTGGGACGATTTAATCAATAGTTAGCTAAAGGACAAAATCCTTTAAAACTGCTTCTCGGAACCTCATAAAGTTCATATCTTGGCATAACTCGCTTCATGATTTGAGACCTTTCTCGGACCGATATTTGGCAGCGACTTCATACTTCAAATCTTGAGAGACGTTCATGAAATAATGGTCTTCTCTTCATAATAGGAATTTCTTCACTTGAAGTTTTGAAAGATTCTTCATATTTGGACCACGAGTTCTTCATTTTTCTCTAATCTTTATTTTGGACTTTGATATACAACGATCCGCCTCCTTTTTGGACTTGGATCTATTTATCCTCATACCTTGTTAGGGCCTTTTCGGATAGACTTCTCCATGACTTTTGGGGAGTTTTTGCTTTTCGTCGTGTGTCTCGATCCTTCATATTGATCTTTGATAAATGATTCTTCACATCACTTTGGATCTTTAGCAACAAAATGTAGCCCGCATGCCTTGTTAGGACCTTTTCGGACTCGCCAATCTTCGCATCCCGCTTCAATAAGTTATGCCTTGGCTATGAACTCTAATCCATACCGAGCAACTTTTAAACGATCTTGGGCTAGAAGCTAAGTAACTTTTCAAATCGTACAACCTTATTTATTGCAGATAAATTTATTAGCAAGCGATGGGAGAATAGGCTTATAATTAACTCACATAAATTCACGAAAGAATGCCAAACTTATAATTGACTCTATCATCTCTCGTTCTCCACAGTTTAAAATCTCAAGGAATGAGACTCGTGGATGCTTAGCCTATTAAATCAAAGTTTTGGGTTTTCGAATCGTCTATAGGATCTTGCAAACTCTTAGACTTTTTCAAGTTTAGAAATCGCATTTTAAAGTTCCCTTGATAAACAACTCTCTTGGATCAATTATAGGAACTTGCGAAAATTTCTTGTTCTTAACCCGTGAGAGTTAAGACTTTCGCGTTTTATAGCTCCCTATATAAAAGCCTAGAAAAACTTGACTTAAACACGTTAAGGATACTAGCTAGAGTAAACTTAGATAAGTAAACTTGGGTTGAGTCAAAAGATTCACAACGTTTGAAAATTAAAACCACTTTATTGAAATTTATTCTGGCAAGGAAAGAAAATAACTATACAAGGGATAAACTAATAGGCCAAAATAGATCAAAAATTTTTGAAAAATGTCGAAAAATTGATTTTCCGGTTAAAATGAGGACAAATACAAGGAAAAGGCCACTTAACTTCGATAGAAGTCCCCCTACACTTGATATAAGAATTGTCCTCAATGTTTAAGTATGTGGGAGTAAACTCCCCTAAACTTAGGACATTGTGCACTTTGTTTAAATCTCGCTAAGGAAGAGACAACTGACGAGATTCCTATTTTAATATTGAGAAATATAAAATAGTGAATCGAAAAGAGTTTAGGATAGAACCGGGAAGAAGGGAACACGGAATCACGGGTCGTTAAAAGTCATCAAGAGTGTGTCTTTGAAGCTCTAATCCCTACACATGATAAGAAAGAAAGCAAGAAACAGCAACGGGGCTCCCCCTACACTTATGGTGAAAACAAGGAAAAATAGATAGATAATTGGGTTGCCTCCCAAAAAGCGCTTGTTTATATTAACCGAGTCACGAGCCTGACTCGTCCCCGAATTAAATGGTCCATGGGGAAGCCTCGAATGAAATACTGGGATCAAAGACCTTGTCCTCGTTCCCGGTGGACATCAACAAAGGAGAGGCGGGGGAATAAGTCTTGAATGGGAGAAAGGTTCTTTCAACATACGAAAAGTATGTGAAATCAAGATCCACGGGAGGTGGGGTGGGTAAAGTAAGCACATTGTCATCCCCCAAAGCCAATGGATGCTGAGAAAGCGGCAAAGCCGTAAGGTTATCAATGATAGCATAATCAATGTTACCTCCCGGGTCAAAGCACTCATCCTCCGTAATAGTGGATAAAGGGGAGGATGAAAGGTGCTCGGGAGGGGGACTTGGGTCAATACCTTCCTGCAGCAAATTATCAAGAATAATATCCCCCTCCATGTCATCGTCATCAATACCTGGAGGTATGGAGTGAATGTCGATTTCTTCCAGCAATGGGTCATTATCTTCAACGGGAGGAATAGATGGAGGCAAAGACTCGGAGAGAGGAGGAGAAGTCAACTCTTCGATTTGAGCAATAAGAAGATGCACTTTCTGTAATCTGTCGCGGAGAATCACGTCTTCCACCTCATCTTCAAGAGCAAGTTCATCGGTGAACTTCGTGTAAGCCGGAGAGAATACATCGTCATCGCCCGCATCTCTCGGTGGAGATTGAGAAATTGCAAAAGTGAAATTCTCATAGCATGGAGAAAAATCGTCATCATTAGGATCGACCTCTTCCGTAAGAGCAACGTCGTCCTCAGACTCCATAACAGAAGGCATGTCACAAACCGCGTCATCAAAGAATTTGTCGAGACCAAAATCACTAATCTGACTCAATGAATCATCATCCTTAGACGCATTAGGAACATCGAGAGTAGGAGTAGCAACTTCAGAAGATGGGTCGAGAGCGTAGACATCATCGTCGTCATCATCATCATAATATGTAACACCCCCAAACTTATTCAACTCAGTACAGCGGAAGACTAGTTGGTGTTACGGGATAGCACATTACTCACATCATAGACAACACATAAAAATCGCGTCGTTTAATAATAAATCATTTCCATTCATAAACATTAAAGTTACATCGGTCCCAAGTCATATTATTTTATACAAAGTTTTACAAAGTATTTGAATGGAAAATATAGTTTAGGTGCGGGCCATGAATTCTTGTCGTCTTCCCGAGAATTTACCTTCAAGTACCTGAGACAAAACATGTTAAAGGAAAAGGTCAGCGATAACGCCGAGTGAATTCATAGAGTTTAATAAATTCCATCAATATAATATCAGTATAAAATTATTACTGAAAATCATTTTGTACAAATCATTTTAATAGGCCATAAAATAGCTAAAGTCATTTTATACAAATCCATATCGAAAAATCATAATATAGGCATTAGCCTTAAAAATCATTATACGAGCCAATGTCGTAAAAACATCATACAATACGCCTTATGACGTTGTATAAAATCAAATAGAAACCGTTATATGAATATGGTTATGAAAACAAAAATACAAACATAATATCAATAGTATGACCCTGTATTGCTAGTCAGGCAATACATCGTAATTTGAAGCGTCTAGTAATATTTCGGTGATTGGATTATTATAAGCCGCATGACATTGTTACCTTACTAAACCAACAACGGGTAGCTAACCCGATACCAATTTTGCCCATCTAAAGTAGCGTGTCGTCACAAAGGTCACGCTATGGAAATCTTCTCATACATAAATTCGCTTACCAATCAATGTGGCACGACGGGGATCAACCGTCAAGGCGCGAACTGGGGTGATCGTCCCCAAATAGTACTATTAAATGCATAAGCGTCTACCAAATCCCGGTAGTTCACAATTCATGCTAATGGGACTTTTAGTGACGTAACCTAACTTTAATAATCCATTTGATTTCATCTATCGGGTCCTTTAATCATTTATCGGGTCATACAATCGGGTCATTCAATCATTCGGGTCCAAAATCAATAAACAAACAATCGGGAAAAATGGTGTCCTATTTTATAAAAACTAACATGTTATCTCCCTCGCGGGTTTATAAAACATTTATAAAACATTTAAAAGAGTGCGAGGCTATGAACTCACGTTGATGTGGGAAGGCGATTATCGGCGATTTGGATGTACGGTACGTGCTTCAATCACGGAAACCTAGACAAATAATAATCGTCTTAGACTCATGTCCAATGACTTTATAAAAATAACAATTATGTATACATATGATGATTATATACATATGATGATCAAGTGGGTTTACATTTTCTCGTTTACTCATTCTAGTGTTATATGTCGGTAACTTTTATACTAGTTTACTAGTTTTACCTATTTACACGTTTTAAGTCCAATAAACTTATTATAAGTTATTTAACTTGTTTTAATCCATTTTGTACTTATATTATCAGTATTTAAACTTTCCATGTTGGGCCCAAATGGGTTAAGCCCAATAAGTTCTTTTTATGAGTGTTTATCTTATGTAGTCCAATTATTAGCCCAAGTATTAGCCCAAGTATTAGTCCAATATGTTTACTTAGCTCGTTAATGTCCGTATGCCCTATAGTTCGGGTTTTATCGGTTTTTACTTGTATTAGTTACCTATACATCAGTATATGACTTTTATAAACTTTACATTAGACGGGTTTGGTCGTCTAAGTTTTATTTGGCGAAAAACGTTAATTTTACGGCGATAGCCGAAAAAGTCGTAAAAATCAAGTTTATAGTTTTTATTACTTATAAATATTATTTTACCACCATTTATATAATTTATCCATTTAATTAACCTTTTATACATTTATATAAATAAGTTTTATAAGTTAGTGGGTTTATATTTTTACATTTTATACATTATAATGTGAGTGCTTATATAATAATAATAAACATTATTTCCAAAATCTGATTTTTAACTTCATGTTCACCATTTTTACCATATCTAGAGTTCTATAATGACTTAGAAGCTCATTTTTGGATGACATGTTCTTCATAATATGAGCTACATATAACTTAGTTATAGCTACTGACCATTTTGAGTTTAACTTGCCTTAACAGTCCCTACAAAACTGCTTATTCAGATTACATCACCTAACTTGTTTTGATCATATCTCACTCATTATTTTGATTCCATTGCATGGCCAACTCTCACATGTGTATAACATCATCTACTTACTGTAAATGGATCAAATCATGCAATTTTATCAGTTCATCTTTTAGTTATCTACTGTTTTTATACAGCCAACTAAATAGTCAAGATTTTAGCTTCATTCCTTATAGTTATCATCATTTTTAAGCATATTTATCAACACTTGATCCCCACACAATATTTTTATCATCATATAATCATCATAAATATATACAATAGGAAATAAAATACATGTTTACATAATCAAATTAACAAGAAGTTGAGGAGGACAATCTTTATACCACCATGATGATGTAGGTTGATCAAAACATGGATTTTGATGGAGAAACTTGTGCTTAGCCAACACCATCTTCAAGACCATCAATCTTTATGATCACCTTGTGGAAAGTCAGCCCCAAGACACCATGAATACTCCTCCTTGGATGTTATAAGTTGCACCAATCTTCATCTTATAGAGTCGAGATTAACATATGTTAATTATAACATATGTTTGTGGTTTAAAATTGTATGAATGTGGTGTTTTGTGAAGCATTTGGGACGGCAACAATGGAGGATGGGAGAGAGATTTGAGTTGTTTGCATGGTGAGAAATGAGTAGCTAGTTTTGGTTTGGTGGTTTTTGATGTAAGTAGCTTAATGTGTAAGCTACATTGGACAAGTGTAACATTTGTTAAGTAAATTTTGACACCTAAAGGTGTTACTAGCTACTTAAGGCCGGTTTTGGAGTGGGGTGGGACAAGTGTCCCACTTGTCTAATCCCATTTATTTACGGGTACTCCTCGATTCTAGTTTCCTCGATTTGTGTGCCCTCGGGTCGTTTTACGAAAAACGTTTTTATAAATTATGAATCAACGTCACAAAACGAATCCAATAAAAATTGTCTCATCAAAAACGGAGTTCGAAAACGTAAATACGTAATCCTAAGGTTTCCGGTTTAGTCGTAAAGGACGTTAAAATAAAATCTTAAGTCCTAATCTCTTCTCGTAAATTTGTGAGTTTATGAACTGACACAAATTTAAAACTCCAAAATAATATTCGCGGATAAATTTATTTTCTGAAACGTCGGACTGTCACCAAAGACGGTGTATGTAAACGTAAGCACGTAACGTAGAATCCTCCGGTTTAGACGTAGTCGATGCTACTTCAAGACGTAAATCCAAATTTTTTCCCAAAAATATGTGAGTTCATATTGTAACATTAAAATAATATTTTCAAATAATATTTGAGAATAAAATATCAATCATAAATTGACGGATTGTCACAGCATTTACCCCTAAACAGGATCTTTGTCCTCAAAGATCATCTTACCTTACTACTCGCTTCTTATAGAGTTAAAGCCATGTGGGTATTTCCTCCACATTCGGTCTTTTCTCACAAGTGTAATCCATTACAATACGCGAGTGTCATCAAACATAACTACGGGAATAAGATCAGGCTTAATGTTGACTTACTTTCTCTATCCATGATGTTCACGGGTTTTGATGAATGCAACTTTTCGCCGATCTAAGCTCTACTAAGACTAATCAGATTCTCACTTGATAGATATTCCACCAAGTTCGATATACGAAACATAATTCACGCTGTCCTTGAAGTCCTAGGGTAGATCCAGCTTATATGCCTTTCAAACCAATCTTTCACATCATCTCAATGGTCCCAAACAACGGGGACTTATATCCCATGATTTGTCAGATCATGAATTCATTTTTTATTTTTTATTTTTTCATGGTTAAAAATTGTGGCATAACTTCGCTACCCATTTGGCACTTCAAGATCTACATTTCACATTCACATAACCTCTTGCCCACTACCGGCAGTCAATGATCAGATCCTAATTTCAACAATCATTTCAGGTTTCGCGGGTCGTGTATTCTGTAAGGTTAGGTTCGCCATCATAGGAAACCTTAAACCTAAAAGACATGTCCAACTCACAATGGGTGTATGTCGGATGTCTTCATCTCAACTCCTGCTTACAGATGCTCTAATATAGATCCTAACAAGATTCGGTCTCAATCCTA
Source organism: Glebionis coronaria (assembly GCA_025667525.1). Lineage (NCBI taxonomy): Eukaryota > Viridiplantae > Streptophyta > Magnoliopsida > Asterales > Asteraceae > Glebionis > Glebionis coronaria. Next base: position 360,607,271 of record CM046881.1, read on the forward strand.
ATACGATGATTATCAAGGATAATCCTTCCAAAGGAAAACGATTATACGGTCTATTATCAAAGGTCAATCATTCAAACATAAAGCAGCACTTATATTACTTTGTATCGTTACTTTACCTCGTCCCTTCGATTTGGGGTGGTACATAGTACTCTCATCAAGGTTCGTTCTCAATGATTTCTGAGCAAATCTCTAGAAATTCAATGCGAAGCGAGGATCTTGATAAAGATGTTCGATACAGGCACACTATGTTTACATAACTCTTTTGCATTTATCATTAACGGGAATGATATTAGCAGATTTGGTCAGTCTGTCGACGATGACCCAAATCGAATCAAATTCAGATGATGACCTTTGCAGTAGCTAAACGTTTACTAATGTATGAGGCGATGTCTGCCTTCATAATTGCCATCAGTACAACTTCTTTAGACAAAGATACTTTTAGTCAAAAATGACATACATATAATACTTATACTTACAAATTCCAACATAACTATATCTCACAATCCTCCATATTTAGGCAACCATAAGTGGCCTTTTATACATATAATGTTATCGGCTTCTTAATTCTAATGGTTCACATTAGCCGCGAACCCCTTTTTATTATCTATATTATCCTTTTTACAAACATTGTTTATTTTTATATCGTTTGGCAATTTATTTTGCACCTTCATTAATAAGGAACATGTCCTAATTGGTTCTTTATCTTTTCTACATAATGCATCGATATCTATATTCACTTCTCATGATGATATAATTATCATGTCCACAATTTACTCAGATATTCTTTCTATATTATGCATTAGTAATTACGTTCACTTTCTCCTGATGAAATAAATATCATAACTGTATTTATTCAAAATTCTTTCTTTATATCTTTTATGTTTCAGTTTCGTCTCAACTATCATTTTTATCAGTTTTTCTCAATCCGGCGTCTAAAGCGTCGATAATTATTATATGTAAATTAACAAAAATTATTTAATTTTTATGAAACGTAAACGTTAAAAGTTTAAATTTCTTAGTTCGACCAATTATATAAAATGTTCAAAATAAATTTGAATTTAATTAACAAGATTTTTGTTGATTTATCGAAAATATTTAATAAGATTCGTAAATGTTCGAAAAACCTTTGTTTATACTTTGGTCAAAGTTTTCTTAGTTTGAAAAGCAAAAATTGTCGTTTTAAGTTTTCAGGTTATGGTATAAATGGTTTTACTCATTCCTTCTTAAGTTATCTTGAGATATACACAAACATTTACCCCTAAACAGAAGTTTAGTTAAATGGTTTGTGTATAAGGGAATAATTCCTTTAAAAATCCTTTGTTAAAACATTTGTCAAAACATATTTCCATTTCTTTTTGGTAAAATCCAAAGTCTTAAAGGGCTCTTAATTTTTGAAGAGTCTATATGCATACATCTTACCATTATTAATCCAACGGTCATTTATGTAAAGGATTAAGTCTTTAATCATATGTTAAATATTTAAGGTACAGGTTTTTATTGTTCAGCCGATTCAGGGCAATCTATAAATAATTATTAACTCATTCTTATTCTTATAAACAAACAAATGGTCCTTAGTGATCACGAGCATGAATTTATCAAATTACAGCCTACACACGTGATTCATCATAATTATGAATACTACATGTGCATTGTCAATCCAAACGACATCACGTGGAACTCATAATGTTCATTACAAGCACCGGATGTAGTGATTGGAATAGATAGTCTCTTTCGCAGATGCGAAGTTGATGATAACCATGCTATGGATCAAATTTGCTAGAACCTTGTAAATGATCGAACAATTCTTCCATTTCGAGTTATGGATATCGTTTTCGATTGTCAATTTACTCAGTCATGGTAATCTATAAATATAAGGAAAGATAACACCATAGCTCTTCAGGATGACAGGCTTGGTATAATAAAATCTTTCTCCGACAACTATCTCAGTTGTACGGTAATTCCTTAAATTCAGATGGTGCTGACGTACAGTGCACAAGCCGTAGGTGCAGCACCGGGAATATAATCAATACCAATTTCAATTTGCCTTAATGGCGAAGGTTTAGGTAATTCACCAATAAATACCTCCTAAAGTTTCAGATAACATAAACATCTTTAAATACATTCATATTAGGTTCTTTCTAGATTATAATATCTATGACTAGTTCATAACCCTTCACGGTATAATTTTAAGTCTAAATGCGGGATATGGTCATCCATCAAGAATTATTTAGATTACTTTTGATAATCAACATCTTATCATTTAGGGGAATTCTATTCGAGCTCCATCAATTAAGACAATTGGCACTGTCAACTTTCCAGTTTTATTGCCGTTGATAAGATGTGAACTTCTCAAAAAGTCTAATAATAACTCATAATCCTTCACAGATTCAAGGATATCAGGAGACATAACTAACCTTAAAAGAGTAAGGTCAACGCATAATCTATGCGAGAGAATTTCAAATCAGATACAGACGAAAACATTTAACGAATATGAAATATCCCATGTTTTAATAAATTGGAGTACGCATTCGAAAGCTCCTCGGATCGTTACCCAGGTCATTCAAATGAAATCAAATCATAAGAAATGATAAGAACGTCAATACATCCAGTCGGGTATCAACACTTGGTAATCAAATACTTTTCCTAAGAATCTCACTACGGGAGAATTGGACAAGAACGGAATATCAATTGTCAAATAAGACAAATTCCACAGATGAGTAAATTCGACTTAGAAGAATAGATGCTACAGGCACATATGTAGGTGTCCCTATAAATATGTCCCTATTTTTCACTTCTTGCAGATCTCATAAGATTTAATCTTTCACAATCTTCAAAGAAAATGTAGTGTTTATTAATCAGTATTATGGTGACTACTAATCAGCCTTGCATAGTCCATTCCAAATTGTATGTAGGCGCGCAACTATATACAATTTCAAGATTAACGATGCAATACTCAGTTCGTCAAAACTTTGCCATCATGTTTTATAGTAAAAACATTTTCATGCTTAATTCTTAAATGAGAGTCAAAAATAAATTTACAAAGATTTTCTTTGTTATGGAAATAATTAAGTCTCCAAAGTGTTTCATAAACAACCTCATTTCAATAACAATCACTTATAAATCTTACTTTGAATAATCCTTATTGCGATGAAAATTAAATTTTCTCAAAGGATACCATTTTTAACTTTATAAAAACAATGTGTGATCTGCAAAAGAGTGATGAAAAGTTGTTCACCAAGAACTTAACTACGATATAATAGGAAATGAGCTTAGCCAATTAATCAAGAGGTTCATGACTTCGATGGCACTCAGGAATACAAAGAGAATAATCCACAACGTAACTCAATTCAAGATGAGTACTTGTTCAATGGTTGCATCCCTAATGTGAACATTAGGAACAAGCAAGAAAAGATAGATATCATCGATACATGTAGAATTTAGCAATCAAAGGTATTCTTTTCATTAATCACAAACAAGTCAAAATTGTACCGTAACACATTACGTGTCACTATGTCATACAATTCTCAGAACTCATCCTACCAACTGATATCTCAGTTAAGTTAGGGATTTTTTTTTAAAAGATACCACAATGAATACTAATCTACAAGAGTCATTAGGTGTCCTACATGTCCCGGAAGATCCACCGACCCCAATTCAGAAGAAGATTTCTTCAGTTTATTTGTTGGACACTGGGCATCCTCGTTAGTGGACAATGGTCTAGGAACAACCCTTAACACGAATCAAAAATCATTTAAAACCTTATAATTCAATCACAGAACTTAATGACTTCCTCTTAATAATATCATATTCCATTCAAGTTAAATTTTACTTTATTCAAGTTTCAACCAACTTTATACTTAATTCGATATCCTACCTCATACTCCAATACTTTCAACCTTATTCTTGCACCTTAAAAGGGCAATATAAACTCGATATGAATCAACACTTAATTTCCAATCCTATTAGCTCTTACAACAACAATTATCAAATGAGTCACTAGCATGAAATGACTCGATCATTCAATTAGAATTCTCGGAAAGGTATTAGTGGCATGGGGCTTTTGGGTAATGGTTCCAATGACAGCCTCAAGTGCAACATTCACCCTTTCGATTTCAAATTTAAGAATTGGATGACAATGAATCAGATGACATCTTTCTAGGTGGTAACGTTTTGTCAAACTCCACTCTATAAGAAAAGATCGTCATGACATCGATATCAGATTTAATCTCGCCAATTCTTATTCAATATCACCATCAACTAATATCTATATTTCTACGAATATCAACCATTTGTTGGGATCATAAATATCCGCAACTTGGTTTAGATCTAGGATAGCTAGAATTCCTACGAGAATAGCTTCGATTAATTTACTAGGGGATTTAGGGTTACTTGTGACAATCTACGTCGTATAAATACCTCGTATAAAAATCAAAATAATCATCAAACAATCATGTAATAAAATTACATCATATATATATAATCCAAGTAATATATATATTAAAATAACACTTCTCAGTCTTGGCCTTGTCGGTAACTCGGGAATTCTTTGGCACCGTTATAGTCAAAAGATTTTTAGACATTTTTAGAAAAATGTTTATAGTTAAAAGATTTTGAAATGATTTATTCAAAACCTTGGTTTTAAAAATCTTTCGTTCTCTATAACGAGAGCTCTGGTACCAAACTGTAACACCCCCAAACTTATTCAACTCAGTACAGCGGAAGACTAGTTGGTGTTACGGGATAGCACATTACTCACATCATAGACAACGCATAAAAATCGCGTCGTTTAATAATAAATCATTTCCATTCATAAACATCAAAGTTACATCGGTCCCAAGTCATATCATTTTATACAAAGTTTTACAAAGTATTTGAATGGAAAATATAGTTTAGGTGCGGGCCATGAATTCTTGTCGTATTCCCGAGAATTTACCTTCAAGTACCTGAGACAAAACATGTTAAAGGAAAAGGTCAGCGATAACGCCGAGTGAATTCATAGAGTTTAATAAATTCCATCAATATAATATCAGTATAAAATTATTACTGAAAATCATTTTGTACAAATCATTTTAATAGGCCATAAAATAGCCAAAGTCATTTTATACAAATCCATATCGAAAAATCATAATATAGGCATTAGCCTTAAAAATCATTATACGAGCCAATGTCGTAAAAACATCATACAATACGTCTTATGACGTTGTATAAAATCAAATAAAAACCGTTATATGAATATGGTTATGAAAACCAAAATACAAACATAATATCAATAGTATGACCCTGTATTGCTAGTCAGGCAATACATCGTAATTTGAAGCGTCTAGTAATATTTCGGTGATTGGATTATTATAAGCCGCATGACATTGTTACCTTACTAAACCAACAACGGGTAGCTAACCCGATACCAATTTTGCCCATCTAAAGTAGCGTGTCGTCACAAAGGTCACGCTATGGAAATCTTCTCATACATAAATTCGCTTACCAATCAATGTGGCACGACGGGGATCAACCGTCAAGGCGCGAACTGGGGTGATCGTCCCCAAATAGTACTATTAAATGCATAAGCGTCTACCAAATCCCGGTAGTTCACAATTCATGCTAATGGGACTTTTAGTGACATAACCTAACTTTAATAATCCATTTGATTTCATCTATCGGGTCCTTTAATCATTTATCGGGTCATACAATCGGGTCATTCAATCATTCGGGTCCAAAATCAATAAACAAACAATCGGGACAAATGGTGTCCTATTTTATAAAAACTAACATGTTATCTCCCTCGCGGGTTTATAAAACATTTATAAAACATTTAAAAGAGTGCGAGGCTATGAACTCACGTTGATGTGGGAAGGCGATTATCGGCGATTTGGATGTACGGTACGTGCTTCAATCACGGAAACCTAGACAAATAATAATCGTCTTAGACTCATGTCCAATGACTTTATAAAAATAACAATTATGTATACATATGATGATTATATACATATGATGATCAAGTGGGTTTACATTTTCTCGTTTACTCATTCTAGTGTTATATGTCGGTAACTTTTATACTAGTTTACTAGTTTTACCTATTTACACGTTTTAAGTCCAATAAACTTATTATAAGTTATTTAACTTGTTTTAATCCATTTTGTACTTATATTATCAGTATTTAAACTTTCCATGTTGGGCCCAAATGGGTTAATCCCAATAAGTTCTTTTTATGAGTGTTTATCTTATGTAGTCCAATTATTAGCCCAAGTATTAGCCCAAGTATTAGTCCAATATGTTTACTTAGCTCGTTAATGTCCGTATGCCCTATAGTTCGGGTTTTATCGGTTTTTACTTGTATTAGTTACCTATACATCAGTATATGACTTTTATAAACTTTACATTAGACGGGTTTGGTCGTCTAAGTTTTATTTGGCGAAAAACGTTAATTTTACGGCGATAGCCGAAAAAGTCGTAAAAATCAAGTTTATAGTTTTTATTACTTATAAATATTATTTTACCACCATTTATATAATTTATCCATTTAATTAACCTTTTATACATTTATATAAATAAGTTTTATAAGTTAGTGGGTTTATATTTTTACATTTTATACATTATAATGTGAGTGCTTATATAATAATAATAAACATTATTTCCAAAATCTGATTTTTAACTTCATGTTCACCATTTTTACCATATCTAGAGTTATATAATGACTTAGAAGCTCATTTTTGGATGACATGTTCTTCATAATATGAGCTACATATAACTTAGCTATAGCTACTGACTATTTTGAGTTTAACTTGCCTTAACAGTCCCTACAAAACTGCTTATTCAGATTACATCACCTAACTTGTTTTGATCATATCTCACTCATTATTTTGATTCCATTGCATGGCCAACTCTCACATGTGTATTACATCATCTACTTACTGTAAATGGATCAAACCATGCAATTTTATCAGTTCATCTTTTAGTTATCTACTGTTTTTATACAGCCAACTAAATAGTCAAGATTTTAGCTTCATTGCTAATAGTTATCATCATTTTTAAGCATATTTATCAACACTTGATCCCCACACAACATTTTTATCATCATATAATCATCATAAATATATACAATAGGAAATAAAATACATGTTTACATAATCAAATTAACAAGAAGTTGAGGAGGACAATCTTTATACCACCATGATGATGTAGGTTGATCAAAACATGGATTTTGATGGAGAAACTTGTGCTTAGCCAACACCATCTTCAAGACCATCAATCTTTATGATCACCTTGTGGAAAGTCAGCCCCAAGACACCATGAATACTCCTCCTTGGATGTTATAAGTTGCACCAATCTTCATCTTATAGAGTGGAGATTAACATATGTTAATTATAACATATGCTTGTGGTTTAAAATTGTATGAATGTGGTGTTTTGTGAAGCATTTGGGACGGCAACAATGGAGGATGGGAGAGAGATTTGAGTTGTTTGCATGGTGAGAAATGAGTAGCTAGTTTTGGTTTGGTGGTTTTTGATGTAAGTAGCTTAATGTGTAAGCTACATTGGACAAGTGTAACATTTGTTAAGTAAATTTTGACACCTAAAGGTGTTACTAGCTACTTAAGGCCGGTTTTGGAGTGGGGTGGGACAAGTGTCCCACTTGTCTCATCCCATTTATTTACGGGTACTCCTCGATTCTAGTTTCCTCGATTTGCGTGCCCTCGGGTCGTTTTACGAAAAACGTCTTTATAAATTATGAATCAACGTCACAAAACGAATCCAATAAAAATTGTCTCATCAAAAACGGAGTTTGAAAACGTAAATACGTAATCCTAAGGTTTCCGGTTTAGTCGTAAAGGACGTTAAAATAAAATCTTAAGTCCTAATCTCTTCTCGTAAATTTGTGAGTTTATGAACTGACACATATTTAAAACTCCAAAATAATATTCGCGGATAAATTTATTTTCTGAAACGTCGGACTGTCACCAAAGACGGTGTATGTAAACGTAAGCACGTAACGTAGAATCCTCCGGTTTAGACGTAGTCGATGCTACTTCAAGACGTAAATCCAAATTTTTTCCCAAAAATATGTGAGTTCATATTGTAACATTAAAATAATATTTTCAAATAATATTTGAGAATAAAATATCAATCATAAATTGACGGATTGTCACATAATAGACGAGACCACTCCAATTAGGAGTGACATAGTCGGCTAACTCTTCCTTGATAACCTCCACATCTTTAAGAAGCTCATGAAGCAATTTTTGTTGTTCATCTCCCCGAGTATGTTCAATTAAACCAATTCTATCCCACGTTGTAATTAAACATTTTGGTGTAGAAAAGAAGGGAAAACGACCAAATTGGCTCAAAAAGGTGTTGGTGGTTTTCAAGGTTTCGTCCACATCAAGCAAAGGTTGCCTTTCCTGATGCAAGTCAGCTCGGATTTGAGCTAAACTTTCTAGAACATGGTTCAAAGAAGTGAGTTGTTGGTCAAGATTAATTTGCTGAGAGGATTGATGATTGAGGGTGTGATGTGGGGGCTCAAAATTATACACACTGGGATGATAGCACGGAACTTTCTCAAAGACCATCGACGGATCACAAGAAGAAGCATCGTGAGGGCCCCCACAAATATAGCACCACGGGTATGGAGAGAAACTCGGTGAGTTTTGTGGATAGCTATTTCCATTGTCATAATTGTAACCCGGTTCTTTCCCGTGATCATATGTGTATCGAACCGGGCACGAAACATGCCAATGAGAATCGCTTCCGCAATAGAAGCACGGGGGAACACGAGGTGGATTAGAAAAGGACGAATTAGTCGAGTTGCACCATGGACAAAATCCGAATTGTGTGTTGTCGATATCGTTTCAGCACCGCTCACATGTACACCATTGACATGAGTCGTTCCCGTATAATCGTCTCCCACACCCGACGCAATGGACATAAGAATCCATAAAGAAAAATAGATAACCAAGAAGAATATTTTTTGTGCAAAACTTTGAAAAAGAAATGCTTTTTATGATTTTTCAAATGTTTTTGGGATTTTTGACACGAAAAATAACGTTCACAAGTGAACGGATCCCAAAAGCCAACGCGTCTCTCACAAAAAACCGTTAATCTTCACAAAAAGAGCCGGCAGCGGCGCCATTTTAATGTATAGATTTTGCTCGGTTGAAAATTCGTTTCTCGGTATCTTCTCGAATTGATTTACGGTTCAAAGTAAGACTCAGTTGTTCTTGGTAGAAAAGAAATAGAATGGTTGTCGTTGTCTACACTAATTAAAAACAAAGACTTGAAACAAATAAAAATAAAATAAAGACGGTAAAAAGAAATACTGAAAGATAAAAACTTGACGTGAAATTAATGACGAGAAATTAAAAACGTGACGAGAAATAAAAAGGCAAACTTAAAAGTAAATAAAGCAAACTAAAATTAAATGCAAGTGAATTAAGAGTGCGATTAAGTAAAAAGGCGGGAAAAATAAAGTTTAAAACTTAAAAACATAAACTTAAAATAAACTAAAACTGAAATCATAAATCTAAGAAAAAGTGCTCATCCAGAATACACCCTTCATCCGGAATAAATTGATTCATCCGGAATAAGTCTTTCATCCGGAATAACAGCTAATTCGGAATAAATGTTTATCCGGAATATTCCCTTCATCCGGAATAATTGCTCATCCGGAATAAAGGTTCATCCGGAATAACATTCATTCGGAATACGTTGCTCATCCGGAATAAATACTCACTCGGAATAAAACAGTTCATGCGGAATATATGGCTTCATCTGGAATAATTAAAAGAAGCTTCATTCGGAATAAAATATGCTCATTCGGAATAATCAAGTAAAACAGTTCATCCGGAATAATGTCTTCGTTCGGAATTTATGTTCATCCGGAATAAAGCTTCATTCGGAATGAAAGCTTCATCCGGAATAAAGCTTTATTCCGGATGAACATAAATTCCGAACGAAGACATTATTCCGGATGAACTGTTTTACTTGATTATTCCGAATGAGCATATTTTATTCCGAATGAAGCTTCTTTTAATTATTCCGGATGAAGCCATATATTCCGCATGAACTGTTTTATTCCGAATGAGTATTTATTCTGGATGAGCAACGTATTCCAAATGAATGTTATATTCCGGATGAACCTTTATTCCGGATGAGCAATTATTCCGGATGAAGGGAATATTCCGGATAAACATTTATTCCGAATGAGCTGTTATTCCGGATGAAAGACTTATTCTGGATGAATCAATCTATTCCGGATGAAGGGTGTATTCTGGATGACCACGCATAATTCCGACATAAAGGACATAAAATACACGTTTTAGCTCGGTTATTATTGTAATTAAGTGGTAAATGGATGGGTGTTTACACACCTATCATTGAACCTATTGTAGAACCAATAGTCGCCATGGCTAATCGTACTATGATGGAGTTGCTTCAAGCACCCACCGAGGGTTTTGGAGAAGCTATTGTGATACCCCCCATCCTTGCGGAGAATTTCGAGATTAAGACGGGTTTAATGTCGATGTTTCAAGCAAATAAGTTTAAAGGTCATGAAAAAGACAACCCGCATTATCACATAAGGAATTTTAATCGTCTCACCGCAACTAGCAAGTTTAAGGATGTTCCACATGACGCCATTAAGATGATGTTGTTTCCATACTCGTTAGTTGGACCCGCTAAAATTTGGCTCGAGAAAGAACCGCCAAATTCGATTTTGACATGGGGTGATCTCGTTTCAAACTTTGTGAACCAATTTTTTCCACCATCTAAAACAACACATTTGAAAAATGAGATTTCAAGGTTTACACAATGAAATAATGAAAGTTTTTCAATGGCATGGGAACGATTTAAGGAAATGTTACATGTATGTCCACACCATGATTTTTCGGAATTGCATCAAATAGATACTTTTTATAATGGGCTTAATGATCATGAACGAGATTATTTGAATGCCGCCGCGGGTGGTGATTTTTTGTGCAAAACGACCGATGAAGCTTTAAAGATTATCGAGAATAGATCTAAGGTTTACAACCCTCGTAACACACCGAGTGTTGCCAATATGGGTTCGTCATCATCGTCATCGTCTCGTCACATTAATGACTTACATGATGAATCTAATGAGGAAAATCGGTTTTTCGATAGGTTTTTAAATCTTATGACTCATTGGAAAGCACAAGATGCTTTGAACTCCGCATCGGTTAAAGCGGTTGATAAGAGTTGTTTGTCTTGTGGTGGAGCTCATGATCTTTCCGAGTGCATTACCGTCGGTGGTAACACTTCGAGTGCTTACGTAGCAACGGGGACTTACAACCAAAACGGCCAAGGTTCCCGCCTAAATCAAGCTCCACCAAATCAAAATGCTAATAACTATCGAAACAACAATCAAAATGGTGGATATCAAGGCAATATACGTAACTACAACAAAGGGAATTATCAAAGTGGGAATGGACAAGTTGCAAATCAAAACCAAAACCGTGATTTTCAAAACACTACACAAGGTTTTCAAAATGCTCACACTAAAAATCTTCAAGGAGAACTTTTGGATTATGCTAAAGCAAATGATGCTAAGTTTGATAATATGCAACGTGAGATGATTAGCTTAAGATCCGAGTTGAAAAACGAGCTTAAAAACGAACTTGCTAATGAACTTAAGACTCATTCTAATAAAATGGAAGTATATGTTCAACGTCTTCAACAAAATCAACAAAAGATGGAACAAGGACAACATGAGATTAAGCAAGAATTGTTAAAATCGGATTTAAGGAAATCAAAATTTGAAGACCGAATGGCAAAAATGTTTGAAGCAATCATGTGTAAACCCTCTTCCTCGGGTGGTCTTCCTAGTGATACCATTGCAAACCCTAAGGGAGAAATGAAGGTTATTACTACACGTAGTGGTAAAACTTTCAAGGAACCAATCTCTCGTCCAAGTACTTCTACGGAGAAGGAAATCGAGAAAGAGCCCGAGGTAATGGTCGAAAAGGAGCATATCACAAGCCCACTAAGTACCGCTCAAACCACACCTACGGTTGAACCAATACCAATCATGGAACCCGAGATTCCAAGGCCATTGCCTAATGTCCAACCCACACCACCCTTACCTTACCCTTCGAGACGAAACAAAGAGAAATTGCAAGAACGTAACAAACAACAAATCGAGCTTTTTATAAAAATGTTTCAACAAGTTCATTTTGATGTAAGTTTAGCCGACGCGTTGTTATATATTCCTCGTTTCGCTTCCACTTTTAAAAGTATGATGAATGATAAGGAAAAGCTTTCAAAGCTTGCTAATTGTTCTTCGGTTTATCTTAACCGCATACTAGAAAAAGTTGGTGACCCCGGAAAGTTTCTCATTCGTTGTGATATACAAGATATGAAAGAATGCCTCGCCTTGGCCGATCTTGGTGCGAGCATTAATTTGATGCCATTTTCCATTTGGAAATCGCTTTCGCTTCCGGCTCTTACTCCTTCGAACATGTCTATCGAGATGGCCGATCATTCTACGATTTTAGCATGTGGAGTAGCCGAGGATGTTTTCGTAAAAGTGGGGAAGTTCTACTATCTCGTTGATTTTATAGTAGTTGACATCCCCGCAGATCCCCAAGTTCCTCTAATTTTAGGTCGTCCATTTTTAGACACCTCGAGATCGCTTATCGACGTTCATGCAAGAACTATTACTTTGAGATTCAACGACGAGGAACTTGTTATAAACGCTACTCAAAACTCGAAACCTTCTCATGTTTATGCAATCGCTACCATCAATCACATCGACTTAGTTAATGTGGTTTGCGATGAGTTTTCACAAGAAGTGTTAGGTTTTTCTGATAGTTCGTCAAGTGGCAATCCCACTATTTTGGATCTGATTCTTGCTAATTCTACACCAAATCTCACTCCATTCCAAGGAGGCAATTTTACTTCAAATGAAATAAACAATGAAGATGAGGTGATTATTAGTGATGATACTTCTATTCCACCATTTCTTCCGCCGATGGAAGTTATGAGTGTTGAGCAAAAATCTTCAATCGAGGAACCGCCTATCCTTGAATTGAAAGATCTTCCATCTCACCTTGAATACGCATTCTTGGAAGGTGATGAAAATTTGCCAGTTATTATTGCAAGAGGTCTTGCTAATGATGAAAAAACCGCGCTATTGAAAGTTCTTAAAGCTCATAAAGGGGCAATTTCGTGGAAAATTTCCGACATTAAGGGTATTGACCCAAAATTTTGTACTCACAGGATTTTAATGGAGGACTACAAACCCGCAATTCAAAGTCAAAGAAGGGTAAACCCCAAAATTCACGATGTCATCAAAAAGGAAGTTTTAAAACTCCTTGACGCGGGAATGATTTATCCTATCTTCGATAGCCCATGGGTGAGCCCAATCCATTGTGTCCCTAAAAAGGGAGGAATGACTGTTGTGCCCAACGAAAACAACGAGTTAATTCCCACTTGTGTTGTAACCGGTTGGAGGGTGTATATTGACTACCGAAAGTTAAATGAAGCCACTTGTAAAGACCACTTTCCTTTGCCCTTCATGGATCAAATGTTGGAGCGACTCGCGGGAAATGAATTCTATTGCTTTTTAGATGGTTTTTCCGGTTACTTTCAAATCCCCATCGACCCTCGTGATCAAGATAAGACTACGTTTACGTATCCTTATAGAACGTTTGCTTATCGTAGGATGCCTTTCGGACATTGTAATGCACCGGGTACGTTTCAACGGTGTATGATGGCTATTTTTCACGATATGATCGAGAAGTCGATGGAAGTGTTTATGTAAAACCCGCATGCTTTTACCATGAATAGTTCCCTTAAGATCGTACGTTCTAGATTAAAACTTACCTCATGTAGTATTGATCACATTCAGGTGCTAATAATCAAGCAAGTGCGTACGTGTATGTCATGACAAGTATCGATTACGTACGAACCCATGATAAACAGTTAATAATATATCACGTGAACATAATGAAATCATGAACACCATTTAAAATACTAACTAAAATAATTACGTAAATACTTATAATATATTTACGAGCGTTAAGTTTACGATAAACGACACGTTAAAAGAAACAGAAACACGTTAAACACGAGCACGTTTAACCACGAACGAACACGAAACATCGGGACACGAGAAAGGTACGGGTACCCCATGTGGGGCCCCCATACCCACGGCACACATGCATGAAATGGGCTTAGCCCATGGACTTTTCAAGTTAAGGGGGGTAAAGTGTTAAACATGTTTTCACTTTCATTTTTCAAGGAAATAAACAAAAACCCTAAAAAGAGTTTTCTCCTCTCCTTTTTCTCCTTATTGTGCCGCCACCTATACACCACCTTGGGAGGGTGATTTGTTTGATTTTGATCTTAAAAACAAGTGTAGAAACCGTGTTTGTTCATCCTTTTTCCAAGCTACATAGTGGTATACCTTTCTAACCCTTCTTTTTAATCATTTTTAATTCTTTTGATCTTTGATTATTTTCATGAACATGTTATTATTTTTCTTATGAAAACAAGATAATTAATCATTGATCTAACATGTTTTGGTATTAAATAAAATCAAGGAATGATTTAAAGGGGTGTTTGTTTCTAGCCGCCTAGCAAAACAAACCCGAGGGGGGTTTGGTTTGCTATTGCCGCCACCACCAAGACCACAATTGGTCTTGGTTGGCTCATGTGGGACCCACGGCAGCAAGGGGACACGTGTGCCCCGGGTTTGGCCCGGGGTACGGTGTCGAATTCATACCCGATTCATGGTTCGTTGGTTAAAATCATGATCTATGTTACATGTAATTTTTATGAATCATGAACTTAGGATATAATTAATTAATAACATGAAATATTAATTAAATCATGACTTAGGTTATTTTAATTATTAGTTTATCATGACATTAAATTAACCTAAGTATTTTATGTTATAAGTTATAATTAATTAATTATTAAAACATGCCTATAATTAATTAATTTAGACATGACTTAGGTTATATTATTATTATAATAATACACATTTTAACCTAAGTATTTTCTTTTCATTTTAATTATACATGTTATACTTTAATTAAAATGCTTAACCTATAGTTTAATTAAAATACATGAAATAATAATTAAACTATACACTATATCTTATGACTTAAGAAATAAGCTTAAACACTTAGACTTATATGTTAGCTTATGTAATCAGCTTAATTCTAATTATGGAAACTTCTATTTATAGAAACTTAATTAAATAAGGCAACTAATCTAATTATGGAAACCTTCTATATATGGAAATCAATCTATTTCAGGCAGCTAATCTAATCATGGAAACTTTCTATATATGGAAACTTATTTAATTAAGGCAGCTGATCTATTTTTGGAAACTTTCTATTTTTAGAAACTAATCTATTTTAGGCAGTAAATTCTATTTTTGGAAACTTTCTATTTTTGGAAACTTTCTATTTTTGGAAACTTTCTATTTTTGGTAACTTTCTATTTTTGGAAACTTTCTATTTTTGGAAACTTTCTATTTTTGGAAACTTTCTATTTTTGGAAACCTGCTATTTTTGGAAAGTTACTTATTATTATACAGTAAGTATATTAATACATGAAACAACAGTAATACTTAATCAGATTAATCAGAATACTAGATAAACACAGTTTAAGGCTTTAAACAGTGAACCATGACCTAAAACATACCAAATCAGTTATAACAAGACACAGAACCCAGTACGTAATCAGTGAATCGATACTTATACACGTGTGTATTCATGTAGCGTTAGTGATCCAGAAGTAGGAGTCTTTCTTCCGTTCATTTCACTGGACTTGAGGTACGGATTCCCGTCCTTTCAGTATGGACATTTCTTCCTTATTAGGATTTCCCCGTATGCAGCCAACTGTTTTCCCCAGCATTTGTTTTATTGTTTTGAACTGCTTATGTTAATTTAGCATAAACTATAGCCATATACAAGCATGACCAGTTTCACCTAGTTATGGAGGTACCATAACCATAGCATTGGAGGCACCGATGTTATGACTTCCCCACGGCGGAGTGATTGCTCGTGGCGTCCCTTTTCAGTTTGGCCATATTATTATATCAGTCGGGGCGTATGGGTGCATCCTAGTTACATGTTTTATTCAGTTTATCATGGTGAATGTGGTGTGTGCCTTGCTCCCTTCACAAGGAGCTGATCCCTCCTACCCAAACCAGTATATTGATTAGAGGCATCCCCTCTAATCAGCATGATGAGGTCACCCCTCCAAGTATTCATGCACGTGACCTTTTCATGACCTATATGGGCTATGGTATATATATGTTAAAACAGTTTTCACAGGTTAAACATAAGGCTTTTCAAACTATAAAACCAGTTTTCATGATACTTAACCAGTTTACTCAGTACTTAGTCTTCCGCTGTTATATGTTACATGCTTATCCTATATCATGCTTTATTGTACATCCGTGCACTGAGCGTCTTGCTCAGCCGTTACTTTCCTTTCCATGTCCCAAAACGGCAGGTACCCAAGACTCGAGCATTTGGAGGACGCACATAGGATGGAAGCTGCCAGAGACTTCTTTTCCTTTTTGCCTTCATATAGTTATGCTTGTTTAGTCTTTATTCAGTTCATTTCCTTCATTTATGTTTTGGGCTTATGTTTGGGAACCGATGTTTGATTCCGGTTTTCCCTATGGTCATGTATGTTTTACTACATATCACCTTGCATGCTTTGATGACACGCCATAATCACGCGTGACATTCCATTTATCAAAATGGGGTGTTACAATTATGGTATCAGAGCCAAGGCTTCGACCTGTAGGCTCTAAAACTCGACCTGTGACTAGTGGGTAGTCACCAGGAGCTTCCTAAGCCAACGATTGTTATTCCACATATTGATGTTTCAGCGCGTTGTTGTTTTAACCATTATGTTTTCAGCACCTTTTGTTTTAACCATTACGTTTTCAGCACCTTGTTGTTTTAACCATGATGTTTTCACCAGTATCGTTTTACCAATATGGAATGAACAACCGTCATCCATATTTAGTTATGTGTCAGTGTCTATGCATGATGTTCCTAGTGAACTGTGATTATGTGAACTGAACCCCAGTAGTTCATAATTTTCACATAAAATTTTTTTCTGTTAAGTTTTGACAATGACTTTTAATTATTATGTTTCATGCATTCATGCATTAATATCATATGTCATCTGTTGCAGGAATTTTGACTAAGTAATGGTTGGTACAGGACTGGCCTTATTCAGTCGCATGTGCTTTTATCGAAACCTTTAACTTTGGGACCGACCCATAGGCGTCCCCTCGCCATGTCTTTTGTTTTGGAACTGACCCATAGGCGTTCCCTCGCACATATAAAGGTTTTATAAACTACATTACGCATTCATGCACTGTTTTTCTTGCATAAAATTTTTCTCATGATTTAAATTGGCATAAATTTCTTTCATGTCCCATCATAAGTTATTATGTCTTTAGGTCAAGTATGCCTTCATACTGTCATGGTTAACTTCAGTTTCATGCTGATTATGTTATACACTTCTTCGTAATAGATGGTTTCATGTTTCCTCATGATAATTCCGTCTTCATGTTGATTATGCTTCACGCCTCTTTTGTTATGTACGTTGTCCTGCAAGACATTGTTAGATTTCTTAAATCATGCTTTCATGATAGTCATGGTTGGTTTTCATTGATCATGCTGTCAGGCAAGTCATCGTTGAATTTTGTGTAACCACACTTTAGCGTTTCTCTATGCAACCAGAATGATGTCTATGCTAATACTTCCAGGTTATCATGATGGTTTTCCTAACCGTTTAACCGGTTCACTTTCCTTAAATCATGACAAATGATCAAGCCCATACCAATCATTTCATGTGCATTTCATGTGTACTCCACGTACCGTACTTCATGTGTATTACATGTACCTTAATCCAGGTGTAATCCACTTGCAATACTTCACGAGTATTCGCTAGTCGATTCTAAATCATCTCAGGCGTATGTTCACTTGCTGATATTCTACAAGATTGTCGATGCCGCTCATAGCTTGGAGATGTTACTGAAGGTTGGTGCTGCTGATGTTGGGAGACGCTACGAGATGCTGATGCTGATGCTGTTCACAACCTGGAGATCCTAAAAGACGAAGACAAAGGCGTAGGAGCAAAGCAATTGGACGAGAAGATGCTTCACCATCAGACAATTCCCATCAATCATTGTCCCAAATTCATGGTTACATGTCACACGTCGTTCGGCTGTCATTTCAGCCATATGAGTGCAAACCAGTACCAGCCAGCCACTCAGCTAAATAGTTACATGAGTCACGGTCATGAGAATGACCGTCATGGAACCTACAGACAAGACGATAGTAACCACTACCATGATAGAAAATTTCCTAGAAATCGCAACCGAGGCTCTGGCCGCGGACGTGATCAGACATACAAACAATCAGTAGTCCAACCGATCCACCAATTCTGGCATATTAACCTAATATTTGTAGTTCTAATTGTTTCATATCTCGAGACACATGTCAAGACATCAGTCAAGACACATGTCTCACGTATACTTTCTGAGGACACATGTCAAGATACCAGTCAAGACATATGTCACGCTTGCATTTCTCAAGACACGAGTCAAGACACATGACTCACGTCTAACTATGGAATATTTCTAAGAAATTCAGGGTACCCTCCCAGGGTATATCCTTTTGTTGTGCCATGTATTAATCAGGCCACAAGAATTTAAGTACCATTACCAGCGCTTCAGTGAGAACTGTCATGTTGTCGATGACACTTTCATTTCTTTCACCATTTTTCATATATTCATGACCATGAAGGACGCCTTTCGTATTCCCACGTATACGACGGTTTTCCTTCAGCTTACTAATGAGATCCAAGCTGCTAACGCATTTTCCTCGGACAGACACGAGATAAATTTTATCCTAATTATGTACTATGAACACCACACCATGCTATGATTCATAATTATGTACAGTAACGTTCAGGCTCCTGAATACTTTCAGCTTGATTTTCCATCAGGAAAATCTGTACAAGTTATCTATGCTTTTCAAGCACGTGCTTTATTAGCCATATTGCTAAAATTTTCTAGCTGTTAGTAACACACGACTACTAAGGTCCTTTTACGCATAACCAACGGATTATTCCAAAATTGTTCCTTACACTCCAGAAGAACCTTCAAGGAGAAGGATGGTACCATGAGATTATGTGTCGACTACCGTCGACTTAAACAAATCACCATTCATGACCGTTATTCTCCTCCACATATGGACAACATGTCCAATCAACCGTATAGTGTTAATCACTTTTCCAAGATCGAACTCACAATCATGCTGCCAACAGTGACGAGTGAAAAAGCAGGACATGTCCATGACGGCTATTCGTGCACGACTCGGTCATGCCAGATTTATGATTTTGAATTAGTCTCATCAATGCTCCAACCGTATTATGAACTTAATAAATTGAGTTTCCGTGAACTCCTAAACAAATTAATCAGCGTTTTCATTGATGATAACCTGATTTCCTCTAAGCCTAGAGAAGAACAGGAAGACCATATCTGCACTACGTTGCAAATTCTATGACAAGAGAAATTTTACCCTGGAATTCTTTCCGATATCAATTCTGTTTGATTTCAGTGACACGCTGAATCACATGGCATTCTACGGTTAATCTTACCATGACTCAGCTTATGAGTAAAGAAGAGAACCCGACACTACATTAGGTGTTCTATAAAATCCTACGCTAGGAGAAGTCTAGATTCAGAGACTCAGAGTTTCGCAACCTTCCATGTATCAAGTTTCTACGAAGCAGGATACAGTTACGTTCATATCTTCATACCTGTTATACAAACAGGCTAAGATAGGACACCAACAAACTGGGATGTTTTCATCATTGAAATTGTGAATCGAAAAGGGACACGATCTCCATGGATTTTAGTTACCAGATTTCAGCAAACTCAGAAGAAGCATGATGCTATCTGGGTTATTATCAACAGTTTGATCAAGTCTGCAGAATCCTTACATCCGTACGGATTTCAGAACCAACAGATTGAACGAACATGTTCAGCCAAGGCTCATCCGACCACTTGGTAATCCCGCAGCTATCGAGTCAGACAAAGATTCCCAATTGTACTCCTAAATTATTTCACGTCTTCATTCTAATTCCACGACTTGCTTTCGCGCTCACGTTCATGACACTATTCACGTTCATTATCGTATTTTGACTTACGATTTTACGTTCATTTCTTTTCTCATTCTGGGAAGTTTGCAAGAACTTGTGAGACCAGACCCAAGTTTAGTATAACCCTCCATCATCAGATAGACGTTTCACGTCATATTCCACGTCTCACCTTGTAGCGTTCGGCGTTACCGCCATTATATTCTATGATCACGATATGTCTCACATGTCATGTTCATTCCACGTTCCTCATATCATGATCAAAATATGTTACACGTATCATGAATCACGATATGTTACTCATACTACACTCGCCATATCTCCACGTAGCACGTTCAAAATTTTTCACGTATCACGTTCAAAATGTTTCACGTACTACGTTTCTTATGTCTCGCGCATCGTTTCAAATTATCAGTTAAGTCGGATGGTCTTGCATCGTAACGTTTCAGTACCCTTGCACGTTAACTCTTATTTCCTCGATCGAATTTAGGGGATCTACCTTCCGTTGATAACCAAGAATTTCTTCGTATTCCAAGTCAAGGTCAGGAGGACCAAGATTTATCATTAGTGTCAGGATCTTCTGAAGGAACCGTTCCAAGAGGGAGGCCACTTGGAAACGGACAAGTTCATCCGGACTTCTTATCCATTTTCTTCTCTTATCGATTAGATATGTCCTTTCAGTCACGTCACGTTCCATGTCTTTTCAAGACATGTCATGTTCCACGTTCCCTTCTACCATGTCACCTTCAATTCCGTTATTTTGCATACCTTTCCAGTTTGACTCGGGTATGTTTCGCTTTCAGTTACTTTATCTATAATTCAGGGACGAATTATTCTTTTTAGGGGGGAAGAATTGTAAAACCCGCATGCTTTTACCATGAATAGTTCCCTTAAGATCGTACGTTCTAGATTAAAACTTACCTCATGTAGTATTGATCACATTCAGGTGCTAATAATCAAGCAAGTGCGTACGTGTATGTCATGACAAGTATCGATTACGTACGAACCCATGATAAACAGTTAATAATATATCACGTGAACATAATGAAATCATGAACACCATTTAAAATACTAACTAAAATAATTACGTAAATACTTATAATATATTTACGAGCGTTAAGTTTACGATAAACGACACGTTAAAAGAAACAGAAACACGTTAAACACGAGCACGTTTAACCACGAACGAACACGAAACATCGGGACACGAGAAAGGTACGGGTACCCCATGTGGGGCCCCCATACCCACGGCACACATGCATGAAATGGGCTTAGCCCATGGACTTTTCAAGTTAAGGGGGGTAAAGTGTTAAACATGTTTTCACTTTCATTTTTCAAGGAAATAAACAAAAACCCTAAAAAGAGTTTTCTCCTCTCCTTTTTCTCCTTATTGTGCCGCCACCTATACACCACCTTGGGAGGGTGATTTGTTTGATTTTGATCTTAAAAACAAGTGTAGAAACCGTGTTTGTTCATCCTTTTTCCAAGCTACATAGTGGTATACCTTTCTAACCCTTCTTTTTAATCCTTTTTAATTCTTTTGATCTTTGATTATTTTCATGAACATGTTATTATTTTTCTTATGAAAACAAGATAATTAATCATTGATCTAACATGTTTTGGTATTAAATAAAATCAAGGAATGATTTAAAGGGGTGTTTGTTTCTAGCCGCCTAGCAAAACAAACCCGAGGGGGGTTTGGTTTGCTATTGCCGCCACCACCAAGACCACAATTGGTCTTGGTTGGCTCATGTGGGACCCACGGCAGCAAGGGGACACGTGTGCCCCGGGTTTGGCCCGGGGTACGGTGTCGAATTCATACCCGATTCATGGTTCGTTGGTTAAAATCATGATCTATGTTACATGTAATTTTTATGAATCATGAACTTAGGATATAATTAATTAATAACATAAAATATTAATTAAATCATGACTTAGGTTATTTTAATTATTAGTTTATCATGACATTAAATTAACCTAAGTATTTTATGTTATAAGTTATAATTAATTAATTATTAAAACATGCCTATAATTAATTAATTTAGACATGACTTAGGTTATATTATTATTATAATAATACACATTTTAACCTAAGTATTTTCTTTTCATTTTAATTATACATGTTATACTTTAATTAAAATGCTTAACCTATAGTTTAATTAAAATACATGAAATAATAATTAAACTATACACTATATCTTATGACTTAAGAAATAAGCTTAAACACTTAGACTTATATGTTAGCTTATGTAATCAGCTTAATTCTAATTATGGAAACTTCTATTTATAGAAACTTAATTAAATAAGGCAACTAATCTAATTATGGAAACCTTCTATATATGGAAATCAATCTATTTCAGGCAGCTAATCTAATCATGGAAACTTTCTATATATGGAAACTTATTTAATTAAGGCAGCTGATCTATTTTTGGAAACTTTCTATTTTTAGAAACTAATCTATTTTAGGCAGTAAATTCTATTTTTGGAAACTTTCTATTTTTGGAAACTTTCTATTTTTGGAAACTTTCTATTTTTGGCAACTTTCTATTTTTGGAAACTTTCTATTTTTGGAAACTTTCTATTTTTGGAAACTTTCTATTTTTGGAAACCTGCTATTTTTGGAAAGTTACTTATTATTATACAGTAAGTATATTAATACATGAAACAACAGTAATACTTAATCAGATTAATCAGAATACTAGATAAACACAGTTTAAGGCTTTAAACAGTGAACCATGACCTAAAACATACCAAATCAGTTATAACAAGACACAGAACCCAGTACGTAATCAGTGAATCGATACTTATACACGTGTGTATTCATGTAGCGTTAGTGATCCAGAAGTAGGAGTCTTTCTTCCATTCATTTCACTGGACTTGAGGTACGGATTCCCGTCCTTTCAGTATGGACATTTCTTCCTTATTAGGATTTCCCCGTATGCAGCCAACTGTTTTCCCCAGCATTTGTTTTATTGTTTTGAACTGCTTATGTTAATTTAGCATAAACTATAGCCATATACAAGCATGACCAGTTTCACCTAGTTATGGAGGTACCATAACCATAGCATTGGAGGCACCGATGTTATGACTTCCCCACGGCGGAGTGATTGCTCGTGGCGTCCCTTTTCAGTTTGGCCATATTATTATATCAGTCGGGGCGTATGGGTGCATCCTAGTTACATGTTTTATTCAGTTTATCATGGTGAATGTGGTGTGTGCCTTGCACCCTTCACAAGGAGCTGATCCCTCCTACCCAAACCAGTATATTGATTAGAGGCATCCCCTCTAATCAGCATGATGAGGTCACCCCTCCAAGTATTCATGCACGTGACCTTTTCATGACCTATATGGGCTATGGTATATATATGTTAAAACAGTTTTCACAGGTTAAACATAAGGCTTTTCAAACTATAAAACCAGTTTTCATGATACTTAACCAGTTTACTCAGTACTTAGTCTTCCGCTGTTATATGTTACATGCTTATCCTATATCATGCTTTATTGTACATCCGTGCACTGAGCGTCTTGCTCAGCCGTTACTTTCCTTTCCATGTCCCAAAACGGCAGGTACCCAAGACTCGAGCATTTGGAGGACGCACATAGGATGGAAGCTGCCAGAGACTTCTTTTCCTTTTTGCCTTCATATAGTTATGCTTGTTTAGTCTTTATTCAGTTCATTTCCTTCATTTATGTTTTGGGCTTATGTTTGGGAACCGATGTTTGATTCCGGTTTTCCCTATGGTCATGTATGTTTTACTACATATCACCTTGCATGCTTTGATGACACGCCATAATCACGCGTGACATTCCATTTATCAAAATGGGGTGTTACAGTTTATGGATGACTTTTCGGTGTTTGGCAATTTGTTCACGTCGTGTTTATCTAATCTCGAGAAAATGTTAAAACGTTGTGAAGAAACCAATCTTGTGCTTAATTGGGAGAAATGTCATTTTATGTGTAAACAAGGAATCGTCTTAGGACATAAGGTCTCGAAAGCGGGGATTGAGATCGATAAAGCTAAGGTAGACGTCATCGCCAAGTTACCTCATCCCAAAACCGTTAAGGGAGTTAGGATTTTCCTAGGCCACGCGGGCTTTTATCGTCGTTTCATCAAGGACTTTTCGAAAATCTCTCGACCTATGACACACCTTCTCGAGAAGGATGCTCCTTTTAATTTCAATGAGGATTGTGTTAGAGCTTTCAAAACTCTCAAAAGGAAACTTACCGAAGCTCCCATTCTTGTTGCTCCTAATTGGTAATTACCCTTTGAAATCATGTGCGATGCAAGTGATTATGCTATAGGGGCCGTCTTAGGACAACGTTATGAAAAGCATTTCCGTCTTATCCATTATGCTAGTAAGACGATGACCGAGGCTCAATTAAAGTATACCACAACGGAAAAGGAATTCCTTGTCGTGGTCTATGCTTTTGAGAAATTCCGACCTTATCTCGTCTTAACTAAAGGAATCGTGTATACCGACCATTCGGCTATCAAGTATCTCTTAGCTAAGCAAGATGATAAGCCGAGATTTCTTCGTTGGATGCTCCTCCTCCAAGAATTTGATGTCACCGTGCTTGACAAAAAGGAGCCGAGAATCTAGCGGCCGATCATCTCTCTCGTCTAGAAGATCCTCTGAAAGATGTTTTCGAGAACAAGGAAATCACCGAAACATTTCCTCTCGAGACTCTCGGTGTAGTGAATTCTAAAGACACCACCCCATAGTTTGCTGACATTGCAAATTACCATACGGGCAGTTTCATAATCAAGGGTATGACGACACAACAAAAGAGAAAATTCTTTCGTGACGTCAAGTTCTATTTTTTGGACGACCCTTATCTCTTTCGGGTTTGTGCGGATCAACTCGTTCGACGTTGTGTTTTTGGTGCCGAAGCTTCTAACATCCTTAGAGCTTGTCACGGGGGACCCATGGGTGGTCACCAAGGTGCTAATCTCACGGCTAAGAAAGTGTTCGATGTCGGCTTCTTTTGTCCTTCTATCTATCGTGATGCACACGCACTTGTGAAGTCGTGTGATTCGTGCCAACGTCAAGGAAAATCGTCTCAACGTGATGAAATGCCGCAAAACATAATTCAAGTGTGTGAGATTTTCGACATTTGGGGCATAGACTTTATGGGGCCGTTCCCATCGTCTCATGGTAACAAGTATATCCTCGTCACCGTCGACTACCTTTCTAAGTGGTTGGAAGCTAAGGCTTTACCTACTAATGATGCTCGTGTGGTAGTAAAGTTTTTGAAGAAACTATTCTCTCGGTTCGGAACCCCTCGTGCTATTATAAGAGATCGTGGAACCCATTTTTGTAATGACCAATTCGAGAAGGTCTTAAAGAAATATGGAGTTACTCATCGTCTTTCTACGGCTTATCACCCACAAACGAGTGGGCAAGTCAAGGTTTCGAACCGAGCTTTGAAGAGGATTTTAGAGAGGTCGATTGGGGAAAACCGTGATTCATGGTCCGACAAACTCGATGACGCTTTATGGGCCTTTAGGACCGCTTAAAAGAAACCTATCGGTTGTACTCCTTATAAGTTAGTCTATGGGAAGAATTTTCATTTGCCCATTGAATTGGAGCAAAGGCATATTGGGCCCTTAAGCATGCAAACTTTGACTTAAAGACCGCGGGAGATCACCAGAAAATACAATTGAATGCATTGGATGAATTAAGAGATAATGCTTATGAAAATTCATTGATTTTCAAAGAAAAGACTAAAAAGTTTCATAATGCAAAGATTAAAAACCAGGTTTTTAACGTTGGTGATCAAGTGTTACTTTTTAACTCTAGATTAAAAATATTTTCCGAGAAATTGAAATCTCGTTGGTCGGGTCCTTTCACCATTACACAAGTGTTTCCTTATGGGACCATCGAGCTAGCTCAAGATGATGGTCCTAACTTCAAGGTGAATGGACATAGGCTTAAGCACTACTTTGGTGGGGAAGTTCCTTTATTGGATAACCTCAACCAAGTCACATTCCCCAATGATAATTAGCATTGAAGGGATCGAGTCGAGCTCATGACTCGGTAATCAAAATCGAGGTGCCTCGTGGGGGAGATCCCATGCTTATCTTTTTATGCTTTCTAATAAATAATGAGAGGGGATTTGTGCCCTTCCAACTCATTATCTCGTGGTTGTTTGTGATTGTGTTATCTAGATCATCATCATCACTACGATTGAAGACTCCCGTGTACGTTTACGTGAGCCTTGATCGTTTGCTTGTAGAAGTTTTTCACGAATCCATGACATATCCTTTATTGTTCTAACAATTATCTTTTAGCATAATTAATAAACGGCTTTAGATATATTGTTGATCACCCTTTCCATGCTAGATCCTAAGCATTCGACTCTTTGTATCTAGTATGGGGGTGCTCTACCTTTAGACTCGAAACATTGAGGACAATGTTTAATTTTAGTATGGGGGTGAATAGATACTTGCTTTGCTACGCCCTCACGTTTTCCAACTTTCAACGTTTTGTTTTGTTTTGTTGCTAATAAGGCTAAAAATGGCCAAATTTTAAAATTTTTCTTAGTTTTCAAAAGTGTTTTAAGACACGAATGTATATTTTCCGATGGGTAGAATAAGAGCTAATTTTTGACTTGATGGGCATTTGGAGCCTTTTACATTCCTTAACCCGCTCGATTCAAGTTTTGCTAGACTTTTATATAGGGAACTTTAAAACGCCAAAGTCTTAGCTCATTCGGGTTAAGAACAAGAACTTTTCGCAAGTTCCTATAATTGATCCTAGAAAGTCATTTATCAAGGGAACTATAAAATGCATTCTCTAACCTTGAAAAAGTCCAAGAAAGTGCAAGATCCTATAGGTGGCTTGAAAACCCAAAACTTTGATTTGATATAGTCTTAATGAAAGCTAATCCAAATTTGGCTTAATTTTGACTTGCATGGCTAAGTATTCACGAGTTTCTTTAATTAGAGGTCTTTATATAGTGAAGAACGAGAAATGATAGAGTTAGACAAGTGATCATGCTAAACGTAGAACATGAAAATGTTCTTTCAAAAACTCATATGTTTTTAATTGTGGCTTTTTCTCCCATAAGATCAATGCATTAGGAATAAAAATAATTGCAATAAGTAAGGTCGTACGATTTGAAAGGTTACTTAACTTCTAGCACAATATCGTTTAAAAGTTGCTCGGGGTTGAATAGAGTTCATAGCCAAAGCATAACTTATTGAAGTGGGACGTGAAGATTGATGAAGATCCAAAAAGGCCCTAACAAGGCATGAGGAGCTCTATTTTGTTGCTAAAGATCCAAGATGATGTGAAGTATCATTATTCCTAAATCAATATGAAGGATCGAGACACACGACGAAAAGAAATTACTCCCCTAAAGATCATGGAGAAAGTCTATCCAAAAAGACCCTTACAAGGTATGAGGATAAATATATTCAAGTCCTAAAAGGAGGCGGATTGTTATATATCAAAATCCAAAATAAAGATTGAAGAAAAATGATGAAGTCGTGGTCCAAGTATGAAGAATCTCTCAAAAACGTCAAGTGAAGAAATTCCAATATATGAAGAGAAGACCATAATTTCAAGAACGTCTTCCCAAGATTTGAAGTATGAAGTACATGCCAAATATCGGTCCGAGAAAGGTTTCAAATCGTGAAACGAGTTATGCCAAGATATGAACTTAAGGAGATACACGAGAAGCCGTTTTAAAAGATTTTGTCCTTCGGCTAACTATCGATTAAATCGTGCTACTTTACTTTCAGACTAATAAATACTCAAATAAGTCAATATGAATCACTTATGATCCATGACAAGTAGTTAAAAAAATCTAGAAACCCATTTCTTTTTCATAATAACTAGGATTGCGGGGAGAAAAAATATTACACAATTTCGACGTATGAGTAGTGTTAGCATTGTGACTTGTACCAACAATGATATCGTTTTTGAACTTAGCATGGAATGTATGACAATCAAGGATGACGAAATTTACTCTATGGTACATTTACTTGTTTCTATTCATTGACCCTAAAAGTCACACACGTGATAAAAATGATACATTATGTCTTTACACATCTTCGTAGTACTGTTGCAAGTCTTTTACTTTTCAATAAAGGGTAATAAAATTGAATTTTGGTAATGCTTAGATACTTTATTCTAGCATTGCATGAGGGCACGGCAATGTCTTAGTATGGGGGTGATGAGATGGCATTTATACATGATCTCATCGTTCTTTTCGGTTTTAAATGCATAAAATGTCATTAATATACCATATATATGCTTGTATTTGTTTACTTGTGTGTTTTAGGTATGGATATCGTGAAGACTTGAAGATGTACAAGATTGATCCTCAATTCATGAATAAATGACACTTAAAACCCTTGTATATTCATAATTACAAGTTTGGTCCCTTAAGTTTGTCAAAATTACAAAATGGTCCTTTAACTTTGAAGAATTGGCAAGTTTAGTCCCTCAACAATTCTAAATTGCCAATAATGGTCCCTCATAAAGTCAAAGATACAATGAAGACCTTTGAAGATCAAGAATGTCCAAGATCAGTCCTTCAAATATTCAAAAATGGCAAAAACAACCCTTGAAATACTTTTGCCAAAGTTTTAGGTCAAAAGTGTGAAATCATAAACTTTATTAACAAAAGGAATTGAGTTTTGTTGCTGAAAAACACGTTTTACCCTTTTCACCAAAACACAAGGGCTAAACATGTGCATATGAAACATTCAAACTCAAATTTGCGCCAAACACTTCTCCACTCCACCAAAACCGGATCAAAATGTTTACTATTCACCCCATGAACCCAGTTACCATCCCACTTAAATCAAAGGGTAAAAACAAATTACCCACACCCACGCTTAATTCACACGCCCAAAAACTCATCCCATATACAAAACCCTCAATCTCACTCACCCAAGGACCCCACCATTCAAACCCGTCCACATATCACATCACACCTTAACCTCCAAGGAATGACACGAGGCCAAATCAACAGCCCACACACCTTGCTTGGTTACAAAGCTAAAATGAACAGCTAGGATGAATTTGGACAGCTCAAACAACAAATGCGTCTAGAAGATTCAAGGGGCATTTTAGTAACTTCATAGCTAGGGTTTTCACTTGTAATCTTAGCCCTTATGGCCTATATAAGGACTCCTCAACATGTGAGAGAGCCTTGTTCCAGTTTTACTCTTTAAACATTGTAATTCCTTTTTAAAATTAATAAAAGTTAGTATTTTAAGAAAATTGTAATTCCTTTTTATGTTTTTGAAAGTTGGTGTTGTTTAAGGGTAATTCTGAGTTCCATTTGATGTTATAAGTGTGCTTAGATCTTGTGGTTTAAGCACGTTTATGTTTGGTAAGATTTTCAAGTTTGAAATAAGCTTGAAAATAGGTTTCTGATTTTGCTGTTTTACTTGTACTAACCCTTATCCAAAAGCTATAAGCCCTTGCAAGCTTGTTGACACCAAGCTAGTGAAGGTTTATCAACCTTTGGATAGGTTGTTTGTTGTTTGTGTTGAAGACATAAATCCCTTGAGGTTCTGCTTTGAACCATCAACCAAGGCACATCTTATATCCTTTGTTCAAGTACCTTGGTCTTGTTCTAGTTGTTGAACAAGGTCCAAGGAGCATTGCTGATCCCTCTAGGAAGTTGTGAGGATAGGTATAACCTCTTGTTAAGATTCCTCTAAAAAATTTCATGTTATTGTCTGATTTATACTTTGCCATGTGATTTGTTGATTTTGTGTTTGTGCTTTATGTTTTATAGTTGTTATCTCTTAGTTGTCACCTAGTTGAGGTATTTGAACCATAAAATCAGTAGGTTGTTTGTAGAAATAAGAAGTTTGTTTGAAAAAGGACTAAAACAAGGTTGTTTAGGATTATTGGATCATAAGGCCTTGTGGCCTTGTGCCCTTGGTTCTTAGGGTTTGGGGAGTCTAAACAAGTCTTATGCAATAGGTTTTGGTCACTGGTTATGTTTCAAAAGGTTTGGAAAAAGGATTTCAAGTTTTGGAAAAATCTAAAAAAAGTGGTTTGAAATTGGTCAAATACATCAGATCCAATAAAATCTTTGTTTGTTGGATCTAAGGTCTGAAATCTGGTTTGGGAAGAGTTTAGGTGATGAGCTATCTATGCAGTATCTATTTGTTGAATTTGGTGGCTTATTGTGGGTGCTAGAGCTTATCAAAGTTGGCTGAAGTGGTCATCTGCATCAGCAAAGTGACCACCTCATTTTTGCCTTGCATTTGTTATTCTAGTGTATGCCTTGTTGTTTAACTGCTTGGAACTTGTTATTGTGCTGCTTGTGAGTGCTTCTTGCTATTTGGTGTGCCTTATTGCTAGCTTATAAGCTAACTGACTTATTAAGCCTTATTTGCCAAAATCTGCCTGAAATTGTGTATAATTGAAGTTCATTTTCTTAGTTCTTAACCAATTGAAAGTCCTAACAAAATCGGGTTTATAATCGTTTTTGGTTGGTAGGGTTATTTAGCTTTGCTATGTCTATTTGAACAATCAAGTAAAAATGGAAAATATTAACTATGTAACCGTAAAATAAATTGTCAAATACCACATTTGTTATTCAAGTAAAGACAAAAATGTAAATCTATGAAAATAAAGGGTTGAAAATGTAAATTCTGAAAATTAAAGTGCTTGAAATGCAAAACAGTTAACTACAAGGACTAATTGTGCACAAGTAACTAACAAGTAACTAAATTGTAACAATATTCAAAACTGCTTAACTAATTTTGTAAAGTTTCAAAATTACCAGGACTGAATATTTGAAAACCCTAATTAAGTGGAAAATTAGCTAGTTATGAAAACAGATACAAAACCAAAGGACTATAATGCAATTAAATGGTAAGTTTTAACAAAAATGGGCTAAGAAGAGAAATAAGCTCGTTTAAGCAAACCAATGAACCAAATAAGTTCTAACAAATTGCAAAAGACTTAAAATCTGATTTTAGCTAGGCTAGTAGAAGGATTTAGGCTGAAAGCAAGTAAAACTCAAATAAGCAATTTCCTAATAAGACAATATTAAGCTATCTAATAAGCTGAACATGCACATTCTAATTTTCTTGTCAAAACCTGTTAATCAAGCCATGAGAAGCTTGAAATGTCTTTTGAAATCAAAATTGGTCCAGTAATGAATCCAGGAAATTGAAATAAGCTAAAATCAAGCTTATTTGACTTTCGTTGACCAGATTTTTCAATAAGCTGAAAACTTCAAAACCTTTCCAGGAACACTTTCTAACAAGGTTTGTGAAAGAAAATTAACAAGTTTATGAAGTAGAAATGCTAGTTGAAGAAATCAGTTTGGATTTTTATCTCAGAAACTGACATATGCTCAAGTGCTTATTCAAATGCTTATTCCTATTTCAAAACTGGATACTGTATAATTTCCTTTAACACACTAAAACTACAGATATTGAGTGATGATTAGAAAGTGATTTGAAGATATTTTATCCAGTAACAAAGTAATGCTAATGAATTGAAAATCAACACTTTCTGAAAACTTTTCTAACAAAGGCTGACCCAAACTATTTTCTATGCAATTTGCCTGTTTCACTAAAATCTTGACTTGAAAATGACTAAAAACATTATGCTATGACTTAATGACTGAAAGAGAACTAGAATTAGCCAATTACTAACACTTGAACACAGATTAAGATCTACTCCCAAACACTAGTTAACTAGATTTTATCAAACTTTTGTGAAAGAAATTTGGACAATTGGCTAAGCTGATTGAAATGACATATTAGACTAAGTTTGTTTACCCAAATGCAATGCAAATATCCCAAAATCTAACAGTTTACAAGGCTAGAACTCAGAATGAACTATTAAGCTGAAAATGACTGATAAGTTAAAAACAGGACAAGTTTAAAACTAATGATCAATTATTAAGCTACACTTAAGCTACTCAAACAACAAAATCAACTCAAATGGTATCTAAACACATTTTATCATGCAATCAAACAGGTTTAATCTAAGTATTGAACAGGCAAATGCTATTTAGTGGAACAAGAACTCAGTAACTCAAAACCTTTTAGCTTGAGCCTCCATTGGGGAGTAGAGAAGCGCTGAGCTTTCTAATCAATGCTAAACCACCACCTTAGCATTTACATCTACCAATCAACATCTACAATCATCAAATTCACCATTGTTGAACAGGAAAGCTTCAAAATCAACAAGAATTCTACTGGCTTGAACAGAACAGGATCAAAAACAGCTTCAATGCTTCAAACTTAGCTAATCATGATCATTTATGATCATAACAAGCTAACAGTAACACAATGATAACAGGATTCAATGTATGAACAATAATGGAGGAAGTGAATTGTGAATTTATTGATTTAAGGAGAAAGTTTGTTACAGAGTAGGTAAAGGGGTTACAACTAAGCTAACTAACTCAAGAGCTTGTCAGACTCTTGAGTTGGTTGAGCTAACTAACTAACAACTAAGATTGAGAGAGAATGGAAATGTGTGTGAAATTTACACACTTTGACTACTTGTACAAATGAGAGAATAACATCCTATTTATAGGCAAATTGTGAGGAAGTCCTGGAGTTGATGACGTGTTCCCATCATTAGTTTGTTGCCACGTGTCACAGAACTGCTAAGTGTTCATCTTCTCGTTCTTCATAATTTGGGGATTTTTAATTCCTTGATCTTGAGCTTAATTGATTGTGTTCATTGTATTTATCTCTTGAAAACGATCACTTTTCATGTAGGTAAATCTTTCTGAAATCAATTGTAGCTCCAATTCGCATCTGGGTGTGTTGAAGAAGAAGGCCACGTGGCACTTTCTTATTGGGCAATGATACAAAGATTTTACTAGTTGAAAAAGTTCGTTTCTCGGTGTCTTAACGAATTGATTTCCGGTTTAACGTGTGACTCAGTCGTTTTTGGTAAAGAATAATATTTTTGGTTGTTGTAAAATAAATGTGCAAGACTTTAAAATAAATGAGGAGTAAATAAAACTAAAACTAGTTGAAACGTAAACGGTGCAATATTTAAAACTTTAAAAGTAAATGACGGGAAATTAAATGACGTAAAATTAAAACTTGACGAAAAGTAAATTAACAACCAAATAAAATGCAAAACGTAATTAAAATAGACTAAAATCAAAACGAGAAAAACTGTCACTTTTTCTCTAAAAATAAAAACTAGAAAAACAAAACTCAATCCCATCAGAAAGTCTAATCGGAATCCGTCGGAAAATGCAATCGGAATCCCCATCAGAAAGTAAGGTTGGTCGGAATGCATGAAAACAAATCAAATCGGAATATCCAAAAGGAAAGTCCAATCGGAATGTTTGCAAAAGCGGCTGATCGGAATAACTAACAGACTGGTCAATCGGAATGTCTAGAAAACACCCAATCGGAATACAATAAAGTAATCCAAATCGGAATGTATTAAAACCACCACAATCGGAATGTTTATAAACCCTATTCCGATTTGGTGATCGGAATGAGGGGGATTGGTGCAGTCGGAATGTTGTGATCGGAAAAGGGTTTTAACCTTTTCCGATTTCCTATTGATTCGAATAATAAGCAAAGTTATAAGCTAGGGTGATAAGCTAACACTTAAACTTGAACGAATCCAATATGAAAAAGACTAAATAAGCACAAATAACAACTTTTCCAACTTAAAATAATCAAACTTTTAAATCAAACCATAAAAAATAAAACTTTTTAAGAAAACTTTTAAAAAGTAAATAAGCTAAATACAAATTAAGCCAATAAGCATGTCAAGCTCAAAGCTTAATCCATATAAAAACTCATGGATGAATAAAAAGATGAACTTTTTAAGCACGAAAACATCAAGATCAACACGGATCAAATATATTTCGCATCAAAAGTAAACTAAAATCAAGAAGGGAAGATGAGAGATTAAACAAGAAAAGTAAAGATTCAAGAACAATAATAGAAAACTTACTTGGAAATTAAAAGGAATTAAAAGGTGCGATACAAGAAAAATTAAAGTGCAAGAAATTAAATTGTGCAAAGTATGAAAATGGTGGAAGAGGTGGGTTGTCAATCCACCCAACAACAATGAAATGAAAACATAGAAAACTATATATAGGGAGATTAGGGAGGAGCTTAGGAAGCTTCCTCCCTCTTTCATCTTTTCCTTAATTGCACATTTAAGTCCTTCTCTTCTTAATCTTTTGTTAATCTTGGACTTTAATGGCTTTGTCTCGGGATTTCTTTGAACTTGTCTTTGAATTTTCTTCGTAAATAAGACTCGAGTTCTTCGGCTTTTAGTAAACTTCTGTCTTTTGACTTTTTCTTCGATAAATCTTCAGAATTGGTCTTGGACTTCCGTTCTTTTTGCACTCTTGACTTTTTGACTTCGTCTTTCGTCCTTTTCTTTGATAAAAGCCCGTGAATGCCCGTGTTTTCTCCACTTTTCACCTTTTCGTTCTAAATCCCAACAAAAACACAAACCACGCATAATTCCGACATAAATGACATAAAGTACACGTTTTGGCTCGGTTATTATTGTAATTAAGTGGTAAAAAGGATGGGTGTTTTCACACCTATCAAATCCCCTACACTTAACCATTGTAATGTCCTCATGCAATGCATTAGTTACAAAGCAAGTTTACATTTTTCATCATAATTAATCCATGTTGGCCTTTATTAAAGAGATAGAAAATTATAAACATACAAAGTAAAGAAATCAAAAACATACCTTTGGGTTATGGAAATGTCGTGAATGATCATCATCCTCAAGTTTTCACTTTCTCCAAACCAAGCTTAAAAACGAGATCATTGTTATTATAAGTTAGCAAACTAACACGAACTCATGTGGGCCCATTATTCACTTAGACTCCCTTATTCCTAGGTGTATCTCTTATATTTTATTATTGTCTTGGATGATCACGAGCATGCATTTTTGAATTATTTCGATAGTTTATTAGGCTGACAATAAAGTGAATGATTTAATCAATAGTTAGCTAAGGGACAAAATCTTTTAAAACTGCTTCTCGGGACCTCATAAAGTTCATATCTTGGCATAACTCGCTTCGCGATTTGAGACCTTTCTCGGACCGATATTTGGCAGCGACATCATACTTCAAATCTTGAGAGACGTTCATGAAATAATGGCCTTCTCTTCTTAATAGGAATTTCTTCATTTGAAGTTTTGAGAGATTCTTCATATTTGGACCACGACTTCTTCATTTTTCTCCAATCTTTATTTGGGATTTTGATACACAACGATCCGCCTCCTTTTAGGACTTGGATCTATTTATCCTCATACCTTGCTAGGGTCTTTTCGGATAGACTTCTCCATGACTTTTGGGGAGTTTTTGCTTTTCGTCGTGTGTCTCGATCCTTCATATTGATTTTTGATAAATGATTCTTCACATCACTTGGGATCTTTAGCAACAAAATGTAGCCCTCATGTCTTGTTAGGACCTTTTTGGACTCGCCAATCTTTGCATCCCGCTTCAATAAGTTATGCCTTAGCTATGAACTCTAATCCATACCGAGCAACTTCTAAACGATCTTGGGCTAGAAACTTAGTAACTTTTCAAATCGTACAACCTTATTTATTGCAGATAAATTTATTAGCAAGCGATGGGAGAATAGGCTCATCATTTACTCACATAAATTCCCGAAAGAATACCAAACTTATAATTGACTCTATCATCTCTCGTCCTCTAGAGTTTAAAATCTCAAAGAATGAGACTCGTGGATGCTTAGCCTATTAAATCAAAGTTTTGGGTTTTCGAGTCGTCTATAGGATCTTGCAAATTCTTAGACTCTTTCAAGTTTAGAAATCGCATTTTAAAGTTCCCTTGATAAAAGACTCTCTAGAATCAATTATAGGATCTTGCGAAAAGTTCTTGTTCTTAACCCGTGAGAGTTAAGATGATAGGTGTGAAAACACCCATCTTTTCTACCACTTAACTACATTAAAACGGGACCTAAACGTATATTTTATGTCGTAAATGGCGGAATTATGCGTGGTTTGTGTTTTTATTGTGTTTCAGGGTCGATAAGGTGAAAATTGGAGAAAACACGGCTTTCACGGGCTTTTATTGAAGTAAAAGACAAAAGACGAAGTCGAAAGATCAAGAGTGGAAAAAGAACGGAAGTCCAAGACCAATTCTGAAGATTTATCGAAGAAAAAGTCAAAAGACGGAAGTTTACCAAAAGCCGAAGAACTCAAGTATAATTTATTGAAGAATTGCAAGACGAGTTCAAAGAAATCCCGAGCCAAAGTCATTATAGTCCAAGATTTAAGAAGATTAAAGAAAGAATGGACCTAATGACGCAATTAAGGAAAAGAGGAAAGAGGGGAGGAAGCTTCCTTCCACTAATCCCTTCCTCCCCTATAAATACACATTACTAGATTCATTTGTGGTTGTTGGAGGCTTGACAAACCTCTCTTCTCCATTTTTTCATTTCTCTTGTTCTTTAAATTTATGATCTTTAATTCTCTTGTAACGCACCTTTAATCTTCTTTTAATACCAAGTAAGTTTACCTTTAATTATTGTCAATCTCCTTCTACCTTTCTTGTTTGATTTGTTCTTTGATTTGATTGTTCATGTTCTTGAGTTTTTATGATTTTGATCAAGTGGGTTTTGATTAATTTGGTTATGTTTGTTAGTTTTGATGATTTGTTTTGATTGATTATTGTTAATTGATGTTTAGTGGTTATTTTGGGTTAATCTTTTGGTTGATCTTGATTGATTTTGCTTAAATTCGTGTTCTAGTACTTTTCCCTGTTCTTCGTTCCTGCTACTGTTAATATTGCCCAGTTAATGTTCCGAACCGATTTTCTTAAAGTTCCGAACCAAATTTCTTTTCAAAGTTCCGAACCGATTTATTCAAAAAGTTCCGAACCGGAACTTTTGAAAAGTTCCGAATAAAAAAAAAAAAAACTTCCGAACCAATTTTTTCAAAAACTTCCGAACCAATTTATTCAAAAACTTCCGAACCAAATTTTTTTTCAAAAACTTCCGAACCAATTTTTTTTCAAAAGTTCCGAACCAATTTAAAAAACTTCCGAATCAGTTTTAGAAAAAAAACTTCCGAACCAATGGCTAAAAAAAAGTTCTGAATCGGAACTTTTATAACTTCCGAATCAAACAAATGGTCCACCTGCTAGCTTGCTAGCTTGTCCTTTGTTTCCCGCCAAAACAAGCAGCTAGGCTGGCTGCTTCCAGCAGCTAGCCTGCCTGCAAGCTTGTTTATTAGTTTTGTTCCGTAATTGTCTAGTTTTATCTGAAAGTTATTCCGATTTCATTTCTGAAAGTTACGTATTTTTAGTTGAATTTTTCGTCTAATTTTAAAATTAATATTTTTTCGTAAAGTTCAAGTTTTATCTTTTATTTAGTACCCGCTTTAGGTTTTGCCTCGTTTAGCTTTAAAGTACCATTTTAGTTTTATTCTCTCCTTTTTCATTTAGTAAACTTTATTTTCGAGTCGATAGTTAATTTCTTCGTTTAGTTTTATTTTTATTAATTGTTTCGCTTTAAATTACGTTTTATTATTTGTTTTAATATTCGTTTTAATATCGTTTTAGTTTTTAGTTTTTAATATTCACATTGTTTTACTTTAATTATTTGTACTTGTCTTTAGTTTGTTTTTAAATACTTTTCGCATTTACTTTTAAATTAGTTTTAGATAATCAACTTCCTTTCTTCTTAACCAAAAACAACTGAGTCGCACTTTGAACCGGAAATCAATTCGAAGAGATACCGAGAAAACGAACTTTCAACGAGTAAAAAATCTTGTATCAAATGGCGCCGCTGCCGGCTCTTTTCGTGAAGATCGAAGGTTTTTTGTGAGTGACGCGTTGGATTTTGGGATCCGTTCACTTGTAAACGTTATTTTTCTTGTCAAAAATTTTCAAAAATCCAAAAACATTTGAAAAATCATAAAAAGCATTTCTTTTTCAAAGTTTTGCACCAAAAATATTCTTCTTGCTTATCTATCTTTCTTTATGGATTTTTATGTCCATTGCGTCCGGTGTGGGAAACAATTATCTGGGAACAACTCTTGTCAATGGTGTACATGTGAGCGGTGCGGAAACGATATCGACTACACACAATCCGGATTTTGTCCTTTGTGCAACTCGACTAATTCGTACTTTTTGAACCTACCTCCTGTTCCCCCGTGCATCTATTGTGGAAGCGATTCTCATTGGCATGTTTCGTGCCCGGTCCGATACCCGTATGGTCACGGGCAAGAACCGGGGTACAATTATGACAATGAAAATAGCTATCCACAAGACGCACCTAATTTTTCTCCACACCCGGTTTGCAACAACTGTGGGGGTCCTCACGATACCTATTATTGTCAACCAATGAATTATTATGAGCAAAATCCGGATCCTCAGTTTTCTTCACCTATGGATTATTATGAACCAAACCCGGTTTCTAATTTCCCAACCGATGAACAACTATGAGCCACAACCTTGCTATAATTCAGGTTTTCAACACTATGAGCCCCCACCGCACTCACTCGATCATCAGCCTCGTCACGGGATGAGTTACCAAGAACCAATTGTCGATCTTGCTACAGCTTGTCAAGCGCAATCAAAAGAGCTTTTACACACGCTGCGAACTTGTATGGATTCATTTTTACAGCAGCAAGATCAGACGAGTACCCATATCCCTGAGCATATTATTGGCCCTATAAATAATGAGGAAAGTGATGACGATATTGAGGTTATTTTCGACGAGGAGGAATTTATAAAGCAAAATACTTCCCTCCTTAGTGATGATGGTTTTCACATTCCTGAGATCGATGAGTTTCTTGATATTGATACACCCATGGAATACATATCCGGGTATGCTGATGTGGAAGGAGATATACTTTTTCTAGAGGATTTATTACACAATGACACTACACCTTCTATCCCAGAGGTGGAAAGATGTGAATCTACTGAAAAAGGGACACAGGTGGAAGGTAATTGTTCTCATACTTCTCATATTATATTGCCACCTCATCCTCCCACGTGCACACCCAAGCGGGTGATGTATCACTTTTACTCTACTCGTTTTATACCGGGAAATGAGGATGAGTGCTTTGACCCGGGAGGTGACATTGATTATGCTATGAGTGATACCATCACGACTTTGCCGTTTGCTCAACTTCCATTGTCTTTGGGGGAGGACAATGTGCTTACTTTACCCAACCCACCTCCCGTGGATCTTGACTTCACATACTATACGTATGTTGAAAGGACCTTTCTCCCTTTCAAGACTTATCCCCCAGCCTCTCCTTTGTTGATGTCAACCGGGAACGAGGACAAGGTCTTTGATCCCGGTATCACATTCGAGGCTTCCCCATGGACCATTTAATTCGGGGACGAGTCAGGTTCGTGACTCGATCAACGAAAACAAGCGCTTTTTGGGAGGCAACCCAATTATCTATCTATTTTCATCATAAGTGTAGGGGGAGCCCCGTTGGTGTTTCTTGTTCTCTTTCTTATCATGTGCAGGGATTAGAGCTTCAAAGACACACTCTTGATGACTTTTGACGAACCGTGATTCCGTGTTCCCTTCTTCCCGGTTCTATCCTAAACTCTTTTCGATTCTCTATTTTTATATTTCTCAATATTCAAATAGGAATCTCTTTAGTTGTCTCTTCCTTAGCGAGATTTAAACAACGTGCACAATGTCCTAAGTGTAGGGGAGTTTACTCCCACATGCTTAAACATTGAGGACAATGTTTATATTAAGTGTAGGGGGGACTTCTATCGAAGTTAAGTGGTCTTTTCCTTGTATTTGCCCTCATTTTAACCGGAAAATCAATTTTTCGACATTTTTCAAAAATTTTAATCTATTTTGGCCTAGTTGTAGTCTCCTTTATTTTTGTTACTTTCTAGCATTTTAATAAAATGGTTTTAGCAAGTTTAGATATCTTAGATATATTAGGCCCGTTCTGAATATTTTGACTCAACCCGAGTTTATTTATCCAAGTTCACTCTAGCTAGTATCCTTAACCATGTAGACCTTAATTGGTTTATTAGGCTAAGCATCTATGAGTCTCATTCCTTGAGATTTTAAATTGTGGAGAACGAGAAATTATAGAGTTGGTTACAAGTTTGGTATTCTCTCATTAACTTATGTGAGTTAATTATGATCTTTTTCTCCCATCACTTGCTAATAAATTTTCTGCAATAAGTAAGGTCGTACGATTTGAAAAGTTACTTAGCTTCTAGCCCAAGATCGTTTAAAAGTTGCTCGGTAATGACGAGAGTTCATAGCCAAGGCATAACTTATGAAACGGGGCGCGAAGATTGGCGAGTCCGAAAAGGCCCTAACAAGGCATGAGGATTCCATTTTATTGCTGAAGATCCAAGGTGATGTGAAAAGCATTATTCCCAAAGTCAATATGAAGGATCAAGACTCACGACGAAAAGCAATCAACTCCCATAAAGATCATGGAGAAGTCTATCCGAAAAGACCCTTACAAGGTATGAGGATAAATAGATCCAAGTCCGAAAAGGAGGCGGATCGTTGTATCTCAAAATCCTAAATAGAGATTGAAGAAATAATCATGAAGTCGTGGTCAACAAAGTTGGAGTACCCCTCAAAAGTCTCCAAGTGAAGAAACTCTATTATGATGAGAAGACCATTATCTCAAGAACGTCCCTCGAAGATATGAAGTATGAAGTACATGCCAAATATTGGCCCGATAAAGGTCTCAAATCGTGAACCAAGTTATGCCAAGATATGAACTTTTTGATATCCCGAGAAGCAGTTTTAAGAGATTTTGTCCTTTAGCTAACTATTGATCAAATCGTCCTACTTTGCTTTCAGCCTTAATAAATTATCGGAATAAGTCAACAATGCATCCTCGTGATCATTCAAGACATCAATAAAATATAAGAGATACCCATAGGAATAAGGGAGTTCAAGTGATTAATTGAACCGCATGAGTAAATGTTTGTTATGCTAACTCGTACTAACAATGATCTTGTTTTTAAGCTTGGCGTGGGGAACGTGAAACTTGAGGGTGATAAACATTCATGACATACAAGCCCTAATGTATGCCTTAGATTTCTTTACATGTTTCTTCCTTGTTGCATCTTGTTATTTTCTATCTTTTCTTTAGTTGTTTAATAAAGGCCAAGGTAGGTTGATTATGATGGAAAGTGTAAACCTTGCTTTATCACTAAGCATTGCATGAGGGCATTGCAATGGTTAAGTGTAGGGGTTTTGATAGGTGTGAAAACACCCATCTTTTCTACCACTTAACTACATTAAAATAGGACCTAAACGTATATTTTATGTCGTAAATGGCGGAATTATGCGTGGTTTGTGTTTTTATTGTGTTTCAGGGTCGAGAAGGTGAAAATTGGAGAAAACACGGCTTTCACGGGCTTTTATTGAAGTAAAAGACAAAAGACGAAGTCGAAAGATCAAGAGTGGAAAAAGAACGGAAGTCCAAGACCAATTCTGAAGATTTATCGAAGAAAAAGTCAAAAGACGGAAGTTTACCAAAAGCCGAAGAACTCAAGTATAATTTATTGAAGAATTGCAAGACGAGTTCAAAGAAATCCCGAGCCAAAGTCATTA
Organism: Glebionis coronaria; assembly: GCA_025667525.1. Taxonomy (NCBI): domain Eukaryota; kingdom Viridiplantae; phylum Streptophyta; class Magnoliopsida; order Asterales; family Asteraceae; genus Glebionis; species Glebionis coronaria. The sequence goes on from CM046881.1 coordinate 360,648,963, forward strand.
TAGTCCAAGATTTAAGAAGATTAAAGAAAGAAGGGACCTAATGACGCAATTAAGGAAAAGAGGAAAGAGGGGAGGAAGCTTCCTTCCACTAATCCCTTCCTCCCCTATAAATACACATTACTAGATTCATTTGTGGTTGTTGGAGGCTTGACAAGCCTCTCTTCCCCATTTTTTCATTTCTCTTGTTCTTTAAATTTATGATCTTTAATTCTCTTGTAACGCACCTTTAATCTTCTTTTAATTCCAAGTAAGTTTACCTTTAATTATTGTCAATCTCCTTCTACCTTTCTTGTTTGATTTGTTCTTTGATTTGATTGTTCATGTTCTTGAGTTTTTATGATTTTGATCAAGTGGGTTTTGATTAATTTGGTTATGTTTGTTAATTTTGATGATTTGTTTTGATTGATTATTGTTAATTGATGTTTAGTGGTTATTTTGGGTTAATCTTTTGGTTGATCTTGATTGATTTTGCTTAAATTCGTGTTCTAGTACTTTTCCCTGTTCTTCGTTCCTGCTACTGTTAATATTGCCCAGTTAATGTTCCGAACCGATTTTCTTAAAGTTCCGAACCAAATTTCTTTTCAAAGTTCCGAACCGATTTATTCAAAAAGTTCCGAACCGGAACTTTTGAAAAGTTCCGAATAAAAAAAAAAAAAAAACTTCCGAACCAATTTTTTCAAAAACTTCCGAACCAATTTATTCAAAAACTTCCGAACCAAATTTTTTTTCAAAAACTTCCGAACCAATTTTTTTTCAAAAGTTCCGAACCAATTTAAAAAACTTCCTGAAGGCCTACGAATTCTAAGGATTTGGTAATGGATGGATTAGATCTATGGATTTGGTGGAAGAGATGGGGAAGAAGGAGGATTAGGTGTAGAGAGAGAAAGGAGAGGGAAGAAAAGTAGAGAGAGAAAGTAAGATTAGATTAATGAAAGTGTTAATGAATGAATGACCAACCCCCTCCTAACATGCTAGGAGGGGTATATATATAGCCCACCCTACATGTGGGCTATATGGACTATACATTAACTAAGTGGACCACGAGCCCATTACATAATTATCGTTGGAGCGACCGATCCTTCATAAATACGTAAAACGTATTTCCAACAATCTCCCCCTAAGGGAGGTCGCTCCAAGTTACAAAGTTCTAAATATTCTATGGCTCGTGATCTATGCTAATAATGATGTGACCGAGACTTTCTTTGGGAAAACACATTTCCAACAATCTCCCCCTAAGGGAGGTCACACCATTTTACAAAATCTTAAACCTAGCATCTATGCTTGAGTCTTCGATCTTGTTCTTGTGAATATGCTTGAAGTGATCTTTGACTTTAGTTCTTGAGCATGTTTCCTTGCCTTGACCTTGTGCATTCATCACTTGTGAAATTTGCCTCTTTGTGACTTCATGTTCCACATACTTATATCTTTAAATTCTTGAAAGCTTCAGAGTTTGATACAGCGGAAGACTTGACCTTCAGACTTTCTTGAATTTGTTGAAGTACTAAGTGTATGTAGTATAAGCATGTGGTGACGACTTCTTCTGGATTATACACCGCAATGCCACCTTCTTGTTACGCTGCATAAGACAGTTAGCAACAAACCATATACACGGATGAAATGGCCTTGAACATTTCATTCTAATTCGGTAGCATTTTACCTCCGGTCGGTGAAGACCGTTGGACGATATTAAATATCGTACTTGTGACAGGTAGTTTCAATAAAGAACCTCCTTGACAAGATTTCGCGGGTAAACCCGTTCTCTTTACTCGACCGTCCAAAGCTGACTGCGAACGTAAAGAGTGAATCATTTGGATAATATTATCCGCATGATTTGAAGCCGTCAATTCATGTTCCTGGAACAAGTGAAATTCAATTAAGAACCGCACCATCGTTGCTTTCCAGTTGTCACTAGCTTGATTCATAAAGAATCTTGCAAGTTACCTACCAAGTGCTGTTTGATGTTAACACTAGAAGGATTTCCACTCGTCACTGTGATCAATAAAGAGTCACTCTGAGTGTTCTGGCAAGATCATATGATAATGCGTAGAGGCCTGGAACGTGTTTAAATTCATTTAAGAATTAAACCACTGTTGCTTTCCAGTTATCACAAGTTTGATTCATAAAGAATCGCACAAGTCACCTACCATGAGCTTTTTGATATTCGCTCAAGAAGGATTTCCATCTTCATTGTAAATACTTTCGTATTACTCGGATGTTCAGGCAAGATCATGAAGATTTTGCGTAGGACTCTTAAGATCTTTCTTACTTTTCACATTGTGTGAACAAGCAAGGAATAATGAAAGTGTGTCCTAATGAGATATTTGATGATCTCAAATGGCTCTAGACTCGATCGTGCATTTTGGATTTTTAGTGATCGGAGGCTGGAGAGGAGTGCCACCTTTTCAATACCAATTTATTCGGAGTGAATAAATCAATAGATAATGTGTTGTCTCCGTGTGATTAAAACAAATATCTTTTGAGAGATATCTGAGTTAGCTGGGATGGGTTGTGCCTTGCATCACTGGGTCCATGATGTCTTTCTTCAATACCGAGAATCATTAGCAAAAATGACCTCAATAGCATATGTATTGACCCGGTTTCTGCCTAAAGTTGTAAGGAGGGCTTCTTTCTTTACACCCTTTATCTTTACAATTCTTTTTCATTCTTCAACCCCTTCAATGCTTACCAATACGTCATAACTAGCACCTTGTTGTGATTGTTCCAGTGCTAACTTAAGTACTTGGTCGGCATTCAGCTACGTTCACAATCTTTCTCCATCTTTCCTAAGGACTACTATTTCTAGCTATGGAATGTCCTTGGGAAGATTCCTCCGGTTTTAGAGAAATCATTGGACTTTAACCTATCCTACCATCCTTATGTCACCACAATCTTCACCGTCGTGAATAGAGATGTTTTGGGTAAGTGTATGTAACCATGAAATCCATTTTGAAGTGCAAATCCATTTTGCTCCCCCTTAACATATGCTACGATATTCGAAAACATTTCGCACATGTCGGGATGAGATAACACATTAAGTCAAACCATTTGTGATTGATCATATCCCATATTAAATCACATTTTCTCCCCCATATTAAAAATATTAACCCAATCGATGTTTTTAATATCAATTGATTTAATAGCCTTTTAAGAAAATTTGGGAAGAAAAATGCAAATCCAATTATCTTCATGATTTTAACAAGCTCCCCCTCAAATTAATGAGGGTGTACTTGAAACGTAAATTAAATACCTTTTAAACACAAGTGTAAGGTATTTAACACGTGCAAAGATCAATATATGATGATGAATTCACAATATTAGCAATGTACGAGGTTGGACCTGAATAATGGAGAACAACATATGAAAGAAGCACATGGTTCTTGTTCACGAATGTTGGTCACCTCGTCACGTCCCCGAGAAAATTAATTCTCGTTGTTGAGTCAAAGCTTTCCGGTGAAATGCTTGACTTGATTATGAAAAGCGGGTTGCTATCTGAAATAATAGCAAACCATATGGAGCATGTTTTAAATGTTTTAAACTTCTGCTCGAACTTTATTTACAACCCCGTGTCATTATTGAATGACATTTCTAGGTTCGTAAATATTATCGATTCCAGAAGACATGCTCGTTTTATCAAAACGTTTTTGAACACACAATTTTGAAAGATTTAGAAAAACCTTTTGAGAAATTCTCGAAAAATTGTGTTCAAAGTTTTGAAAAACAATTACTTGAGCTTAAGATTTGGAATATCTTAGGAAGCTCAAGTCCGAGAAGTTGTAAACTTCTCGTTGTTAAGGATAAGTTTATCATCGGCGATAAACTTTCCTTTTATCTGAAGAACGAGTCCTAAGCTGACATTTACTTAGAAGTCGTTTTCATGAGCTTGAAAACTTTGACTGTTTTAACGGAAAGCTCATGACCGAGAAAGGTTAATTTCTCGTTACGAGGAAAAGTTCTCTTATTTAAAAGATACACTTTCCTTTCTGAGCTTAAAACTTCGAATGTTTTAAGACAAGCTCATGACCGAGAAAATTGAATTTCTCGTTATGAGGATAAGTTTATCATTAATGATAAACTTTCCTTTATTTGAAGTACGGGTCATCTTCTGACATTTAACGATGAGCCATTGTGCATGAGCTCAAAAACTTGGAATGTTTTCGTTATATAAGCTCATGCCCGAGAAAAATGAATTTCTCGTTGTTAGGATAAGTTTATCATCGGCGATAAACTTTCCTGCCTTTGAAGAACGGGTTACAGACTGTCATTTATCTATAAGCCTTAATGCATGAGCTTAAAAAACTTGGAATGTTTTTGATATAAGCTCATGCCCGAGAAAAATGAATTTCTCCTTTTTAGGATAAGTTTATCATCGGCGATAAACTTTCCTTTCTTTGATGAGCGAGTTATAGTCTGTGATGTGACTATAAGTCCTTGTGCAGCTTAACCATGAATCCCTTGAGACATTTGTTTCTCTGATATCTGCTTCTTCAGCAACCAAACTCTAAGAGTGTCCTTAGTTGAACGGTACACAACGATTGGACCGCTTCGTTCTTTTGGAACATCAACTTTGGTACCTGCAATCTCATTAGGAATTTGCCTGCTTTGACGTGGGTTAGCGATATCAATTATGGAAGCACGTGGGGGTTCACAGTTTGCTTTACTTGTGTCAGAGGTGGCCTGAGGGGATGATTCACTTGTCTTAGTTGGCAAACGTTTCCTTTTATAGAAAATCTTAAGTTCAGGCTTAAGTGATGTATCATCCTTTGCAATTTCCTCCCTAGTAGTCTTCGTAGAATCAGAGACTATCCTAGTTAAAGGGCACTCGTTTCCTACAAGAGTAAAAGTTCTACCAGTGGGGCGCCAAACTTTACCAAAGGGTTTGATTTTAGCTATCCACTGGGACTTAATTCTAGCACGGGAGTTCACCTCATCAAGTAATTTCTTGACACAAGCATCATGATTTGCCGTAAAGACACATTTTCTACATGTTTTACAAGTAGCATATTTAATGTCTGAATAATTCCTAGATGATTGATCGATGCTCCTAGAAGATGGCATGCTATGGTTAGCAGTGTTGGGTAATCTAGAAGGCATCTGACTAGGTTGGACATTGCTATCTCTTACATGTGTCTTTTGAATAGCTTCCCTTTGACCAGATTTGTGGCAAACGTCATTTGAACTAGTTCTAAACGTGGTCTTGATATTTTTAGGGAAACTAGAGGCAATCATATGATTTGGTCTTGCTAAAGCTGGAGTGATCACATTGGGCCTAGTTGCTGGAGTGACAGTTCTAGAAATATGACCAAAATCAACTTGGGAGGCAAACCGCGGTCTCGAGGATTGGGATCGCTCAGATCCAAATGCAGTAGGTTGTCTGACAGTCGGTTGTCTGACGAACTGATTTGTAGGCGGTTTCCCCAAGATTGATGGTTTTTCAAGCTTAGTGTCCACACTAGATCCTTTACTTTTCCTTAACTCGTTTTTCAACGCAGCTATAGCAAAAACCTTTTCCTGTACTTGAGCCTTTAATGTTTCATTTTCTTTGAGCACGTTATCTTGGGATGCCAACTTAGATTCAAGCAGTTGAATTTGTTTCAAAAGATTATCCTTTTCAGCTTTAGAATCTAGAACAGTTTGATCCAATTTTCTTTCAAGAACAACGTTTGACTTTTCAAGTTTTTCAAAATATGTTTCAAATTTGTCCGTTTTCTTAGAAAATTCAAGTTTGGCATCCTCAAGGTCTTTAGATTGCCGAGCTACGATCGTTTCGAGCTCTTTAATCTTAAAATCAGAATCAGTTAACGAAGGAGTTATAGGATAATTATCATGATGTTTAGCATTCTGAACAATCTCTCCCCCATTATGACTTACATCGGATGAATCAGAAGTGGTATTGCTATCACTCGTTTCCATCCCATGTTTGTCATAATTAGGTTCAGAATCCTCAATATGCGGCATATCATCAACATATACATCATAAACCACATTACATTGTACCATGTTTGCAGGCTCTGCGTCATAAATGGGTAAGGTGTCATCAAGAGAAATCTCGTGAACATTCCCTGACGTGCCACTGGCATCATGTTGTCCTCCTGATTCTGTGCTCTTGGAATCGTTAGGCTCCAAGTTTTCAACCGTATGATCAGTTTTCTCTTGCATCGAAGAGTCTTGCACTCCATTATCATACCCTTGCTGAAGTAGAGATCTTTCATAAATCGAAGACGAGACCGATGACATGAGTTTCAAAATCGTATCACGGAAAACTCGAAGCTCGGTATGTGTATCTCGAAGAAACGATTGGCAAATCATTGAACTTTCAGGCTTGATGATATTAAATTGGAGGAAAGGCGTAAGGTGTGTCACAAGAGCCTTATATGCAAGTGCCGATGCAGAGTGATTAAAATTGTTATGGTTGAGTTGCTCGGCGAGGTGGGTCAAAGTGGTGAAGATTGAGTCGATGAATATATGACGATCTTGTCCAAAGATTGTCACAAATTCGCTCCCTCCTTGAATCCGTGAAAGATTAACTAGATGATACTGAAGCATTCGAAATGAAGTTATACCACTTTCCCTAGCGTTGGCTTGCACTTGATACGATTCTCCCTCTTGAAGTGTCGATTTTAACGATTCCATTGGTAATCGAGGAAAAATGATGTGGCTGTTGTTGTTGTCGGATTTGAACAATACGACTCGGCTCAAAAATTGTTATCGGCTCAAGAGATTATGAATAAAACCCGATCAAAAAATCCGTGTCACTTTGTCCCGGCTATAACGGAATATCATAAAAATTTTTAAAAATAAAAAGTAAAAAAATTTAAAAAATAAATTTGAATAAGAATATAAAAATAAAAGTTAATATCCAAAAATAAAATTTTCAAACTAAAAATAAAAAGAAAGGAAAAGAAATAAAAATAAAAAATAATAATAAGAAAAAGATAAAACTAATCGGATATAGTTTTGGAATTTTTAAAATTGCAATAACTTAAAAATTACTTAAAATAAAAAAATGCTTCTTGTTTTGTTCGCCCTACTACACGTGGCCCAAAAACTTGTTAAATCCGTCACAGTATTCAACACGTATTTTGTATCTTGTTATATCCGCCCACCTAATTTCTTGTTTAATCCGTCCAGTCACTTTATCTCACAAAATACTCCTCAAACCTAATTACACTCTCTCTCTCCTTCACAGAACGATACTCAACAATGGCGGTTCCTCTAAATCTAACTTCAAAACCTCCGCCCCCTTAAATCTTGAAGCCAAAAGATTCAATCTTCCCTAAATCAGATTTAATCTTAATCCAGATTGCTTCAAAATCTTAATGACGAGATCAAAACAGATCAATTTCTGTAAAACAAATCCTTCACATCCACGAAGTGAAACAATTTAAAACCACCGATGCACAAATCATCTATAAGATCTCAAAAAGAGGTCTCGGGTAAGATTTCTCTTTTAATTTGATGTTTGTGTGTGTCTCTCTCTCTACTGTTGTGTCTTTCTTGTGAGGTGTCAAGATTTTTTGTTGAAAGATGTGTGTCTACAAAGTTTTTATGGGTTCGAGGGTGTCGGGTTTGTTGGTTATGGTTTTGAGGTTGTAGGCGAAGGTGAGAATGAGATAATCTGAGAGTGATGTGCGAGGGTCAAGGATGGGTCGAGGATGGGTCGAGGGTCGAGAGTCTAGTTTGTTTATGGTTTGGGGGTAAGCTGTTGTTTGTGTCGAGGGAGAGTGGAGAGTGGAGAGGTGAGGGAGTCGAGGTTTGGTCAGTGAGTCTGTTGGGGTGTAGGGGTAAGGGTAAGTTTTTATCGAGTGAGTTTGGGTCTAATTAATGGTGAGTTAGTGTGGTGTCGTTCTAAAAATAGAGGTGATGTTGTTTGAGTCTGGGGTGAGTGAAGGTCGAAAATTTTTGTGGTTTGTGTTGAGTTTGTCGAGAGGTTTTGAGGGGCTGAATTGGGTGAAAGGTGAGACGAGGGATTTCCGAGGGTGGGTCTGTTTGGTTGGGTTAACAGAGTCGAGAGATTGTGAGGGGGTGTCGAGTCTGGTGAGGGAGGATTTGGTGTCGGTTCGTTGGGAGTCTAGGGTCGAGGGTTTGTGAGTGACCGAGAGTGTTAGAGTCGAGAGTTTGAGATGCCAGTGAGTTGAGTCTAAAATTTTTAAAACGAGGGTCTGTTATGATTCGAAGTCGAGAGTAAAAGAGAGAAGCAGTCGAGAGATGTTGTTTTTGTCTATGCGGAAAAGTCCTATTCGGAACTATTTCCTATGCGGAACTTTTTCCTATGCGGAACTTTTTTTTTTTTTTTTTTCTATTCGGAACTTTTGGTCTATTCGGAAGTTTTGGTCTATTCGGAAGTTTTGGTCTATTCGGAACTTTTGGTCTATTCGGAATTTTTGGTCTATTCGGAATTTTTGGTCTATTCGGAAAATTTTGACTATTCGAAAAATTTGACCATTCGGAAAGTGTTGTCCTATTCGGAAAATATGAAATCACTCGATCTCAAAAAAAAATTGAAAGACTGATGAAAAAGACAGATGATACTTGACAATTTTGGACTGTTTGGACAATTTGGACTCATGGACTGATAACAGATCTAAAAAAAATTTGATTAAAAAATAATTATAAAGTGACTGATTAAAAAAAATTAAAAAAAATATGATAAAAAAACTGATTATTGAAAAAGAAAAAAACTGATTATTAAAAAAAAATTGATTACAAAACAAACACACGTAAAAATAAAACTTATAAAAAATGAAAATTGATAAAAAAATTGATAACTTTATTAAAAAATTTGATAAGATTTATAAAAATTGATAAAAAAATTGATCAAATGATGAAAAAATTGATAAACAATTAGAAAAGAAAGGATTTTTACCACCAAATCAAAAGATAAAAAAATAAGCAAATCCTAAGATTCAACCATGGCTCTTGATACCAATTGAAGGCCTACGAATTCTAAGGATTTGGTAATGGATGGATTAGATCTATGGATTTGGTGGAAGAGATGGGGAAGAAGGAGGATTAGGTGTAGAGAGAGAAAGGAGAGGGAAGAAAAGTAGAGAGAGAAAGTAAGATTAGATTAATGAAAGTGTTAATGAATGAATGACCAACCCCCTCCTAACATGCTAGGAGGGGTATATATATAGCCCACCCTACATGTGGGCTATATGGACTATACATTAACTAAGTGGACCACGAGCCCATTACATAATTATCGTTGGAGCGACCGATCCTTCATAAATACGTAAAACGTATTTCCAACACTTCCGAATCAGTTTTAGAAAAAAAACTTCCGAACCAATGGCTAAAAAAAAGTTCCTAATCGGAACTTTTATAACTTCCGAATCAAACAAATGGTCCACCTGCTAGCTTGCTAGCTTGTCCTTTGTTTCCCGCCAAAACAAGCAGCTAGGCTGGCTGCTTCCAGCAGCTAGCCTGCCTGCTTGCTTGTTTATTAGTTTTGTTCCGTAATTGTCTAGTTTTATCTGAAAGTTATTCCGATTTCATTTCTGAAAGTTACGTATTTTTAGTTGAATTTTTCGTCTAATTCTAAAATTAATATTTTTTCGTAAAGTTCAAGTTTTATCTTTTATTTAGTACCCGCTTTAGGTTTTGCCTCGTTTAGCTTTAAAGTACCATTTTAGTTTTATTCTCTCCTTTTTCATTTAGTAAACTTTATTTTCGAGTCGATAGTTAATTTCTTCGTTTAGTTTTATTTTTATTAATTGTTTCGCTTTAAATTACGTTTTATTATTTGTTTTAATATTCGTTTTAATATCGTTTTAATTTTTAGTTTTTAATATTCACATTGTTTTACTTTAATTATTTGTACTTGTCTTTAGTTTGTTTTTAAATACTTTTCGCATTTACTTTTAAATTAGCTTTAGATAATCAACTTCCTTTCTTCTTAACCAAAAACAACTGAGTCGCACTTTGAACCGGAAATCAATTCGAAGAGATACCGAGAAAACGAACTTTCAACGAGTAAAAAATCTTGTATCATAAGACTTTCGCGTTTTATAGCTCCCTATATAAAAGCCTAGCAAAACTTGCTTTAAACACGTTAAGGATACTAGCTAGAGTAAACTTAGACAAGTAAACTCGGGTTGAGTCAAAAGATTCACAACGTTTGAAAATTAAAACCACTTTATTAAAAATTTATTCTAATAAGGAAAGAAAATAACTATACAAAGGTAAAAACAACTATACAACTAGGCCAAAATAGATTAAAAATTTTGAAAAACGTCGAAAAATCAAATTTTCCGGTTAAAATGAGGACAAATACAAGGAAAAGGCCACTTAACTTCGATAGAAGTCCCCCTACACTTGATATAAACATTGTCCACAATGTTTAAGCATGTGGGAGTAAACTCCCCTACACTTAGGACATTGTGCACGTTGTTTAAATCTTGCTAAGGAAAAGACAACTAACGAGATTCCTATTTTAGTATTGGAAAATATAAAATAGTGAATCGAAAAGAGTTTAGCATAGAACCGGGAATAAGGGAACACGGAATCACGGTTCGTCAAAAGTCATCAAGAGTGTGTCTTTGAAGCTCTAATCCTTGCACATGATAAGAAAGAAAACAAGAAACACAACCGGGGCTCCCCCCTACACTTATGGTAAAGATAGATAAATAATTGGGTTGCCTCCCAAAAAGCGCTTGTTTATATTAACTGAGTCACGAGCCTGACTCGTCCCCGAATTAAATGGTCCATGGGGAAGCCTCGAATGTAATACCGGGATCAAAGACCTTGTCCTCGTTCCCGGTTGACATCAACAAAGGAGAGGTGGGGGGATAAGTCTTGAATGAGAGAAAGGTCCTTTCAACATACGAGAAGTATGTGAATTCAAGATCCACGTGAGGTGGGGTGGGTAAAGTAAGCACATTTTCCTCCCCCATAGACAATGGATGCTGAGTAAGCGGCAAAGCCGTAATGGTATCAATCATAGCATAATTAATGTCACCTCCCGGGTCAAAGCACTCATCCTCCGTAATAGTGGCTAAGGGGGAGGATGAAAGGTGCTCGGGAGGGGGACTTGGGTCAATACCTTCCTGCAACAAATTATCAAAAATAATGTCCCCCTCCATGTCATCGTCATCAATACCTGGAGGTATGGAGTGAATATCGATTTTTTCTAGCAATGGGTCATTATCTTCAACGGGAGGAATAGATGGAGGCAAAGAGGAGGAGAAGTCAACTCTTCGATTTGAGCAATAAGAAGGTGCACTTTCCGTAATCTATCGCGAAGAAGTACGTCTTCCACCTCATCCACAAGATCATGTTCATCGGTGAAATTCTCGTAAGCCGGAGAGAATAAATCGTCATCGCCCGCATCTTCCGGTGGAGATTGAGAAATTTCAAAAGTGAAATTCTCATAGCGGAGAAAAGAATCGTCATCACTAGGATCGACCTCTTCCGTAAGAGCAAAGTCGTCCTCAGGCTCCATAGCAGGTAAGTCACGAACCCCCTCATCAAAGAAATTATCGAGACCAAAATCACTCAGCTCACTCAATGTATCACAATCCTTAGACACGTTTGGGATATCGAGAGAAGGGATGACAATTGCACTAGGACATTGAGCAGTAAGATCATTCCAAGAAATAGTAGGCTCATCGTCATCATCATCATAGTAGTATGGATACACCGTAGGAGGAGTATAAGTCTCGATATTCGATATTTGCTCGGGCCGTTGATTCCCTTGATATTTTTCGATGATCTTGTTGCAAGCTTCTTGAAGTTGTTGACCTTGCTTAACAAGAGTGGACCATTGTTCGTGGGAGCTCAAATGTTCGAAGGAGGGTTGATGATCGATGATGTGTTGTGGGGGCTCAAAATGTTGAAAACCTGAATTATAGCATGGGTGTGGCTCATAGTAGTTCATCGGTTGTGACGAATTAGAACACGGGTTTGGTTCATAATAATCCATTTGTGAAGAAAACTGAGGACACAGATTTTGCTCATAATAATTCATTGGTTGACAAGAAGAAGTATCGTGAGGACCCCTACAGATATAGCACCATGGGTAGGGAGAGAAACTGGGTGCTTCTTGTGGATAGCTATTACCATTGTCATAATTGTAACCCGGTTCTTGCTCGTGACCATACGGGTATCGAACCGGGCACGAAACATGCCAATGAGAATCGCTTCCACAATAGATGCACGGGGGAACAGGAGGTGGATTCAAAAAGGACGAATTAGTCGAGTTGCACAAGGGACAAAATCCGAATTGTGTGTTGTCGATATCGTTTCTGCACCGCTCACATGTACACCATTGACATGAGTCGTTCCCGTATAATCATCTCCCACACCCGACGCAATGGACATAAGAATCCATAAAGAAAAATAGATAAGCAAGAAGAATATTTTTGGTGCAAAACTTTGAAAAAGAAATGCTTTTTATGATTTTTCAAATGTTTTTGGTATTTTTGAAAATTTTGGACACGAAAAATAACGTTCACAAGTGAACGGATCCCAAAAGCCAACGCGTCTCTCACAAAAAACCGTTAATCCTCACGAAAAGAGCCGGCAGCGGCGCCATTTGATACAAAGATTTTACTAGTTGAAAAAGTTCGTTTCTCGGTGTCTTAACGAATTGATTTCCGGTTTAACGTGTGACTCAGTCGTTTTTGGTAAAGAATAACATTTTTGGTTGTTGTAAAATAAATGTGCAAGACTTTAATCTCGAGTACGTGTTCCTTGAAGAAAAGAAGAAGTCGCCCGTCATCATTGCTAAGGACTTGAAAGAAGAAGAGAAATCTCGCCTCATCGTCGTGCTTAAAGATCATAAGAAGGCAATTGCTTGGAAAATTTCCGATATCCGCGGAATTGGTCCAAACTTTTGTACTCACAAGATTCTCATGGAAGATGACTTTAAACCCGCAATCCAGAGCCAACGAAGGGTTAATCCTCGCATTCATGACGTCATCAAACAAGAGGTTATCAAACTTCTTGATGCCGGCTTGATTTACCCTATCTCAGATTAGCCTTGGGTAAGTCCCGTCCATTGTGTGCCCAAGAAGGGCGGAATAACCGTTGTTCCCAATGAACACAACGAGTTGATTCCCACTCGTCACGTTACTGGGTGGAGAGTTTGTATCGACTATCGCAAGCTCAATGATGCCACGAGAAAAGATCACTTTCCTCTTCCTTTCATGGATCAAATGCTCGAGCGTCTAGCTGGTAATGACTATTACTGCTTCTTAGACGGTTTCTCCGGGTATTTTCAAATTCCCATCGATCCCAAAGACCAAGAAAAGACCACATTCACTTGTCCCTATGGAACATTTGCTTAAAAACGTATGCCTTTTGGTTTATGCAATGCTCCTGGGACGTTCCAAAGATGTATGATAGCTATCTTCCATGACATGGTTGAAGAAACTATGGAAGTATTCATGGATGATTTCTCGGTTTATGGTGATTCATTCTCTGCTTGCCTTGCCAATTTAGAACGTATGCTTAAGCGGTGTGAAGACACTCGCCTTGTTCTTAATTAGGAAAAATGCCATTTCATGGTAAAAGAGGGCATCGTGCTAGGACACAAGATCTCCAAAGCCGGTCTTGAAGTAAACCGTGCTAAAGTCGATGTTATTGCTAAATTGCCTCCACCTTCAACCGTGAAGGGTGTGAGAAGTTTCCTTGGTCATGCGGGCTTCTACCGTCGATTCATCAAAGATTTTTCTAAAATCACTCGCCCGATGACCCACCTCTTGGAAAAAGATACTCCTTTTATCTTTTCCAACGAGTGTATTGAAGCCTTCAACTTGCTTAAGGATAAGCTTACTAAGACACCGGTCTTGGTTACCCCTAATTGGGAGCTTCCTTGCGAGTTGATGTGTGATGCTAGAGACTTTGCTATTGGAGCGGTTTTGGGCCAAAGAGTGAACAAACACTTCCAACTGATCCATTACGCTAGCAAGACAATGACAGGGGCTCAATTGCATTACACGACAACCGAAAAAGAGCTTTTAGCTGTTGTCTATGCTTTTGAAAAGTTTCGCCCCTATCTTGTCCTTTCTACCACAATCGTTTATACCGATCATTCCGCGTTGAAGTACTTGTTAACTAAACAAGATTCCAAACCAAGACTTCTTCGCTGGGTTTTGCTACTTCAAGAATTTAAAATCGAAATTCGTGATAAGAAGGGAGCTGAAAACCTAGCCGCGGATCATCTCAGCAGACTTGAGGATCCTTATCAAGGGGATCATCCGAACAAAGAGATCAATGACTCTTTTCCCCTGGAGACCTTAATGTCTATCAACTCGACTTCTGATGAAACCCCGTGGTTTGCGGACATTGCAAACTACTTGGTGGGTAGAATTCTCATTGACGGGTTAACATCCCAGCAAAAGAAAAAGTTCTTCAAAGACATTAAGAATTACTTTTGGGATGACCCATATCTATTCAAACAATGTGCTGATTTGATTATTCGCCGATGTGTTGATGGACCGGTCGCTTTAGACATCCTCGAAGCTTGCCACAAAGGACCCACCGGTGGTCACTTTGGTCCCAACTACACCGCCAAAAAAGTGTTTGACTCGGGATTTTATTGGCCCACCATTTATCTTGATGCTCACGAGATGGTTAAACATTGTGATGCTTGCCAAAAACAAGGCAAGATCACACATAAAGACGAGATGCCTCAGAATTTCATACAAGAATGTGAAATCTTTGATGTTTGGGGTATCGACTTTATGGGGCCATTCCCTTCCTCTAAAGGAAACAAATACATCCTTGTAGTCGTTGACTACGTCTCAAAATGGGTTGAAGCCAAAGCTTTACCTACTAATGACGCAAGGGTGGTTTGTAACTTTTTGAAGTCGCTATTCGCTAGATTCGGTGTGCCTCGTGCCATTATTAGTGATCGCGGGACTCATTTTTACAATGATCAATTTGCAAGAATCATGGCTAAGTATGGTGTAAATCATCGTCTTTCCACCGCCTACCACCCACAAACTAATGGCCAGGCTGAAATCTCTAACCGAGGATTAAAGCGAATTCTAGAAAGAACCGTGGGAGAGCATCGTGCCTCATGGGCCGATAAACTTGATGATGCTTTGTGGGCTTTTCTGTGACAACCCTGGTTTTGAGGTTCGTCACTTAGTTTTATTTTGTGCTAGTTACGTGTCTTTACGTGTTTATGTGCTTATTGGTGTGTAAAGATTGTAGTTTGGATATCGTTTCCGGTACGGGGTACCTTGTGAGTGAAACGATGTAGATGATTTCATGTTCATGAGTTCACATGGTAGTGACTATGAAGTGAGATGGTGTTATTTGGTGGTTTTACGTATACGTATATGTATTATAGAAAATCATATTTTTACGATTTACGGTTTAGCGTTTAGAGGTCTCGGATGAGGAAATTGGTCATATGGATATTTTTCGGGATGGTTTTAAGTCATTTAGGACTTAGTTATAAAGTTTATTTCAAAATTTGAGATTTTTTTTAAAAGTGTATATTTTACGTCTTTTACGGTAAAACGCGTAAATTTGACTAGTTTTACGGTTTTGAGGTTTTGGAGGCTTTAGGAGCCGAAATAAATTAAGGAAAATTAAGGTAATATTATTAATACAAATATTAATAATGAAAAGGAAAAAAACGAAATTAAATAGGTATAGGTCGGTTATGTGAAAAAAAGAAAAGAAAAGGGGAAAAAAGGGAACCGGGCTTTTGTACATGGGACAAGGACTTGTTAAGAGAGTATATAAAGTCTTTTTATTAATCAAAACACTCATAAAATCCCTGGAGATCAAGGTTTGGTCGGCATAAATGGTTGTTTTAGGGTTCTTCATTAATTTTTCTTCTTTCAAAAAATTCTAAGGTAAAATCTTTAATACTCTTTTCAATTAAATTGTTTAATGTTTTCTTTAATCATCTTATGATGGATTTAGGTTAGGGTTTAATTTAAGAACAGTAAATTAATGTTATAATAATGAGTTCATAATGATTAAATAAATTAGGGCTTGTAATTAGAGGGATTAGGGTTAATTAATGTGGTTGATTTTGTTAAACCCGTTTTTAAAAACTGGGCAGATTTTGTGTCAATTGTTTTGATCATATCGGGAGTTCTATAAACTCTTATTTTACGATCCAAGTACCCCTGGAAAGATATTTGAAGTGGCTTTCCAATGCATGAAACGAGAACTAAATTGGAGGTCGGGAAGTGGGTCAAAAATAGGTTATAACAGTCGGAGGTGAAAACAGTTTTGTAATCAGCCTGTTTTCTTTTTAAGTTTTGGGTTCTTTGGGGTACTTAGGGGTGCATTGGGATCTTCTCACGAACGTGGAGATGTTTTATATATTGTAGTAAGTATCTTCACTTGGGATAAGGTTGTGGTTTAGGTTAAGACCCCTTAATGGTAACAAACTTTTAGTACGTTTAAAATCAGGAAATCTGGAATGACAAAAGTAGATATATGTATATCGGGGCCTTAACAGTAGCTTTAAGGTTAGGTCAAGTGGGAGGTGTTAGCCAACATGTGTAAGGGTATGAATATTCTATTTACAGAAACCATGGGTATGTTTAAGTGGACGTTTGACTTAAAGTTTTGAGACATAAAAACTGGGACTGTTTTGTGTAAAGTATGAACGGGATAGTTATTAAACTTAATCAAGTTAAGGACTTGTTAGGGAAGGTTAATGGGATGGTTAGAGCTTATCAATGAGGTTTTTATATGGGAATAGACTAGATGTCCATCATAGGTTGATGAGCCATCTTAGTGATAGGTTCGTGTATTGATTTCGTGTTTTTGGTTTGTTAGCTTGTTGCTAGTGCGAGGACTTGTGAAGAAGCTATCAGGTGAGTTTTATAGTCCCATGTTTACTTTTGTTTTTGACTTCCAGATGGGATGGAAGAGACACTGTGTTGAATTATTTTCTAAATTAATGCTGTGAATGTTTAAGGTTTGAGATGGACTTGTGTGTACATTTATGTGATTAACTGCTATGTGATTCTTGTTTGTGTGTGATTTGTATTGGAAAGGTACATAGGTGTATGGGCGCCTATGGGGCCTATGGTTAATGATAAGGCGTGATGCCTTGGAAATTGTGATTGTTGGTAAGGCGTGATGCCTTGGAAATTGTGATTGTTGGTAAGGCGTGATGCCTTGGAAATTGTGGTTGTTGGTAAGGCGTGATGCCTTGGAATTGTAATGATTGATTGAACTTGAATGCTAGTTGTTAGTACATGATTGTAGCGCATTGTCCATATGTTTATTGGTTTATGGTATTCACAGCTTATGACTTGTCTTGTGTTGGAGTCTAAACCTATGACTCTCACCAACTTTATGTTGACGTGTTTTAGTGTCTCTTTCAGGTGATGTTATGGTTAAGCTTGAGAACATAAGTGGCTAGGATTTGGAGAGCGTAGGATATGCATTTAGAAGGAGATCCCCGTTCCTTCTTATATTCTTTTGCTTGTTTTATAGGGTGATACTGTTGGCACCTATATGTTTGATTTGTTGTGTTATTTGTTTGTCTTGGGTAAGAGGTAGGACTGTTACCTACTTACCTAGACACCTGCATTTGATGAGATATTGTCATGACTTTTGTGTCACCATTTTATGACATTTCTTATTTCATATAGTTATCTTTATAGACACGCCATGTTGTGATGATATCCATACGTCGCGCCCCATATTCCGCCATGGTGGGGTGTGACAGAATGGTATCAGAGACAATGGTTATAGAGAATTAGGTTGCCTAGTCGCGTAGCCTAGTCTATAGCTTAAGGGTCCCTACATATAGGCGTCATAGGAGTACGTGTGCATTTTATATTAATTGATGTGTTTGGATGTTATTTATTGCGATGTTTTGACTAGTATGGATTGAACCGTAGTATGTTCATACTTAGTCACATGTTATTTTCTTTTCAGGTTTGTAACTAGTGCGGGTTGAACCATAATCGTCCACGATAGTCATTGTGGTATTTTGCTTAAATTGTACATTATAGTACATAATTTAGTACAAGGTAGTTTCTATCTTTTATCGAGTTATTTTACATACCTGAGGTATGTTATTTTTCTTTTGATGTTTAAGTCATGTTCCCTAAGAATCGTGTGGTTGTTCGAGTTACTAGGAGTAGGTGGATAGGAAGGGTTTTAAGTTGTTTCCACTCTTACGGGTGACATGACTTATAACTGATTATGTTTTCGTTTTGGATTTAGTCTATGTTGTTTTAGCTAGACTATGGATTTCGGTATTTCAAGAGTTTTACTATGTTATTTTAATAGATAGGGTTTTGGACCTATTTGGTTATGTGGTTATGAGCTTATGTGAGTAGATGGATTTATGTGTTATATGTTGTATTGATTCTTATAAGAGTCATCATAGGAGGGAGTGCATTGGGAAAGGGTAATTGTATAAGTATGGTGGCCAACATAGTTATACAAGTACCACAACTTCAATGGGTTCTCAAGTATGATTGCATGAAAGAGGATTAGTACATGCTTGTATATGGTGAGATGTAGATATTGGGTATACGTATAATATATGGGTTTATGTAACGGCTGCCTACGATATGGCTATTTTTATTAGTGTGTTATATGTTTTGGGATTATAGTGGTGTTGTGTGATTTTGGGGTCACATGATATGGTTTGGTTTTGGAGGTGGGATTTATGCCTTGTTGTGGCACGGTGAGATGGTGATTACTCGTATGGAAAAACGAGCGTATAAAGCGATTGATTGACTTACGTGTATGATAACGAGTATGTTTTGGGAGATTTAATAGGTATATATATGCGGATGTATGTATACTACTATGTGTTAAGTTAAGGTATATGGTCGTTCACCAGTTATTATAACTTGAGCGTACCTTGTGTTTGTTCGTGTTTTATGGTGCTGGAGTTTAATGGAGTTCCAACGACGTTTTGAGTCTTTTGAAGTGTGTCTTGTAGCGTATTCTTTGAGTTTCGTATTTCACGTGTACGTTTTAAAATGGTGTTTTTGGTTTCAAGCCTATTGAAATAACTTGGGATTTATTTTGAGATAATAGAATCTTTTGTGTTGGGTCTTACATTTCTTTTGGTCGGTATATATTGAGAAAAAGGGGGACTTGGAAATCTATTATAGGGTTAGATAATTGGTTGTATTCGGTAAAATAAGGGTAAGGTGTTGGAGTCGTGTTTGAAACAAGGTGCAACATAAGATATTTTTTTTAATCAACACTTATTTATTTCAAATTCTAAAAGACTTTCTTTAAAATAAAGCGAAGTAAAATTTCTTTCTACTTACATAGTTTATATAATTGGGTTTAACCGATTCACGTCATTTATAATTATTAATACGAGGTTAAATTGAGTTTATAAAGGTTACACATACAATTATATCTTTCATTTAAAAGGATAGCATTAATCACTAAGTTTATTCTTTAATTTTAAAACAACTAGTATAAAATTGTTTTGGTCATAACTTGTTCGTTTTTAGAGCTTTTTGGATGATTCAAAAGACTAAAATTATTTACTCGGAACGTACTTTTCAAATATTAAGAATGTATAGTCATGGGAGGTCAGTATCCTGGTCGAAATTATTGTACAAGTGTCGTGTTAAAGGTTGAGTTTGAATAGTAGTTTATTTTTTATAATTTGGGATGCACGGGATACCTAGTTTTTTAGTTGAGTTTTGAGTTCGTCAAGAGGGTTTTTTGTAGATTGTTTGAGTCACATAGATGTGGGAGGTAATAATAAGTAAAAAAGATAAGATATAAATTCTTTTGGAAAAGTCGATCTTTTGCACGGTTTAAATAATATGTCACGGGGCGTAATACGTTTGGTTGCCATTGGGTGTTTCTTGGATTATTTTTCGTTGTGATGGGTCATTTTGAATTGATACACGTTTTGGGTTTGAGTTTTCTTTTGAGTCTCATGATTTTTGACTTGTTTTAACTGGTGCACGTGAAATGTCGTTAGTTATCCGTTGGTTTGATTCGTTGATTGTATCTGGTGGATTCAGGATGTAGTTTTGGTTTCGTATTGTTCGGGAGCGTTGAGGTAGTCATATGAAAGACTTGGTCGCGCCTACACGCTTAAGTAGGTGACCATGAGAGAACGGTCGGAATACCCTTAGTGGGGAGGAAAGAAGTTCGTAGACGAACTAGTGTGGTCATGAGGTCTCTTAGGAGTACTAAGGAGATGAATAGAGATTTGTGGGATACTAGCACAAGTAACGCGCCATAGAGAGTGTTGGAAGGGGATATAATACCTCAAAGGTATTTATGATTGTTCGTAGGGCATGTAAGTTTTCCAAAAATTTCCTGAAATTTAGTAGGTTTGCCTATTACTGTGAGGTATAACCATAAATAGAGCAAGTAGGAGAGGTGAGAGGAGTTGTAGTTAGTGCCTTTCCAAGGCAAATCGTTGATGGAGTGATTTAAAAACAAGAGCTGGTAGAATTGGTAAGGAATGCCGGATAAAGGTTGAGTTGTCTGGTAGTAAATTTGATGTGGAAGCGGTTGAGTGGTCTGATAAGAGGAAGTATTGGCCTTACAGAATACGTGTAGATTTTCGCGAGTAGAACGAGGTAGAAATTCATTCGTATTGCCGCTGAGAGAGGATGCAATGAGGACGTAATTGAAACTGCTAAGGATGTTGTATGAACGCCTTGGGTTTACGGTTATGCATTTGGCTTCGCCAAAGCACTAGCGGTTTTCATGGAGTCAATGAACCGAGTGTGCATGAACGGGTATAAACAAGTTGTCATCGGGAGCATCGACGACATCTTGGTCTACTCAAATCTTAGGAAGAGAGTGAGGCAAATTATGAGTTGGTTTGGAGTTGTTGGGAAGTTGGAAGAATTAATGGATATGTGAAAGACTGTCATAGGTTACTTTGTAAGGAAATTGGAATTTTTAAGTAGTTTGGGATACGGACTGAAGGGAGTTGATGAACATAATTGGACATGGGTCATTGATTTAGAGGTAGTTCGGAAACTCGTTAGCGATGGCTGATTTTTCATATAATGATAGTTATCGTACTAGAAGTTGATAAATGCCACTTGAGGCACGATATGAAAGGATAGGGTGAGTTGTCCCCATTGTGGACTAGAATTGGTAAAAGAGGCTACTAATGTGGTAATGGTGTTTGTGGACAGCATGAGAGCAACAAGGGATGCTATGTAGAAAAGGAGGAAACCACTAGATTTAGTGACAAAGTTATGTAGGGAGTTTCACCCATAGTAACGGGTGGTATGATTTGGTAAAATGGAAGAGTTGATGTAGAGTTTTGTAGGTCCATTTATGATCTTTGGAAAGATCGGACCATTAGCTTATGAGCATAGAATTACCTGGGGGAAATGAGTTATATACATGATACATTTCATGTATTGAGATTGGTAAAGGTTGTTTGAGAATGCATTTTGCATGTACGGTTATTCGGGACTTGTGTTAATAAGAGTCTTTGTTTTATCAAAGAGTTATCTGTGAGATTTATTGACCGTGAGGTCAAGAGTTTGGCAATTAGTTTAATTATTTTTGGTTTGTATATGTGGTATTTTGAAACTTGAACTAAAGTTCACGTGGAAATGAGGGGATTTCGTTTAGAACAAGTATCCTCGTGTGATTTGTTGGTTGTGTATTGATCGTAAGGAGTAAATCTCGGGACGATATTTCTATTAGGAGGGAGTGATGTGACAACCCTGGTTTTGAGGTTCGTCACTTAGTTTTATTTTGTGCTAGTTACGTGTCTTTACGTGTTTATGTGCTTATTGGTGTGTATAGATTGTGGTTTGGATATCGTTTCCGGTACGGGGTACCTTGTGAGTGAAACGATGTGTGATGATTTCATGTTCATGAGTTCACATGGTAGTGACTATGAAGTGAGATGGTGTTATTTGGTGGTTTTACGTATACGTATATGTATTATAGAAAATCATATTTTTACGATTTACGGTTTAGCGTTTAGAGGTCTCGGATGAGGAAATTGGTCATATGGATATTTTTCGGGATGGTTTTAAGTCATTTAGGACTTAGTTATAAAGTTTATTTCAAAATTTGAGATTTTTTTTAAAAGTGTATATTTTACGTCTTTTACGGTAAAACGCGTAAATTTGACTAGTTTTACGGTTTTGAGGTTTTGGAGGCTTTAGGAGCCGAAATAAATTAAGGAAAATTAAGGTAATATTATTAATACAAATATTAATAATAAAAAGGAAAAAAACGAAATTAAATAGGTATAGGCCGGTTATGTGAAAAAAAGAAAAGAAAAGGGGAAAAAAGGGAACCGGGCATTTGTACATGGGACAAGGACTTGTTAAGAAAGTATATAAAGTCTTTTTATTAATCAAAACACTCATAAAATCCCTGGAGATCAAGGTTTGGTCGGCATAAATGGTTGTTTTAGGGTTCTTCATTAATTTTTCTTCTTTCAAAAAATTCTAAGGTAAAATCTTTAATACTCTTTTCAATTAAATTGTTTAATATTTTCTTTAATCATCTTATGATGGATTTAGGTTAGGGTTTATTTTAAGAACAGTAAATTAATGTTATAATAATTAGTTCATAATGATTAAATAAATTAGGGCTTGTAATTAGAGGGATTAGGGTTAATTAATGTGGCTGATTTTGTTAAACCCATTTTTAAAAATTGGGCAGATTTTGTGTCAATTGTTTTGATCATATCGGGAGTTCTATAAACTCTTATTTTACGATCCAAGTACCCCTGGAAAGATATTTGAAGTGGCTTTCCAATGCATGAAACGAGAACTAAATTGGAGGTCAGGAAGTGGGTCAAAAATAGGTTATAACAGTCGGAGGTGAAAACAATTTTGTAATCAGCCTGTTTTCTTTTTAAGTTTTGGGTTCTTTGGGGTACTTAGGGGTGCATTGGGATCTTCTCATGAACGTGAGAGATGTTTTATATATTGTAGTAAGTATCTGCACTTGGGATAAGGTTGTGGTTTAGGGTAAGACCCCTTAATGGTAACAAACTTTTAGTACGTTTAAAATCAGGAAATCTTGAATGACAAAAGTAGATATATGTATATCGGGGCCTTAACAGTAGCTTTAAGGTTAGGTCAAGTGGGAGGTGTTAGCCAACATGTGTAAGGGTATGAATATTCTATTTACAGAAACCATGGGTATGTTTAAGTGGACGTTTGACTTAAAGTTTTGATACATAAAAATTGGGACTGTTTTGTGTAAAGTATGAACGGGATAGCTATTAAACTTAATCAAGTTAAGGACTTGTTAGGGAAGGTTAATGGGATGGTTAGAGCTTATCAATGAGGTTTTTATATGGGAATAGACTAGATGTCCATCATAGGTTGATGAGCCATCTTAGTGATAGGTTCGTGTATTGATTTCGTGTTTTTGGTTTGTTAGCTTGTTGCTAGTGCGAGGACTTGTGAAGAAGCTATCAGGTGAGTTTCATAGTCCCATGTTTACTATTGTTTTTGACTTCCAGATGGGATGGAAGAGACACTGTGTTGAATTATTTTCTAAATTAATGCTGTGAATGTTTAAGGTTTGAGATGGACTTGTGTGTACATTTATGTGATTAACTGCTATGTGATTCTTGTTTGTGTGTGATTTGTATTGGAAAGGTACATAGGTGTATGGGCGCCTATGGGGCCTATGGTTAATGATAAGGCGTGATGCCTTGGAAATTGTGATTGTTGGTAAGGCGTGATGCCTTGGAAATTGTGATTGTTGGTAAGGCGTGATGCCTTGGTAATTGTGGTTGTTGGTAAGGCGTGATGCCTTGGAATTGTAATGATTGATTGAACTTGAATGCTAGTTGTTAGTACATGATTGTAGCGCATTGTCCATATGTTTATTGGTTTATGGTATTTACAGCTTATGACTTGTCTTGTGTTGGAGTCTAAACCTATGACTCTCACCAACTTTATGTTGACGTGTTTTAGTGTCTCTTTCAGGTGATGTTATGGTTAAGCTTGAGAACATAAGTGGCTAGGATTTGGAGAGCGTAGGATATGCATTTAGAAGGAGATCCCCGTTCCTTCTTAGATTCTTTTGCTTGTTTTTATAGGGTGATACTGTTGGCACCTATATGTTTGATTTGTTGTGTTATTTGTTTGTCTTGGGTAAGAGGTAGGACTGTTACCTACTTACCTAGACACCTGCATTTGATGAGATATTGTCATGACTTTTGTGTCACCATTTTATGACATTTCTTACTTCATATAGTTATCTCTATAGACACGCCATGTTGTGATGATATCCATACGTCGCGCCCCATATTTCGCCATGGTGGGGTGTGACATTTTCGTACCGCATATAAGACTCCGATTGGTTGTACACCATATCGTCTCATGTATGGGAAAGCATGCCACCTCCCCATTGAGTTGGAGCACAAGGCTTACTGGGCCTTGAAGTGGGCTAACTTCGATATCAACAAACCCGGTGACCTACGCAAGATCCAACTCAATGAGCTGAATGAACTCCGGAATGAGGCTTATGAAAATTCTTTGATCTATAAGGAAAGGACTAAGCTCATTCACGACTCTAAGATTAAAAAACGAGAGTTCCAAGTTGGAGACAAAGTTTTACTCTTTAACTCTCGGTTGAAAATCTTTTCGGCCAAGCTGAAATCTCGTTGGTCCGGCCCATTCACCATTGCCCAAATTTTTCCATATGGTACTCTCGAGCTCGCTCAACCTAATGGACCTAATTTTAAGGTGAATGGCCAACGAGTGAAGTTGTACTTTGGTGAGGACATCTCTCAAGAGATGATGCCATCCCTCACCACGTTCCCAATGAACTAATTTTAGGTCGAGTCAGGCTCGTGGCTCGGTTATCAAAAACAAGCGCTCCTCGGGAGGCAACCCGAGTATCTATCATTTTCTGTTTTAACCTCCTAAGTGTAGGGGGGCTCTTTAGGTTATTTGTGTTTGTGTGGTGATGTGATTACAGGGATAAGTGCACTTTTAGAACCTTTGAAGAACCGTGCTCCCGTGTTATCCGAAATCCGGTTCTATCTCTCAACTATCGTGATTCAATTTTCTTCATACTCACATTTGAAATTGATCACGTTAGTCGTCTCTTCCTTAACTTGATTTAACCAACGTGCACAATGTCATAAGTGTAGGGGAGACTTTTCCCACATGCTTAAACATTGAGGACAATGTTTATCTTAAGTATAGGGGGGACTTCTATCGAAGTTTTAAGTGGACTTTTCCATGAAAATGCCTTCATTTAACCGGAAAATCATCTTTTTCAGCATTTTTCAAATTTTTTATTAACTTTGGCCATTTACTCGTAATTTTTAAATTTTTATCGTTGCTTTCATATGTATATTTCCCGCAATAAAGTCAAAAATATTAATAAAGTGGTGTAGCTAGTTTTGAAGTCTTTGACATATTAGGCCCGTTGCGATTATTTTGACTCAACCCGAATAGACTTATCCAAGTTTATTCTAGCTAGTATCCTTAACCATGTAGACCTTAATTGGTTTATTAGGCTAAGCATCCACGAGTCTCATTACTTGAGATTTTAAATTGTGGAGAAAGAGAAATGATAGAGTCAATTATAAGTCGGTATTCTTGCACAAGCTCACTTGGTGTAATTATTTGCCTATTCTCCCATCACTTGCTAATAATTTATCTGTAATAAGTAAGGTCGTACGATTTGAAAAGTTACTTAGCTTCTAGCCCAAGATCGTTTAAAAGTTGCTCGGTAATGATAAGAGTTCATAGCCAAGGCATAACTTATGAAGCGGGGCGCGAAGATTGGCGAGTCCGAAAAGGCCCTAACAAGGCATGAGGATTCAATCTTATTGCTAAAGATCCAAGGTGATGTGAAAAGCATTATTCCCAAAATCAATATGAAGGATCAAGACTCAAGACGAAAAGCAATCAACTCCCATAAAGATCATGGAGAAGTCTATCCGAAAAGACCCTAACAAGGTATGAGGATAAATAGATCCAAGTCCGAAAAGGAGGCGGATCGTTGTATCTCAAAATCCTAATTAACGATTGAAGAAATAATCATGAAGTCGTGGTCAACAAAGTTGGAGTACCCCTCAAAAGTCTCCAAGTGAAGAAACTCTATTAACGATGAGAAGACCATTATCTCAAGCACGTCTCTCAAGATATGAAGTATGAAGTACATTCCAAATATCGGCCTGAGAAAGGTCTCAAATCGTGAACCGAGTTATGCCAAGATATGAACTTTTTTATATCCCAAGAAGCAGTTTTAAGAGATTTTGTCCTTTAGCTAACTATTGATCAAATCGTCCTACTTTGCTTTCAGCCTAAATAAACTATCAAAATAAGTCCAAAAATGCATCTTCATGATCATTCTAAGACAAAAATAAAATATAAGAGATACACCTAGGAATAAGGGAGTTTAAGCATATAATTAATCCATGTGTGTAAGTGTTTGATTTACTAACTTATAGTAACAATGATCTCGTTTTTAAGCTTAGTTTGGGGAACGTGAAACTTGAGGGTGATAAATCTTCGCAGCACCAAAGCCCTAATGTAAGTCCTTGATCTCTTTGCAAGTTATTTCCATGTAGCTATTTTCAAGTGAAAATGGTTTTCTATCCTTTTGTTTACTTTAAAGTTTTAATTTCTCTTAGTTCTTTAAGTCTTGTTTTAGTAGTATGTTAATAAGGCCAAGGTTGATTGATTATGAGAAAAGTGTAAATTTGCTTTATCACTAAGCATTGCATGAAGGCATGGCAATGGTTAAGTGTAGGGGATTTGATAGGTGTGAAAACACCTATCCTTTTACCACTTATTTCTTGCTAAAACAAGACCAAAACGCGTATTTAATATCATTTGTTTGGAATTATGCGTGGTTTTTGTGTTTATTGTGTTTTCAGAGCCAACCGGATGAATATTGAAGAAAACATGGGATTGCACGAGTTTTATCGAAGAAAAAGACTCAAGACGAAGTCTATTGTCCAAGAGATGCAAAAGATTTGAAGTCATTTGGCCTATTTGAAGATTTATCAAAGAAAAGGACCAAAGATGGAAGATTTACATATGTCGAAGAAACTCAAGTCTATTAAACGAAGAAATTAAAAGACGAGTTGAATTTAATCGTCAACAAATCCCGAATCAAAATCGAAAACGTCAACTTTTCTAAAAAGACGAGAAGACAAGAAGAAAGGGAGAAATCCCACTCACCAACCAAAAGACAAGACATATATATAGAGGGATCCTTCACACATTTTAGCCAGTTTTTAGTTTTCCTCTTTTCTTTTCTTTTGTTCGTAGGTATCACCAACACCATTAGGGTGTCTGGTGATTTTGATTCTTGTTTTCACAAATCTTGTAGTTTTAATCTTCTCCTTTGATTGTTTGAACCTTAATCATCAATATAATCTTTCCATTTCATCTTGTTCATCTTGTTCTTTGATTCAAAGTTAAAGTTCTTATTTGGTTGATTTTGATCTTCAAAAGTTATTGGGTTTTGTGTTTTTATTGATGGGATTTGTTGTTTATGGTTAGTAGATGATTAGTGGTTAAATTGGGTTAAGTTTTGGTTAAAAACTTGGTGGATTTTGGCTAAAAATCGTGTTCTTATATTGCTACTGTTCTTCGTCTTCATCATTTTACCAGGTTCCGAATCAGTCCATTTGAAAAAGTTCCGAATGAGTGTGTATTTTAAAAGTCCCGAATGAGTGCTTTTCTTTTTGAAGTTCCGAACCAAGTTGATTAAAAAGTTCCGAGTCAGATTTTTGCTAAAAGTTCCGAACCAACTTTATCTAAAAGTTCTGAACCTGATTTTAAAAAAAAAGTTCCGATCCTGATTTTTGTTGAAAAGTTCCGATCCAGATTTTATAAAAAAGTTCCGATCCAGATTTTATAAAAAAGTTCCGAACCGGATATTTCTTAAAAAGTTCCGATCCAGATTCTTAAAAAAAAAAAAAAAAAAGTGCCGAACAATGAAAAAAAATCTTCCGAACCAATATAAAAATCTTCCGAACAATGAAAAGTTTCACTAGGCTGCCTGGCTGCTTCCAGCAGCTAGCCTGCTAGCTTGTTTATTTAATAGTATTGTTCCGTAATTGTTTAGTTTTATCTGAAAGTTGTTCCGATTTTATTTTTGAAAGTTACTTATTTTTAGTTGAATTTTTCGTCGATTTTTACTATTAATATTTTTTCGTAAAGTTTAAGTTTTATCTTTCATTTAGTACCCGCTTTAGGTTTTGCCTCGTTTAGGTTTAAAGTACCATTTTAGTTTTATTCTCTCCTTTTCATTTAGTAAACTTTATTTTCGAGTCGATAATTAATTTCTTCTTTTAGTTTTATTTTTATTAATTATTTCGTTCTAAATCTACGTTTTATTATTTATATTGTTTTGTTTTTATTAGTTAATTGCTTTTAGCTTATTTTTATCACTTTACGCATTTAATCCTTTTAGTAGAATAGAAAACCCAAACCCCCTATTTGTCACCAAGAACAATCTTTCCACTTTGAGCTGTGATCAATTCGAGAAGATACCGAGATTAAATCTGAACCCCCCTAGCAAAATCATTTGTATCAAAATTTGATACAAAGATTTTACTAGTTGAAAAAGTTCGTTTCTCGGTGTCTTAACGAATTGATTTCCGGTTTAACGTGTGACTCAGTCGTTTTTGGTAAAGAATAATATTTTTGGTTGTTGTAAAATAAATGTGCAAGACTTTAAAATAAGTGACGAGTAATTAAAACTAAAACTAGTTGAAACGTAAACGGTGCAATATTTAAAACTTTAAAAGTAAATGACGGGAAATTAAATGACGTAAAATTAAAACTTGACGAAAAGTAAATTAACAACCAAATAAAATGCAAAACGTAATTAAAATAGACCAAAATCAAAACGAGAAAAACTGTCACTTTTTCTCTAAAAATAAAAACTAGAAAAACAAAACTCAATCCCATCGGAAAGTCTAATCGGAATCCCGTCGGAAAATCCAATCGGAATCCCCATCGGAAAGTAAGGCTGATCGGAATGCATGAAAGCAAATCATATCGGAATATCCAAAAGGAAAGTCCAATCGGAATGTTTGCAAAAGGCTGATCGGAATAACTAACAAACTGGTCAATCGGAATGTCTAGAAAACACCCAATCGTAATACAATAAAGTAATCCAAATCGGAATGTCTTAAAACCACCACAATCGGAATGTTTATAAACCCTATTCCGATTTGGTGATCGGAATGAGGGGGATTGGTGCAGTCGGAATGTTGTGATCGGAAAAGGGTTTTAACCTTTTCCGATTTCCTATTGATTCGAATAATAAGCAAAGTTATAAGCTAGGGTGATAAGCTAACACTTAAACTTGAACGAATCCAATATGAAAAAGACTAAATAAGCACAAATAACAACTTTTCCAACTTAAAATAATCAAACTTCTAAATCAAACCATAAAAAATGAAACTTTTTAAGAAAACTTTTAAAAAGTAAATAAGCTAAATACAAATTAAGCCAATAAGCATGTCAAGCTCAAAGCTTAATCCATATAAAAACTCATGGATGAATAAAAAGATGAACTTTTTAAGCACGAAAACATCAAGATCAACACTGATCAAATATATTTCGCACCAAAAGTAAACTAAAATCAAGAAGAGAAGATGAGAGATTAAACAAGAAAAGTAAAGATTCAAGAACAATAATAGTAAACTTACTTGGAAATTAAAAGGAATTAAAAGGTGCGATACAAGAAAAATTAAAGTGCAAGAAATTAAATTGTGCAAAGTATGAAAATGGTGGAAGATGTGGGTTGTCAATCCACCCACCAACAATGAAATGAAAACATAGAAAACTATATATAGGGAGATTAGGGAGGAGCTTAGGAAGCTTCCTCCCTCTTTCATCTTTTCCTTAATTGCACATTTAAGTCCTTCTCTTCTTAATCTTTTGTTAATCTTGGACTTTAATGGCTTTGTCTCGGGATTTCTTTGAACTTGTCTTTGAATTTTCTTCGTAAATAATGTGGATTTGCCTAAAATAAGATCCGGTGGTCTAACATGGTGGTATGGGGTGTTGGCAGCCATTGTTGGTGGAGAGAGAGAGAAGAGAGGTTGAGTGTGTGAAAATTAATGTATTGAATAATGAAAATGACAAGCAACCCCCTCCTTGGAAGCAAAGGAGGGGTATATATAGTCACGCACACAACCTAAACATTACAACAAGCCTAGTCTAGTCTAAATGTGCGTGACTATGATAACTAACGGGAATTCTTAAATGTCGTCACATAAAGTGAGTTTCCAACAATCTTCCCCCATGGGACGACGTGTAGAATTCCTTACAATATTTTTCTAACAAGTACATAATGATAAAAACAAGAGCTTTCATGAAGCGTCCAATGCTGATGATGTCTTCTGAGGCCTTTGACTTCAAAACGACTCATCTTTAACTTGTAGAAGAAATACTGTAACGGCACAAGCTAAGTAACCCATACACTTCTGGTTAAGGAGAAGCTTCTGAATTAGCTTCCCCCTAATTCATGCCACATAAACTTGATGTAGAAGCTTTTAAATAGCTTCCCCCTAAATCGACAATCCTCGTAAGCAACTTCAAAGCTTTCAACAAAGCTTAGAATGATTAAGCGCACAGCGGAATCTAATAGGCAAATCCCATCATATAACATGATAACGTTGCTAAGAGGGATTGAAGGTAAGGGGTACACCAAGTAAATCAACAACCTTTCTTCTCACGCTTGAATAATTCTTCTGAATTTTTCTTCCCCCTGAGAGTTCAAGTTGTGCATACCAGAAAGAATCAAGACATTTCTTCCCCCACATAGTTGAAGAAAATAAATCAATCCCAATTATGAAGCTCAAATACTGAAATGGACACTTTTATCCCATTCATGAAGTAGACATCGTAACACCAGAGTCAATTAAGTCCCGGAAATGCACAAATCTTCTTCCGGAGATGCACCAGAGTCAATTAAGTCCCGGGAGTGCATATAGGATAATGATGATGTTTAATTGCAACAATCAAACAATTAAACCTCGAATCAGTAGTGTACCGTTTAGAGATTGAGAACGACACGAGTAAAAACACTGATATTCTCTGCGGCTATGACAAAAGTCATCCCGGAATGTCTTCAAATCAAAAGAAGGTATGAAGTTCATCACGTGTACTCGTTGTGCGTTCAAATGTGTCTTCTTCTTCCCCCTTGATGGTTTCGAAAATCGGAACCATCAATAAATTATACGC
Organism: Glebionis coronaria; assembly: GCA_025667525.1. Taxonomy (NCBI): domain Eukaryota; kingdom Viridiplantae; phylum Streptophyta; class Magnoliopsida; order Asterales; family Asteraceae; genus Glebionis; species Glebionis coronaria. The sequence goes on from CM046881.1 coordinate 360,680,066, forward strand.
ACATGTACCTGAAATCTCGTGAGAATAATAAATACGCTGAATTATATATTTTGTGAGAATCAGCTGTTGATCGAAAATCTCTTCTCATAAACTCTCCATGGCCACCTTTACCAACCCACGTGAAAGCAATTTGAAGTGACCACTGAATCCAACGTCACGTAAAATACCCGATCAAATAAATTCGTAGTCACTAAAAAATCGCCCATTTTTTCTTGGTCTCGTCAAAATAAATCCTTGTCACAATTGTCACGTCATTTTTGTCACGGCACTTTGTCACTTTTGGTCTCGACCCGATGACGACCGAATTATAACTTTAATACACATCAAATTTATAAAAAAATTTGTGTGTATGTGTTATAAAAACACACGGTTCATTGAGATACCATGGCAATGGTCCATTTGAAAACTAATACCTGGCCCATCACTGGTCCATTACCATAATCTCGTGAGGCCCAATTCTTTGAATAAGCAAGTTCCATGGCCCATCAATTGTTGAGATAAAATACCCGGTCCATCAAAATGGAAAATAGAGACCACCTTGTGTTGTCCGCCCCCCAGCCACGTGTGATCAAGAGGCACCACACAAAAAAACGGTCCAATGAGGAAAGGCCTCATTTTATGAAAACCCTTGAGATTAAGTCAAAAATTCAACCCTAATCACTCATACCTTTTCATCCGCCCCCATTATTTCCTCTCACCCCTCCATCTCGAATCCTCCGTCCCCCCCATAGAAACTCTAACCCAAATCTCATCTGAACTTCATCTTTCTCATATATATCACAGCCACTTCTCTTAATTCCTTCACAGCCTCATCTCATCAGTCACCGAAACCCATCTCAAAACATTTAACTCCTTTAATCTCATTACAAATCCGACCAATCACACAAGTGAACGAATATCCACAATCCCATGTTTAGAATCCCTAAATGAAAACTGATTCAACCCAAACCAAATAATTTCATCACCACATCTTCGATTACCATAAGAGAACGAATCATACTGACATATTCGGCTTCAAGACCATAATGGTAAAGGTCTCGGGTAATGTTATTTTTGATTACTTGTTGAGTCACAACCTTTCTCTTCATCTGTCGTGTCCTTCTGGTGTGTTTGATGTCAGTTTGAGTAATTAAAACGAATCATAGATCGAATCTAACAATCTTGTTATGATTCTTTCTTAAACTTCGTAAATTAATAAAGGTTTGAGCCTTGATAGATGAGAGCCGGATTGCATGTTGATTTTTATTGAGAAATCGAAACAAAATAAGGATAATAACAATTTTGTTATATATCTTTATTTGATTTCGGATATTAGAAATGGATTAAACCAAACACGAATCTTTGATGATGAAATAAGTCGTGTGAAGAGATCTTTAAAGATCGCACATGCATGTCCCATTTGTATAATTAAAACGAATCAAGGATCGAGTCTAACAAAGTTGTTATGATTCGTTCCTTATTTTCGTATATTTTCTTCGTTCTGTTTATAAACCGAAACAATGAAAAGATTTTGACAAAAATGTTACAAATCTTCCATTATTTTCGAAAATTAACCATGGGTAATACCCAACATAAGAAATCAGTGATGATGATTAATTTTACGTGTGATTGGATCATTGAAATCTAATGAATGAGCACGAAAATTAACGAATTTGAGATAAAGGTAAAGTTACTGGTTTGATTTGTTTTTGTTTTGGTTTGAGTCTAGATGGGGATTAAGTGACGAAGGGAATTAGGATTAGATTGATGGTGTTGTGGAGGTATAAGGATGGAATGATCGAGTCAACTCAGTGAGTTTAACTGAGTCAACTCGGTAATGACCGAGTTGACTCGGTTGGGATGGTTTCAAAATCATCTCATTCGGAATGATTTCAGAATCATCCCATTCGGAATGATTTCAAATTCATCTCATTCGGAATGATTTGGAAATCATCTCATTCGGAATGTTTTGAAGTCATCTCATTCGGAATGTTTTGAAATCATCTCATTCGGAATGATTTGGAATCATCTCATTCGGAATAAATTCAAAATCATCTCGTTCGGAATAAATTTTCAAATCATATCTCATTCGGAATGATTTTCAAAATCCCATCTCATTCGGAATAATTTTTTGAAGTCAGTTCACTCGGAATATCTTATCCATATCTTTTTATCTGAGTTTTCTAGATCTGGGTTTCTGGGTTCATAACTCCATCTTCATCAGATATTGAAAATAACAGATCTTGAAAGTAGATCTGAATTCCCAATGAAAAAGTATAGTACATTAGAACCAAAAATACAAACCAGATGTGAAAATTATGACCATGGACCATTCATGACAAAAGTTTGACCAAGAAGATTATGAAACTGAGGCTAAGATGATAAATTTGAGACCCCAAAAACATGTGACAGAATGGATGGATTGGACAAAAAAATATGAGACGTGACAAAAAATTTGTAACAAAATCAGACAAAAATAATATAACGAGACTCAAAAACAAGATTAGACCACCAAATCAAAGACATAGTCACGATCCAAGGATGGAACCGTGGCTCTGATACCAATTGTGGATTTGCCTAAAATAAGATCCGGTGGTCTAACATGGTGGTATGGGGTGTTGGCAGCCATTGTTGGTGGAGAGAGAGAGAAGAGAGGTTGAGTGTGTGAAAATTAATGTATTGAATAATGAAAATGACAAGCAACCCCCTCCTTGGAAGCAAAGGAGGGGTATATATAGTCACGCACACAACCTAAACATTACAACAAGCCTAGTCTAGTCTAAATGTGCGTGACTATGATAACTAACGGGAATTCTTAAATGTCGTCACATAAAGTGAGTTTCCAACAAATAAGACTCGAGTTCTTCGGCTTTTAGTAAACTTCCGTCTTTTGACTTTTTCTTCGATAAATCTTCAGAATTGGTCTTGGACTTCCGTTCTTTTTGCACTCTTGACTTTTTGACTTCGTCTTTCGTCTTTTTCTTTGATAAAAGCCCGTGAATGCCCGTGTTTTCTCCACTTTTCACCTTTTCGTCCTAAATCACAACAAAAACACAAACCACGCATAATTCAGACATAAATGACATAAAGTACACGTTTTGGCTCGGTTATTATTGTAATTAAGTGGTAAAAAGGATGGGTGTTTTCACACCTATCAGGCAAGAAATGATCACACGGATCGTTATCCAAATTGGATAAAAATATTATTGGTTGGCGAAAGCTGATTGGCTGAAAATGGATGTAGTGCGCTACACTATTGGGATCTGGTTATTAAATGATTGGCTGCTGCTAGTGGAGGATTAGGCAATCCTTGTGACTGAATTCTTGGCCTCTCATTGGTCCATTCTTTTACACACGGATTAAGCACTAAATAACTTCCAAAAATGGCAGAATTAACCCCTCTACTTTGGCAGTTTGATCTTTTGAGCTATAATCTTCATTCTTTTGGCAAAATCAGTCCTTTAGCTTGCATTTTTGAACATTTGAGCCCTTTGACTTTGTTGACTTATCGTTGACCAGGTTTGACTTTGATCTTAACTTTGACAAATTTACACTTTTGATCTTTCAACTTTGGAAAATTGTCAAGATAAGTCCTTTGTCTTCAAATGGCTTGTCACTTTTGATCCTTCTTTGTCTTTTCATCCAAATTAGCTTGATTTTCTTCTTGTTTGCTTAAAAATGTATCCTTCTTACCTATTTGTATACAAACACAAAACATACCACATAATTCCGCTTTATAGCACAAAGTTTAGGTATTATTCTTGTGTTTTAGGGTGATTTGTTGATAAATTGATATGAGTTTTTGCTCATATCAAATCCCCTACACTTGAACATTGTCATGACCTCATGCAATGCTATATTTTAAAGCACAAATTTATATTCTCCTCATAGTTAATCCACCTTGGCCAATATGGAATGCATCTACACTACTCTACATTATATGATGCATGGTTTTGATTTTTAACAATGCAATGCAAAAGAAACAATTCTATTTATATCTTTTTGGATTTTCTTGAAATGGTTTTGATGGAAATAACTCATAAAGAAATCATTGACTTTGATTAGGGCTTGGGTACCATGGACATTTATCACCCTCAAGTTTCACTTTCCCCATACCAAGCTTAAAAATGGGATCATTGTATTCACAAGTAAACAGTGCATCAACTTATTCATGACAATTAAATGTGGAACTGGTTATTAATTGAGGAAATTGCCTTTGGGCAAATTTGTCATTATTTGAAGCGTGAAATATAAGAAATGCAAAATCCAAAAATAAGGAAGCACGATTTTAATCCTAAGTAATCCTCTCATCCATTACTTGAAAAACCGCTCACAATTAATATAAGTTCGTTTCAAGAATAATAAGTCATTCGCTTTATGTGTAAAATCCTCATGTCATGCATTAATAAGTAGCTACACACTCGCTAAAGAAAGAAAAATAAAACTCACGCAATAATTTACATCCTCCGCCTTTTTGAGACTTTGGATCTTCAAGCCCGCAACCCGTCAAGGTAATATTGGATTGGAGCAACTATTAAATCCCCGCAACCCGTCAAGGTAATATTGGAATCTAATAGTTACTATAATTAACACCTCACTGCCCCTCTTGGGAGTCTTGTATAATTATTTATTTTTTATTTTTTTTTCTTTTAGCCACTCATTTTTTTTCATAAGCCGCTCTTATTTTTCTTTATTCCTCACAAAGAAATTTGAAAAGAATAAAAGGAAAAACACCCACTAAGTATTAAACATGACATAAGTCTAGTACACATAAAACGTTCTAACTTAGAATCTTAAGACGTACTTATATCAACCATGAATGATTAGACAAAAATGCATAAGAGATTACAAACTGATTAAAACCGTTCTTGATTATTTATTAACATATATACATGCGAAGAAATTAGAGGTAAAGAAGAGAAGGGTTTAGCCACAAGTAATTATCATGATGTTTATCTAGCCCTTTTATACTTCTTCAACTCTATCATTTCCCATTCTCCACAAGTTTAAAATCTCAAAGAATAAGATTGGTGGATGCTTAGCCTAATAGACCAATGAAGGACTACCTGGTTAAGGATACTAGCTAGAGAGTGCTAAGATAAGCAAACTCGGGTTGAGTCAAAATATCCATGGCAGGCCTAATATGTCAAAGAAGTCTAAACTTGTTAAACCATGTTTTTATTATATTTTTTTCTTTTTATATCTTTTTGATGAAAAGAAAAAGAAGAAATATATACAATGCAAATGTGTTATATAAATGAAAAATGATTGATGCAAAAATTATGAATGCATATTTTTTGTGGCCAAAGTAGATCAAAAATTTGAAAAATGTTTGAAAAATTAATTCTCCAAGTTATCGTGAAGGTCAATGACAAGTTCTAGGTAAGGTCACTTCGATATAAGACCCCCCTACGCTTAAGCTAAACATTTTCCTCAATGTTTAAGAGCATGGAAGTATAAAAACTTCCCCTACACTTATGACAATGAATAGACTTTGCTTAACCCAAGTTTAAGGAAAGATCAACTATAGTGAATTCATTTTTAAAGCACAAGGTGTCTATGAAAGAGCACAATAGTCACGAAGTGAACCGGATACAAGGGCCTCGTCCATAAGCTCCAAGGCATGAAATGAGTGAGCAACCCTACAAACATCATGAAGATAAAAGAAGGTCTACTCCAACACTTCTCAAAACATTGCTATCCTTATTTCTAACCTACAACACTCTAATTCTAACAACTTCTAAACCTAGTTATTCAAGCTTGATTTAAAGAGTCTCTAGCTCGACTCTTCCCACAATGAATTAATTCATGGGGAAAATGGGGATCTCTTGGACCATTTCAACATTGAAATGGTCCTCCCCAAAATAGTTCTTCACACGGTGACCATTCACTTTAAAATTTGGACCATCGGGTTGTGACAACTCAATAGTTCCATATGGAAACTGTTGGAAATACCTTTTACGTATTAAGAAGGATCGGTCACTCCAACGATAGTCCATGTAATAGCTCGTAGTTTAGTTACTTATCTTTATTTAACAAACAAACCAAAGCCTAGCCTACAACATGTGTAGGCCGGCCCAAATGTAAGCCCAAGCCCATGACAAGGGCTTGGGTATATAAACCCTCTCCTTAGATGGAGAGGGTGTGTGGTTATTCATTTTACACATAGTAAACTCTTGTTTCTCTCTCTAGAATTGTGTGTGTTCCACCATCTCTCTATCTCTTTCTCTCTCTAAAAATATAAGCAAGATTTACATATCTACAAATGGTATCAGAGATCCATGGGATGAGTGCTTGGTTTTTGTGTTTGTTTTCTTAATCATTTCATCTATTTTGATCCTTTTTCTCACGTCCCAATTTTTTTTTTTGTGTTTTTTATGCTTTAATCTTGATATACGTTATCTAGTTACTTGTTATAGTGATTTGGTATTGGTATTTTGGGTTAAAAACACAAATTTTTGGGTGTTTGATTCGTTTTTAGGATTAAAATTCCGAATTTGTTGTGTAATATTTAAGAAACGTGGTATTTTGGTCTCCATCGGAAAGTTGGCATCCATCGCAATAACCACGGGTTTCTTCATTGCGATAGAAGGGTATTTCGACACTTATTCCGATCAAACATTGCGATAGCTCCTTGCATCGTACATTGCGATCGGGTATAAGGCAATTTTGAAACGTTACTCTGCCAAAATTTCTTTAGCCACATTCCGACAGGTATTACGATCTGACATTCCGACAGGTATTGCGATTTGACATTCCGACAGGTATTGCGATCTGACATTCCGACAGGTATTGCGATCATACATTCCGACAGGTATTGCGATCATACATTCTGACAGGTATTGCGATCATACATTCCGACAGGTATTGCGATCATACATTCCGACAGGTATTGCGATCAGACATTCCGACAGGTATTGCGATTAGACATTCCGACAGGGATTGAGATAGACATTGCGACAGAACTTGTTTGTGCATTCCGATAGAGTGACAAGATTTCCAAGATTTTTCAAAAACGTGTTTTGTGTGTAATTTAGTCTTGGATTTTTTGGTTTATCGAGAACATAATTTAGGGGATTTCAACATTATTTCTCGGTTTTAACACACAACAACAAACACATTAACTTTCTCTCATTGTTCGATCAACGTTTATAAATCTTAACTTATTGAAATGGAGTACACGTCTCTTACGGATAAGTTCATCCTCTCGGGTACGGATAATCGTCCACCAATGTTGGTGAAGACTATGTATGAGGAGTGGGCTTCCCGTATGGAACTTTACATGTTGAACAAAGAGAATGGACATCTCATTTGGGCATCGGTGCTTAATGTACCATTAGATTATGGTACAGTGACGGAAGGTACGACTACTCGTCCTCGCACAACGGGTGATTTAACTGGAGATATGAAGATTCAAGACAAATGTGATAAGTATGCTACAAACATCATTCTCCAAGCCCTTCCTCCAGATGTCTACAAACTCGTCAGCAAACATAAAGTTGCCAAAGAGTTATGGGATAGAATTCGTGTTCTAATGCAAGGCACCTCGTTAACTCAACAAGAACGAGAGTGTAAGCTTTATGATACTTTTGATAAGTTTGCCTATGTGCCAGGGGAGACTCTCAATGACTACTATCTGAGATTTACCCTATTGTTGAATGAGCTCAATATCTACGGCATGGCAATTCCTACCTTTCAATTGAACACCAAGTATTTGAACACTCTTTCTTCAGAATAGAAAAAGTACGTGACGGATGTTAAATTGGCTAAGGACTTGCATAACACCAATGTGGATCAACTTCAAGCTTTTCTTCAACAACACGAATGCCATGTAATCGAGGCTTGGTTGTCTAAACCTCAAGTTCATGATCCCCTTGCAATGTATGCTTCTCAACAAAACATGGCTTATACTTATCAACAACCATCATACTTGCAGCAGCCACCACCACACACCTATCAGCAACCACAGCAACCATCTTATCAACCACCGATGATGCCATACCAAGCATTTCAACCAAGTGTTCACCAACAATCTTTTCCACATCAACCAACATATCAGACATCACCATCACAAGCCAACACTTCTCCAATGGGCTATACTCCTCAGCAAGGATATTTTCAAATAGAAGCACAACCAGCACAAGCTTTCTACTCTAATGAACTTCCACTAATCCAAGCACCGGTCTTTACTCCAAATGATACGCCAGCTGATGTTCTAAACCATCTCACTGCCTACTTGTCAAAACTTGTTGCAACTAGAGGATTTCCACCAACAAACAATCAGCTCCGCACCTCTTCAAATCCTCGACAACAAGCTACTGTTCAAGATGGTCAAGTAACAGTGCAACCTATTCAGGGAAGGCAAAATTCATATGGACCTCCTACAAGGACTGTGAATGCCCAAGCTGTGAATTCTCAAGCTAATGGAAATGGAAGCCCCATTGGTCCTAAAAAGGTTGTGACTTGCTACAATTGCTGAGGACAAGGTCATATGGCTAGGGAATGCACTCAGACGAAAAGGAGGAGGGATGATGCATGGTTTCGTGAGAAGATGTATTTGGTCGATGCTCAGTCAAAGGGAAAGATTTTGGATTCAGAGGAGTTAGCATTTCTTGCAGACCCAGGGGTAGCAGATACTGAAGGCATTGCAGTCGTTTCCACTTCTAATGCAGCTTATCAAGCAGATGATCTTGACGCATATGATCCAAATTGTGATGACATTCACTCTGCCCAAGCTGCTCTCGTTGCTAATCTCTCTCACTACGGTTCTGATGTCGTCAGTGAGGTACCAACCACATCTAATAATATTGATGATATTAACATCAAGTTGGGCATGAAAATGACAACCTCGAACAGCATTCGAGAACTAGTAACTCAAATGATGTGGTACCCAATTCTACACATTTGAGTGAACCTCAACCAAATGCTACGACAGGTATGGAATCTTATGCTCAACATGATTTGGTCATGGTGCCTAAACATATTATTGATCAAATGCATATGGCCCTCAGACAATCCGTAGATACCAATTCCACCCTAACTGCTGAGCTTGCGTTGCATAAAGAAAAGGTCAAAACTTTTGAAATGGTCCCTCAAGCAGAGAAAATAACATGTTCTGAATTTGACCAATTTCGTTTTGAAAAGATTAAACACTTGAAAGAAATAGAATCATTAAAAGCTAATCTTTCCAATGAATTAAAAGCAAAAGACTCGGTTGTCAATGATTTTCAGAAACTTAAAATGGATTTCGAAACTCTCGAGTCTAAAAAGGTTGAATCAGAAATTAATGCTACCAAACTTCTTAAATTCAAGGAACAACAGCTTTTAAAAAAATACGCTTCCATAGAAAAGGTTCATCTTTTAACTAAATCGTTTAAAGAACTCGAACTTAGGCGTCTTTAAGATTTACCACCTAATCCTGGTTATGCAAAACAAGCTCAGAAATATATTCCGTGTCTTTATGATATGACCCTAATTGGCAAATCGAAAGAAGCACCTTTTGTTCGTAGTTCTGAGGAGACACAGTCACTTGCGGATGAAACTCATTCTAAAATGCTTTCAAAATTTCATACAATTGATTATGATCAGTATAACAAAGATCAATTGTCTAAAAAGACCCGCATTTACTTACAAAAGGAATTAGCTGAATTGACAGTTCTTGTGCCCCAAAGTTTGTCAAATGAAAACCCTCCTAGTACGTCTCCTACACTTGTCAAAACGGATTTAACGAAGTTAATTCCACGGTAAGTAAGGCGTCCGTTAACTTAAATGTGGTACACCAACACTTAGCCGATTTTGACAAGGTCATTTTGGAACGTACGACGGCTTCGGCCATAACGGAAGGTGAATGGAATTTTTGAGCACACTAGAGCTGCGTTTCGAGACGAAATTGTTCCGTTTGTAAAGAATGTTAAAGCTTGTCTTAGTACTCTTGATCAAGATTTGCTTTTAGAAATAGAAGAAGTTAGATGTGTTTTCAATGAAATGGATGATGCTTATGAAAACAGTTTACTTGAAATAGAACGGATTTCACGCCAAAATGATCAGCTTCTGAAGCAAGTGATGTCTCATGATATAGTTTCTATATGTGTAAATAAAAGTGTTGATAATGATTCTATTGTGCATAATGTTGAATCTGTGGATAATGTGGTAGATAGTAATTGTCACGAATCTGACGCTGAATTTTTAAAGCTTCAAGATTCATATTCTTCGCTTTCAAAACGTTTTGATGAGATTCAAACACATTGTATTTCGCTTGAATGCAAGCAATAATTTATTCAAGAAATATTTGAAACGTCATTCGAAGGTGTTAATATCGATGATGCAAACTTTGAAAAGAATTTTCGATTGAGTTTACAATCAAAACAGTGTCAGCTAAGTGACAAAGTTGCTAAATCTTTGCCGATAGAAATAGAGAATCTAAGGAGCTTAACTGTGTGAACGTACTTGAGGCCGCTGAGAATTTTAAACTTGATCTAGATAATCGAGTTTCCAAGATTCTGTCCAAAGTTGATAACTTCAAACAGAAAAATACACGACTCTTCGATTCAGTAAAGCTCGCATGTGTTGATACTACTGCACAGAATCAATCATTGATTGAACAATTGAATCGAAAGTCGGTGGAAATATCTGATTTGAGGGAACAAATTTGTGATAAGAATCTGGTCTTGGCTGAGTTAAAGGAAACACTTGGTACTCTAAAAGGTAAGCATGTTGTGGATAACGCAGCCACTGTCTCAGCATCGTCCTCTAGTTCAATCAAAAGGAACCTTATAGTCGTCACACCATTTAATAAGGGCCCTAGGACTAAACCATCTCAAACTTTGGTCACTAGAGATAAGGCGGAATCAAAACCAGCTTCTAATATTCCCGTGTTGCCTTTTACAGGAGTAAGCATCACTACTAATGCTCAAAGATCTAAGCTTAAAAGAAACAAGAAGAATGATAGGATCTTGCCCCCATCTAGTAGTCAAGTGAAGAAGAAAGTAGAAGCCCATCCTAGGAATGTTATTTATGTTTTGAATAAAAAGAACCATGTAGCTAAACCTAAAGGCTCTGCGGTTGTGCAGCGTTCTAAGCCTAGTGTGAATTCTAATTTGAAATGTTGGAATTGCAATGAATGTATGTTTTCTAGTCGTCATGATTCTTGCCTTATTGACCATGTGAATGAGATGTATGCCCGGAAAAATAGATTAGAATGGAAACCGACTGGGAAAGTGTTAACCCAAGTTGGTTGGATGTGGCGCCCCAATGGTAGAACTTTCACTATAGTAGGAAATATGTGCCCTATGACTAGGATCACTCCCACTAAAGCGAAGAAAGCGTGCCCTTTAACTAGGAGTACCAAGGCTACCAAAACACAAGCGTGTCCTTTAACTAGGAACACCGACACTACTGTAGGAACCAAGTGCCCTTTAAATAGGTCTACTCCCACTCTAGTGCCCGAGAATAATCCAAAACCTAAGAAAGTTGGAACAGTAAAACCTGTTAGTGCTAAAACTCACATTAAAAAATGCAGGAAATCTAAGGGTCACAAACCTGTTTGCAATTCTGATAATATTTTATTTGTATCTGCTAACACTCCGGAACCAATAGTTTCCAATGCATTGTCTACTGTTGTTGTTGAAAACAGGTGGTCCAAATTGTTCTCTGGTATTTGGACTCTGGTTGCTCCAAGCATATGACCGGAGATCGCTCTCAGCTCAGAAATTTCGTCAGCAAGTTTCTTGGTACGGTTAGATTTGGAAATGATCATATTGAAAAGATAATGGGTTATGGTGAATATCATATTGGGAATGTTATTATTTCTAGAGTGTATTATGTGGAAGGTCTCGGTCACAACTTATTTTCTGTGGGACAATTTTGTGATGCAAACCTAGAAGTTGCTTTTCGAGAGCATACCTGCTTCATTCGTAATTTGGAAGGGGTTGATTTATTGAAAGGTACTCGAGGGAACAATTTGTATACTTTGTCTCTACAAGACATGATGGTCGCTTCTCCCATATGTCTTCTCTCCAAAGCATCGAAGACTAAGTCATGGTTATGGCATCGACGGTTATCTCATCTTAACTTTGACGCTATTAATCACTTGGCGAAAAACGAACTTGTTCGTGGTCTTCCTAAACTTTCATTTCACAAGGATCATTTGTGTTCCGCGTGTACAATGGGGAAAAGCACTAAGAAATCTTACAAACCCAAGACGGAAGACACCAACCAAGAGAAACTTTATCTGTTGCATATGGATCTTTGTGGGCCAATGCGTGTTGAAAGTCTTAGTGACAAAAAGTACATCCTCGTAATTGTCTATGATTACTCTCGGTTTACATGGGTGAAATTTCTTACAACAAAAAATGAGGCACCTAAATTCATCATCGGATTTCTCAAGATGATTCAAGTGCGTCTCAACACTACGGTCTGACGCATTCGTACAGATAATGGAACCGAATTTGTGAATCAAATCTTGCGTGATTATTATGAAGAAGTTGGCATATCTCATGAAACATCCGTTGCTCGCACTCCACAACAAAACGGTGTCGTTGAAAGGCGAAATCGCACAATTATGGAAGCTGCTCGAACAATGTTAATTTACCCAAAGGCTCCATTGTTTTTATGGGCAGAAGCAGTATCTACAGCAGTGTACACCCAAAACCGGTCACTAATTCGTAAACGCCATGGTAAAACACCTTATGAGCTTATCCATGGTAAAGTACCAGATTTATCATATCTTCATGTATTTGGTTCTCTTTGCTATCCAAATAATGATGGTGACAATTTGGGAAAACTTCAACCAAAGGCTGATATTGGTATTTTCATTGGTTACGCACCCGCAAAGAAGGCATACCGAATCTACAATTGTAAGTCTCGTAATATCCTCGAAACTATGAATGTTGATTTTGATGAGCTGACAGCAATGGCTTCTGAGCAAAGCAGCTCTGAACTCGCACTTCATGAAATGGGACCCAGTAACATTAGTTCTGGTCTTGTCCCAAATAACCCTACTTCATCATCATTTACACCACCTACTAGGAATGAATGGGATACGTTGTTTCAACCGTTCTTTGATGAATTCTTTACTCCCCCAAGTATTGTTGCTCCAGAACCTGAGGTAATAGCTCCGGTAACCGAAGTTGTCGCTCCAGCAACCATTGCACAATCAGACACATCTGCACCTACAATTGGCCAGGATATACCTTCAACGAGTAATTCTCAACCAACACATGTAACAACTACCCACGTCATGCCTATTGATGATGAAGAGGATGATGATGATCACGATTTGGAATTCGCTCAAATGCTTGAACTTCCATTCTTTGGTGTACCAATTCTCGACCCTAATCAAGTCGGGTCGTCCACCTCAGAGGAAGCTCCTTCTACAACTTACTCCAATCCACGGATTCGTGAACATGACAGCAAGTGGACAAAGGATCATCCTATAGATTCTATTATTGGTGACCCTAATCTTCTGGTATCCACACGAAGTCAGTTACAAGAAAATGCAATGTTTTATCATTTTGATGCTTTTCTCATTGAAGTTGAACCGAAGACATGGCAACAAGCTTTTACTCAATCCTGTTGGATAGAAGCTATGCAAGAAGAACTTAACAAATTCATACGTCTTGAAGTTTGGGAACTTGTCCCATGCCCGGATCAAGTGCAGTTACTCACTTTGAAATGGGTTTACAAGATGAAACTCGACGAGTTAGGCGGAATATTGAAGAACAAAGCTCGACTAGTAGCTCGTGGATACAAACAATTATTGGGCATCGACTTTATGGAATCCTTTGCACTTGTTGCCAGTTTGGAAGCTATTAGACTATTCCTTGCTTATGCAGCCCACATGAATATGATCGTCTATCAGATGGATGTGAAGACGGCATTTCTGAATGGTGAAATCAAGGAAGAGGTCTATGTTCAACAGCCGGATGGTTTTGTGAATCCTAAATATCCTAATCATGTGTACAAGCTTAAGAAGGCTCTCTATGGGTTGAAGCAAGCTCCACGCGCATGGTATGATCTATTGTTACAATTCCTCATTACACAAGGCTTCGCTAAAGGCAAAGTGGATCCCACGCTGTTCATTCAGAAACGAGGTAAAGATATGATTACGGTACAAATATATGTTGATGATATTATATTTGCAGCCTCGACCCAAACCTTATCCGACGAGTTTGGGAAACTCATGTCTTCCAAGTTTAAGATGTCAATAATGGGCAAGGTATCATTCTTCTTAGGTCTTCAGATATCTCAGAGTCCCAGAGGCATCTTTATCAATCAATCCAAGTATGACCTTGAATCGCTAAAGAAGTATAAGATGGAATCTTGAAACCCTGTGGATACTCCAATGATGGAACGAACTAAGCTTGATGCAGATCCACATGGAGTTGCCGTTGATCCGTCTAACACCCCCACAAATGCTATGCGCAGCGGAACTACAACATTTGGGTGCTAGGCAGTTATCATCACACACAAGATATATCAAACGACTCAAAGAGACGTAAAAGTTTTAACATGAATTAAACATTGTTTAAAACATACAAGTCTACGGTTTTCCAAAACCCAAGATGATACAACACAGAGTTAGCGTTTTGGTCCCCACGAATCTCAACCCAAAAGATACATTTTCGTTAACCATGACAGAAAATTGAAAGTGTTCAAGTTAAATATGGGTGGAAAACAAGTAGACCGCCAAGCCACACACAACTCCCATCCTATGCATGATCCATGCAATACTTCATCGATTACCTGAACACATGCTAAATTGGGTCAACAAATAATGTTGAGTGGAATTCATAGGTTTTACAATCTCATTTTGAACACATATGTTATAAAAATCAATCACGATCATTCATAGAATTGTCGATCAAACAATCTATTATCAAGGTTATGACAATTGTGTTTAAGCTCATGACACTAATCCGTTAACTCAATCACCCGCGTAATTATTACCGGCGTGATTAAGATGAAACCATTGCCCTTCTAAAGGCATCAGTTGCAATTATACCTTATCTCTTATCACAAGTTATCCGTCCGCAGGGGGTACTCAACGTACTAGCCCTCGTCTCTCGTCAACCCTATAGTACTATCAATTGTATAAGCGGCTATTTTCAATCCACACAATGATTAAACAATAGTTAATAGTTCATGAATATAGGGTCTTTTGCAACTAGGTACTCAACACAATTTAAGGCAACATTCGGGTCCAACAATCATTCATGACATATATTCATTTTATAAAACTAGCATGCATCTCCCTCACGGGTAAAAACAATTTAAAACAGTAGTAAGCGAGGCTACAAATTCACACCTTATGTATATAGAAGTAGTCGACGATTTCGAATGACGATCACTGACGATGATGAGGATGCCCGGGAAATTCAACAACTAACAAACAATAACGCGTAATGAGTAAATCTCATTTATAAACTTCAAGTACTGTATAATATGTACATATTAGTCAATTGTGATAATTACAAACTCACGGCAAAACCAAACAAATAATGGTTATTAGTTTTATACGATTCATCTATGTTATTAACGTTATTACCCTTTTTACGTTTTTCGTCGATACTTACCAAAAGTATGGGCTGTTTTCTAAGACTTAAACCCTTTTATAAAATTTAGGAAAATTATCAAAAATACCTTAAGACCTTTAGAAAACCAATTTTTAATCCCATTAAAAGTTCTCACTTTTATGACCCGTTACTCAACACATTGCTAAACATACGTTTTTCGGACTGATTTTGCACATTGACCATCTCAGACTTATTTGACCCATTTAAAATACACCATTCACCCGTTCAACACCTAAGTCTAATAATAAACTCACAAATGCAGGTCTTAGACCAAAAATCAACTTTTAATCTATTACCAAACTATATCTATGGTCCCCGGGATTTGACTCAAAACCAAACATAATTTCGGATTATGTAGGTTCTCATCTCCCGATACACGTATTTTCAAAACATCATAACTTTTGACTCGTTAGGAGTCGTAAGCTCTTTCTTATAGCAAATCGAAGCTAAGACGACGCTCTACAACTATATCCTAGTCTCATGACCTGTTTACAAAGTCAAACTTATGAAAACAAGCCTAAACAATCTGCCTAAAATTACCCTTCTCAAAATCAACCCAACACTCGTTTCCAAACCATTTTATCGACACCTAGCCTTAACTTAATCACTTCTAACCATGTCTAAACATACTAATCAGTTCTTAACCCCAAAAATATCAAATCCATCCTAAGACTCATTCACTAACTCAAACATGCAATAAGCTTTACCCATTCAAAAACATTTAAAACAATGATTTAAACATAAACCCACAAGCAAAACATCAACCACCAAGATCCACCAAACACCCCCATATTGCCGTGGGGTGTTGGTGATCAAAACACCCCAACCAAATTGATTTTGGTTGGTTTGTTGGGTGATTATTCATCACTTACACTCCAATTAAACATGCATTAACCCCATTAACATCAAAACTAATTTTTGAAAAACCCATTTGATTCTTGAAAATTTTTTATGAATGCATGTTGGATTAAAGTACATCAAAACACTTGAAATGATTAATCTAAACGTGGTCTAACCTTGGTTTTAATCAAAACAAAGTAGAAAAAAAATTATGGTGGTGGTGTGGTGGTGTTTGGCCATCGGCCTAAAGAGAGAAAAGAGAGAGGGTGAAAATTTTTTGAGTGTGTTTGTGTTGTGTGTGTGTTGATTTTCCTTTTTGTAAAATTGGGAGGTCCTTGTGTGAAATTTAGGCATTCTTTTGGCCTTATTTAAAAACGACCTCAAATGTTTGCGGGAATGACTTACTAGTCGACTTGGAAAATTTTGCGGGAGTCGGGGGTCATCCCGAACACTCCAAAATACTTTTAGGACAATTTAAATGCACCCGGAAAGCAATAAAACGCACCCGAATCGACTTTACACGAACCGAAAGTAAATCCTCAAAAAATTATAATATCGATAAAACGACAATAAACATAGAAATTTGGGCATCCATCGAGATCATAGTCGTCATCGTTCTTCTTAAATCGTCAATCGTCAAGATTACGACCTCAAACATTGGTTTCAACCAAAACAATAAAATATATAGTAAATAAAATTTCTTAAAAATTTTCAAAAATAGGCGTAATTTAGGGTAAGATAAGTGACCTCGGTTTCTGGGTATCACATCCACCCCTCCTTAAAGAGAGCGACGTCCCGGCGCTTGCCTCTTCTTATACTCAGATTTCGTGCCGCTGGAACAGATGAGGATATCTCTCCTTAAAAAAGTCCTCACGTTCCCAAGTGTATTCCGGTCCACGCCTAGAATTCCATCGCACCTTCACAATGGGAATTCTACTATGCTTCAGCCTCTTGACCTCTCGGTCCATAATTTCCACGGGTTCCTCCACGAAATGCATTTTATCGTCCAGCTGAATCTCGTCCAAAGGAATCACCAATTCCTTATCCGTAAAACTCTTCTTCAAATTTGATACGTGAAACGTGTCGTGAATAGCACTAAGCTCATTCGGCAATTCTAACTTATATGCTACCGGTCCAATTCGTTTAACAATCTTGAATGGTCCAATATACCTCGGACTCAACTTTCCTTTCTTCCCAAAACGAATTACACCCTTCCACGACGAAACCTTAAGCATAACCATGTCTCCGACCTCAAACTCCAACGGGTTTCTTCTATTATCGGCATAACTCTTCTGTCGGCTTCTTGCAGCAAGTAAACGGTTCTTAATTTGCATAATCTTCTCTGTCGTCTCCAAAACCATTTCGGGTCCAGTCAACTGACTCTCTCCTACTTCGCTCCAACACACAGGAGATCTACACTTCCTTCCATACAACGCTTCGAATGGTGCAGCCTTAATGCTCGCATGATAACTGTTATTATACGAAAACTCCACTAAAGGTAAGTGGCGTTCCCAACTTCCTTCGAAATCAATCACGCATGCTCGGAGCATGTCCTCCATCGTCTGAATAGTTCATTCGCTTTGGCCATCAGTCTCAGGTTGATAGGCCGTGCTCAAACTCAATTCGGTGCCCATCGCACGTTAAAGAGATTTCCAAAATTCCGAAGTAAACCTACTATCGCGATCCGAAATGATCGATAAAGGTACACCATGTCTGCAAACAATCTCCTTCACGTACACACTGGCAAGTTTCTCCATGATGTCCGTCTTTTTCATAGGTAAAAAGTGAGCAGATTTCGTCAATCTATCCACTATTACCCAAATCATATCACATCCACTAGGAGTTCTAGGTAAACCCGTCACGAAATCCATAGCGATCTTCTCCCATTTCCATTCTGGGATCTCAGGTTGTATCAACAGTCCAGACGGTTTCTTATGTTCAGCTTTAACCTTCGCACAAGTCAAACACATACTGACGTAACGGGCAATCTCCGCCTTCATATTCGGACACCAGTAGACTTTCTTCAGATCATGATACATCTTATCCGCTCCAGGATATATCGAGTACTTCGACTTATGAGACTCGTTCATAACCAAATCTCGTACTCCAGGCATTCCTTCCTCGGATGGACATAGTGGTAACCAAATCCGATTCTCAAAATATCTCAGCCCGTCTGACCTAACCACAAAAATAGGTTTCAACAGTCTCCCCAGATTCTCAGCACCAACATTTTCTTTCATTAATCCCTTCTCTTGAGCCTTCAATATTGTTTCGGTCAAATCAACACCCTCAGTCATCACTAATGATCTGACTCTCAAAGGTTTCTCTCTATCCTTCCTACTAAGTGCATCCGCTACAACGTTCGCCTTGCCAGGATGGTAGCGAATCTCACAGTCATAGTCACTCAGTAGTTCCACCCATAGCCTTTGTCTCATATTCAACTCCTTTTGGTCTAAAATGTGCTGCAAACTCTTGTGGTCAGTGAATACAACACACTCAGTCCCATATAAGTAGTGTCTCCACAACTTAAGCGCAAAAACTACAGCTCCCAATTCCAAATCATGTGTAGTGTATTTTTCTTCATTCTTCCTCAATTGTCTCGACGCGTAAGCAATCACCTTCTCACGCTGCATCAACACAGCTCCATAACCCTTACGAGACGCGTCACAATACACCATGAAGTCTTCGATTCCTTCTGGCAATGACAAAATCGGAGCAGAACATAATTTGTCCTTAAGTGTTTTGAAAGCGATTTCTGCATCATCTCCCCATTCAAACACCCGATTCTTCTCAATAAGCTTGGTTAACGGCTTTGCAATCAACGAAAATCCTTAGATGAATCTCCGATAATACCCAGCTAAACCAAGAAATTGTCGAACTTCAGTCGGCGTTGTCGGTGCCGACCATTCCTTGATTGCCTCAACTTTGGCAGGATCCACACGAACTCCTTTGCTATCAATTACGTGCCCAAGGAATTGCACAGATTCTAACCAAAACTCACACTTTGAGAATTTCGCGTACAACTTCTCTTTCTTCAGCAGATCCAATATCTTCCTCAGGTGCTTCTCGTGCTCTTCCTTGCTCTTGGAGTAAATAAGAATATCATCGATGAATACAATGACAAACTTATCCAAATACGGCTTGTACACTCGATTCATAAGGTCCATGAATACTGCAGGCGCATTTGTTAGCCCAAAAGGCATCATTTGGAATTCAAAGTGTCCATACCGCGTACGAAAGGCAGTTATAGGAATATCCTCCTCTCTAACACGTAGTTGATGATACCCTGATCTCAAGTCGATCTTTGAGTACACACAGGAACCTTGCAATTGATCAAACAAATCATCAATCCTCGGCAATGGATACCGATTCTTAACCGTCAACTTGTTGAGCTCTCTATAGTCGATACACTTTCGGAACGACCCATCCTTCTTCTTTACAAACAACACTGGCGCTCCCCATGGTGATGAGCTCGGTCGAATAAATCCCTTATCCATCAACTCTTTCAATTGATCCGATAACTCCTTCAGCTCTGACGGTGCTAATCGATAGGGTGCACGAGCAACTGGTGCAGCTCCCGGCATCAAATCGATTCGAAATTCGACTTCACGAGTGGGCGGTAAACTTGGCAACTCATCAGGAAAAACTTCCGGATATTCTCGAATTACAGGTACCTCTTCCAACTTTGCCTCTAAGTCACCATCACTAGAAACTTGTGCCAGAAACACATCACATCAATCTTCTACATACCTCATCATTTTCAAGCAAGATATCACTTTCAAACGAGAGGTGCATTCATCTCCCTTCACAGTCAAAACCCTATTCCTCAACGGGATTTGAACTAATGTTTCTCCACAAACGATCACGGCACTATGCGCCATTAGCCAATCCATCCCAACGATCACATCGAACGATCCTAGCTCTATAGGCATTAAGTCGATATCAAAGGCATAATTCCCTAACTTCAAGGTACACCCTCTTAGTATAGAATTTGTACTAACAATCTTCCCATCGGCTAATTCCACGTTATAATTAGTCGTTAGCATTACCGGTTCTCTATTGATATGACGACTAAATTTTACATCTACAAAGATCTTGTCGGAACCAGAATTAAACAATATACTAGCATAACGAGCGTCAAGTAGAAACGTACCGGTAACCACATTAGGGCCTTGTGGTTTATCAGCGGTTCCTACTCGATACACAGCAGCAGCATTATTTCCTCCTTGCCTATTTCCAGTCTTCGGGCAGTTCCCCTGCTTATGCCCCCTTTCTCCACACCTAAAGCAAACCATCACCTTCGTGGCATTTTCCCCAGTAGCCACCCCTTTAGCTCGGCAATCTGCAATTCTATGACCCGCTTTTCCGCACTTGCCACACGCAGGTGGGCAATTCCCTATATGGTACAAATTACATCGACCATAATGAGGATTCACCTTAGCTCCTCTAGAGGTAGTGACAGACCTCATCCTATCATTTCTTCTCTGGTTGAACTGCTGGTTGCGGTTCTGACCTTGGTTGTTACGGTTTCCTCCACGATTTTGACCTTGGGATTGATTACCCTGAGCTGCTTCCCACTTTCTCTTGTTCCCCTCGGCAATGTAGTCCTTCTTATCTTGCAGCTTGACATCCATTAGTGCGTGAGCCATTTGGACTGCTTCATCGAATGACCCAGGCTTAGATGAAGTTGTCTCACCCTTAATATTGCTTGACAAACCCTTGATGTACTGCTTCATTTTCTTGTGATCATCAACAAAGGCATCGGGACACAAAAGGCTCAATTCATTAAACCTCCTTGTATACGCGGTAATGTCATTGTTCCTCAAAGACAAATTCCTTAACTCATCTTCTAGTTGACCTAGATCTTCTTCGGGACAAAACTTTTGGTCCAGAGTGCCTTGGTAGCAGTCCAAGTCCTCGCATTTGCTACCGCTAATCCGACAGTGGCCACTTGATTGTTCCACCAACTTAAGGCGTCATCGAGAAAAGTGGCAGCTGCAAACTTGACTTTATTTGCCTCTGAACATCCGCTAATTTCAAAAGTGCTTTCGATCTTCTCCAACCATCTTCGGAGTTCTAAGGCTCCGCCAGTACCACGAAACTGCGTGGGACCGCATTTCATAAAACCAGCATAAGTACACTCCCTCGGGGCTTGCTGTCTTCCTGCATTTCCACCTTGATCTGGGTTTCAGTTTGCACGATCCGCTTCGAGTGCATTTGCAATTGCTTCTTGAATCATTGTGTTCACACGGTTAGCTGT
This sequence comes from Glebionis coronaria, assembly GCA_025667525.1. Classification (NCBI taxonomy): domain Eukaryota; kingdom Viridiplantae; phylum Streptophyta; class Magnoliopsida; order Asterales; family Asteraceae; genus Glebionis; species Glebionis coronaria. The sequence goes on from CM046881.1 coordinate 360,701,717, forward strand.
TAGCTTTGGAGGCATGGTGAATTCTCAAGTACACCTCTCTGCAAAGACAGGGAAAATAAAAAACAAAGTAAGTATACACATCAAGATTAAGATGGATTTCTCTTTCAAGACATAATATAAGTACAACAACACATCACTACAAGGTTACTAATATTCATCAATCACATCACAAAAGAGCAAATTAAAGACATGTCATAGATTATGAAAGGTAAACATGGATTGCATTGATAAATCAACCAAAATCTGTGACAAGTAATGCCACTACAACCATACACCAACAAACTTAAGTCATCAAGTTTTCATCACAATACCATCATACAGGAGTCTAAAATAGTTCGATTACAACGATCAAAAGATTGAATAAAATACAAGTAACTAGTCACGTGGTGATCCACACGATCTCTTGGATGGTGGTTCTTCTTCATCCTCCTCGGGCTCTTCGTCACTGTCTTCTTCGTCCTCGTCCATCTTCCTCTTTCCCTTATCACTCGGCTCACACTCAGTTACCTTCTTCGTTCCAGAAGTAGATCCACAGTATACTGCTACCTGATTCCCTAAAGTGATACACACACCCCTGGCGGGTGGCTGGACCATGAAATCATTAGCCTCCAGCTCTGAGTCATCTACAAATCTCCAATCTTGTGGCAGGGATGCTCTAACACGATGCTCCCAACTTCGTATCCTAGCCAACCTCGCCTGATCCTCCCTAACTTTCTCAAGACTAGCACTCAGGTTTGGTATCATCGATCTCAAACTATTAATATCACTCTTATTCGCTACTCCATCAAATTCAACCCTTGCAGTTCTTGCCAACAACCTCTGATGTGCCCTCTCATTCTCGTCAAACCTTTTGATTACTCTAGTTTCCACCACGTACCGTTCGTACATCAATCCATACATTCTTCTCAAGCGATTTTCAGGATCCCAATAGTTTCTTGGCCTCGGAAAATAGACCTTCGCCACATTTTCATGAATAGAACGCGATCTAGATGCATTACTGGATTCCGCACCAAACTCATTACTTACCCGAGTAAACCCCGGCACCGTCCTCAGGTAATCCTTACAAATGTCCATTGGGGGACGAACGGGTTGCTGATCATACGGCCTGTCGGAGGCACTTCATATCCCTTCGGTGAATTTGGAGATTGAACTAATTCGGGCTCAGTCTGACCGACGGCATTTGCTGGAATTCCATCATCCACCGGATCCTCTTCCTCGGAATGCTCTCCACCATCGTCACTAACGCTGAAGTTGTCCACATCACTTTCATCACTGTCATTTGCCGGCTCTATCGCTTCTTCTTGAGTTATCCATCCATTGTCACCATCTGGTGGGTTCTGAGGAAACGGTCCCCCTTCGTGTCCTACGACGTATTCGTCTCTATTTCCGTTAGGCGGTACCTCGGCCATTCCTGCAATAACAGTGAATTTTAGAGGGTACGTAAGATTATTATTCAATATTTATAAATATATGCATGCAAATGCAATGCAAAGGTGGTACACATGCCCAAAATGCGATAATATGATGCTCATGCATATGCAATATAAGAATTACGGTGTCGAGTACTCCACGTACAATTCCAACGTTTACATATATTAGTTCAATATCTACGTAATAAATACTCACAAATATTACTTTAACTCAAAGGTATACATCTATACCATCAATACTAAAAATAAACCTTACCGGAGCCATGCAGGATAGTTGTGTGCTTGGACAATTTCTTACGACACCAAAAGTTATAGTTTAGGACTTTTCAAAACGACCTAGTTCTCTATAACTCATGGCTCTGATTACCAATCTCTAACACCCCCACAAATGCTATGCGCAGCGGAACTATAACATTTGGGTGCTAGGCAGTTATCATCACACACAAGATATATCAAACGACTCAAAGAGACGTAAAAGTTTTAACATGAATTAAACATTGTTTAAAACATACAAGTCTACGGTTTTCCAAAACCCAAGATGATACAACAAATAGTTAGCGTTTTGGTCCCCACGAATCTCAACCCAAAAGATACATTTTCGCTAACCATGACAGAAAATTAAAAGTGTTCAAGTTAAATATGGGTGGAAAACAAGTAGACCGCCAAGCCACACACAACTCCCATCCTATGCATGCTCCATGCTATACTTCATCGATTACCTGAAACACATGCTAAATTGGGTCAACAAATAATGTTGAGTTGAATTCATAGGTTTTACAATCTCATTTTGAACATATGTGTTATAAAAATCAATCACGATCATTCATAGAATTGTCGATCAAACAATCTATTATCAAGGTTATGACAATTGTGTTTAAGCTCATGACACTAATCCGTTAACTCAATCACCCGCGTAATTATTACCGGCGTGATTAAGATGAAACCATTGCCCCTTCTAAAGGCATCAGTTGTAATTATACCTTATCTCTTATCACAAGTTATCCATCCGCAGGGGGTACTCAACGTACTAGCCCTCGTCTCGGATAGGGTCGTCAACCCCATAGTACTATCAATTGTATAAGCGGCTATTTTCAATCCACACAAGGATTAAACAATAGTTAATAGTTCATGAATATAGGGTCTTTTGCAACTAGGTACTCAACACAATTTAAGGCAACATTCGGGTCCAACAATCATTCATGACATATGTTCATTTTATAAAACTAGCATGCATCTCCCTCGCGGGTAAAAACAATTTAAAACAGTAGTAAGCGAGGCTACAAATTCACACCTTATGTATATAGAAGTAGTCGACGATTTCGAATGACGATCACTGACGATGATGAGGATGCCCGGGAAATTCAACACCTAACAAACAATAACGCGTAATGAGTAAATCTCATTTATAAACTTCAAGTACTGTATAATATGTACATATTAGTCAATTGTGATAAATACAAACTCACGCCAAAATCAAACAAATAATGGTTATTAGTTTTATACGATTCATCTATGTTATTAATGTTATTACCCTTTTTACGTTTTTCGCCGATACTTACCAAAAGTATGGGCTGTTTTCTAAGACTTAAACCCTTTTATAAAATCTAGGAAAATTCTCAAAAATACCTTAAGACCTGTAGAAACCCAATTTTTAATCCCATTAAAAGTTCTCACTTTTATGACCCGTTACTCAACACATTGTTAAACATACGTTTTTCGGACTGATTTTGCACATTGACCATGTCGGACTTATTTGACCCATTTAAAATACACCATTGACCCGTTCAACACCTAAGTCTAATAATAGACTCATAAATGCAGGTTTTAGACCAAAAATCAACTTTTAATCTATTACCAAACTATATCTATGGTCCCCGGGATTTGACCCAAAACCAAACATAATTTCGGATTATGTAGGTTCTCATCTCCCGGTACACGTATTTTCAAAACATCATAACTTTTGACTCGTTAGGAGTCGTAAGCTCTTTCTTATACCAAATCGAAGCTAAGAAGACGCTATACAACTATATCCTAGTCTCATGACATGTTTACAAAGTCAAGCTTATGAAAAAAAGCCTAAACAATCTGCCTAAAATTACCCTTCTCAAAATGAACCCAACACTCGTTTCCAAACCATTTTATCGACACCTAGCCTTAACTTAATCACTTCTAACCATGTCTAAACATACTAATCAGTCCTTAACCCCAAAAATATCAAATGCATCCTAAGACCCATTCACTAAATCAAACATGCAATAAGCTTTACCCATTCAAAAACATTTAAAACAATGATTTAAACATAAACCCACAAGCAAAACATCAACCACCAAGATCCACCAAACACCCCCATATTGCCGTGGGGTGTTGGTGATCAAAACACCCCAACCAAATTGATTTTGGTTGGTTTGTTGGGTGATTATTCATCACTTACACTCCAATTAAACATGCATTAACCCCATTAACATCAAATCTAATTTTTGAAAAACCCATTTGATTCTTGAAAAACTTTTATGAATGCATGTTGGATTAAAGTACATCAAAACACTTGAAATGATTAATCTAAACGTGGTCTAACCTTGGTTTTAATCAAAACAAAGTAGAAAAAAAATTATGGTGGTGGTGTGGTGGTGTTTGGCCGTCGGCCTAAAGAGAGAAAAGAGAGAGAGGGTGAAAATTTTTTGAGTGTGTTTATGTTGTGTGTGTGTTGATTTTCCTTTTTGTAAAATTGGGAGGTCCTTGTGTGCAATTTAGGCATTCTTTTGGCCTGGTTTAAAAACGACCTCAAATGTTTGCGGGAATGACTTACTAGTCGACTTGGAAAATTTTGCGGGAGTCGGAGGTCATCCCGAACACTCCAAAATACTTTTAGGACAATTTAAATGCACCCGGAAAGCAATAAAACGCACCCGACTCGACTTAAAACGAACCGAAAGTAAAATCCTCGAAAAATTATAATATCGATAAAACGACAATAAACATAGAAATTTGGGCATCCATCGGGATCGTAGTCGTCATCGTTCTTCTTAAATCGTCAATCGTCAAGATTACGACCTCAAACATTGGTTTCAACCAATACAATAAAATATATAGTAAATAAAATTTCTTAAAAATTTCAAAAATAGGCGTAATTTAGGGTAAGATAAGTGACCTCGGTTCTTGGGTATCACAATCCGACACTTTATCGTGGAATGATCGGTACCCTTCTGTATATCACAGCTAGTCGACCTGATCTTCAGTTTGCTATATGTATGTGTGCTCGGTATCAAACTCGACCTACTGAGTTACACTTGGCTACTGTGAAACGGATCTTTCGATATCTTAAAGGAACCATTAATCTGGGACTTAGGTATTCGAAGGACTCTTCGATTGCCCTAATGGAATATTCAGATGCGGATCACGCGGGTTGTCAAGATAAAAGGCGTAGCACGAGTGGAACTTTGCAACTACTAGGAGATCGACTAATGAGTTGGGCATCGAAAAGGCAGAAAAGCGCTGCAATTTCAAGTACGGAAGCAGAATACATAGCTATGTCCAGTTGTTGTGCTCAAATTCTTTGGATGAGATCGCAATTAACCGACTATGGTCTAGGTTTCAACAAAATTCCGATGTATTGCGACAACAAAAGTGCAATTGCCTTATGCTGCAACAATGTTCAGTTCTCCCGGTCGAAGCACATTGACATTCGCTACCACTTCATCAAGGAGCAAGTGGAAAATGGAGTAATCGAGCTTTACTTTGTCCGATCTGAGTATCAATTGGCGGATATTCTCACGAAGGCTTTAGATCGCGCTCGATATGAATTTTTGGCCGACAAGCTAGGAATGAGAACCTTCTCGCCTGAGACTCTAAAGGAACTTGCAGATGAAGCGAAAGAATAGTGGTGGTAAAACTATTCTCCGTATCCTTGGTGATCATTTGTATATATTGTTTATATTTTTATCCACAAAAGAAAAATACAAAAATATAAAACCATATAAAAACCATAAAAATTGAAAAATCTAGAAAAATCCAAAAATATTTTTACTTTATTTTTCAAATGCATGTCTTTTGGTACGATAATATTTACGGCCTTAGAAATGTCAATTAATATTGACACGGCGCCATAAATAGAGTTCGTACAAAAGTTGTAAATAGTTCATAAAACATGCCTAAATGGCTTGTAGTTATTTCAGACTGCAACCCGCTTTTCACATTAAAGTCAAGTATTTCTTATGAAAGCTTTGGCTCACAACGGGAATTAATTTTCTCAGGCAAGGTTTACTTCAAAACCTTGTAAGGGATCAAGTTTACTTTATAACTTGGTCTGACACAAATATATGTACGTTTCAGTGCATTTATTTGTTAAAACAAGAGAAGTCTTGTTTTTATGAAGCTATCATCTCTACAACCATAGCAATCTACAATTGGTAATCACATACTCGACGATGCGAATACTCAACCGACGACTACAGCTCTTTTAATAGAACACGGGTCAACAATTGAGGGGGAGCAATTGTCAAGCATTAAGAATCTTCGATGCCGAACGTGCCAAGCTCACTAACTGGTGTCAAGACAACAATACCAATCGTACACGTGGTGTCAAGAGATGACTTCAGACGTGACGAGACGACCAACATATGCTGACAAGAACCATTTGATCTTATCATATGATGTTCTCATCTATCAGGTCCAACCTTCTCAATTCTTTTTAAATATGGTGAATATGTGATCATGTTACCAATCGGTATCATATTTCATACATTTGGAATCATGAAGATTAAACGGACTTGCATTTTCTTCCCAAAACCTTTGTTATAACTTCATTAAATCAATTGATATTAAAAACATCGATTGGGTTAATATTTTTAATATGGGGGAGAAAATGTGATTAAATATGGGAAATTATCAAAAATGGTTTGACTTAACGTGATGGCTCATCCCGACATATGCGAAATGTTTTCGAATATCGTGGCATATGTTAAGGGGGAGCAAAACGGATTTGCATATCAAAATGGATTTTCATGGTGACATATACTTACCCAAAACCCATTTATTTCACGACGATGAAGATTGTGGTGACATAAGGATGGTAGGATAGGTTAAGTCATATGATTCTTCCAGAACCGGAGGAATCCTCCCAAGGACATTCCATAGCTAGAAATAGTAGTCCTTAGGAAAGATGGAGAAAGATTGTGAACGTAGCTGAATGCCGACCAAGTACTTAAGTTAGCACTGGAACAATCACAACAAGGTGCTAGTTATGACGTATTCGTAAGCATTGAAGGGATTGAAGAATGAAAAAGAATTGTAAAGATAAAGGGTGTAAAGAAAGAAGCTCTCCTTACAACCTTAGGCAGCAACCGGGTCAATACATATGCTATTGAGATCATTTTAAATGATGCTTGATATTGAAGATAGACATCATGGACCCAGTGATACAATGCACAACCCATCCCAGCTAACTCAGATATCTCTCAAAAGGTATTTGTTTTAATCACACCGAGACAACGCATTATCTATTGATTTATTCACTCCGAATAAATTCGTATTGAAATGGTGGCACTCCTCTCCAGCCTCCGATCACTAAAATCCAATGTGCACGATCGAGTCTAGAGCCATTTGAGATCATCAAATATCTCATTAGGACACACTTTCATATTTCCTTGCTTCTTCACACACTGTGAAAAGTAAGAAAGATTTTAAGAGTCCTCCGCAAAATCTTCATGATCTTGCCTGAACATCCGAGTAATACGAAAGTATTTACAATGAAGATGGAAATCCTTCTTGAGCGAATATCAAAAAGCTCATGGTAGGTGACTTGTGCGATTCTTTATGAATCAAACTTGTGATAACTGGAAAGCAACAGCTGTTTAATTCTTAACTGAATTTAAACACGTTCCAGGCCTATACGCAACATCTTAGTGATCTTGCCAGAACACTCAGAGTGATACCTTTGTGTTCACAGTGATGAGTGGAAATCCTTCTAGTGTTAACCTCAAACAGCACTTGGTAGGTCACTTGCAAAATTCAATATGAATCAAGCTCGTGACAACTGGAAAGCAACGATGGGGCGATTCTTAAATGAATCAAACCTGTTCCAGGAATCAGAATTAACGGCTTCAATCATGCGGATAATTTTATCCAAATGGTTCACTCTTTACGTTCGCAGTCAGCTTTGGACGGTCGAGTAAAGAGAACGGGTTTACTCGCGAAATCTTGTCAAGGAGATTTTTAATTAAATCTACCTGCCACAAGTACGATATTTTATATCGTCCAACGGTCTTCACCGACCGGAGGTAAAAGGCTACCGAATTAGAATGAAATGTTCAAAGCCATTTCGTTCGTGTCTAGTTATGTTGCGGCATTTAAAGACGGTGGCGTTGCGGAATCCGAGAAGAAGTCGTCCCCGCATGCTTATACTTTATGGACTTAATACCTCATATAATTCAAGAAAGCCTAAAAGTTAAGTCTTCCGCTGTATTGAACTCTGAAGCTTTCAAGAATTACTAAGGTAGAAGTATGTGGGACGTGAGGTCACGAAGAGGCGAAGATCACAAGTGATGGATGCACAAGATCAAGGCAAGAGATTAATGCTCAAGATTGATATCAATGATCACATCAGCATGTTCACCTGAATAAAAAAAGAAAAGAAAGACGAAGACTACGAGCTCAAGACAAGCATAGCATGCTAGGTTTATCTTATTATGGTAACTTGGGTAATGCCCTTGTTTGGAGTGACCTCCCTTAGGGGGAGATTGTTGGAAATACGTTTTACGTATTAAGAAGGATCGGTCACTCCAACGATAGTCCATGTAATAGCTCGTAGTTTAGTTACTTATCTTTATTTAACAAACAAAACAAAGCCTAGCCTACAACATGTGTAGGCCGGCCCAAATGTAAGCCCAAGCCCATGACAAGGGCTTGGGTATATAAACCCTCTCCTTAGATGGAGAGGGTGTGTGGTTATTCATTTTACACATAGTAAACTCTTGTTTCTCTCTCTAGAATTGTGTGTGTTCCACCATCTCTCTATCTCTTTCTCTCTCTAAAAACATAAGAAAGATTTACATATCTACAGAAACACTTGAGAAATAGTGAATGGACCGGACCATCTCGACTTAAGCTTGCCCGCAAAAAGTTTCAACCTTAAGTTTAAGAGGAGAACCGGCTCTCCAACTTTAAACTCACAGTTCTTGATCTTAGCATCATGCAATTTCTTAGTTTTTTCCTTGTAAAGCAAAGAATTCTCATAGGCAATGGCTCTCAATTCATCCATCTCATTAAGTTGATCCTTTCTATGTGAACCGGCTTGGTTTAAATCAAAGTTAGCCCAGTTGAGAGCCAAGATGCCTTGTGTTCTAACTCGAATGGGAGGTGGCATGCTTTTCCATAGACAAGCCTATAAGGGGTACAACCAATTGGTGTCTTAAAAGCCGTCCTAAAAGCCCACAAAGCATCATCAAGCTTATCCGACCAAGAAGCTCGATGCTCTCCCACCGTTCTCTCTAAAATTCTCTTTAACCACGATTTGTGACCTCGGTTTGACCATTGGTTTGAGGGTGATACGCGGTAGAAAGTCTATGATTAACTCCATATTTCTTCATAACTCTCGTGAATTGATCATTACAAAAGTGCGTACCACGATCACTTATGATGGCCCGAGGTACACCAAATCTAGCAAATAATTGCTTCAAGAACTTCACAACAACTCTAGCATCATTGGTAGGTAAGGCTTTAGCCTCAACCCATTTGGACACATAATCCACCGCTACAAGTATATACTTGTTTCCCTTAGAAGATGGAAAAGGTCCCATAAAATCTATGCCCCATACATCAAAAATCTCACACTCTAGAATAAAATTTTGTGGCATCTCACCACGTTGCGTAATTTTTCCTTGTCTTTGACATACATCACAAAATTTCACCTTCTCTTGGGCATCTTTGTAAATGGAAGGCCAATAGTTACCCGAATCAAAGACTTTCTTGGCGGTATAGTTGGGCCCAAAATGTCCACCCGTAGGTCCTTTATGACAAGCTTCTAAAATCTTAAATGCCTCGGGCCCATCTACACACCGTCTAATGATTTGGTCCGTACATTGCCTAAAAAGATAAGGATCATCCCAAAAGTAGTACTTAACTTCCTTAAGAAACTTCTTCTTTTGTTGGGAAGTAAGACCCTCTATAAGCACATTCCCCACAAGATAGTTTGCTATATCCGCAAACCAAGGGGTGGCATCCTCTTGAGAAGAGATAGACATGAGCTCCTCTAATGGAAAGGATTCATTGATTTCTTTATTAGGAAAATCTCCTTGAAAAGGATGCTCAAGTCTACTCAAGTGATCCGCCGCTAACTCGGCTCCTTTCTTATCTCGAATTTCTATCTTAAACTCTTGAAGCAACAAAACCCATCTCAAAAGCCTAGGCTTAGCATCTTGATTTGTCATGAGATACTTGAGAGCGGAATGATCCGTATACACTATGGTTTTGGATAGCACAAGGTATGGTCTAAATTTCTTAAAAGCATAGACTATAGCAAGCAATTTTCCGTAGTAGTATAATGAAGTTGTGCACCGGTCATGGTTTTACTCGCATAGTGTATAGGTTGAAAATGCTTATTCACTCTTTGTCCTAAAACGGCCCCCACCGCATAATCACTAGCGTCACACATAAGCTCAAAAGGTAATTCCCAATTTGGAGAAACCAAGACGAGAGCCTTTGTCAATTTCTCCTTAAGAGTCTCAAAAGAATCCAAACACTCTTGGTTGAAAATGAAAGGAGCCTCTTTTTCCAAGAGGTGAGTCATCGGTCTAGCTATATTAGAAAAATCTTGTATGAAGCGCCTATAAAACCCCGCATGACCTAAGAAACTCCTTACACCTTTAACCGTAGTGGGTGGGGGAAGCTTAGCAATCACATCAATTTTAGCTCGATCCACTTCTAATCCCTTATTGGATATCTTGTGTCCTAAAACAATTCCCTCTTTCACCATAAAGTGACATTTCTCCCAATTAAGAACTAAACGTGTTTCCTCACAACGTTTAAGCATTTGTTCTAAATTGGTGAGACATGAGGTAAATGAGTCTCCAAAGACGGAAAAGTCATCCATTAAAACCTCCATTATTTGCTCTATCATATCATGGAAAATTGCCATCATGCACCTTTGAAATGTCCCCGGTGCATTACATAAGCCAAAAGGCATCCTCTTGTAAGCAAATGTATCGTAGGGACAAGTGAATGTGGTCTTTTCTTGATCCTTAGGGTCAATGGGTATTTGGAAATAACCCGAAAAGCCATCAAGAAAGCAATAGTACTCATTTCCCGCTAAGCGTTCAAGCATTTGGTCCATAAAAGGTAATGGAAAGTGGTCTTTCCTAGTAGCCTCATTGAGCTTCCTATAGTCAATACAAACTCTCCAACCGGTAACAAGTCTCGTAGGAATAAGCTCATTGTTCTCATTAGGTACTACGGTGATTCCACCCTTTTTTGGAACACAATGTACCGGGCTAACCCATGGAGAGTCAGAAATGGGGTAAATCAAGCCCGCATCAAGGAGTTTGATCACTTCCTTTTTAATGACCTCATGGATTTTTGGGTTAACCCTTCGTTGGCTTTGAATGGCGGGTTTGTAATCATCCTCCATAAGGATTTTGTGTGTACAAAAATGTGGATCAATTCCCTTTATGTCGGATATTTTCCATGCTAAGGCTTTCTTATGTTTCTTAAGGACTTCAATGAGTTTCTCTTTCTCATCCTCTTTCAACTCTTTAGCAATGATCAAGGGTAATTGGTCTTTGCCCTCTAAGAAAGCATACTCTAGGTGGGATGGAAGGTCCTTAAGTTCAATTGGAGGTGGACTCTCTATGGAAGGTTTTACTATGGAAGGATCATCATTGGTAACTTCTTGTGGAATGGGTGAAAGAATAGGGTCCTCATTGAGCAACTTTTGGATAGTGAGAATATCTTCTTCCGAATTGATGGGAGAATCATCATTACCAAGAAAGTTGGACTCAAATGCCTCCAAGAGGAAATCACTCTCTCCAAAAGGTGTTAAGGAGGGAGCAATTGAGGCCACGGTTTCAACATGGGGTATATCCTCACTAGTACTCTTGCAAGCGTCATGAAAATGCTCATCACACACCTCATCTAGCACATCAACTATGTTAATAGTCTCACAAGGTTTAGACTCCTTAACCTCTTTCTTATCACAAACTTTCCCTAACTTAAACCCCACTTTCTCATCCTCTACTCTCATAATTAGTTCTCCCTCCGCCACATCTATCAAAGTACGACCCGTTCTCAAAAACAGTCTACCAACAATTAAAGGAACTCTAGGATCCATGTCATAATCAACCATTACAAAGTCGGCCGGAAATGTAAACTTATCCACACCTACAAACACATCCTCCGCTATACCTACGGGGTAAGCTATGGTACGGTTGGCTAACTCAAGTGTCATCCTAGTGGGAGTGAGCTCGGGAAGAGAGAGTTTTTTCCAAAGCGATAAAGGCATGAGGTTAATGCTTGCCCCTAAATCCGCCAAAGCCATGCAATTTTCCACACCGGAAAAATTACAAGGTATCAAGAAGCGCCCCGGATCTCCAAGTTTTGTTGGTAAGGTTTTAAGTAGCACGGCGGAACAATTTTCATTAAGGGATGTGTTAGGCAAATCAACCAATTTTTCCTTGTTGGAGAGTAAATCCTTGAACATCTTAGTAAATTTTGGCATGTAAGCAAGAGCTTCCGCAAAGGAGATGTTTATGTTGAGTTGCTTGAACATCCTTAAGAAATTTGAGACTTGGATATCATCCTTGTTCTTTAACTTGTCCTTTTTCAATCTTGAAGGATAAGGAAGATTTGGTTTAGGTGTAGGTGTTGTAGTGGAAGATTTGTCTTTGTTAGCTTCTTCATTGGGAGTTGTGGAAGGTAAAGGAGAAATGGGAATAGGTTGAGAAGGTGTGTTTGATTGAATAGGAGCATTTGGAGGTAGTGAAGTGGATGTAGAAGGCTTATCACATGTAGGAACAAAAGTGGGTTTAACAATAGGAGGTGTAGGAGGTGAAGGATCCTTTGTTGACTTTCCACTTCTTGTTGTAATAGCATTGACATTTGCCCTTGGGTTTGTTTGTGTGTTGGATGGCAAAGCCCCTTGTTTTCTTTGATTTAAAAGCATCATAAACTTCTTGTTTGTTTCCTCATGTATTTCTTTCATTCTTTTCTCATTAGCTTGGAACCTCCTTTCATTCTCTTGATTCATTTTGTGAAGAAGCTCAATTGTGTTATAATCATGTGGCACATTCCCTTGAAAACCTTGGGGTTGGAAAGGTGGAGGTTGATTGTAAAACCCTTGATTGTTACCTTGAAAGGTATTTCCTTGATTGTGAAAGGTATTTGGTGGTCTATAGTTATTCCCTTGGTATTGTGGCCTTGGACCTTGGTTCCTTTGTAACACTTGAGGGGGATTTTGTTGAAGTTGGGTGGGAGGTTGGGGTAGGAATCCCGGCGATGCAAGATAGTTTTGAGATTTGTAAGAAAGGTTATTTTGATTGATGTTTGGCTTGAAATGTTCACGATGTTCCTCTTGGTAAGCATAACATTCCCCTTGATAACCTTGCACCTTATCACATTGTTGATAGGAATGAGGACTTCACAAGTCTCACATGAAAGAGTAATGGCATGCACATCATTTGTGGAATGATTGCCCATAGAAAGCTTCATAAAGTCATTCAACATTGTTTCTTGCATCTTTTGAGTGTTTGGCATGATTGTTTGATTTTCCTTTTGAGCTTGAGTCAATGCTTGAATGCGTGAAATGAGTTGAGTCTCCAATGGTTTAGAACCTCCTTCTTGAATGACATGTACTCTTTCATCAAATTGTGTGTTGATTTTCACCATTGCTTTGGTCTCAATAATATCCCAAGCCTCTTGAATGGATTTAAGAAGAATATTCCCTCCCGCGGGAAGCATTGAGTGAGTCTTGGTGATGGGGTTTAAGGCCATTGTAGAAAGTATTGATTTGGTGAACTTCATCCAATCCATGGTTAGGGCATCTCCTCAATAACTCTCTATACTCCTCCCAAGCATCACTAAATGTTTGACTAGGTTTATGTTGAAAGCCTATAATTAAGTTCCTCAAAGTCGTGGTCTTAGATGGGGGAAAGAACTTGTTCAAAAACTTGGTAGTGAAACCATCCCATGTGGTAATACTCTCGAGTGGTTGTGTATCTAACCAATGCTTAGCCGGACCCTCTAGTGAAAATTATACCAATATCAACTTAACGGCATCATGGGGAACTCCATTGTACTTAATGGTGTTGCAAAGAGCAAGAAATCTCTTAAGGTGATCATGAGGATTATCATTCTTGTTCCCATAAAAAGGTGTGTTTGAAACCAAGTTAATCATGGATGTTTTTAGCTCAAATGTGTTTGCGGGAATATCGGGTATCTTGATAGCATCGGCGTATTCGTGTACTTTGGATTGCAATTGCTCCATCAAAGATCGAGTATCAACTCCGGCCATGGCTTCTTGTTGTGGATGAATCAAAGCACGACTCTCGTGATCATCTTGATGGACGGTGGTGTTCTTACTCTTTCTCTTTTTCTTCCTTTTCGGAGGAAGGGGTTGTACACCAATCGGTATTTGTGCACGCCCGCGAGTGAGCATGCAACTCAATACGAGGAATGAGAGAGAAGCTCTCGTGTGACTTTGAAGAGAAAAGGATTATCCCCTTCGAGTTTCAATATGAAATATCCACAAGAAAATAATAATATACATATGTATTACTTGGGTGCAAGACCCCCAATGAAGCCTTCCTTCTTAGAATACTCACAAGTGAACGGGGGGTTAGGTGGCGCGAAGCACTTAAGTACCTATTAACCCTTAGATGGCATTTTATAGCACATCGCCTTTCTATTCACTTAATTGTTTGTATTCTTCGAATTGTTGCTTATTGGAAGTATTTATCTATTCTTGCTTTATTTTGTTTGATCGATACACGTGTCAAGGACCGGAACGCCCCTCAACACGGTGTATTGCCTCGGCAATACTTATAGAGAATATGTGAATTGGTTGTTCTTATACGTATACGTATTTACAAATAATAATATAGAGAAAATATTTTTGTATTTATTGGGGTTTTTTAAAGAAAATACTATATGTACATAAAAACCAAGGAAATCCAATAATATATATTTTTGGGTGCAATCTCTTAAGAAAAAGATTGCTTTTTGGATTTTTTAATTTTTTTGGTCAATTCTTTAGGAAAAGAATTGTTTTTGTTAATTTTTTAGTTTTTATGTATTTTTATATTTTTGATTTTTTATTGTTTTTGATTTATGATACGTAAAAATAACGTTCACTAGGTGAACGGATCCCAAAAGCCAATGAAAACCGTCAATTGATAGTCTCTCGTAAAGTCAAAGAACCGGCAGAGGCGCCATTTGAAATTGTGTATAATTGAAGTTCATTTTCTCAGTTCTTAACCAATTGAAAGTCCTAACAAAATCGGATTTATAATCGTTTTTGGTTGGTAGGGTTATTTGGCTTTGCTATGTCTATTTGAACAATCAAGTAAAAATGGAAAATATTAACTACATAACCGTAAAACAAATTGTCAAATACCACATTTGTTATTCAAGTAAAGACAAAAATGTAAATCTATGAAAATAAAGCTGAAAATGTAAATTCTGAAAATTAAAGTGCTTGAAATGCAAAACAGTTAACTACAAGGACTAATTGTGCACAAGTAACTAAAAAGTAACTAAATTGTAACAATATTCAAAACTGCTTAACTAATTTTGTAAAGTTCCAAAATTACAAGGACTGAATATTTGAATACCCTAATTAAGTGGAAAATTAGCTAGTTATGAAAACAGATACAAAACCAAAAGACTATAATGCAATTAAATAGAAAGTTTTAACAAAAACAGGCTAAGAAGAGAAATTAGCTCGTTTAAGCAAACCAATGAACCAAATAAGTTCTAACAAATTGCAAAAGACTTAAAATCTGATTTTAGCTAGGCTTGTAGTAGGATTTAGGCTGAAACCAAGTGAAACTCAAATAAGCAATTTCCTAATAAGCCAATATTAAGCTATCTAATAAGCTGAACATGCACATTCCAATTTTCTTGTCAAAACCTGTTAATCAAGCCATGAGAAGCTTGAAATGTCTTTTGAAATCAAAATTGGTCCAGTAATGAATCCAGGAAATTGAAATAAGCTAAAATCAAGCTTATTTGACTTTCGTTGACCAGATTTTTCAATAAGCTGAAAACTTCAAAACCTATCCAGGAACACTTTCTAACAAGGTTTGTGAAAGAAAATTAACAAGTTTATGAAGTAGAAATGCTAGTTGAAGAAATCAATTTGGATTTTTATCTCAGAAACTGACATATGCTCAAGTGCTTATTCAAATGCTTATTCCTATTTCAAAACTGGATATTGTATAATTTCCTTTAACACACTAAAACTACAGATATTGAGTGATGATTAGAAAGTGATTTGAAGAAATTTTATCCAGTAACAAAGTAATGCTAATGAATTGAAAATCAACACTTTCTGAAAACTTTTCTAACAAAGGCTAACCCGAAATATTTTCTATGCAATTTGCCTGTTTGACTAAAATCTTGACTTGAAAATTGTGAGAACTCGTATTTTCAGGTAAATTATTTTATACTATTTATTCCAGCTCACTCGATTTTCAATGGTTATTATGATTTTCTTAGTATTTCACGATTTACGAGGTCTCATGTGAGAACGCGGATTTTCAGTAATTTTCTTTTACTTGTTATACGTGCTTACTCACACTTTTACCATATTCCCCATTTATTTTACAGTGATTAGGTGTCATCCTCGAAATTTTAGTTAAAAATATAAAAATTGTATGGGTTTCGCTAATTTACGATATTATTTGACGAAATGCCCAAACCTTATATTTGTAATTTCTACGAGGTTTCATCACATTTTATATGACTTATTTTTTACTCTTAGCCTAAAAAATAATGACAATCGATATCTAGATCAATAACGGACGCAATGGTGAACTTTTGCATTTTTACGTTTTCCGGCTGTCGGAATGAGTTTTCGGGTCCGAACGCCCCGATAAAATTATTATTATGTGATTCCTAGTTATTCTTGATTCCTTGATCCAACTTAGTGAAATCCAAGCCAAACAAGTGTTTACGATTAATTTTAAAGAAATTTCGTTTTAAACATAAACGAGTTTCAGTTTTCGTCAGAAACGACCCGTTAATTAAACCCGTAAAATTTCGAGAGCTTAACACTAAAATTTTGGAACATTTTAGAGTATTTTCGCCTGAGCCCAAGCTTAGGGAGCCTACTTTGACTTTTTTTGACCATATACTTAAACAAGGAATTTACCACAAGTCTTTTTACAAAAAAAAACAAATTGAACAAAGAAAAAAAAACACAGCTCTCCCTTTTTATCTCTGTGAGCCGACTAACACCCATGGGCACCAAACCTTATGATTTTTCTTGATTGGAGGTAAATTAATACTAGTCCTATGTTTGTTTTTCAATTCCTAATCAAACTCATGTGTTAATTTTAACATACTTTAAACTTTTGCATGTAATTAAAAATCATCAAATCCTATGATTTGATGATGTTTTTATTGGTTCTTATGCTTGATTTTGCTTCTCCAATGGTTAAATTGTGTTTTTGATGGGTAAACTTTTGATTTGAGTATGTTATATTGTCATAGGGCCACAAAATGTTTATGATCAAGGAAGAAGGAATCGAGATTTTTCGTGCTTTGATTGATTCATACGAGTTGTGAAGGTATAATCATAACTAGTATATTGAATTTGATGTTATTAGTGTTTTTGATATACATTGATCTTGGATTTTGAGCTCATAGGTAAAACCCACTGAGATTATGAGTACTTAGGGCATATTATGACTTAGGATACTTGCGTGGCGATCTAGTATAGCTTAGGAGTTGCGTGTTCGCGTTTAGGGTACTAAATTGAAATGTTTTTATAACATGGAAATTACCACAGAAACAAACAGGTCATGGTCAATTTTTATTAAATAAATGACCATGTTTTTATTTGAAAAATGGATGCCCACTGATGTTCTTGACATTTGGTGAGTTGGATGAAAACCGGAAGTGTCTGGATGAGCCCGGAATGGTTGTTTTACTAAACTAGGTCAAATCTGATTTTTTTCTTAAAACGTGGGTAAATCGACTTGGGTAAAATGGTTGAAAATATTATTTTACAACTTTTTACAGTAGGAACAAACATAATAAAACTTCTCTTTTTAGTTTCGTGTCAAAATCTTATACCATTTAGGATTTATGCTCAATTTACCGAAGGGTACGAAAGACGTTTACAACTTTCTGTTTTGATAGTCAGTCACTAAAAGTGCATTTCCCGTTGATTGGAAATAGTTATAGGATTGTTCTTGCCCAACTTTTAAAGGTAAGAGAAACACCTTCACATGTCAAAAACTCTCACCTCCTGTACTATTATAGATTTTGAGATATGACCAACTCTTCACAGCCATTTTCTGAAAAACTGAATTCAGTCCAATATTTCAACATTATGCACCGAGCCCAAAACGTGTTTAAAACCCGCATATAAATGCTTGGACCATCATATAAGGTTAATGTCATGTTATTACAGTAGGTTCAAAGTATTTTGGTTAAAATTCATCTTAAGCATAGGTCTCGCCATTGCACGCAAGTTACTGGGTCATACTATGTCACGTTACTTCTAAAACGTTATTTGCTACATTGAACACTTTCTTATTACGCGTCACCATTGCATAGGTCCGTGAAGACTCCATTTTGCTCAGCCCTTTTTCCTTGTGATAACTTGCTAAAGGTGAGTACATATCCCCTTTTCGTTATTACATATTTTTACTACTCGCGGGGTGAGAAATACACATTTATGGAACACACTCATTATTTTTTTTACTTGTATGCTATTCGAGAACTTGTATGCTGCTTCTAGTTATTACTAGATACAACTATTATTGCTTAGTGTGCTCAAAAGTCCCCTCATCATGAACCGTTAGTTATTTCATTACTTTGCAAATTGCGAGTGTTATGGGTGGATCCATCGGGATTGACAATCCCCGTCCTTGTATTACGTGACGCATTTACATTTGAGGTATTACGAGTTGTTTGAGCAAACACTCACTTTAGGGGCAAATTGATTACGTTAAGGTTTCGGTTTCATGAGCTAATGCAATAATACATTTGAAAGGTATGCTGATCCCATAGCCCTTCTGAAATGATTACTTTTGATACTACTACATAATGAGTGTTGTGTTCCATACTACTTTACTTAAACCTATGTTACTCGCTCAACAATTTTTGTTGACGGTTTACGTGTTATTTCTCAGGTAGGAATGCTTAAGCTGGGACAGGAGCTCGTGGATGTGACGTGCCGGCGATTCTGTAGTCCTTTTTCCGTCCATGTTCAGTCAACTTTACTTTACTAATTAATATCATCTTTTGTGTCACTTTGGGTCAAATCTCACTAAAGGTAAAGTCGGCAGAAAACGTTGTTGTAAACTTTGGGGTTGTTGGCACTAAAACTAAGACTTGGATAGAAGCCTATGATGCTTCGTTTGTTATTGTATTTTTAAACAACTGGGACCGTTTTATATTTAAATTTCCGCACTTTTATTTAATTAGGGATGTAATAACAGGTTTTTATTACAACATTTTAGTACTTATATATCATTGTTCATGATAACATAGACGTGGCACCCCCATGATGCCTAAGTAGACCCTTCCAGTTTTCGGGGTGTTACAGATTGGTATCAAGAGCCTTGGTTATAGGGAACTAAGTCATTTTTCAAACTTGGTCTATAAATACAAAGTGTTCAATTTTATTTTTCGATTCTTAGTGTCAAATACAGAATCTGCCACAAACGGTCAACACCTACGGGTACTCTCTAATACTTACTATTGCTTGAGTTATACCTATATTGAGACTTATATAATTTACTAAAGTATTCATTACTTTATTCTTGTATTCTTCTGATTTTTCTATACCGACTATTTCTAATGACTTGCCTTTATCGTTTGCGCGAGTTTTCGCGATAACTCTAGTTGAGATATTCTAAGTGTTTTAGTCGATGAGATCTTTCAAAATCTCGCTTTGCTACTCATTTATGTCACCGTTTTACTTGACATTTGAACATTGCTCTAAATTTCATGTTTCATTGATTATTCTTCTTTCGACTTCGAATTATAATATTCGCTTACGTTTCGAAAACGTCATGCTCATTTTAGCTAAATGTCTAGTTCGTAACGATTGATTGGATTACGACTTTACGCATATAGATTTCTAATATTCTTCCTCATTTAAAATATCATATACTTGGGAGCGCGACTAATTAATATTTCGCCTTTTCTTTGGTATCTATTATGAGTTCGGAAGAAATCGCACGCCTATGAAGTTTTTACTTCGTATATTGAAAATTAAGTCAAGAACGTTGTCCGTTTCTCTTGTTTGTAATCTTGTTGACTAGTATTCTTTAAACGCCCTTCTGCCGCTACTTTCATTCATTCTTATGAAATGAGTATTTTTCGTCGTTTTGGAATTCATAAGCCATGTGCGTATACGAAGTGGTAAATGAAAATTGTTGGTGAAACAAGTTAGACAATAAGGAATTGGCGACAACTGAAAAACTAAAAAAAATCATGATCCAAACGCCCCCTTATAAAATTTAACGCGTTGCAGAATTCTTTAGCACGCATAACGAAGTTTGAGATTTTTATAAATTTCATTTTTAGCCGAATAAAATGATAAAGTTAGTTGAGACGGTCGTTTTGATATAAAATTCGACTTCTAATTCCTTATAACGAATATTTTGTGGCAATTGAAAATTTGAGAAAAATAATATAAATAAAGTTTGCTGATGTACACGCATTTCGAGGTCCGAAATCAGTTCAAATTTTATTTTCAGTTTTACAGAATGAAAGAGCTTATTTTTACGCTCGTTTTGGTTATTCGCACACCCTTTAACTCTAAATAACGAAGAAGTTATGTCGAAAACGAGTTTTTATTTTATATGAATTTTTCAAACAGCAAAATACGTACATGTAACTTCTGATCCGATTTTCAATGTCAATTTCGAACGCTTTTGGTCCGTTTCAGCCTTCGGGCGAAACACGAAAGTTGTTCGGATCGACGTTTTGCATAAAATCTCTTTTGAGGTCAAGTTCTTAAAATGCGATTTAACGGGTCAAAACTGAAAGTCAAACCTGTGTTTTTTTGAATAAAAAGTCAAAGTTCAGCAGATTTTTACAAGAATATTTTGGTCATTTTACGTCGAGATTAAAGTCTCGGCTATAACTGAAAAGTTGTCAAAAATGTCATTTTATACAAAATCTCTTTGAGTCCGAAACGCGAAAATATAATTTAGCTGGTCAATTTGACCGAATTAGTTTTGACTATATATATATATATAAAAAATGGTAAAATTATACAGGTGACATATTAACTTGCAAAAGTCAACGAAAAATGTATAAAACTTGTGGAATGCTTTGTAAAACATAATAACGTCTAATAAGAATTCAATTATAATATTTTGAAATGACGAAGGAAAAGCCAAATAAAAGTCAAAAGTTGCTCGCCAAATCATTCGGATATTTTAACCAACATTAACACATCGTAAAGACTGACGGAAAATATTAATTATAAAGTTTTAAGAAATAAAACTTTTCTTACATTTAGTAAGCACAATTCATGTTATACTAAGTAAACGAACATGCTTTTGTAAGTAATAGAAAAACTCTATTAAATTACTCATACGTTTTCAAAGTGATGAATGTTTCCGAGAGTGGTAACTTCTAAAAGTGAACCTTTTACTTACCGAAATTTCAAAGCGTGTTACCTTGAACACTAAAGAAAAACACTTCATTACTTTTACTAATTTAACCTTATGCAACTTAATATGTTATCATATCGTCCTAAGTGTATGGTCGAGAACCATAATTAAACAAGACCCCAAGTTATGATATACGAACCCTAATCTTTAAAGTTCCAATAAAATTGATTTGAATTACGTATTTCATGAGAAACATTGACAAGGACTCCTCGTACAAATTTAAAATGATTGACCGAGATCTGTTAAGAAGTTGCTCGCGAGAGCGATTTCTCTTTTTAACGCGTAGTAAATTAAGATTACTTTCTAAGAATATTGATCATGCGTTCAATTCTTTATGAATTTGAAGATATAAAATAAAGAAAACTTGTTATATCTTTACATGCACCTAACTCTTTTATGCATTGAAAACGATTTCATATACCAAGATGGAAAACTTACGCGATTAAGTGGTGTTTGGACAAAGAATGTTACATTGTTGTAAAAGTCGTGATTTCACCAAATAACATAAAACGTACGCTTTTACGGATCCCTTTAATATTTTTATATGTTTATATACATGTTGTATATGCCGTTATATCTTATCTCTTGCTTTGGTATTCGTGATTCGCCTCCTTTGACCGCATTTGAGACTTTTTTTCTTCTTATTCTTCATCGCAATCAATGTCATGTACATTACGATAATTTCGGTTAAACTCTCGAAAATCCTATCATTTTGTCATCACCTTATTGATCGATTGATAAGTCACCTTTGCCATCCTCTCATGCAAACCACTTGCTATTTTAATAGTTCTTTGTAACAATGGTTAATAAATTTGACCTTACATTGTTTTATGGGTTGATTTATCTAAATATTATACAATTGTTATCGCCAAAGATTTTCTAGATATTAACAATGAAAATACAACGTTTGCAAAATTGCCTTATTTTCACAATTTAATGGTTTCAAACTTATCTCGAGATCTACTTTTAGATAGGTAACATAAAAGGTGCATAGGTATATATAAGATACCCTAACACTAGTTTGACGAACTAAACGTTGCATTGCTATTCCTAATTATACGTAGTTGTGCACCTCGTATAATTAGAAGGAGCCATGCAAAGCTTATGAGTAGTCATCTTACGATCTTGATAAGGATCAACTTTTACTCAAAAATTTTGAAAGACGAAATTTTTGTCTCATATGCAAGTAGTCCAAATTGAGCGAATCCGCATATATACCTTCATCTTCTTTTGAATAGATTCCTCATATGCGGGTACGTTTTGACTATCAACCCCACAAGAAAATTCCTTTGATTATCTCCTTGATGGACATATTGTCGACTCTTCGTCGAATTTTCGGTCACAGATTCTGGATTTGGAAGTTGTAGCATTTCGATAATCGCTTCATTACCTACCCCTTTCGAGTTACGTTCCTACATCTTCGAAACGCCTCCAATGTGAATGAAGATATTACCAACGAATGAGAATTTATCAACCCGAGTTTTTCGGCGTTTGTTGAACGTGCGAGCGAAAGTCATCATGATTGTTTATGACTTCCGTATGATTTACCGCCACTAAAAAAAATCTTTCGTCGTCATCCGTTGGTGTTTTCAGAAATTATTGAAAGAGGCATTGAAAATTCTTATTTTCGTCGACTCGCAAGCCGACGTTTGACCACATAAATGTTAAAGGTTTCGGCCTTATAATAAATTTTGATGGATATTGTTGACATGTTATTCTACAAAACATTTTGACGGATTTCGTCATTAATGCTCCTTGACTTGAGTTGGATTCACAAAATTTTATTTTAAGTTTGCACCATTAAATTAATTCTTTTATAAAAAAGATTACTCATATGAAGATAACCCGGTAATGTCACTCCGTGTTACGGTTGCTGATACAAGGCTTTTGACACCCCGTATAAAAATTAAGTTCGTTGTGTTGGTCTAATCGAATTGATCCTGGTTAACTATGTGACTCAGCTGTTCTTTGGTGGGAAAAATAATAGTTTGTCGTTGTTGTAAAGGGAAAAGGTGCAAAATGTTAAAGTAAAAACAAGGTAAAATAAAGCTGAACGTAATTAAAAATAAAGTAAAAACGAAACTCAGAAAAACTGTCACTTTTTCCGTAAAATAAAATAAAAATAGAGAAACGTAAAGAAATAAAAACGATAAAATAAAAACGTTTAAAATTAAATGAAGAGAAATTAAAACTTTGAAAAGTAAATGACGTAAAATAAAAATTTGACGAAAAGTAGATTTGAAAATTAAATTAGACGAACAAGTAAAAATTAAGCTAATTAAAATTAGGACGAAACAATTAAAATAAAGCTAAGTAAAAATGGCGGGAAAAAAAAGTTTAAAAATAGAATTGGACAAAAATGACATAATTTCGCAATTAATAAAAAAATGAATTAATTTCGCAATAATTGCAAAATCATGCAACAATGTCGCAATGCACAATGTCGCAATGCACAATGTCGCAATGCACAATGTCGCAATGCACAATGTCGCAATAACTGCAAAATCGAATCAGCTCAATTTCGCAACTTTATAAAAAGTTCCAAAATCGAATCAGACAAAAGTACAATTTCGCAACTTTATGAAAAGTTCCAAAATCGAATCAGACAAAAGTACAATTTCGCAACTTTTGAAAAGTTCAATTTCGCAACTTTATGAAAAGTTCCAAAATCGAATCAGACAAAAGTACAATTTCGCAACTTTTGAAAAGTTCAATTTCGCAGCTTTATGAAAAGTTCCAAAATCGAATCAGACAAAAGTACAATTTCGCAACTTTTGAAAAGTTCAATTTCGCAACTTTATGAAAAGTTCCAAAATCGAATCAGATTTCCTAAAAACTAGGAAAACACAAAAAATACGAAAATAATCTCAAAAATCTTAACTTTTGGAAGACAATAAGCAAAGTAAAACACCAATAAGCTAAATAAAAACACTAGATCAAAGATAAAACGTATGAAATCAACAAAAACAAGACACAAAAATTAAAAAGACTTAAACTTTATATAAAAAGAAGATGAAAAAGATTAAGATTGAAAACTTTAAATCAACACAAACAAAGATTTATAAAAAGAAGATGAACAAGAAGATTAAAAGCTTAAAGATTAAAGAACAAAATTAAAAGACTTACTTGGAATTTAAAGAAATTAAAGTGCAAGACAAGGTAATTAAAGGTGCAAGTAATTAAAGGTGCAAAGTAATTAAATGTGCATAAAAGTATAGGTGGAAGAACTAGTGTCACTCTAGCCAACAAGTGTAAAAATGAAATGCTAATGACTATATATAGGGGAGGATTAGGAAGCTTCCTCCCCTCCTTCCTTTTCTCTTAATTGCATCATTAGGCCCTTCCTTCTTAATCTCTTTGTTAATTGCACTATTAGTCCTTAAGCCTTTAAATCTTCTTTAATCTTGGACTTTAATGACTTTTGGCTCGGGATTTCTTTGAACTCGTCTTTTAATTCTTCAATAAATTAGACTCGAGTTTTTCGGCTTTTGATAAACTTCCGTCTTTTGACTTTTTCTTCGATAAATCTTCAGAATTGGTCTTGGACTTCCGTTCTTTTTCTACTCTTGACTTTTCGACTTCATCTTTCATCTTTTTCTTCAATAAAAGCCCGTAAATGCCGTGTTTTCTCCACTTTTCACAATTTCGTCCTAAATCACAACAAAAACACAAACCACGCATAATTCCGACATAAAAGACATAAAATACACGTTTTGGTCCGGTTATTATTGTAATTAAGTGGTAAAAATGATGGGTGTTTACACACCTATCAAATCCCCTACACTTGACCATTGCAATGTCCTCATGCAATGCATTAGTTACAAAGCACGTTTACATTTTTCATCATAATCAATCCACGTTGTCCTTTATTAAAGAGATAGAAAATTATAAACATTAAAAGTAAAGAAATCAAAAAGCATACCTTGGGTTTTGGAAATGTTGTGAATGATCATCATCCTCAAGTTTTCACTTTCTCCAAACCAAGCTTAAAAACGAGATCATTGTTATTATAAGTTAATAGACTAACACGAATTCATGTGGGCCAATTACTCACTTAGACCCCCTTATTCCTAGGTGTATCTCTTATATTTTATTTTTGTCTTGAATGATCACGAGGATGCATTTTCGACCTATTTTGATAGTTTATTAGGCAGAAAATAAAGTGACGATTTAATCAATAGTTAGCTAAAGGACAAAATCTTTTAAAACTGCTTCTCGGGGCCTCATAAAGTTCATATCTTGGCATAACTCGTTTCGCGATTTGAGACCTTTCTCGGACCGATATTTGGCAGCGACTTCATACTTCAAATCTTTGAGAGACGTTCATGAATTAATGGCCTTCTCTTCATAATTGGAATTTCTTCACTTGAACTTTTCGAGAGATTCATACTTGGACCACGACTTCTTCATTTTTCTTCAATCTTTATTTTGGATTTTGATATACAACGATCCGCCTCCTTTTTGGACTTGGATCTATTTATCCTCATACCTTGCTAGGGTCTTTTCGGATACACTTCTCCATGACTTTTGGGGAGTTTTTGCTTTTCGTCGTGTGTCTCGATCCTTCATATTGATTTTCGATAAATGATTCTTCACATCACTTGGGATCTTTAGCAACAAAATATAGCCCTCATGTCTTGTTAGGACCTTTTTGGACTCGCCAATCTTCGCATCCCGCTTCAATAAGTTATGCCTTGGCTATGAACTCTAATCCAAACCGAGCAACTTTTAAAGGATCTTGGGCTAGAAGCTAAGTAACTTTTCAAATCGTACAGCTTTATTTATTAGCAGATAAGTTATTAGCATGCGATGGGAGAATAGGCTCATAATTAACTCACATAAATTCACGAAAGAATACCAAACTTATAATTAGCTCTATCATCTCTCGTTCTCCACAGTTTAAAATCTCAAGGAATGAGACTCGTGGATGCTTAGCCTATTAAATCAAAGTTTTGGGTTTTCGAGTCATCTATAGGATCTTGCAAATTCTTAGACTTTTTCAAGTTTAGAAATCGCATTTTAAAGTTCCCTTGATAAACGACTCTATAGGATCAATTATAGGAACTTGCGAAAAGTTCTTGTTCTTAACCCGTGAGAGTTAAGACTTTCGCGTTTTATAGCTCCCTATATAAAAGCCTAGCAAAACTTGACTTAAACACGTTAAGGATACTAGCTAGAGTAACTTAGATAAGTAAACTCGGGTTGAGTCAAAAGATTCACAACGTTTGAAAATTAAAACCACTTTATTAAAGATTTATTCTATCAAAGGAAGAAAAATAACTATACAAAAGGAAAAAACTAATAGGCCAAAATAGATGAAAAATTTTGAAAAATGTCGAAAAATTGATTTTCCAGTTAAAATGAGGACAAATACAAGGAAAAGACCACTTAACTTCGATAGAAGTCCCCCCTACACTTAACATAAACATTGTACTCAATGTTTAAGCATGTGGGAGTAAACTCCCCTACACTTAGGACATTGTGCACGTTGTTTAAATCTCGCTAAGGAAGAGACAACTAAAGAGATTCCTATTTTAATATTGAGAAAATATAAAATAGTGAATCGAAAAGAGTTTAGGATAGAACCGGGAAGAAGTGAAGACAGAATCACGGGTCGTCAAGAATTGTCAAGAGTGGATCATTGAAGCTCGAATCCCTGATTAAGAAGAGAGGAGAGGAAATAGCGAACCAACGGGTCTCCCCTACACTTAGGATAAGGAAAGCTAAAAGATAGATGCATGGGTTGCCTCCCAAGAAGCGCTAGATTTTTGTTAACCGAGTCGTGAGCCTGACTCGACCTTGATCATCATAGGAAGAAGCATGAAACATATCCACCAGGATCAAAGACATAGTTTTCGTCCATCAAATAGCAGAGGCTTAAGGCGAACAAGGCAAGCCAAAGAAGAATAGGCAAGGTTCCCTTAAGCAGCGATGGAGCACGGTGGGAGCAAGTATGGTGAGGTGCAAGCATGTCTTCAATAGTTCCAAAGATTTTTCCTTTTATTTCATCAGGTGGATACTGAGATGGCTGCAGAATATCGATACCGGGGTCGAACACCTTTTCCTTTAGGGGAAAATAGCACTCAGGCTCAGCAGAGTGTGAAGAAGATCCGCGAAGAAGCACAACCTCGTCCTCAGAAGGGGGACAAAGAGGTGTTAACTCATACGTGCTGCGGATATTGGTGTCGACCGGTTTCTTCTCCTTAGAAAGAATGTTCTTCAAATCCAAAGTAGGATTAAGACGATAATCTTCAAAGTCCAAAGGAGGAGCATCACTCTCATGAGGGAAGTAGGTGTTGAGAAATTCAGAGAAGTCGTCCTCAAATGAGTAATCGTCCAAAGTAGGATCGAGTGATGGCGGAGGATCTTCATCATGTGAAGAATCGCTCGAAAGAGTATCAGCCTCATCGAAATCATCATACGTGGGCAGATCGGGATACTCAGAAGTAAGGTCATCATAATCATCCGAATCTGAGCTAGAATCATCATCATAAGCATCAAAGACCGGTGGAGAATCATAAATTGGAGAAGGTTCCAAATTGGATCGAGAATCATCCACATCATCTTGAAAAAGTGGATTATCATTGCAAGAGTCGAATAGAGGATTGTTGTAAATGACAAAATCATCAAGCACATTAATCATATTCACTGATTCTCGTCCAAAGGATTTGCTTGTAAGCTTCCCCATTTTGAACACGTGTGCATCATCCCCGACTCTTAAGATTAACTCGCCTTCGGCCACATCAACTAGAGCTCGTCCGGTTCTCAAGAATGGCCGACCAAGTATTAAAGGAATACGAGGGTCCATTTCATAATCAACAACGACAAAATCGACCGGGAAAGTAAATGTGCCAACTTTAATGAACACGTCTTCGGCAATACCAACGGGGTAAGCGAGAGTGCGATTTGCAAGTTCAAGAGTCATCTTCGTTGGAGTAAGGTCGGGTAATGATAGTGTTTTCCAAACACTCAAAGGCATCAAATTAATACTGGCCCCGAGATCAGCAAGGGCAGTAAACTCTTCAGTTTTGTTGAACACGCAAGGCAACACAAAACGACCGGGATCTCCAAGCTTTTCCGGAAGTTCTTTAAGAATAACTGCAGAGCAGTTTTCATTTAAGCGTGTGTTGGCGAGCTCAATCAGCTTCTCCTTCTTGTTAAGCAATTCCTTAAATGCTTTAACAAATTTGGGCATGTGGACAAGTGCTTCAAGAAAGCTAATGTTGAAGTTCATTTGAGAGATCATCTTCACATAGCGTGACACTTCAGAGTCATCCTTGGTTAGCATTTTGGTCTTGCCTAAACGAGAGGGATAAAGGATATTGGGTTTGGGTGGTGAAGGTGAAGGCATAGCAGGTAAAGGTTGAGATGTTGAAGGTTCCTTCCTAGAGACATCGTCATGGCGAGGTGGAGACGGTAATGGTGCACTAATACTAGGTGTAGGATGAGTAGGGATAAATGGTGGTGGAGGAGGTGTAGATGATGGTGGTGGGATCGGTGGTCCTACTATGGTGACTCCACTACGAGTAGTAATAGCACTCACATTAGCTCGCGGATTGGTGACGGTGTTTGAAGGTAAAGAACTTGAAGTAGAAGGTTGAGCTGCGGGCAAGAAACTAGCCAGCATAATCTTTATATCATTTGTTTGAGTGCTGTAGGAGGATTGAATAGTATCTCGAAGCTCGGATCTAATGTCATTCCCTTGCTTGGTGATATCTCCTTTCAGATTGATAATTTGGCTCTGCAGATTCTTGATTTGCTCACCTTGGGTTCTCATGATGGCTTCAACATCGGGATTGATGGGTGGGGTTGTTGAGTGGGTGGGTGATAAGGATTAGAAGCTCTTGGTGGGATTTGGTTTCTTCTAGTGTAGTTGTTGGCGGGGTTTTGGTTTTGAGGAGAAAAACCGGGTGAAAGGTAGTTGTTTGATCGGTAACTCAGCAGATTTCTATCCCCTTGAGGTCGAGCTTGGTAATTTTCCGGTGAATAATTACCATAAGCTGCATACACATTTTCCGGATTTCCTTGAGTCGAAGGACAATCGGTGTATGAGTGTGGACCGCCGCATGTTTCACAAGGAGTAGCAACAGCTTTAACTTGTTGTTGTTGGTTTGAAGCCAAGATTTGCATACTTCTGCTCATTTCGGTCAACACGCGTGTGAGTTCGGTCATATCAGGGTTTGCTGAAGTGGAGGAAACATTGACTCTCGGGTTATTCCTTGAAGAAGCAGAGGAATCCCAGTTTTTGTGGTGAGTAGTCATGTTCTCAATAAGCTCTCTACACTCCTCGGGTCTCCTTTTCATGAATGTGCCACCGGCGGCTGCATTAATTGTATCCCGATCACGAAAAGTCAAACCATTGTAGAAAGTATCTATTAAGGTCACAGGGAGCATGTTGTGGTTTGGACATCTATCGATCAAGACATTATATCTCTCCCAAGCATCAAAAAGAGATTCATCAGGATCTTGCATGAAACCGCTGATTTGATTGCGAAGGCTCGTGACCATGGATGGTGGAAAGTAGCGCGACAAAAAGCGTTGAGTCATGTCATCCCCCCAAGTGTGAATAGAATTCTTCGGGAGACGATCAAACCATTTCTCGGCATGATGTGATAAAGTATGTGGGAAGAGTTGTAGGCGAACTTCATCCATTGTGGCGTCGGCGCACTTCATGCTTTGGGTGATTGTAATGAACTTGTCGAGGTGTTTGTTGGCATCATCATCAGGCATTCCGGCGAATGGATTAGTTTGCACTTGCTGAATCATGTGGTGCTTCAACAAAAACTCAGGAGCGTTGATTTGCATCGGCGCAATCGGTCCTCCTCGTCCAAACATGGTAGGTTGACAAAGCTCCTCCATTTTCCGAAGATCGGGCTGTAGAAGAACATTGTTGTTATTGTTGAGGTGCGGTGGATTATTGTTGTTGTTAACACCTGACATACTTAAATCTTCTTGAGTCTCGGGCTCTTGATAAATAGAAGATCTAGTACGCATACACCTGAAAATGGAAAAGAAAAAGAAACCAAACACAAAGACAATATATATACACAATAAAGATAAAATCTTTTTGGATTTTTTGAAATTTTTTATTTTTATGGATTTTTAACAATTTATAATTTTTATGATTTTTTGAATATTTTTGTGCAAGAAAATAACGCTCACAAGTGAACGGATCCTAAAAAGCAACGAGTCTCTCACAGAAAACCGTTAATCTTTACGAAAAAAGCCGGCAGCGGCGCCATTTGATACAAGGCTTTTGACACCCCGTATAAAAATTAAGTTCGTTGTGTTGGTCTAATCGAATTGATCCTGGTTAACTATGTGACTCAGCTGTTCTTTGGTGGGAAAAATAATAGTTTGTCGTTGTTGTAAAGGGAAAAGGTGCAAAACGTTAAAGTAAAAACAAGGTAAAATAAAGCTGAACGTAATTAAAAATAAAGTAAAAACGAAACACAGAAAAACTGTCACTTTTTCCGTAAAATAAAATAAAAATAGAGAAACGTAAAGAAATGAAAACGATAAAATAAAAACGTTTAAAATTAAATGACGAGAAATTAAAACTTTGAAAAGTAAATGACGTAAAATAAAAATTTGACGAAAAGTAGATTTGAAAATTAAATAAGACGAACAAGTAAAAATTAAGCTAATTAAAATTAGGACGAAACAATTAAAATAAAGCTAAGTAAAAATGGCGGGAAAAATAAATTTAAAAATAAAATTGGACAAAAATGACATAATTTCGCAATTAATAAAAAAAAATGAATTAATTTCGTAATAATTGCAAAATCATGCAATAATGTCGCAATGCACAATGTCGCAATGCACAATGTCGCAATGCACAATGTCGCAATAATTGCAAAATCGAATCAGCTCAATTTCGCAACTTTATGAAAAGTTCCAAAATCGAATCAGACAAAAGTACAATTTCGCAACTTATGAAAAGTTCAATTTCGCAACTTTATGAAAAGTTCCATAATCGAATCAGACAAAAGTACAATTTCGCAACTTTTGAAAAGTTCAATTTCGCAACTTTATGAAAAGTTCCAAAATCGAATCAGACAAAAGTACAATTTCGCAACTTTTGAAAAGTTCAATTTCGTAACTTTATGAAAAGTTCCAAAATCGAATCAAACAAAAGTACAATTTCGCAACTTTTGAAAAGTTCAATTTCGCAACTTTATGAAAAGTTCCAAAATCGAATCAGATTTTCTAAAAACTAGGAAAACACAAAAAGTACGAAAATAAGCTCAAAAATCTTAACTTTTGGAAGACAATAAGCAAAGTAAAACACCAATAAGCTAAATAAAAACACTAGATCAAAGATAAAACGTATGAAATCAACAAAAACAAGACACGAAAATTAAAAAGACTTAAACTTTATATAAAAAGAAGATGAAAAAGATTAAGATTGAAAACATTAAATCAACACAAACAAAGATTTATAAAAAGAAGATGAACAAGAAGATTAAAAGATTAAAGATTAAAGAACAAAATTAAAAGACTTACTTGGAATTTAAAGAAATTAAAGTGCAAGACAAGGTAATTAAAGGTGCAAGTAATTAAAGGTGCAAGGTAATTAAATGTGCATAAAAGTAAAGGTGGAAGAACTAGTGTCACTCTAGCCAACAAGTGTAAAAATGAAATGCTAATGACTATATATAGGGGAGGATTAGGAAGCTTCCGCCCCTCCTTCCTTTTCTCTTAATTGCATCATTAGGCCCTTCCTTCTTAATCTCTTTGTTAATTGTACTATTAGTCCTTAAGCCTTTAAATCTTCTTTAATCTTGGACTTAAATGACTTTTGGCTCGGGATTTCTTTGAACTCGTCTTTTAATTCTTCAATAAATTAGACTCGAGTTTTTAGGCTTTTGATAAACTTCCGTCTTTTGACTTTTTCTTCGATAAATCTTCAGAATTGGTCTTGGACTTCCGTTCTTTTTCCACTCTTGACTTTTCGACTTCATCTTTCATCTTTTTCTTCAATAAAAGCCCGTAAATGCCGTGTTTTCTCCACTTTTGACAATTTCGTCCTAAATCACAACAAAACCACAAACCACGCATAATTCCGACATAAAAGACATAAAATACACGTTTTGGTCCGGTTATTATTGTAATTAAGTGGTAAAAAGGATGGGTGTTTACACACCTATCAGTTGCCATATTTTTTCTAACAAATACGTTCGTCGTCTGATGAAGATGTGTGATTATGTCCGTTCGCCATGATGTTCGTTTTCCTTTGGACTCGAAGTTATTACATTCAAACCATGTGTTGCTTGCTTTCCAAAGCACTAACCTTGTCTTTTACTTCATTTTATCCGAGAGACGTAGTATGAATCTTATTTCTTGTTCATTTATCGATCGACGTGAAATTATTTGGACTATGAATGTCTTATGAAATGACGACTTGATTATTCCTCATTTTCCTATTGTCTTATCATTGCTATGATGATTTATCTTTTCTTTAAAGCTTTTCTCGATGATCAAATCAATTTTCTCATATCGTTATCTACATACTGGCAATTGGTGAAAATTGTTTTACATACGTAAACATGTGGTTAAATTGTTAAAACCCTAACGCAAATGCAGTAAGCACACCGTGGGTATCTATAAAAGATTGTAAGTTCTATTGAAAACTTTTCGAATAGGTTCATAAAGCTTTTAACTATCAAAAATGACTTTCTTAAGTTAAAGAGTTGGTTATAAACATCCATTTTTGACAAAACCGCGACTAAGAATGCTTCTTAAACTCAATTTTAGTCTTTCTACCCAAATTACAATTTTCATGGTTATCTTGGAAATTAATGTTTTAAGATTTTCTTACAAATGATTTGATTTCGAATCTTCGAGTCCTTGATAATTCCATATTATCAGATTTCATTAATTAAGGGCATTCTAAAATTTTAACACTTTAACCAAGTGAAACCTTGATTTTCATAATAAAGAGGTAAATTAGCTCCACGTATCGTTGGACCGTATCAACCCTTATCGACCGACGGTAACTCGCCTGCTTGTCCATCTTACTTAGTTTTCTTCAGATTTTCATCTTATTTCCACGTACTGTACTTTATGTATTTCAGATGTTATTTCAATGTTTCACTGTAAAACTTTGCTACGTACTGATACAATTTAGCCGGGTGTAATTTTTATTTCTTTTGGCTACACCCCCGTTAATAAACATGATTTCTTTCTATTTATGGAAAGACAATGCTTCTTGGTTTATTACTACTTGTCATGTGATTACAGTACGTTACTCTTAATTCCAGTATTCTTATACTCGTAACCTTCATTGTGCTAGTGATACTCCTCAGTATTGCATTTTATCCCCATCTTTTTCCTTCTCCAATTAAACTCTGAGGGACCAGAGTTCCTTTAGGGGGGTCGACTGTGAGAACTCGTATTTTCTGGTAAATTATTTTATACTATTTATTCCAGCTCACTCGATTTTCATTGGTTATTATGATTTTCTTAGTATTTCACAATTTACGAGGTCTCATGTGAGAACGCGGATTTTCGGTAATTTTCTTTTACTTGTTATACGTGCTTACTCACACTTTTACCATATTCCCCATTTATTTTATAGTGATTACGTGTCATCCTTGAAATTTTAGTTAAAAATATAAAAATTGTATGGGTTTCGCTAATTTACGATATTATTTGACGAAATGCCCAAACTTTGTATTTGTAATTTCTACGAGGTTTCATCACATTTTATATGACTTATTTTTTACTCTTAGCCTAAAAAATAATGACAATCGATATCTAGATCAATAACGGACGCAATGGTGAACTTTTGCATTTTTACGTTTTTCGGCTGTCGGAATGAGTTTTCGGGTCCGAACGCCCCGATAAAATTATTATTATGTGATTCCTAGTTATTCTTGATTCCTTGATCCAACTTAGTGAAATCCGAGCCAAACAAGTGTTTACGAGTAATTTTAAAGAAATTTCTTTTTAAACATATACGAGTTTCGGTTTTCGTCAGAAACGGCCCGTTAATTAAACCCGTAAAATTTCGAGAGCTTAACACTAAAATTTTGGGACATTTTAGAGTATTTTCGGTTGGGCCCAAGCTTAGGGAGCCTACTTTGACTTTTTTGACCATGTACTTAAACAAGGAATATACCACAAGTCTTTTTACAAAAAAAAACAAATTGAACAAAGAAAAAAAAATCACACCTCTCCCTTTTTCTCTCTGTGAGCCGACTAACACCCATGGGCACCAAACCTTTTGATTTTTCTTGATTGGAGGTAAATTAATACTATTTCTATGTTTGTTTTTCAATTCCTAATCAAACTCATGTGTTAATTTTAACATACTTTAAACTTTTGCATGTAATTAAAAATCATCAAATCCTATGATTTGATGATGTTTTTATTGGTTCTTATGCTTGATTTTGCTTCTCCAATGGTTAAATTGTGTTTTTGATGGGTAAACTTTTGATTTGAGTATGTTATATTGTCATAGGGACACAAATATTTTTATGATCAAGGAAGAAGGAATCGAGATTTTTCGTGTTTTGATTGATTCATACGAGTTGTGAAGGTATAATCATAACTAGTATATTAAATTTGATGTTATTAGTGTTTTTGATATACATTGATCTTGGATTTTGAGCTCATGGGTAAAACCCACTGATATTATGAGTACTTAGGGCATATTATGACTTAGGATACTTGCGTGGCGATCTAGTATAGCTTAGGAATTGCGTGTTCGCGTTTAGGGTACTAAATTGAAATGTTTTTATAACATGGAAATCACCACAGAAACAAACAGGTCATGGTCAATTTTTATTAAATAAATGACCATGTTTTTATTTGAAAAATGGATTCCCTGATGTGCTTGACATTTGGTGAGTTGGATGAAAACCGGAAGTGTCCGGATGAGCCCGGAATGGTCGTTTTACTAAACTAGGTCAAATCTGAATTTTTTCTTAAAACGTGGGTAAATCGACTTGGGTAAAAAGGTTGAAAATATTATTTTACAACTTTTTAAAGTAGGCACAAACATAATAAAACTTCTCTTTTTTGTTTCGTGTCAAAATCTTATACCATTTAGGATTTATGCTCAATTTACCGAAGGGTACGAAAGACGTTTACAACTTTCTGTTTTGATAGTCAGTCACTAAAAGTGCATTTCCCGTTGATTGGAAATAGTTATAGGATTGTTCTTGCCCAACTTTTAAAGGTAAGAGAAATACCTTTACATGTCAAAAACTCTCACCTCTTGTATTGTTATAGATTTTGAGATATGACCAACTCTTCACAGCCATTTTCTGAAAAACTAAATTCAGTCCAATATTTCAACATTATGCACCGAGCCCAAAACGTGTTTGAAACCCGCATATAAATGCTTGGACCATCATATAAGGTTAATGTCATGTTATTACAGTAGGTTCAAAGTATTTTGGTTAAATTTAATTATAAGCATAGGTCTCGCCATTGCACGCAAGTTACTTGGTCATACTATGTCACGTTACTTCTAAAACGTTATTTGCTACATTGAACACTTTCTTATTACGCGTCACCATTGCATAGGTCCGTGAAGAATCCATTTTGCTCAGCCCTTTTTCCTTGTGATAACTTGCTAAAGGTGAGTACATAGCCCATTTTCGTTATTGCATATTTTTACTACTCGCGGGGTGAGAAATACACATTTGTGGAACACACTCATTATTTTTTTTACTTGTATGCTATTCGAGAACTTGTATGTTGCTTCCAGTTATTACTAGATACAACTATTATTGCTTAGTGTGCTCAAAAGTCCCCTCATCATGAACCGTTAGTTATTTCATTACTTTGCAAATTGCGAGTGTTATGGGTGATCCATCGGGATTGACAATCCCCGTCCTTGTATTACGTGACGCATTTACATTTGAGGTATTACGAGTTGTTGGAGCAAACACTCACTTTAGGGGCAAATTGATTACGTTAAGGTTTCGGTTTCATGAGCTAATGCAATAATACATTTGAAAGGTATGCTGATCCCATAGCCCTTCTGAAATGATTACTTTTGATACTACTACATAATGAGTGTTGTGTTCCATACTACTTTACTTAAACCTATGTTACTCGCTCAACAATTTTTGTTGACGGTTTACGTGTTATTTCTCAGGTAGGAATGCTTAAGCTGGGACAGGAGCTCGTGGATGTGACGTGCCGGCGATTTTGTAGTCCTTTTTCCGTCCATGTTCAGTCAACTTTACTTTACTAATTAATATCATCTTTTGTGTCACTTTGGGTCAAATCTCACTAAAGGTAAAGTCGGCAGAAAACGTTGTTGTAAACTTTGGGGTTGTTGGCACTAAAACTAAGACTTGGATAGAAGCCTATGATGCTTCGTTTGTTATTGTATTTTTAAACAACTGGGACCGTTTTATATTTAAATTTCCGCACTTTTATTTAATTAGGGATGTAATAACAGGTTTTTATTACAACATTTTAGTACTTATATATCAGTGTTCATGATAACATAGACGTGGAACCCCCATGATGCCTAAGTTGACCTTTCCAGTTTTCGGGGTGTTACAAAAATGACTAAAAACCTTATGCTATGACTTAATGACTGAAAGAGAACTAGAATTAGCCAATTACTAACACTTGAACACAGATTAAGATCTACTCCCAAACACTAGTTAACTGGATTTTATCAAACTTTTATGAAAGAAATTTGGACAATTGGTTAAGATGATTGAAATGACATATTAGACTAAGTTTGTTTACCCAAATGCAATGCAAATATCCCAAAATCTAACAGTTTACAAGGCTAGAACTCAGAATGAACTATTAAGCTGAAAATGACTGATAAGCTAGAAACAGGACAAGTTTAAAACTAATGATCAATTATTAAGCTACACTTAAGCTACTCAAACAACAAAATCAACTCAAATGCTATCTAAACACATTTTATCATGCAATCAAACAGGTTTAAGCTAAGTATTGAACAGGCAAATGCTATTTAGTGGAACAAGAACTCAGTAACTCAAAACCTTTTAGCTTAGGCCTCCATTGGGGAGTAGAGAAGCGTTGAGCTTTCTAATCAATGATAAACCACCACCTTAGCATTTACATCTACCAATCAACATCTATAATCATCAAATTCACCATTGTTGAACAGGAAAGCTTCAAAATCAACAAGAATTCTACTGGCTTGAACAGAACAGGATCAAAACAGCTTCAATGCTTCAAACTTAGATAATCATGATCATTTATGATCATAACAAGCTAACAGTAACACAATGATAACAGGATTCAATGTATGAACAGTAATGGAGGAAGTGAATTGTGAATTTATTGATTTAAGGAGAAAGTTTGTTACAAAGTAGGTAAAGTGGTTACAACTAAGCTAACTAACTCAAGAGCTTGTCAGACTCTTGAGTTGGTTGAGCTAACTAACTAACAACTAAGATTGCGAGAGAATGGAAATGTGTGTGAAATTTATACACTTTGACTACTTATACAAATGAGAGAATAACATCCTATTTATAGGCAAATTGTGAGGAAGTCCTGGAGTTGATGACGTGTTCCCATCGTTAGTTTGTTGCCACGTGTCACAGAACTTCTAAGTGTTCATCTTCTCGTTCTTCATAATTTGGGGATTTTTAATTCCTTGATCTTGAGCTTAATTGATTGTGTTCATTGTATTTATCTCTTGAAAATGATCACTTTTCATGTAGGTAACTCTTTCTAAAATCAAGTGTAGCTCCAATTCGCATCTGGGTTGTGTGGAAGAAGAAGGCCACGTGGCACTTTCTTATTGGGCAAGAAATGGTCACACGGATCGTTATCCAAATTGGATAAAAATATTATTGGTTGGCGAAAGCTGATTGGCTGAAAATGGATGTCGTGCGCTGCACTGTTGGGATCTGGTTATTAAATGATTGGCGGCTGCTAGTGGAGGATTAGGCAATCCTTGTGACTGAATTCTTGGCCTTTCATTGGTCCATTCTTTTACACACGGATTAAGCACTAAAAAACTTCCAAAAATGGCAGAATTAACCCCTCTACTTTGGCAGTTTGATCTTTTGATCTATAATCTTCATTCTTTTGGCAAAATCAGTCCTTTAGCTTGCATTTTTCAACATTTGAGCCCTTTGACTTTATTGACTTGATAGTTGACCAGGTTTGACTTTGATCTTGACTTTGACAAATTTACACTTTTGATCTTTCAACTTTGGAAAATTTTCAAGATAGGTCCTTTGTCTTCAAATGGCTTGTCACTTTTGATCCTTCTTTGTCTTTTCATCCAAATTAGCTTGATTTTCTTTTTGTTTGCTTGAAAATGTATCCTTTAGATTAATTTTATCATCATTTTTCTAATTTCTAGAATTATTTTAAGTTTTTAATAGTTTTTAATCATTTTAAAAAGTTTTAATTAGTTTAAAATTTTATAAAAATAGTTTTTAGTCTTATTTGGTTATTTTAGAGGTTTACAAAGTGAAAAATCTTTATTTGGGCTTTTTAATAATTATTTTGATTTTTAGGGCTTTAATTAGCATTTAAAAATTAATATTTAATTAATTAAAAGGTTTGAAAAAGTTTTGATCATTTGTAAACTCTTAGTTTATTTAAATTGATTTTTGGAAATTTTTTGGGAACTTTTAGAATTTATTTTTATTTTAGCTCTTTTTTCGGTTTTAATTTTAGTCGTCGTAGTAATTAATTTCACGTCTTCGTCATTCTATTTTCTCATCCCCTTCTTTCAAATATTAATCTCAAATACCATTGCATTTTAGTCACACACATATACCTCCTTGGGAAACGAACTTAATTGGGTCATTAGTGTTTTGATTTTCCTAAATCAACACTTAATACTTATCGCTCATATACGCTCGTTTTCCTAAAAGACGTATTTTACCACAATCATTGAATCTTCAATTTTAATCAAGTTTTTAATTAATCTCTCATTCTACCTTTTATGTTTTGCTTAATCTTTATGCTTATTTGCTTATTGTCATGCTTATTTGATTATTTGTTACGTTTTTATGTGTTTGGTTGTGTTAGCTTATTGATTATATAGCTTATTGCTTGCTTTTCTTAAATTTAATTAAGTGTTTTAAAAAGTTATTTTATAAAAAGTTGATTTTAAATATTTTATTATTTAGTGTTTTTAAAAGTTTTTAAATTTTGTCTTATTTGTTTTTCTTAAAATTTATTTGGTTTAAGTTTTGGTTAGGTGCTTATTAGATTTTTGCTTATTTTTTGTTTTTACTTATTTGCGTTTTATTGTTATCCGGATTTTTCATAAAACCTTAAATTCCGAATAGCCTCCATATTCAGTATTCCGAATAAGCAAGTTATAAACAATCCGGATACATGTAAAATCTAGATTCCGGATAAGCCCACAACTCATTCCGGATAACAAGTTGAACGACATTCCAGATAAGTTTATAAACTTATTCCGGATAAGGCCATGAAATGTGATTCCGGATAACCAAAAGAAGATTTATTCCGTATAACCAAAAAAATGGTCAACATTCCGAATAACCAAAAAATTGGTCAACATTCCGAACATAAGCGAACAAAAACATCCGTATAACAAACAATATAGATTGACATGCCTGGCTGTGTGCTAGCTTCCACTTTCCCGCCAAAATTAGCTGCTAGCTTGCTAGCTTGAGGTGTGTACCTGTCTGCTTACTTATTTATTAATATTGTTCCGTAATTGTTTAGTTTAATCTGAAAGTTGTTCCGATTTTAATTTTGAAAGTCACGTATTTTAAGTTGAATTTTTCGTCGATTTTTAGTATTAGTATTTTTCGAAAAGTTTAAGTTTTATCTTTTATTTAGCGCCCGCTTTAGCTTTTGTCTCGTTTATTTTTAAAGTACCCTCTTAGTTTTATTTTCTCCTTTTTTCATTAAGTAAACTTTATTTTCAAGTCGAAAGTTAATTTCTTCTTTTAGTTTTATTTTTATTAATTGTTTCGTTTTCATAATTGTTTTTAATATCGTTTCTTTATTATTTGTCAATCATTTTAATTTTTAGTTTATTTCTTTTATATTTTGTCATTTGCTTTTAAAGCTTTATTTTTATCTTTAATTAGTTTTAGAAAACGACACCTTTTCTTTTATTCACCAAAGACGACTGAGTCACACTTTCAACTGGTAATCAATTCGAATCGAGTCGAGACAAAATGAACTTTGAACTAGTAAAATCTAGTTATTAAAATGGCGCCGCTGCCAGCTCTTTTCGTGAAGATTAACGGTTTCTGTGAGAGACGCGTTGAATTTTGGGATCCGTTCACTCGTGAACGTTATTTTTCTTGCTCAAAAATTTTCAAAAATCCATAAAAATTAAAAAAATTTAAAAATCCATAAAAATTAAAAAAAATTCAAAAATCCAAAAGGTTTTTTTTTTTACAAGTACATATATATTCTCTATTTCTTTGGTATCTTTTTCTTTTTCTTTTGAGGTGTAT
The DNA here is from genome assembly GCA_025667525.1 of Glebionis coronaria. Lineage (NCBI taxonomy): Eukaryota > Viridiplantae > Streptophyta > Magnoliopsida > Asterales > Asteraceae > Glebionis > Glebionis coronaria. Next base: position 360,742,406 of record CM046881.1, read on the forward strand.
GCGTACTAGATCTTCATCCTATTCTGAGCCCGAGACTCTTGAAGATTTAGATATGGCTAGTGTGCACAACAATAATAATCCACCTCACCTCAACATAACTAATAACAACAATCTTCCACAGCCCGAATTACGCACAATGGAGGAGTTGTGTCAACCTACGATGAATGGACGCGGAGGACCGATTGTGCCGATGCAAATCACGGCTCCAGAGTTTTCGTTGAAGCATCACATGATCCAACAAGTCCAAAATACTTGTCCATTTCGCGGATTACCAGATGATGATGCCAACAAAGACCACGACAAGTTCATTACCGTAACTCAAAGCATGAAGTTGCCTGGTGTTACCATGGATTTTCTTCGCCTTCACCTATTTCCACACACGTTATCCCACCATGCCGAAAAATGGTTTGATCGTCTTCCGAAGAATTCAATTCATACTTGGGATGAGATGACTCAACGCTTTTTGTTGCGCTACTTTCCACCATCCATGGTCACGAGCCTTCGGAATTAAATCAGTGGATTTACACAAGAACCTGATGAATCACTTTTTGATGCTTGGGAACGATATAATGTTTTGATCGATCGATGTCCAAACCACAACATGCTCCCCGTCACCTTAATTGATACTTTCTACAACGGTTTAACTTTTCGTGATCGTGATACGATTAATGCAGCCGCTGGTGGCACATTTACGAAAAGAATATCTGAGGAGTGTAGAGAGCTTATAGAGAACATGACTACTCATCACAAAAATTGGGATTCATCCACATCTTCAAGGAATAACCCGAGAGTCAATGTTTCTTCTACTTTATCACACACCGAGATGACCAAATTCACCCGCATGATGGCCGAAATGAACAAAAGTATCCAACTCTTGGTTACAAATCAACAACATCAAGTTAAAGCTGTAGCACTTTCTTGTGAGATCCGCGGCGGTCCTCATTCATACACTGATTTTCCTTATACTCATGACAATCCGGAAAACGTGTATGCGGCTTATGGTAACTATTCAACGGAAAGCTATCAAGCCCGACCTCAAGGTGATCGTAACTTGCTAAGTTACCGTTCTAACAACTTTCTTTCACCCGGATTTTCTCCTCAAAACCGCAACCCCAACAACTACAATAAAGTCAATCCTAACCCACCTCGAGCTTCTAATCCTTATCATCCACCCGCTCAACAAGCACCACCCATTAATCAAGATGTTGAAACTTTCATGAGGACCCAAGGAGAGCTAGTTAAGAATCTGCAAAGCCAAATCATCAACTTGATAGGAGATATCACTAAGCAAGAGCATGATATTAGAACCGAGCTTCGACATGATATGCAAACCTCTTTTAGCAATCAAATAAATGATTTGAAGAATATGCTGGCTAGTTTCCTCCCAAGTACTCAACCCTCTACTTCGGGCTCTCTTCCTTCAAACACCGTCACCAATCCAAGAGCGAATGTGAGTGCTATTACTACACGCAGTGGAGCAACCTTAGTAGGACCATCTATCCCTCCCCCAGTTACTCCATCTACACCTCCTCAACCACCATTTATCCCTCCTACTCCCACACCTAGTATTAGTTCTCCATTACCGTCTCCACCTCTTAATGAAGAAGTACCCAAGAAATACCCTTCACCAACCCAACCTTCCACCTTTAAACCTTCAACATCTCAACCTTCACCTTCTACACCTACACCCACCTAAACCCAACATCCCTTATCCTTCTCGCCTAGACAAGTGCAAATTGCTCACCAAGGATGACATTCAAGTGTCAAACTTTTTGAAGAAGATTTCAGGAGTGACCATCACCATTAGCCTTGTTGAAGCTCTTGCCCAAATGCCAACATTCGTTAAGATGTTTAAGGAATTGCTTAATAAGAAGGAAAAGATGGCCGAATTTGTTAATACTCGATTGAATGAAAACTGTTCTGCAGTCCTTCTTAAAGAACTTCCGGAGAAACTTGGAGATCCCGGTCGTTTTGTGCTCCCATGTACTTTTAACCAAACCGAAGAATTTAATGTCTTAGCCGATCTCGGGGCAAGTATTAATTTGATGCCTTTAAGTGTTTGGAAAAAGTTATCATTACCCGATCTTACACCGACAAAGATGACTCTTGAGCTAGCAAATCGAACTCTCGCTTACCCCGTTGGTATTGCCGAAGATGTGTTTGTTAAAGTTGGCACCTTCACTTTTCCGGTCGATTTTGTTGTTGTTGATTATGAAATGGACCCTCGTATTCCGTTAATACTTGGACGGCCATTCTTGAGAACCGGAAAAGCATTAATCGATGTTGCCGAAGGTGAGCTAATCTTAAGGGTCGAGAATGATGCAAAAGTATTTAAAATGGGGAAGATCACAACCAAATCAAATGGAAGAGAATCAGCGAATATGATTAATGTGCTTGATGATTTTTTCATCTACAACAATCCTCTTTTCGATTCTTGCTACGATAATCCACTTTTCCAAGATGATGTGGATGATTCTTTCTCTAATTTTGATCCTCCACCAATTCATGAGTCTCCACCAATTTATGATGACTATGATGATGATTCTAGTTCTGACATGGATGATTCTGATGATTTTTCTTCTGAGTATAAAGACATGCCAACTTATAATGACTTTGATGATGTCGATACTCTTTCGAGTGATTCTTCACATGATGACCTTGTTCCTACTTTTGATGAAGATCCTCCAACAACAATGCTTGATCCTACTTTGGATGACTACTCATTTGAGGAAGATTTTGCTACTTTTCTCAACACTTACTTCCCAAATGAGAATGACTCTCCTCCTTTGGACTTTGATGATGCTCTTTATCCTCCTTTGGATATGAAGAAACCCGTTTCAAAGGAGAAGAAGCCGGAAGACACCGATATCCGTAGTACCTATGTCTTGACACCTCTCTATACACCTTCTGAGGATGAGATTGTGCGATTTATGAGCGGATCCTCTTCAAGGTCTACTGAACCTGAGTGTTATTTTCCCCTAAAGGAAAAGGTGTTCGATCCTGGTATTGCAATTTTTAAGCCATCTCAGTATCCATCTGATGAAATAAAAGGAAAGATTTTTTGACACAATAGAGATATGCTTGCACTTCATCCTACTTTCTACCACCGTGCTCAACAATTGCTTAAGGGAACCTTGCCTACTCTTCTTTGGCTTGCCTTGTTCGCCTTAAGCTTGTGCTACTTGATGGATGAAAACCATGTATTTGATCCTGGTGGATATTCTTTAAGCTTCTTCCTATGGTAATCAAGGTCGAGTCAGGCTCACGACTCGGTTAACAAAAACAATCGCTTCTCGGGAGCCAACCCGCAGTATCTATCCTTTTTATCTGTTTTTATAATAAGTGTAGGGGAGACCCTAGTATGTGTTTGTTCTTATCTTTCTTATCATGTGCAGGAATTCGAGCTTTCAAAGATCCATTCTTGATGACTTTTGACGATCTGTGATTCCGTGTACCCGTCTTCCCGGTTCTATCCTAAACTCTTTTGATTCATTATTTAATATTCTTCAATATTAAAATAGGAATGACTTTAGTTGTCTCTTCCTTAGCAGGATTTAAACAACGTGCAAAATGTCCTAAGTGTAGGGGAGTTTACTTTCACATGCTTAAACATTAAGGACAATGTTTATATTAAGTGTAGGGGACTTCTATCGAAGTTAAGTGGGCTTTTCCATGAATTGTCCTTATTTTAACTAGAAAATTGATTTTTCGACATTTTTCAAAATTTTTAATCTATTTTGGCCTATTAGTATTTTCCTTTGTTATCTTTATTTTCTTTCATTGCTAGAATAAATTTCAATAAACTGGTTTTAATAAGTTTAGATGTCTTTGATATATTAGGCCCGTCATGAATCTTTTGACTCAAACCGAGTTTACTTATTTAAGTTTACTATACTAGTATCCTTAACATGTTTAAGTCAAGTTTTGCTAGGCTTTTATATAGGAAACTAATAAGTGTGAAAACACTTATCCTTTTACCACTTATTTCCAATAATAACAAGACCAAAACGTGTGATTTATGTCGTAAAAGTTGGAATTATGCGTGGTTTGTGTTTTTATTGTGTTTTAGGACCAAAATATGAAAAAGGAAGAAAACACGGGCTTTCACGGGCTTTTATTGAAGAAAACGGGAAAAGACAAAGTCAAAAGATCAAGAGCGCAAAAAGAGCGGAAGTCCAAGACCTATTCTGAAGATTTATCGAAGAAAAAGTCTAAAGACGGAAGTTTTAACGAAGTCAAAGAACTTAAGTCTAATAGAAGAAGAAAATTAAAAAGACAAGTTCAAATCCCGAGACGACAAAGACTAAGAATTAAAGTCGAGTCGAGAAAACGTGAAGAAAGCAAGAGAGAAGATGCAACACATGCACTCCTTCCCTATAATACCCTCCTAATGGTCATTAGGAGGGGGGTTAGAGTTTTTAGTTAATTTTCACTTTTTAGTTTTTAGAGAGAGAAAGTCTTAAACTTTCTCTCACTAGTTCATCTTTTTCTTTTAATCTTTCAAGATTAAACACTTTTGTATTGCTTATTTCATTAATTAAAGTTCTATTTTAAGCTTTTATTTCTTAATCTCATTCTACTTTTCTTTGCTTTAAGATTGATTTTGGTGTGATTATCATGTGATCCGTGTTGTTCTAATTGATTTCATGCTAAAAAGTTAATCTTTTGATCATTTTATAAGTTTTCATTTGATTAAGCCTTAAGACTTTTGTGCTTATTGGCTTACTTTTATGATTAGCTTTTTTTTTTTTTTTTATCATTAAAAAGTTTTATTAAAAAGTTTATGTTTTTATTGTTTGATCTAAAAAGTTGTTTGATTTTGAGTTAGATAAGTTGATGAAAGTGCTTATTTGATTCGGTTACATATTTGGATTGATAAGTTTTGGTATTAGCTTATTACTTAGCTTATTACCTTGCTTTTCCCCATTTCCATAGATTTCGGAAAGGGTTTAAACTCCCTTTTCCGATTGGCTTTCCGACCGGTGTACCACCATAACCGTTTCCACAATTTTAGGAAAGGTTGTTACTCCCCTTTCCGATTGGTCCCTTATTCCGACGGCACCCATCTCTCCCTTTTCCGATTGGGAGTATTAGCAAGTATTCCGACGGTAGCCCCTTTTCTGTCTTTCCGATTGGTAGCATTTCACCTATTCCGATTGAGCTTTATTGCATATTCCGATTCGTGTGATTTTGGATATTCCGATTACTAAAATTTCATATATTCCGATTAGTAGTTTGTCTAATATTCCGATTGGGAGTGTTCGCATGTATTCCGATTGACCCCTTGTCCCTCTTTTCCGATTGTGTCACTTCTTTCCTCTATTCCGATCAACCGATCGGAAAACATTCCGATCGGGGGCCTTTTTGGTTTGTTTTGGTTTCTTTCGATATCACTTTCTTATAGTACTTTTATTTTCTGAAAATTTTCAAAGTGTTAGTTTTATTTAGTGAGTTATTACTTTTCCATTGTCACCTTTAAGTTTATATGCATTCATTTTTACTTGTCAATTCAATATTAATCTTTTAACTTCCCTTTTACTCATCGACACTTTAATTACTTGCAAATAGTTTAAAACAAATCAACCAAACCTTCGATTCACCAAAAGACGATTGAGTCGCACTTAAGACCGGTTTTCAATTCGAAAAGATTCGGAACTATAACGAACTTGGATACTTTGGTTACAAAAAAGCCAAGTATTAAATGGCGCCGCTGCCGGCTCTTTTCGTTAAGATAAACGGTTTCTAGTGAGAGACGCATTGAATTTTGGGATCCGTTCTTTGAACGTTATTTTCATTGCTATAAAACTTTCCAAAAATCTATAAAAATTATAAAACTCTTCAAAAATACAAAAACATTAAAAAACCTATAAAAATCAAAAATATTATATAGATATTCCTTGTGTATATTTTTCTTCTGCAGGTGCATGCGTACTAGATCTACAAACTATTCTGAGCCCGAGAATCGTGAAGATTTAGATATGGCTGGTGTTAACAACAACAATAATCACCCACCTCAAAATAATTTGAATAACAACCATAACAACAACAACAACAATGTCCTTCAACCTGATTTACGAACCATGGAGGAATTGTGCCAACCCACCATGAACGGACGCGGAGGCCCGATTGCGCCAATGCACGTCACGGCTCAGGAGTTTTCGTTGAAGCATCATATGATACAACAAGTGCAAACGAACCCATTTCGTGGAATTCCGGACGATGATGCCAACAAACACCTCGACAAATTCATTACCATAACCCAAAGCATGAAGTGCCCCGGTGTTTCTATGGATGACCTTCGCCTTCAACTTTTTCCACACTCGCTTTCCCACCATGCCGAAAAATGGTTTGACCGTCTTCCTAAGAATTCTATTCATACGTGGAACGACATGACTCAACGCTTTTTATCGCGCTACTTTCCCCCATCCATGGTCACTAGCCTTCGTAACCAAATCAGTGGATTTATGCAAGAGAATGATGAATCGCTTTTTGATGCTTGGGAACGTTACAATGATTTGATCGACCGCTGTCCTAATCACAATATGCTCCCCGTCACTCTCATTGACACCTTTTACAATGGTCTCACTTTTCGTGATCGTGACACGATCAATGCCGCCGCTGGTGGTACTTTTATGAAAAGGAGACCAGAGGAGTGTCGAGAGTTGATTGAAAACATGACTACTCACCACAAGAATTGGGATTCTTCCGCATCCTCAAGATCTAATCAGAGAGTCAATGTTTCATCTACTTCTTCCACCACCAACCCGTCTATTTTGGAACGTGCTATTCTCGATATTAACAAAAGTCTCCAAATTTTGACTTCTAATCAAACTCAACAAGCTAAAGCCGTTGTTATCTCTTGTGACACATGTGGTGGTCCTCATTCCTACAATGAGTGTCCTTCTACTCATGGCAATTATTCTGAAGACGTTAACGCAGCATATGGTACTTATCCCACGGGAGGCTATCAAGCTCGCCCTCAAGGAGACCGTAACTTGCTAAGTTATCGCTCCAACAATTATCTTGCTCCTCCCGGTTTCCCTCCTGCAAACCAAAACCAACAACAAAGCTACAACCGCAACAACCAATCCCAACCTCGTGCTCAAAATCAATATCAATCCCAACGAAACCCATACCCAACTCAAGGAAATTCTCAAGCTTACCAAGCTCCACCTCTCAATCAACCGATGGCCGTTAACCAAGACGTCGAGACGTTCATGAAGACTAATCGTGAGATGGTGACGAATCTTCAGAGTTAATTTGTCAACTTGAAGAATGACATGGTGAAACAAGGGAGCGATATTCGAGCCGAGCTAAGGAATGACATGGCCAAACACAGCAATGATATTAATGCCAACATGCAAAACTCTTTCAACAATCAAGCTCTTCACCTTCGTGATATGATTGGTTCGCTCATCCAAAGTAATCAACCCTCTTCTTCGGGTACTCTTCCGAGTAATACCGTTGCGAATCCAAGAGGGGAGATGAAAGCAATCACCACTCGTAGTGGAAAAGGTTATATGGAACCCGAGCTTCCTACACCTCCACCGGTGATTGTGAACAAGGAAAAAGAGCAACTTTCCCCACCTCCTTCACTTTCTATCCCCATTTCCCCACCACCCGTGGTTGTGAGTGATCCTATTCCCTTAAAGCCTTCTTCTTCATCCAATATACCTTATCCTTCAAGGTTGAGGAAAGAGAAGCAAAAGAGCAAGGATGATATTCAGGTTTCGAACTTCCTTAAAATGTTTAAACAATTGAATTTTAACATCTCCTTTGCCGAGGCTCTCGCTCACATGCCCAAATACGCTAAGATGTTTAAAGATCTTTTAAGTGATAAAGAAAAGCTTCTTGACATTGCTCAGACCCACCTTAATGAGAACTGCTCCGCGGTGCTCTTAAGGCAATTGCCCACCAAACTTGGTGATCCGGGTCGCTTCTTGATTCCTTGCAACTTCCCGGGAGTAGAGAATTACATGGCCCTAGCCGATCTAGGTGCCAGTATAAACTTAATGCCTTTAAGTGTTTGGAAGCAATTATCTCTCCCCGAGCTAGTCCCCACCAAAATGACTTTGGAATTAGCCAACCGTACGGTTGCTTATCCAGTGGGGATAGCTGAAGATGTCTTTGTTGGCGTTGACAAATTCACCTTCCCGGCGGATTTTGTCGTCGTTGACTACGAGATGGATCCCCGTGTTCCATTAATCGTTGGACGTCCATTTCTGAGGACCGGTCGCACTCTTATTGATGTAGCCGCAGGCGAAATAATCATGAGAGTTGGTGACGATCAAATTGTCTTCAACATGGGTAAGATTTCTAAACAACCTTATTCATATGAGAGTGTTAATGCTATTGATGTTCTCGATGAGGCTTGTGAAGAACATTTTCATGATGCTTGCAAAAGTACTCTTTCCTCTCTACCCAATGTTGAGACCGTTGCCTCAATTGCTCCAGCATTGACTCCTTTCGGGGAAAGTGACTTGGATGATTTCGAAGCTAGCTTGGGTCCTCTCGATATTAAGTATGATAATTTGTCCACAAATTGGGATGAAGAAATTAGTACTATTGAGAGACTTCTCAATGAGGACCCATTCTCTCCTCCTGCTCCTAAGGAGGTGACTAATGATGATCCATCGTTAGTTTCACCATCTATTGAGAATCCTCCCACTCTCGAGCTTAAGGACTTACCTCCTCATCTTGAGTACGTTTTCCTGGAAGACGACGAGAAGCTACCTGTCATCATCGCAAAGGATCTGAAAGAAGACGAAAAAGAACGCCTTGTCGCTGTGTTGAAGAAGCATAAACGTGCTATCGCTTGGAAAATCTCCGACATCCGTGGAATTGATCCTCACTTTTGCACACATAAAATTCTCATGGAGGACGACTTTAAGCCCACAATTCAAAGTCAACGAAGGGTGAATCCTAAAATCCATGAAGTCATCAAAAAAGAGGTTATCAAACTTCTTGATGCGGGTATGATTTACCCTATTTCGGATTCACCGTGGGTTAGTCCAGTCCATTGTGTGCCTAAGAAAGGCGGAATCACCGTTGTGCCCAATGCAAACAACGAGTTAATTCCTACCCGTCTCGTTACTGGGTGGAGAGTTTGTATAGACTACCGCAAACTCAATGATGCCACGAGAAAGGATCATTTCCCTCTACCTTTTATGGACCAAATGCTTGAACGTCTAGCTGGTAATGAATATTACTGCTTTCTGGATGATTTCTCGGGTTATTTTCAAATACCCATCGATCCCCAAGATCAAGAGAAGACAACATTCACTTGTCCCTATGGCACCTTTGCTTACAAACGAATGCCTTTTGGCTTATGCAATGCCCCCGGGACTTTCCAAAGGTGCATGTTGGCTATCTTCCATGATATGGTTGAACAAACCATGGAAGTCTTCATGGATGATTTCTCGGTCTTTGGGGATTCCTTCTCGGCTTGCCTTGCCAATTTGGAACGTATGCTTAAGCGGTGCGAAGACACTCGCCTTGTTCTGAATTGGGAAAAATGCCATTTTATGGTAAAAGAAGGCATTGTGCTAGGACACAAAATCTCTAAAGCCGGTCTTGAAGTCGACCGTGCTAAAGTAGATGTCATAGCCAAATTACCTCCACCTTCAACCGTGAAGGGTGTGAGAAGCTTTCTGGGTCATGCGGGCTTCTATCGACGATTCATTCAGGATTTCTCTAAAATCGCTCGCCCGATGACCCACCTCTTGGAAAAAGATACTCCCTTTATCTTTTCTAAAGAGTGTCTCGAAGCCTTCAATCTTCTTAAGGACAAGCTAACTAAGGCACCGGTCTTGGTTACCCCAAATTGGGAGCTGCCTTTTGAATTGATGTGCGATGCTAGCGACTTTGCTATTGGTGCGGTTTTGGGCCAACGTGTAAATAAACACTTCCAACCAATCCACTACGCTAGCAAAACAATGACGGGGGCTCAATTGCATTATACGACAACCGAAAAAGAGCTTTTAGCTGTTGTCTATGCTTTTGAGAAATTTCGCCCCTATCTTGTTCTATCCACCACCATCGTATACACGGACCATTCCGCGTTGAAGTACTTGATGACTAAGAACGATTCTAAGCCAAGACTTCTTCGCTGGGTTTTGCTCCTCCAAGAATTCAACATTGAAATTCGTGACAAGAAGGGAGCCGAAAACCTGGCCGCGGATCATCTGAGTCGACTTGAGGATCCATATCAGGGGGATCATCCGAACAAAGAGATCAATGACTCTTTTCCCCTGGAGACTCTAATGTCTATAAATCTCAACCTTGATGGTACCCCGTGGTTTGCGGACATTGCAAACTACTTAGCGGGTGGTATTCTCATCCAAGGGTTAACATCCCAACAAAAGAAGAAGTTCTTGAACGATGTTAAGACTTACTTTTGGGATGACCCTTATCTATTCAAACAGTGTGCTGATCTGATTATTCGTCGATGTGTTGACGGACCGGCAGCTTTTGACATCCTCCAAGCTTGCCACAAAGGACCCACCGGTGGTCACTTTGGTCCCAACTACACCGCTAAGAAAGTGTTTGATTCCGGATTCTACTGGCCCACCATTTATCGTGACGCTCACGAAATGGTTAAGCATTGTGATGCTTGCCAACGTCAAGGCAAGATCACACATAAGGACGAGATGCCTCAAAATTTCATACAGGAATGTGAAATCTTTGATGTATGGGGCATCGACTTTATGGGGCCATTTCCATCATCCAAAGGGAACAAGTACATCCTCGTCGCCGTCGACTACGTCTCTAAATGGGTTGAAGCTAAGGCTCTTCCTACGAATGATGCGAGGGTGGTTGTGAACTTTTTGAAGCAGCTTTTCGCTCGATTTGGCGTTCCTCGTGCTATCATCAGTGACCGCGGGACTCATTTTTGCAACGATCAATTTGCACGAGTCATGGCAAAGTATGGTGTCAATCACCGTCTTTCCACCGCCTATCATCCCCAAACCAATGGGCAAGCCGAAATTTCCAATCGTGGCTTGAAGAGAATTTTGGAGCGTACTGTGGGAGAGCATCGCGCCGCGTGGGCTGATAAGTTAGATGATGCTCTGTGGGCTTTCCGTACTGCTTACAAGACCCCGATCGGTTGCACACCTTATCGTCTTGTGTACGGGAAAGCTTGCCACCTACCCATCGAGCTGGAACATAAGGCGTACTGGGCCTTGAAGTGGGCTAACTTCGACATCAACAAAGCCGGTGATTTTCGAAAGATTCAACTCAACGAGCTACAAGACCTGAGGAATCAAGCTTACGAGAACTCATTGATCTACAAGGAGAAGACCAAGATTATCCACGATGCTAAAATCAAGAACCGAGAGTTCAATGTTGGTGATCAAGTCTTACTCTTTAACTCTCGGTTGAAGATCTTCTCTGGCAAGTTGAAGAGCCGCTGGACTGGTCCATTCATCGTCGCCAAAGTCTTTCCATATGGGACCATTGAGCTTTCTCAGCCAAATGAGCCCAATTTCAAGGTGAATGGCCAGCGTCTGAAGCTGTACTTTGGTGAGGACACCTCTCAGGAGATGATTCCATCCCTCACCACGTTCCCCATGAACTAAAATTGGGTCGAGTCAGGCTCACGACTCGGTGAACAAAAACAAGCGCTTCTCGGGAGGCAACCCGTGTTCTATCCTTTACTGCTTTCATAATAAGTGTAGGGGGAGCCCCGCATATGTTTGTTGTCTTGTTTCTTGTGCTGTGCAGGGATTAAAGCTTCAAAGAGCATCTTGATGATTTTTGACGAACCGTGATACCGTGTTTCCATCTTCCCGGTTCTATCCTAAACTCTTGTGATTCAATATTTCATATTCTATATGTTCACATTGAATTCACTTTAGTTGTCCTTTCCTTAGCAAGACTTAAACAAAGTGCACAATGTCATAAGTGTAGGGGAGTTTACTCCCACATGCTTAAACATTGAGGACAATGTTTATATCAAGTGTAGGGGGGACTTCTATCGAAGTAAGTGGTCTTTTCCATGAATTTGCCCTTATTTTAACCAGAAAATTTGATTTTTCGACATTTTTCAAAATTTTTAATCTATTTTGGCCTAGTTGTATAGTCGTACTTTCCTTTATCATGTTTAGTTTCTTTCCGGTGTTTTAGATTTTTCTTAGTCGTGAACATTTTGACTCAACCCGAGTTTACTTACCTAAGTTTACTCTAGCTAGTATCCTTAACGTGTTTAAGTCAAGTTTTGCTAGGCTTTTATATCGGGAGCTATAAAACGCGAAAGTCTTAACTCTCACGGGTTAAGAACAAGAACTTTTCGCAAGTTCCTATAATTGATCCTAGAGAGTCGTTTATCAAGGGAACTTTAAAATGCGATTTCTAAACTTGAAAAAGTCTAAGAATTTGCAAGATCCTATAGGCGACTCGGAAACCCAAAACTTTGATTTAATAGGCTAAGCATCCACGAGTCTCATTCCTTGAGATTTTAAACTGTGGAGAACGAGAGATGATAGAGTCAATTATAAGTTCGGTACTCTTTCGTGAATTTATGTGAGTTAATTATGAGCCTATTCTCCCTCCGCTTGCTTAACAAATTATCTGCTAATAAATAAGGTTGTACGATTTAAAAGGTTACTTAGCTTTTAGCCCCAGATCGTTTAAAAGTTGCTCGGTAATGACGAGAGTTCATAGCCAAGGCATAACTTATGAAGCGGGGCGCGAAGATTGGCGAGTCCGAAAAGGCCCTAACAAGGCATGAGGGCTACATTTTGTTGCTAAAGATCCAAAAGTGATGTGAAGAATCATTTATCAAAAATCAATATGAAGGATCGAGACACACGACGAAAAGCAAGAACTCCCCAAAAGTCATGGAGAAATCTATCCGAAAAGACCCTAACAAGGTATGAGGATAAATAGATCCAAGTCCTAAAAGGAGGCGGATCGTTGTATATCAAAGTCCAAAATAAAGATTGGAGAAAAATGAAGAAGTCGTGGTCCAAAGATGAAGAATCTCTCAAAAACTTCAAGTGAAGAAATTCCTATTATGAAGAGAAGACCATAATTTCAAGAACGTCTCTCGAGGATTCGAAGTATGAAGTCGCTGCCAAATATCGGCCCGAGAAAGGTCTCAAATCGCGAACCAAGTTATGCCAAGATATGAACTTTCTGATATCCCGAGAAGCAGTTTTAAAAGATTTGGTCCTTTAGCTAACTATTGATTAAATCGTTCACCTTATTTTTGGACTAAATAACTATCGAAATAAGTCAAACAATGTATCCTCGTGATCATTCAAGACAAAAATAAAATATAAGAGATACACCTAGGAATAAGGGAGTCTAAGTGAATAATTGGCCCACATGAATTTGTGATAGTTTGCTAACTTATAATAACAATGATCTCGTTTTTAAGCTTGGTATGGGGAACGTGAAACTTGAGGATGATAAATGTTCATGGCCGCCAAAACCCAATGTAAGTTTTTAATTTCTTTACTTGTTTCTATCTTTTATGTTTAGTATTTAATAAAGGCCAAGGTAGGTTATTTATGATGGAAAATGTAAACCGTGCTTTAAATTTAATGCATTGCATGAGGGCATTGCAATGGTCAAGTGTAGGGGATTTAATAAGTGTGAAAACACTTATCCTTTTACCACTTATTTCCAATAATAACAAGACCAAAACGTGTGATTTATGTCGTAAAAGTCGGAATTATGCGTGGTTTGTGTTTTTATTGTGTTTTAGGATAATATGAGATTTTGCTAGTTGAAAAAGTTCGTTTCTCGGTATCTTCTCGAATTGACCACGGTTCAAAGTGCGACTCAGTTGTTCTTGGTGGCAAATAAAATGGTTTGGTTATCTATTCTACTTAAAAGGTAAATGCACAAAATAAAAACAATAAACTAAAAGCGATTAATTAATAAAAACAAAACAATTTAAATAATAAAACGTAATTTAAAGCGAAACAATTAATAAAAATAAAACTAAAAGACGAAATTAACTATCGACTCGAAAATAAAGTTTACTAAATGAAAAAGGAGAGAATAAAATTAAAATGGTACTTTAAAGCTAAACGAGGGAAAACCTAAAGCGGATACTAAATAAAAGATAAAACTTGAACTTACGAAAAAACATTAATTTTAAAAATAGAAGAAAAATTCAACTAAAAATACGTAACTTTCAAAAATAAAATCGGAACAACTTTCAGATAAAACTAGACAATTACGGAACAATACTAGTAAATAAGCAAGCAGGCAGGCTAGCTGCTGGAAGCAGCCAGCCTGGCTGCTCATTTTGGCGCCAACATTGGTTAAGCAGCCAAGCAAGCTGGACATTTCATCGGAATGTAATATAGGATCCATCGCAATGTGGTAAAGTTTGTATCGGAATGTTTTTTTTTTTTTTTTTTTTTCTTTTAAACTATCGAAATATTAAAAAAAATCTATCGGAATGTTTTTAAATAATCTATCGGAATTCTAATAATAAGAAAAGTATCGGAATATGAAAGCAAAATCTATCTGAATGTGGTTGTCAAAATTTGGGCAGCACTTCGTCGCAATATACCTTAAACTCCGTCGGAATATGCGATCGCAATGAGCGATCGCAATCCCGATCGGAATAAGGGGGATTTACCAACCTATCGCAAAGTAGAACCCACACTTGGGTTATTGCGATACAAATCAAGAAACCGTCGGAATGTGATAAAACCCTCAATATTGCGATGAACACCAACAAATCCGAAAATGGAGATAAGCAAAAATCTCAATAAGCACTTTCAATAAGCACACTAAACCAAAACTTGAACAACTTAATAAGCATAAATTTGAAAGCTTTTAAAAGACGAAATTCATAAACTTTATAAAAACACAAAATAAGAAAACAAAATAAGCAAACTTTAAAGAGACTAACTTTTTAAGAAAACTAAAAAGCAAATAAGCTAAGTACAAAATAAGCCAATAAGATTGTCAAACTTATAGCTTATTTCATACGAAAACTTATATAGAAGTAAAAAGGTGAACTTTTTACTCAAATAAGCAATATGATTAAGCAAAACCAAAACTTAATCTGAACCAAAATCAAATCAAAAACAAGAAAAGTAGGATGAGAAAGATAAATAAAAGCTTGTTAAAAGGGAAATTAAGATCCAACAATTAAATTAACTTACTTGGAATTAAACGGTACGAAATTTAAGACATGAAATTAAAGTGACAAGAAATTAAAAGGTACAAGTAATGAAAATGGTGGAAAGACTAATTTTGTCAAAATTAGCTAACAACTATAAAATGAAGTCCTAATGATTTATTTATAGGGGAGGAGGAGGATTAGTGGAAGGAAGCTTCCTCCCCTCTTTCCTTTTCTCTTAATTGCGTCATTAAGTCCCTCCTTTTAATCTTCATTATTTGCATACTTAGTCCTTTTCTTCTAATCTTCTTTAAACTTGGACTTAAGGGACTTTTGGCTTCGGGATTTCTTTGAACTCGTCTTTAAATTCTTCAATAAAATAGACTTGAATTCTTCGGCTTTTGATAAACTTCCGTCTTTTGACTTTTTCTTCGATAAATCTTCAGAATTGGTCTTGGACTTCCGTTCTTTTTTTCACTCTTGACTTCTTGACTTCGTCTTTCATCTTTTTCTTCAATAAAAGTCCGTAAATGCCCGTGAATATCCGTGTTTTCTCCACTTCTCACCTTTTCGTCCTAAATCACAACAAAAACACAAACCACGCATAATTCCGACATAAAAGACATAAAATACACGTTTTGGCTCGGTTATTATTGTAATTAAGTGGTAAAAAGGATGGGTGTTTTCACACCTATCAAATCCCCTACACTTAACCATTGCAATGTCCTCATGCAATGCATTAGTTACAAAGCACGTTTTACACTTTCCATCATAATCAACCTACCTTGGCCTTTATTAAACAACTAAGGAAAATCAAAAAGATAGAAAATAACAAGATGCAGCAAGGAAGAAACTTGTAGAGAAATCTAAGACTTACATTAGGGCTTGTGTGTCATGAATGTTCATCACCCTCAAGTTTCACGTTCCCCATGCCAAGCTTAAAAACAAGATCATTGTTAGTACAAGTTAGCATAACAAACATTTACTCATGTGGTTCAATTAATCACTTAAACTCCCTTATTCCTACGAGTATCTCTTATATTTTATTGATGTCTTGAATGATCACGAGGATGCATTGTTGACTTATTTCGATAATTTATTTAGGTTGAAAGCAAAGTAGGACGATTTGATCAATAGTTAGCTAAAGGACAAAATCTCTTAAAACTGCTTCTCGGGATATCAAAAAGTTCATATCTTGGCATAACTTGGTTCACGATTTGAGACCTTTCTCGGGCCGATATTTGGCATGTACTTAATACTTCATATCTTCGAGAGACGTTTTTTGAGATAATGGTCTTCTCTTCGTTATAGAGTTTCTTCACTTGGAGACTTTTGAGGAGTACTCCAGCTTTGTTGACCACGACTTCATGATTATTCTTCAATCTCTAATTGGGATTTTGAGATACAACGATCCGCCTCCTTTTCGGACTTGGATCTATTTATCCTCATACCTTGTTAGGGTCTTTTCGGATAGAATTCTCCATGATCTTTATGGGAGTTGATTGTTTTTCGTCGTGAGTCTTGATCCTTCATATTGATTTTGGGAATAATGCTTTTCACATCACTTTGGATCTTCAGCAATAAAATGGAATCCTCATGCCTTGTTAGGGCCTTTTCGGACTCGCCAATCTTCGCGCCCCGCTTCATAAGTTATGCCTTGGCTATGAACTCTTATCATTACCGAGCAACTTTTAAACGATCTTGGGCTAGAAGCTAAGTAACTTTTCAAATCGTACGACCTTACTTATTGCAGATAATTTATTAGCAAGTGATGGGAGAAAAAGATCATAATTAACTCACATAAGTTAATGAGAGAATACCAAACTTGTAACCAACTCTATCATTTCTCGTTCTCCATAATTTAAAATCTCAAGGAATGAGACTCGTGGATGCTTAGCCTATTAAGTCAAAGTTTTGGCTTTTCGAGTCGCCTATAGGATCTTGCAACTTCTTAGGCTTTTTCAAGTTTAGAAATCGCATTTTAAAGTTCCCTTGATAAACGACTCTCTAGGATCAATTATAGGAACTTGCGAAAAGTTCTTGTTCTTAACCCGTGAGAGTTAAGACTTTCGCGTTTTATAGCTCCCTATATAAAAGTCTAGCAAAACTTGACTTAAACACGTTAAGGATACTAGCTAGAGTAAACTCGGGTTGAGTCAAAAGATTCACAACGTTTGAAAATTAAAACCACTTATTAAAAATTTATTCTAATAAAGAAAGAAAATAAACATAACAAAGGAAAATACAACTATACAACTAGGCCAACATAGATTAAAAATTTTGAAAAATGTCGAAAAATTAAATTTTCCGGTTAAAATGAGGACAAATACAAGGAAAAGGCCACTTAACTTCGATAGAAGTCCCCCCTACACTTAAGCTAAACATTGTCCTCAATGTTTAAGCATGTGGGAGTAAACTCCCCTACACTTAGGACATTGTGCACTTTGTTTAAATCTCGCTAAGGAAGAGACAACTAAAGAGATTCCTATTTTAATATTGGGAAATATAAAATAATGAATCGAAAAGAGTTTAGGATAGAACCGGGAAGAAGGGAACACGGAATCACGGTTCGTCAAAAGTCATCAAGAGTGTGTCTTTGAAGCTCTAATCCCTGCACATGATAAGAAAGAAAGCAAGAAACACCACGGGGCTCCCCCTACACTTATGGTGAAAACAGGTAAAGATAGATAATTGGGTTGCCTCCCAAAAAGCGCTTGTTTTTGTTGACCGAGTCACAAGCCTGACTCGTCCCCGAATTTAATGGTACATGGGGAAGCCTCGAATGTGATACCGGGATCAAAGACCTTGTCCTCGTTCCCGGTGGACATTAACAAAGGGGAGGCGGGGGAATAAGTCTTAAATGGGGGAAAGGTCCGCTCAACATACGAGAGGTATGTGAGGTAATGATCCACGGGAGGTGGGGTGGGTAAAGGAATCACATTGTCATCCCCTAAAGACAATGGATGCTCAGCAGCAAGCGGCAAAGCCGTAAGGTCATCAATTAGAAAATCATCAATGACACCCCCCGGGTCAAAGCACTCATCCTCATGAACGTGAATCTTTTCGATTTCTTCATCATAAATAGGTGCGTCAAGCCAAGGTTTGTCGTTCCCATCATTGAGGATTTCAGAAACTCGCTCGAAAAGATCACGATCAAGTACGAAACCATCATTCATTTGTGGGGATTGTTGATAAGTTAAATCCGCACGAATGTGGTAAACGTAATTCTCAGTGGAGGAGTGTTGATTAGGTAACTCCTCGAGAATAGGATGATTGGTCAAGTGAGTTGGTTCGTCATTATTATGAAAAATAAGACGCTCCAACTCATCAAGTTCAGCATCGATGTTGGAAAAATCGACCTCGCTTGTAGGAAGAAGCGGAGGTAACAGAGCTAGCTCTCGTTCGATAATTTCCGCAATCTCAGGCTCGAATTGGAATTCATCATTAAAAACAACCTCATCCTTAATTTCAGCAAAAGTAGTAAGATCACAAACCTCATCAAAGAATTCTTCAAGACCAAAATCACTAATCTCACTCAACGAATCACTATCCGTAGACGCATTGGTGTTATCAAGAATAGGAGTAGTAATCTCAGAAGATGGGTGGAGATCATTGACATCATCCTCGTCATCATCATAATAGTATGGATACACCGGAGGAGGAGTATAAGTCTCGATATTTGATATTTGCTCCTGTCGATGATCCTCTTGACGTTTCTCGATGATCTTGTTGCAAGCTTCTTGAAGTTGTTGACTTAGTTTAACAAGAGTGTTCCATTGTTCATGGGAGCGCAATTGTTCGAAGGAGGGTTGATGATCGATGATGTGCTGTGGGGGTTCAAAATGTTGAAAACCTGAATTATAGCATGATTGTGGCTCATAGTAGTTCATTGGTTGAGAAGAATTATAAACCGGATTTGGTTCATAATAATCCATTGGTGAAGAAAATTGAGGACACGGATTTTGCTCATAATAATTCATTGGTTGACAATAAGAAGAATCATGAGGACCCCCACAAGTTTGGCAAGAAGGGTAAGGAGAAAAGTCGGGTGCGTCTTGTGGATAGTTATTTTCATTGTCATAATTGTACCCCGGTTCTTGCCCGTGATCATACGGGTATTGAACCGGGCACGAAACATGCCAATGAGAATCGCTTCCACAATAGATGCACGGGGAAAGAGTAGGTGGGTTCAAAAATGACGAATTAAGTGAGTGGCACAAAGGACAAAATCCTGGTATTAATTGTGTATCTTTGATATCGTTTCCGCACCGCTCACATGTACACCATTGACAAGAGTCGTTCCCGTACAATCGTCTCCCACAACCGACGCAATGGACATAAGAATCCATAAAGAAAGATAGATGAGCAAGAAGAATATTTTTGGTGCAAAACTTTGAAAAAGAAATGCTTTTTTTGATTTTTCAAATGTTTTTGGATTTTTGAAAATTTTTGAAACGAAAAATAACGTTCACAAGTGAACGGGTCCCAAAAGCCAACGCGTTTCTCACAAAAAACCGTTAATCCTCACGAAAAGACCCGGCAGCGGCGCCATTTTAATATGAGATTTTGCTAGTTGAAAAAGTTCGTTTCTCGGTATCTTCTCGAATTGACCACGGTTCAAAGTGCGACTCAGTTGTTCTTGGTGGCAAATAAAATGGTTTGGTTATCTATTCTACTTAAAAGGTAAATGCACAAAATAAAAACAATAAACTAAAAGCGATTAATTAATAAAAACAAAACAATTTAAATAATAAAACGTAATTTAAAGCGAAACAATTAATAAAAATAAAACTAAAATACGAAATTAACTATCGACTCGAAAATAAAGTTTACTAAATGAAAAAGGAGAGAATAAAATTAAAATGGTACTTTAAAGCTAAACGAGGGAAAACCTAAAGCGGATACTAAATAAAAGATAAAACTTGAACTTACGAAAAAACATTAATTTTAAAAATAGAAGAAAAATTCAACTAAAAATACGTAACTTTCAAAAATAAAATCGGAACAACTTTCAGATAAAACTAGATAATTACGGAACAATACTAGTAAATAAGCAAGCAGGCAGGCTAGCTGCTGGAAGCAGCCAGCCTGGCTGCTCATTTTGGCGCCAACATTGGTTAAGCAGCCAAGCAAGCTGGACATTTCATCGGAATGTAATATAGGATCCATCGCAATGTGGTAAAGTTTGTATCGGAATGTTTTTTTTTTTTTTTTTTTTTTTTTTTTCTTTTAAACTATCGAAATATTAAAAAAAATCTATCGGAATGTTTTTAAATAATCTATCGGAATTCTAATAATAAGAAAAGTATCGGAATATGAAAGCAAAATCTATCTGAATGTGGTTGTCAAAATTTGGGCAGCACTTCGTCGCAATATACCTTAAACTCCGTCGGAATATGCGATCGCAATGAGCGATCGCAATCCCGATCGGAATAAGGGGGATTTACCAACCTATCGCAAAGTAGAACCCACACTTGGGTTATTGCGATACAAATCAAGAAACCGTCGGAATGTGATAAAACCCTCAATATTGCGATGAACACCAACAAATCCGAAAATGGAGATAAGCAAAAATCTCAATAAGCACTTTCAATAAGCACACTAAACCAAAACCTGAACAACTTAATAAGCATAAATTTGAAAGCTTTTAAAAGACGAAATTCATAAACTTTATAAAAACACAAAATAAGAAAACAAAATAAGCAAACTTTAAAGAGACTAACTTTTTAAGAAAACTAAAAAGCAAATAAGCTAAGTACAAAATAAGCCAATAAGATTGTCAAACTTATAGCTTATTTCATACGAAAACTTATATAGAAGTAAAAAGGTGAACTTTTTACTCAAATAAGCAATATGATTAAGCAAAACCAAAACTTAATCCGAACCAAAATCAAATCAAAAACAAGAAAAGTAGGATGAGAAAGATAAATAAAAGCTTGTTAAAAGGGAAATTAAGATCCAACAATTAAATTAACTTACTTGGAATTAAACGGTACGAAATTTAAGACATGAAATTAAAGTGACAAGAAATTAAAAGGTACAAGTAATGAAAATGGTGGAAAGACTAATTTTGTCAAAATTAGCTAACAACTATAAAATGAAGTCCTAATGATTTATTTATAGGGGAGGAGGAGGATTAGTGGAAGGAAGCTTCCTCCCCTCTTTCCTTTTCTCTTAATTGCGTCATTAAGTCCCTCCTTTTAATCTTCATTATTTGCATACTTAGTCCTTTTCTTCTAATCTTCTTTAAACTTGGACTTAAGGGACTTTTGGCTTCGGGATTTCTTTGAACTCGTCTTTAAATTCTTCAATAAAATAGACTTGAATTCTTCGGCTTTTGATAAACTTCCGTCTTTTGACTTTTTCTTCGATAAATCTTCAGAATTGGTCTTGGACTTCCGTTCTTTTTTTAACTCTTGACTTCTTGACTTCGTCTTTCATCTTTTTCTTCAATAAAAGTCCGTAAATGCCCGTGAATATCCGTGTTTTCTCCACTTCTCACCTTTTCGTCCTAAATCACAACAAAAACACAAACCACGCATAATTCCGACATAAAAGACATAAAATACACGTTTTGGCTCGGTTATTATTGTAATTAAGTGGTAAAAAGGATGGGTGTTTTCACACCTATCATAGGACCAAAATATGAAAAAGGAAGAAAACACGGGCTTTCACGGGCTTTTATTGAAGAAAACGGGAAAAGACAAAGTCAAAAGATCAAGAGCGCAAAAAGAGCGGAAGTCCAAGACCTATTCTGAAGATTTATCGAAGAAAAAGTCTAAAGACGGAAGTTTTAACGAAGTCAAAGAACTTAAGTCTAATAGAAGAAGAAAATTAAAAAGACAAGTTCAAATCCCGAGACGACAAAGACTAAGAATTAAAGTCGAGTCGAGGAAACGTGAAGAAAGCAAGAGAGAAGATGCAACACACGCACTCCTTCCCTATAAATACCCTCCTAATGGTCATTAGGAGGGGGGTTAGAGTTTTTAGTTAATTTTCACTTTTTAGTTTTTAGAGAGAGAAAGTCTTAAACTTTCTCTCACTAGTTCATCTTTTTCTTTTAATCTTTCAAGATTAAACACTTTTGTATTGCTTATTTCATTAATTAAAGTTCTATTTTAAGCTTTTATTTCTTAATCTCATTCTACTTTTCTTTGCTTTAAGATTGATTTTGGTGTGATTATCATGTGATCCGTGTTGTTCTAATTGATTTCATGCTAAAAAGTTAATCTTTTGATCATTTTATAAGTTTTCATTTGATTAAGCCTTAAGACTTTTGTGCTTATTGGCTTACTTTTATGATTAGCTTTTTTTTTTTTTTTTTATCATTAAAAAGTTTTATTAAAAAGTTTATGTTTTTATTGTTTGATCTAAAAAGTTGTTTGATTTTGAGTTAGATAAGTTGATGAAAGTGCTTATTTGATTCGGTTACATATTTGGATTGATAAGTTTTGGTATTAGCTTATTACTTAGCTTATTACCTTGCTTTTCCCCATTTCCATAGATTTCGGAAAGGGTTTAAACTCCCTTTTCCGATTGGCTTTCCGACCGGTGTACCACCATAACCGTTTCCACAATTTTAGGAAAGGTTGTTACTCCCCTTTCCGATTGGTCCCTTATTCCGACGGCACCCATCTCTCCCTTTTCCGATTGGGAGTATTAGCAAGTATTCCGACGGTAGCCCCTTTTCTGTCTTTCCGATTGGTAGCATTTCACCTATTCCGATTGAGCTTTATTGCATATTCCGATTCGTGTGATTTTGGATATTCCGATTACTAAACTTTCATATATTCCGATTAGTAGTTTGTCTAATATTCCGATTGGGAGTGTTCGCATGTATTCCGATTGACCCCTTGTCCCTCTTTTCCGATTGTGTCACTTCTTTCCTCTATTCCGATCAACCGATCGGAAAACATTCCGATCGGGGGCCTTTTTGGTTTATTTTGGTTTCTTTCGATATCACTTTCTTATAGTACTTTTATTTTCTGAAAATTTTCAAAGTGTTAGTTTTATTTAGTGAGTTATTACTTTTCCATTGTCACCTTTAAGTTTATATGCATTCATTTTTACTTGTCAATTCAATATTAATCTTTTAACTTCCCTTTTACTCATCGACACTTTAATTACTTGCAAATAGTTTAAAACAAATCAACCAAACCTTCGATTCACCAAAAGACGATTGAGTCGCACTTAAGACCGGTTTTCAATTCGAAAAGATTCGGAACTATAACGAACTTGGATACTTTGGTTACAAAAAAGCCAAGTATTAGAAACTTTAAAACGCGAAAGTCTTAACTCTTACGGGTTAAGAACAAGAACTTTTCGCAAGTTCCTATAATTGATCCTAGAAAGTCGTTTATCAAGGGAACTTTAAAATGCGAATTCTAAACTTGAAAAAGTCTAAGAAGTTGCAAGATCCTATAGATGACTTGAAAACCCAAAACTTCGATTTAATTGGCTAAGCATCCACGAGTCTCATTCTTTGAGATTTCAAATTGTGGAGAACGAGAGATGATAGAGTCAATTATAAGTTTGGTATTCTTTCATGAATTTATGTGAGTTGATTATGAGGTTTTTCTCCCATCGCTTGTTAATAAATTTAACTGCAATAAGTAAGGTTGTACGATTTGAAAAGTTACTTAACTTCTAGCCCAAGATCGTTTAAAAGTTGCTCGGTATTAATTAGAGTTCATAGCCAAGGCATAACTTATTGAAGCGGGATGCGAAGATTGGCGAGTCCGAAAAGGCCCTAACAAGGCATGACGGCTACATTTTGTTGCTAAAGATCCAAAGTGATGTGAAGAATCATTTATCAAAAATCAATATGAAGGATCGAGACACACGACGAAAAGCAAATACTCCCGTAAAGATCATGGTGAAGTCTATCCAAAAAGGCCCTAACAAGGTATGAGGATAAATAGATCCAAGTCCTAAAAGGAGGCGGATCGTTGTATATCAAAATCCCAAATAAAGATTGGAGAAAAATGAAGAAGTCGTGGTCCAAGTATGAAGAATCTCCCAAACTTTCAAGTGAAGAAATTCCTATTATGAAGAGAAGACCATTATTTCATGAACGTCTCTCAAGATTCGAAGTATGAAGTCACTACGAAATATCGGTCCGAGAAATGTCTCAAATCGTGAAGCGAGTTATGCCAATATATGAACTTTATGAGGTCCCGAGAAGCAGTTTTAAAAGATTTTGTCCTTTAGCTAACTATGGATTAAATCGTCCCACTTTATTTTCAGCCTAAATAACTATCTAAATAAGTCAACAATACATCCTCGTGATCATTTAAGACAACAATAAAATATAAGAGATATACCTAGGAATAAGGGAGTCTAAGTAAATAATTGGCCCACATGAGTTTGTGATAGTTTGCTAACTTTGAATAACAAACTTGAGGGTGATAATCATTCATGACATTCCAAAACCCTAAGGTAAGTTTTTGATCTGTTTACTTGTTTTCTTATTTTGAATATTTTATAATTTTCAATCTCTTTTATGTCTTGTGTTTAATAAGGGCCAAGGTGGATTGATTATTATAGAAAATGTAAAACTTGCTTTGTAATTAATGCATTGCATGAGGGCATTGCAATGGTCAAGTGTAGGGGATTTAATAAGTGTGAAAACACTTATCCTTTTACCACTTAATTATAATAATAACCAAGCCAAAACGTGTATTTTATGTCATAAATGTTGGAACTATGCGTGGTTTGTGTTTTTGTTGTGATTTAGGATCAAAATGTGAAAAGGGAAGAAAACACGGGCTTTCACGGGCTTTTATCAAAGATAAAGACAAAAGACGAAGTCAAAAGATCAAGAGTGCGAAAAGAACGGAAGTGCAAGGCCTATTCTGAAGATTTATCGAAAAAAAAGTCTAAAGACGGAAGTTTAATAAAGTCGAAGAACTCAGTCTAGTTAATGAAGAAATTGCAAGACGAGTTCAAATAATCCCGAGACAAAGTCGAAAAAGTCGAAGAATTTAGAAGACGAAAAGATGAGAAACGGAAGGAAGGATCAACACTTGCTAATCTCCTTATAAATACCCTCCTAATGTCACATTAGGAGTTGTTGGCTGTTTGACACATAGTTCTTCCATTTAATTACTTGCACTTTCTTATTGTCATTTACTTAATTGTCATTTAAGTTCTTGCCTTTAATTTCAAGTAAGTTTAATTTTGTGTTATTGAATCTTTAATTTTAATCAAGTTTTTAATTAATCTCTCATTCTACCTTTCTTGTTTTGCTTAATCTTTATACTTATTTGCTTATTGTCATGCTTATTTGATTATTTGTTATGTTTTTATGTGTTTGGTTGTGTTAGCTTATTGATTATATAGCTTATTGCTTGCTTTTCTTAAATTTAATTACGTGTTTTTAAAAATTATTTTATAAAAAGTTGATTTTAAATATTTTATTATTTAGTGTTTTTAAAAGTTTTTAAATTTTGGCTTATTTAGTTTTTCTTAAAATTTATTTGGTTTAAGTTTTGGTTAGGTGCTTATTATATTTTTGCTTATTTTTAGTTTTTACTTATTTGCGTTTTATTGTTATCCGGGTTTTTCATAAAACCTTAAATTCCGAATAGCCTCCATATTCAGTATTCCGAATAAGCAAGTTATAAACATTCCGGATACATGTAAAATCCAGATTCCGGATAAGCCCACGACTCATTCCGGATAACAAGTTGAACGACATTCCGGATAAGTTTATAAACTTATTCCGGATAAGGCCATGAAATGTGATTCCGGATAACCAAAAGAAGATTTATTCCGTATAACCAAAAAAATGGTCAACATTTCGAATAACCAAAAAATTGGTCAACATTCCGAACATAAGCCAACAAAAACATTCCGTATAACAAACAATATAGATTGACATGCCTGGCTGTGTGCTAGCTTCCACTTTCCCGCCAAAATTAGCTGCTAGCTTGCTAGCTTGCTAGCTTGAGGTGTGTGCATGTCTGCTTATTTATTTATTAATATTGTTCTGTAATTGTTTATTTAATCTGAAAATTGTTTCGATTTTAATTTTGTAAGTCACGTATTTTTAGTTGAATTTTTCGTCGATTTTTAGTATTAGTATTTTTTCGAAAAGTTTAAGTTTTATCTTTTATTTAGCGCCCGCTTTAACTTTTGTCTCGTTTTTAGTTTTAAAGTACCCTCTTAGTTTTATTTTCTCATTTTTCATTAAGTAAAATTTATTTTCAAGTCGAAAGTTAATTTCTTCTTTTAGTTTTATTTTTATTAATTGTTTCGTTATCATAATTGTTTTTATTATCGTTTCTTTATTATTTGTCAATCATTTTAATTTTTAGTTTATTTCTTTTATATTTTGTCATTTCCTTTTAAAGCTTTATTTTTATCTTTAATTAGTTCTAAACAACGACACCTTTTCTTTTATCCACCAAAGACGACTGAGTCACACTTTCAACCTTAGTCAATTCGAATTGAATCGAGACGAACAAATTTTCATACTTAGCAAAAACAGTATATTAGTGAGGGACTAAAAAGAAAGAATGTGAAAGTTTATTTATTTCATTTAACTTGGTCAAAGCTACCAAGTCATATCTTCTTCAACATAAGCGAAGAGAGAGAAAGAGATATCAAACATATCAGTCGCTTCTATCCACCAAGAGACTTCAAGCAATTTTCAAGGACGATCTACAAGGTTTCAAGAAAAGCGTCAAACTACAAAATTGCTCCTCATCGTCTCCTCTACAAGATGATACAGTTTAATTTAATCAAGATCAAAAGGAGAAGAAAACCCTAAATCGAATGGAGCAATAAATAACCCTAAATCAAATTCATCCTCGTATTTGACACGTGGCCATTGTTGATTGGAGGCAACAAGTCATTGAAGTCCTCACATCCTCCTCTCAAACGTCTATAAATACAAGAAGATCACCTCATTTCAATGGGTTATCATAGGAGTAGTTACACAAAGTAGAATAGGTGTAGTTTAGGTGTAGATTAGCTTAAAATTCTCACATAGCTTTCTGTCTTCAACACATTTTCAAGTTAGTTTCACTTGTATTGAATTCGGTTCAGTTTGTTGTAACTAATTCGGTTATCTTCCATTAATGAAACAAGTTTAAATCTTCAGTTTCTTCATCTTCTTCTATAATCTTGTTTCAGATAGTCACTCTTGTTCATAAGAGTTAGTTTAGTTTCTGTTAGATGTTAGTTACGAGTTTGTTGAACTTTTAACCGTTCTCCATTAATGAAGAATTGAACTTTCGAATCCAAGTTTTTACTATTTCTGTTTTCATAAACTTAGTTCTTAATTAGTTCTAATGAGCTTCTGTTGTTCATCACTGTTCACGTAATAAGTGGCTTTTAGTTTGAATCAGTTACATTTTTTAACTAATTCGTTCATAATTGAAGTTTCTATTACCTCTTTAATCGGTTGAGTTTAGTGTATACGAGCTTTTCTAATCTCTTAGTTGTTTAATCATTTTCTTAGACAAAAGCTCATAAGTTCACAAGAGCTTATGAGAGGTTTTCGAAATTATTTTGAAGTAAGTCAAACTGTTAACAGGTAGAAGTGGTTTGATATAGATCAGTCTTTGCAGGATCAGATTCGAAGGTTTTGTTTGGTTTTTCTATGCTTTGTTTTAGTTTTGCAGGTCTTTGGAGTCGGTTGCATTTCAGAGAAGTAGTAGCACCGTGTAGTGAACAAGGCAGCTCAACGCTGACCTACGCCCACAACGGAGGCGTCAGATACATCGGTTAAACTTGTTCTATTTTTCTGCATTCTATTTCTTTTTCTGCAAATTTATAGTGTAATCTGCTAGTTAGCTTGTGTAGTGTAATCTTTGTAGAAATCAGATATGAAATCTTTGCTTTAGTCTTTTACTAGTTTTTGCTCATTTTCTGATCTAGTGTTTGGTTGTATCTGGTTGGAATATCATTTGTGTAGATCAGTTGGATACCTTGCTTGTAATCAGCTGTAGTTGCCTCGTGTAGGTGTAGGATTCACATAGAAACGATAGATGAAATCAGAGTTTAGAGAAGAGGATTATTCATATCATAGGGTGTTTGGTGTTAACACTTTTGAGTTTATTTGCAGCTTGTAAGCTAGTGTTAGGATTTAGAAATATCATGAACTGTATTCGAGTTTAGGATAATTGAGTTGGTATGTTCATTGTTAAAAGTTTCATTTTGGTTTGCTTGTTTGGTTTAATTGTTTGAGCAGCAAGAGTAAATTGATCCAATATCTGTTGCAAACCTACAGTAGATGAGTTTTTATAAGAATTTGAGTTTTTTTAATTGTTCATGTTTAACCCCTAACTTTGTATGTCTGAATATCAACCACAGTCCAAATTAGTAACAGTTAGTTTGTATTGGTCCTTGAGTTAGTTACCTAGTTGCACTTTAGGTCCCTATTGACATAACGGTCTAAGTATTCATTGTTGGGCTTTTAGAAATATTGGTGGGCTGTAGATTAGAGAAATAGAAACGTGGATTAAACTCATATTTTGTAACATTGATTTTTTTCTAGGAGTAATATTTGTACTCATTTTATTAGATTTGAATTTTGTTTACTTTTATAAATTAGATTTAATAGATTCTGTCATTTTCGTTTTGCAATTGCATTTGTATTTTACATTTTTACATTTTGTGCATTTAAATTTGGTAATTGCAACGTGTTTTAGAATAGTACGTATTATGTAGAGATTAATATTTTTACCTTTTTGAATGCTTTGTGCCAATTATACATAGATTCCAAATCAACTATTAATCATCAAAAACAATTAAGTTCAAGCTTGAAAAACGTTAGATCAATTTGATAACACCGAGAGAAAACGAACACTAAAACGAAAAATTAATAACACAAAAAAATTTTTTTTTGGATCGAATGATTTTAAATCAAAACTCATAAATTTGTGATGAACAAAGAGAAGAACAAACCAATCATCCATGGCTCTTGATACCAATTGCAGGTCCACGAAATCCTTGGATTGTTTATGTGTTAGAATGATCTAAAGAGGGAGGGAGAGATGAAGAACTAGAGAGATGAACTAGAGAGAGAAAGATGTTTATTTGATTGTCAAAATGAGAACCAACCCCTCCTAACATGCTAGGAGGGGATATATATAGCCCACCCTACATGTGGGCTTAATGGGTTATATTGTTACATAACTAGATCACAAGCCCATACTACGTATCTATTGTTGGAGTGACCGATCCTTTCTAAATACGTAAAAATGTATTTCCAACAATCTCCCCCTAAGGGAGGTCACTCCAAGTTACAACGTCCTAAATAGTCTATAGCTCGTGATCTATGCTAACAATGATTTGACCGAGACTTTCTTTGGAAAAACGTATTCCAACAATTTTCACTTAATCTTCTTAATACTGATAATAAACTCAGGACTCGTATATGATTCATACTATGACTCATATTTTTATCTATTTAATATCGTTAATAAACTCATGAATCATATATGATTTTTTTGTTCTTCATAATCATTTAGCAAAACAAACACAATATTTACCATGAACTTGAATGAAATTCACTTCTCCATCTGCATCTAGATCGACATCTTCCATTTGAGGTTCAATCTTTTCAGCTTCAACAATCGGAACTGAAATGTGTATAGTTGAAGTTCGTTTTCTCAGTTCTTAACAAATTGAAAGTCCTAACAAGATCGAATTTTTAATTATTTTTGGTTGGTAAAGTATTTGGATATTCTATAACTAATTCAAACAAATCCTTGCTAAAATGAAAAATTCAGTCTACTTATACGTAAAACAAAGTGCACAAACCACGTATTTATTCAATTAAAATGCTCAAATGTAAATTCTACAAAAATAAGGACTGAAAATGTAAATTTAATGAAAATTAAATGCCAAAAATTCAAAGTAAAAAATTCTAGGGACTATATATGCAAAAACAGTTAACCAAATAGACTAAATGTGAAAATTTATCTAACTATGTAACTAACTTTAAACTATTCTGAAAACTAACTAACCACTTTTTAACAAACTTGAAAATCTAAGGAATTTACTTTTGCAAAACCTAATTAATTGGAATTTAAACCTGTAAATGAAACTGTTTAATCCTCAAGGGACTTAAAGGCAATTTTCAAAACTTTTAAACCAAAACGGGTACGAGGACTAAAATAAACTCGTTTGAACTCGTTTCTTGACCAAATAAGCTCAAACCACTTTCAAAAGTCTTAAAATTGAAATTAAGCTAGACTTGTGAAAGGAAATAAGCTGAAACTGGCTAGAACTCTAATAAGCAATTTCAATTAAGCTCAAAATAAGCTATCTAATAAGCTACACATGCACAACTTGATTTTATTGAAGAAACTTGTAAAACAGCTCACAAGAAGAATGGGAAATCTAGTTTCAAAGAAAATGATCTAGTAATAAGCTCTAAAACTGAAAATAAGCTAAAATGAGCTTACGTTGACTTTTGTTGACCAAAATTCCAAAATTCTGAAAATCTCAAAACTTATCAAGGAACACTTTTTGGATTGATTTGTGAAAGAAAATAAGCAAGTTTCTGAAGTAGATAAGCCAATATGAGGAAACAGTAGTCCTATTTATCACAAGGAATTGAAAATGCTCAAGTGCTTAAACTAAGGCTTATATCTTATTACTGAAAACTGTATAATTTCCTGCTACACACTTAAACTACATATGTTGAGTGATAACTAGAAACTGGTTTCAAGGATTTTCATCAAAGAACAAAACAATGACAATGATTTGAAAATGGATACTTTTATGAAAACTAGTTAAACAAAACTGACCCAAACTTTTTCTCATGCCATTTGCCTTTTTGACTCAAGTATTGACTTGAAAACTTTATAAACTAATCTGTTATGACTTACTAACTGAATGAAGGCCAGAATTTACCAACTAACAAGATTTGATCACAATTAAAATCTTAATCCCAAACTCAAGTTTATTGAATTTGTAAAACTTTTGTAAAGGAATTTTGATTTAAAAGCTACAATTATCAAAGAAAGTTATCAAGCTAAGTGTGTTGAATGAAATGTAATGCTAAAAGACCAATTTTAAGCTATGAAGCAGGTTTATACACTAAATGTACTTATGAGCTATTATTACTGATTATATGCAGATAAGTATGAAATTTAAGCTAATGAACAAGTACAAGATTGCAAATAAGCTACTCAAACTACAATTTCTACTCAGTAACACACTTGATCGTGTATCACACAAATTTACACTAAGAATTAGGCATGCCTGCAACAATTGAGTGGAATTAAAATGCAGAAACTAAGAACCTTTTAGCTAAGGCCTCCTTTGGGGAGTAGAGTAGCGCTGAGCTATCTAACTAGTGCTAAACCACCACCTTAGCACTAGTAACTAATAATCATCTACCAATCAACAGCTAATCAATCCTTAAACGCCATTGATGATCAGAAAACCTTTAATGCTTGAAAATGGATGATCAAAACTAGTATTCAGCTATAGGATGAACTCAATCAGCAACAATCTTCAACAAGCTTCTAGTGATCACTCATGATCATTAGAAACAAAGTAAGAACAATGCAGGATGAACAGTAGATAAGCAGTAAAGGAATTGGAGGGAAATTTGAAATTTTATTGATTATGAATGAAAAGTGGTTACAAGGTTTGTTATAACTACCTAACAGACTGTCAAAAGGTTGTCAAGCTTTTGAGAGTTGTTAACTACAAATACTAACAGAATTGAGAGAGAGAACTAAAATCTAGTGTGTGTGTTTTCACACTAGCTACGTATCTACAAATGAGAAGTACATGCCCTATTTATAGAATGGAAATGTGTTGAAGTAGGGGTAAGTGACGTGTCTGAGCCAATTAATTGCTTCCACGTGTCCTCATCTTCTCAATTGGATTTAGTCGTTACAAGTTTGAATTTGGGCATTTCTTGGTGAGTTGATTTGAGCTTGATTGGATTGTTAGGATGGATTTAGGACTTGAAAATGAATAAGTTTCATGTAGAACACTTCTTCTGATATGCAGTAGAGATCAAATTCGTATCTGGGTTTGGTTTGTTGAAGAAGGTGACAGGTGTCATCTTGTGATTGGCTCATTATTTGTCACACGGATCACTATCCAAAAGAATAGTGTGATCCGTGTGAGGGGATATGGTGTGTTTTGATTGGTTGTGGGTGATTAAGTGGAATCTGACGTGTTTTGTTTATTATTTCCCAAAGCTGAAGTGGCAATCCAAAGCTCCCATTCCTTGCATTCTGATTGGCCCATTTCATTTAACATGGATTGAACTAGTTTTATCTTTAAAAAATAGCAGAAAAGGTCCTTCAAGTTGATAGTTTTATAAAATAAGCTCTAGTCTTCATTCCTTTGGTAATTTCAGTCCTTCCACTTGCAAACTTGATCAAATAGCTCCTTTGACTGAGTTGACTTGAAGGTTGACCTTATTTGACTTTAATCTTGACTTTGACAATTTTGCACTTTAGCCCCTCA
Organism: Glebionis coronaria; assembly: GCA_025667525.1. Classification (NCBI taxonomy): domain Eukaryota; kingdom Viridiplantae; phylum Streptophyta; class Magnoliopsida; order Asterales; family Asteraceae; genus Glebionis; species Glebionis coronaria. Next base: position 360,774,942 of record CM046881.1, read on the forward strand.
ACTTTGTAAAGTTGTCAAGATAGGTCCTTGCACTCCAAAGTCTTGTCACTTTTGATCCTTCTTTGTCTTTTTTCATCCAATTAAGCTTGATTTTCTTCTTGTTTGCTTGAAATTGTATCCTTCTTAACTATTTGAGCACAAACAAAGAACATACCACATAATACTGCTTTTATAGCACAAAAGTTAGGTAATTTCCTTGTGTTTTAGGGTGTTTTGTTGATTAATTGATATGAGTTTTTGCTCATATCAAATCCCCTACACTTGAACATTGTCATGTCCTCATGCAATGCTATACTTTAAAGCTCAAGTTTACATTCTCCTCATAATTAATCCACCTTGGCCATTATGGAATGCATCTACACTGCTCTATACTAAATGATGCATGATTTTGATTGCACAAGATACAATTCTATTTATATCTTTTTTGGATTTTCTAGAATTGGTTTGATGGAAATAACTCATAAAGAATTCAATGACTTTGATTAGGGCTTGGGTACCATGGACACTTATCACCCTCAAGTTTCACTTTCCCCATACCAAGCTTAAAAATGGGATCATTGTATTCACAAGTAAAAAGTGCATCAACTTATTCATGACAATTAAATGTGGAACCGGTTTTTATTTGAGCAAATTGCTTTTGGGCAAATTTGTCATTATTTAAAGCGTGAAGTATAAGAAATGCAAAATCCAAAAATAAGGAAGCACGGTTTTAATCCTAAGTAATCCTCTCATCCATTACTTGAAAAACCGCTCACAATTAATATAAGTCCGTTTCAAGAATAATAAGTCATTCGCCTTATGTGTAAAATCCTCATGTCATGCTTTCATAAGTAGCTACACACTCACTAAGGAAAGAAAAAATAAAACTCACGCAATAATTTACATCCGCCGCCTTTTTGAGACTTTGGATCTTCAACCCCGCAACCCGTCAAGATAATATTGGATTGGAGCAATCTATTGAATCCTCGCAACCCGTCAAGGTAATATTGGAACTCAATAGTCACTATAATTAACACCACACTGCCCCTCTTGGGAGTCTTGTATAATTATTTTTTTCTCTTTTTTTTTCTTTTTTTTTTCTAGCCACTCATTTTTTATAAGCCGCTCTTATTTTTCTTTATTCCTCACAAAGAAAGTAGAAAAGAATAAAAGGAAAAACACCCGCTAAGTATTAAGCATGACATAAGTCTAGTACACATAAAACGTTCTAACTTAGAATCTTAAGACGTACTTATACCAACCATGAATGATTAGTCAAAAATGCATAAGAGATTACAAACCAATTAAAACCGTTCTTGATTATTTATTAACATATATACATGCGAAGAAATTAGAGGTAAAGAAGAGAAGGGTTTAACCACAAGTAATTATCATGAAGTTTATCTAGCCCTTTTATACTTGCTTCAACTCTATCATTTCCCATTCTCCACAAATTTAAAATCTCAAATAATGAGATTGGTGGATGCTTAGTCTAATAGACCAATGAAGGACTACATGGTTAAGGATACTAGCTAGAGAATGCTTAGATAATCAAACTCGGGTTGAGTCAAAATATCCATGGCGGGCCTAATATGTCAAAGAAGTCTACATTTGTTAAAACCATGTTTTTATTATATATTTTTCTCTTTATAATTTTTGAATAAAAGAAGAAATATATACAATGCAAATGTGTTATGCAAATGAAAAATGATTGATGCAAAAATTATGAATGCATATTTTTGGTGGCCAAAGTAGATCAAAAATTTGAAAAATGTTTGAAAAATTAATTTCCAAGTTATCATGAAAATCAATGACAAGTTCTAGGTAAGGTCACTTCGATAGAAGACCCCCCTACACTTAAGCTAAACATTGTCCTCAATGTTTAAGAGCATGGAAGTATAAAAACTTCCCCTACACTTATGACAATGAATAGACCTTGCTTAACCCAAGTTAAGGAAAGGGCAACTATTGGTGAATTCATGTTTAAGCACAAGGTGTCAATGAAAGATCACAATAGTAACGAAGTGAACCGGATACAAGGGCCTCCTCCATAAGCTCCAAAGCATGAAATGAGTGAGCAACCCTACAAACAACATGAGGACAAAAGAAGGTATCCCCTACCCTTATCTCCAATTCTATACCCTTATTGCTAACCTACAACACTCTAAACCTAGTTATACGATGGACTAAAAGTCTAGGGACAATATATGCAAAAACAGTTAACCAAATGGACTAAATGTGAAAATTTATCTAACTATGTAACTAACTTTAAACTATTCTGAAAACTAACTAACCACTTTTTAACAAACTTGAAAATCTAAGGACTTTACTTTTGCAAAACCTAATTAATTGGAATTTAAACCTGTAAATGAAACTGTTTAATCCTCAAGGGACTTAAAGGCAATTTTCAAAACTTTTAAACCAAAACGGGTACAAGGACTAAAATAAACTCGTTTGAGCTCGTTTCTTGACCAAATAAGCTCAAACCACCTTCAAAAGTCTTAAAATTAAAATTAAGCTAGACTTGTGAAAGGAAATAAGCTGAAACTGGCTAGAACTCTAATAAGCAATTTCAAATAAGCTCAAAATAAGCTATCTAATAAGCTACACATGCACAAGTTAATTTTATTGAAGAAACTTGTAAAACAGCTCACAAGAAGAATGGGAAATCTAGTTTCAAAGAAAATGATCCAATAATAAGCTCTAAAACTGAAAATAAGCTAAAATGAGCTTATGTTGACCAAAATTCCAAAATTTTAAAAATCTCAAAACTTATCAAGGAACACTTTTTGGATTGATTTGTGAAAGAAAATAAGCAAGTTTCTGAAGTAGATAAGCCAATATGAGAAAACAGTAGTCCTATTTATCACAAGGAATTGAAAATGCTCAAGTGCTTAAACTAAGGCTTATATCTAGCTTATTACTGAAAACTGTATAATTTCCTGCTACACACTTAAACTACATATGTTGAGTGATAACTAGAAACTGGTTTCAAGGATTTTCATCAAAGAACAAAACAATGGCAATGATTTGAAAATGGATACTTTTCTGAAAACTAGTTAAACAAAACTGACGCAAACTTTTTCTCATGCTATTTGCCTTTTTGACTCAAGTATTGACTTGAAAACTTTATAAACTAATCTGTTATGACTTACTAACTGAATGAAGGCCAGAATTTACCAACTAACAAGACTTGATCACAAATAAAATCTTAATCCCAAACACAAGTTTACTGAATTTTTAAAACTTTTGTAAAGGAATTTTGATTTAAAAGCTACAATTATCAAAGAAAGTTATCAAGCTAAGTGTGTTGAATGAAATGTAATGCTAAAAGACCAATTTTAAGCTATGAAGCAGGTTTATACACTAAATGTACTAATGAGCTATTATTACTGATTATATGCAGATAAGTATGAAATTTATGCTAATGAACAAGTACAAGATTGCAAATAAGCTACTCAAACTACAATTTCTACTCAGTAACACACTTGATCATGTATCACACAAAGTTACACTAAGAATTAAGCATGCCTGCAACAACTGAGTGGAATTAAAATGCAGAAACTAAGAACCTTTTAGCTAAGGCCTCCTTTGGGGAGTAGAGTAGCGCTGAGCTATCTAACTAGTGCTAAACCACCACCTTAGCACTAGTAACTACTAATCATCTACCAATCAACAGCTAATCAATCCTTAAACGCCATTGATGATCAGAAAACCTTCAATGCTTGTAAATGGATGATCAGAACTAGTATTCAGCTACAGGATGAACCCAATCAGCAACAATCTTCAACAAGCTTCTAGTGATCACTCATGATCATTAGAAACAAAGCAAGAACAATGCAGGATGAACATTAGATAAGTAGTGAAGGAATTGGAGGGAAATTTGAAATTTTATTGATTATGAATGAAAAGTGGTTACAAGGTTTGTTATAACTACCTAACAGACTCTCAAAAGGTTGTCAAGCTTTTGAGAGTTGTTAACTACAACTACTAACAGAAATGAGAGAGAGAACTAAAATCTAGTGTGTGTGTTTTCACACTAGCTACGTATCTACAAATGAGAAGTACATGCCCTATTTATAGAATGGAAATGTGTTGAAGTAGGGGTAAGTGACGTGTTTGAGCCAATTAATTGCTTCCACGTGTCCTCATCTTCTCAATTGGATTTAGCCGTACAAGTTTGAATTTGGGCATTTCTTGGTGAGTTGATTTGAGCTTGATTGGATTGTTGGGATGGATTTAGGACTTGAAAATGAATAAGTTTCATGTAGAACACTTCTTCTGATATGCAGTAGAGATCAAATTCGTATTTGGGTTTGGTTTGTTGAAGAAGGTGACAAGTGTCATCTTGTGATTGGCTCATTATTTGTCACACGGATCACTATCCAAAAGAATAGTGTGATCCGTGGAGAGGATATGGTGTGTTTTGATTGGTTGTGGGTGATTAAGTGGAATCTGACGTGTTTTGAATATTATTTCCCAAAGTTGAAGTGGCAATCCAAAGCTCCCATTCCTTGCATTCTGATTGGCCCATTTCATTTATCATGGATTGAACTAGTTTTATCTTTCAAAAATGGCAGAAAAGGTCCTTCAAGTTGACAGTTTTATAAAATGAGCTCTAGTCTTCATTCCTTTGGCAATTTCAGTCCTTCCACTTGCAAACTTGATCAAATAGCTCCTTTGACTTAGTTGACTTGAAGGTTGACCTTATTTTACTTTAATCTTGACTTTGACAATTTTGCACTTTAGCCCCTCAACTTTGTAAAGTTGTCAAGATAGGTCCTTGCACTCCAAAGTCTTGTCACTTTTGATCCTTCTTTGTCTTTTTTCATCCAATTAAGCTTGATTTTCTTCTTGTTTGCTTGAAATTGTATCCTTCTTACCTATTTTAGCACAAACAAAGAACATACCACATAATACTGCTTTTATAGCACAAAAGTAAGGTAATTTCCTTGTGTTTTAGGGTGTTTTATTGATTAATTGATATGAGTTTTTGCTCATATCACGAACAAATACCAAATCAACTTCATTTAAATTAATATCATTTATTTTTTATGATATGTTAATGCAATAATGCCTAAAAGCGTTACTTGCATTTTTCGGTCTCGCTTAGTTTTGATTACGACAATATGTAAAAACAAGCATTTACAAAAACAATGAAAAACGAATTCTTGAGTTCAAGTATTTTTCATTTTACCCATTTTCACTTAAGGTATGAATAAACAAGTGCTAACCTTAATCAAGTGATCAAGTGATTTAATCTTTTCTTAAAACTCACTTTTTATTAAGTGTGACAAGTTTTTAATTAAACTTTCTTTTTAAGAAAATGTTTTATTAAATTAAATATTTGAAAATTTGAAAATGGCATATTCCCTTTTGATTTGGAATATCCTTTCTCGATATTTTTATAACCAGATATGACCTCCACCACTAAAGGACAAAAATGGAGCGGAGTCTAGCCCGGCGGTTCCTTAGCGCCTAGGCGGTTCCTTATCGATAAGGTACCGCGGGCTAAGATAAGGAACCGCGGCCAGATATAGCCGTTGGCCCTTTGTCCTATAAATAGTGGACCTTTCTCAGATTTTCAATTCACCTCTTTTGCACACAAATTTCCAGATTCAAACATACTTCTTAAATCACTCAAATCCTTGATTATTTGATTGATTACTACTTGTTTAGAAGTGAATCTATCTCCACCATCCCTTCCTCTTCAAGTGCAAAGAGAAGAACACTATCATTGTGAAGTGTTGAGTCCACCACCAAAGATCCTTTGAAGATCAAATCTTATACATTTGTTGTTGTGTAATAGTTGTGAAGATCCAAGTAGTTGTGTCTATTTGGAAGTTGTGTATGTACTAAGTATAGTTGTGTAGATTGGTCCTAGCTACGATTAGGGCTCGACTTTTAGCTTAGGGTCGGAAATTGGTTAAGCGACGTGTATGGTTTTCTCCACCATAAGGAGCTTGTTGTGTAGTGAACTCTCGAGTAAGGAGTACTCGAGGAGTGGAGTAGGAACGAGGAGTGAGCTTCGTTGCCGAACCACTATAAATCCTTGGTGTTTGTTTTGATCTTTCTTTACCCTTAACTCTTTACATTCTTTATTCTTTGTGCATATATATTAGTTAGTATTAGTTTAAATTACACTATCATTGTTCATATTGTGCATAAGAAGATTTCACTTATTTCCTTAAGTCTAAGTTTTTGAGAAAAAGATTTTTTGAAAACCATCATTTAACAAGTAAATATAAGAAACTATTCAACCTCCCCCCCCCTCTTCTAGTTTCTACAATTGTTATCAGAGCGGGTTGCTCAAGTATTTTTAAAGTATATTATATTTTAAAACTTGAATTGATATATGGATTCCAACAAGTACCTAGAAGGGCTTCTATGCAAAGACCATCACTTTTTGAAACCAATAGTTTTATTTATTGGAAAAATAGATTTGAGACCTATGTGAAATCAAAAGATTTAGATCTTTGGCATGTTATTACCAATGGTGATTTTTTACCTTATCAATTTAATGAAGTTTCTAAAACAAAGGAATTGGTCACTTTTGACAAAGCTAATGATGATACTAAAAAGAAACTTTCGAAAAATAATGAGGCTAAAATGGTGATAATGCTTTACCTAAGAAAGAGTATGAAAGGATTTTTATGTGTGAAACCGCTAAATATATTTGGAACACTCTTTTAGTAACCCACCAAGGTAATAGCCAAGTCAAATAAAGCAAAATCGATCTTCTTGTCCAACAATATGAACAATTTGTCATCTTGGAAGATGAAGCTATTGATAGTGCTTTTGCTAGATTTAACACTATTATTACTAGTCTAAAAGCACTTGATGAAGGTTTTTCTAGCAAGAACAATGTTAGGAAGTTTCTTAGGGCCTTACATCCGAAGTGGAGAGCAAAGGTCACGGCGATCGAAGAATCGAAAGATCTCTCAACTTTATCACTCGATGAACTCATAGGCAACTTGAAGGTTCATGAGATGATAATTTTGAAGGACTCGGAATTGGTAAAGACCAAGAGTGAAAGGAAGTCTCTTGCACTCAAAGCCAAGAAGGCACTAAGCGATCATGATAGTTCCTCCGGATAGTGATGACGAGGAGTATGCATTGGCGGTAAGAGATTTCAAGAGGTTCTTCAAAAGACAAGGTCAACACGTGAGGCAACCTAACAATGACAAGAAACCATTCTTAAAGAATCGGTTTGACAAGAACGAAAAGGGTGATAGGAATTGCTTTAGATGTGGTGATCCAAATCATTTCATTAATGAGTGTCCAAAGCCTTCACGCGATAAGAATCACACGGTATTCGTTAGTGGTTCTTGGAGCGATAGCGGTGAAGATGTTGATGACAACCCCAAAGAGGAGAAATGTCTCATGGCTCACACTTCTAAAGAGGTACATTCCGAAACCGAATATTATAGCAATGATAGCTCCACCTTAGATGATATTGAAATAGAAGGCCAATATGACAATTACACAAACTTAGCCTTAAATTCATAGAAAAGAACAAAACACTAAAATCAACTAAAACTAAGCTTGAAAATGAGATTAATGAACTTAGGGAAAAATTAGGCAAGCTTGAGAAAAATAAAGAAGTTGATATAGGTTGCTTAAGTTGTGAGCAACTTAGGTTAGAGAATGAAGATCTCAAGAGCACCTCCATTAAATTGGAAAAGTTCATGAAAAGTATTAGTGCTCTTGATGATATGTTAAACAAACAAATTCACTCTAAGAAAAGACTTGGTGTAGGTTTTAACTCAGATGAAGCATCAACTAGTGAACCTAAACAAGTTCGATTTTCAGAAAAACCATCTGCTGTACGCGGTCCAAACTGTATGGGGCGGTTCCTTATCGATATGGAACCGCCGCCATAGATAAGGTACCGCGGCCAGAAAATGTTTTTGATGAAAATCTTGAACTTTCTGAAAAATCAAATTTAGGTGAACATCCTAAGCATCTTATTGTTAACAAAGTGAAATTACCTATACTTGACGACAATGCCGTTGATAAGTTCTATAAGCCTTTGAGTAAACCTCTAATGGGAAATAGAAGTTTATCAAGACCATCTTCTACTCCACCAAGAGTACGGAATGAGTCTAGGCTTAGAAGTAGAACGACAACACCTAGAAGAGATAGTCAAAACAATTTACGACCTAGAAGTAAAACTCCAACACCTAGAAGGAATGACCATAACTCTAAACCAAGATCAAATACACCTAGGAGAAATAATAAACAACAAAATGGTTATATGAATTTTTATCCTCCTCCCTTTTGTTCCCCATGGGGAAATCCTCCTCAATTCATGCATCCCAACCAAATGCAAGGGTTGTTTGGAACTAACAATTTTGGACCCATGAGATATTGGGGACCAAATGTTTGATCGTGTTTGTTGTTACCTAAATATGCTTGGGAATTGATTTAGAACCCGAAGAGTGGATTAAGGATAGTGGTTGTTCTAAACACATGACAGGTAATCGAAGTTTGTTCTCACGGTATAAAGCATATGATGGAGGTAACGTCACATTCGCTAGTAGTGTACGTGGTAATATCATTGGCAAAGGTACGGTTTGTCTTGACTCCATGACTATTGAAAATGTGGAGCATGTAGATAATTTAGGGTTTAACCTTTTAAGCATAGGACAAATTCGTGACAATAAGTGTAAGGTCATCTTTTGGGAAAATGATAGTGAAATCGTAAAAGATGGAAAGGTCATTGGAAAAGGTATTAGAAAGCATGGGCTTTATGTCATGAAGGTCAATAAGAAGTCAAAAGACAACATATGTCTTGCGACTATAGATGATAGTTCTACTCTTTGGCATAGGAGATTAGGTCACGCTAATATGCGTCTAATTCAATCTTTAGTCTCTAAGGAGTTGGTAAGACACCTCCCCAAGATGAAGTTTGATAGTCACTTTTGTGATGCTTGTAAAGTTGGAAAGCAAGTTCACTCAAGTCACAAAGCCAAGAATTTGGTTTCAACCTTTCGGTGCTTAGAACTCCTACATATGGATCTCTTTGGACCTACCGCCATACGGAGTTATGGAGGTAACCTTTATACCTTAGTTATAGTTGATGACTACTCTAGATTCACTTGGACTAGATTTTTGGCATCTAAGAATGAAGCTTTCGATCATTTCGAAATCTTTTGTCGAAGAATTCAAAATCAACTAGGATGTCCAATTGTCTCTATTAGGACGGATCATGGTAGGGAATTTGATAATGAAGTGCAATTTGGTGCCTTTTGTGAAGCTCATGGTATTACCCATAACTTCTCGGCTCCTCGCACTCCATAATCAAATGGGGTAGTTGAAAGGAAGAATAGGACCATCCAAGAGATGAGTAGGACGATGTTAAACGAGCAATCTTTGCCTCAAAAGTTTTGGTGCAATGCCGTGGACACATCGACTTATATTCTCAACCGAATTCTTATTCGACCCTTCCTAGGAAAGACCCCCTATGAGATTCTTAAAGGTAAGAAACCCTCATTTGAATACTTTAGGGTGTTTGGAAGCAAGTTCTTTATCCTCAACACCAAAGACTACCTTACCAAGTTTGACCCAAAGTCTTACGAAGGTATCTTTTTAGGTTATTCCCAAACTAGCAAAGCCTACATAGTCCTTAATAGAACCTCGGGCGTAATTGAAGAATCACTTAACGTGACTTTTGATGAAACCCCTCCTTTAACCAAGACACCACCATTTGTTGATGATGACTTGGATGAAGTAGAAGTAGTTAGAGCCAAAGAGGTTAGAAAAATAGGAGTTGAAGACCTTAGTGTTGAAAAGGAAGTAAACATTAAGGAGTCTAAGGATCATACTCTCAATAATATTATTGGCGACTTAAATCAAAGGACCCTAAGATCTCAAGTCTAAAACCAAAGTAACTTCTTTTGTTTCGTCTCCTTGATTGAACCAAAGAATGTTAAAGAAGCTTTGACGGATGAGAGTTGGGTCATTGCGATGCAAGAAGAATTGAATCAATTCATTGCTAATGATGTTTGGGAACTTGTTCCTCCACATAGAAGTTCTACCATTATAGGAACCAAATGGGTATATAGGAATATGCTAGATGAGAATGGTGTTGTGTCTCGTAACAAAGCTAGACTTGTAGCACAAGGCTATAATCAACAAGAAGGGATTGATTATGACGAGACATATGCACCGCTAGCTAGATTAGAATCCATTAGAATCCTTTTAGCCTACGCTTGTGCCCTAGATATTAAGCTTCAACAAATGGATGTAAAGAGTGCGTTTCTTAACCGGTTTGATCAATGAGGAGGTATATGTGGCTCAACCTCCCGGCTTCATTGATTTTGAGAAACCAGATCATGTTTACAAGCTTAAGAAGGCACTTTATGGTCTTAAACAAGCACCCAAAGCTTGGTATGATAGACTTAAAGCGTTTCTTGTCAAACATGAGTATACCATGGTAATGGTAGACAACACTCTCTTTACAAAGAAGAAAGGTTCTCATATCATAATCGTGCAAATATATGTTGATGACATTATATTTGGCTCAACTTGTCAAGAATTGTGTGATGACTTTGCCAAAATCATGCATGATTAGTTCGAAATGAGTATGATGGAAAAACTTAACTTCTTTTTAGGACTCCAAATTAAATAAATGGACGATGGTATATTCTTTAGTCAATCTAAGTACGCTAAAGAAATGCTAAAGAAATTTGGATTAGAAGAATCTAGACCAATGAAGACCCCTATGGCCTCGGATACTAAACTCACCGTAGATGATGATTGTGAGTCGGTAGACAACACCAAATATAGAGGTATGATTGGTAGTTTGTTGTACCTAACGGCAAGTCGACCGGATATCATGTTTAGTGTTTGCCTTTGTGCTCGCTTATAAGAGGCTCCCAAAACCTCTCACCTTGAAGTGGTTAAGCGTATCTTCCGATACATTAAAGGCACTATACATTTAGGATTATGGTATCCTAAAGGGACCGGCGTAGAAACCATTGTCTACGCGGACTCGGATCATGCGGGAGACTATGTGGACCGGAAAAGCACTAGTGGTGTTTGTACCTTCATGGGTTGTTGTTTAACTTCTTGGTTCTCCAAGAAACAAACCGCTCTTGCGATATCCACCACAGAAGCCGAGTATGTGAGTGTCGGAAAAGCATGCCAACAAGCTCTATGGATGAAGCAAGCGCTTGTTGATTATGGGATTTTTCTTGATGATGTTCCCATCATGTGTGACAATAAGGGTGCTATAAACCTTAGCAAGAATCCCGTGCAACATCCGCGAACCAAGCACATAGAAATTCGTCACCATTTTCTTAGGGATAATGTTCAAAAGGGGAACATTTCAATTGAGAAGGTACCCTCCGAGGATAACTTAGCCGACATCTTCACTAAGCCACTTAATAGGGAACCTTTTAATTACTTGCGTCTAGGTCTAGGATTAATGGAACATATTCCTTAATTGCTTTCCTTTATTGAGTCTTTTTCTTTCTTTTGAGTCTTGTATCACTTTGAGTCCTTGAGTCTCCTAAACTCTTCTTGAAAATCTTCTCTTCTCCTTTTCAAAATCCTCAAAGTCTCTTTCAAGAATGGTTGAGAAATGTTTTGACATTGTTAATTCAATCTAAAAACGTTTTTCATAGATTCCTGCTATTAATCTCGAGCTTACATAATTCATATGTATGATTCTCTCAAAAACAAGATAGAATCATGGAGGATCATTGTGTCATGACTTAAGGTCTTGTCTTACACACCTCCTACATCGATTTTTAAAATCCATGTATTTTGGTCAATCTCTATTTCGTGAGTTAGTATGTGTTCTCTTTGTCTATCTTTGCTTTCAAGCATATCCCTGTGTTAAGTTAGACTAGAAAAATAAGATTTGCTGAAAAATCTTCCTTCACCACCAAAACTCAACCACTGTAGGAGGTTCCATATATGAACCGCGGTTCCTTATCAATAAGGAACCGCCAGAAGCAATAAGGAACCACGGACAGTGCTTCCTTATTTTTTCGGGTATTTCTGAAATTCCAAATTTGTTTCGACATTTTTGAGAATCTTTGCTTCAACCCTTTGACCACCCCAAAAATACCTTGAGCCTTCCCTATTAAACCATAAGCATTTTGCCTTACTTCACATCCCAAAATGTCTTACTATCCTAATAAAAGCCTTGATTCTCCTCCATTCTCCCCAATTGCTTTCAATCCCAATTCACCCAAGAACACTCTTAATCACATCTCTCCTACCAAGAATGTTGATTGTGGAACATCTTTTCTTCCACCACCCACCCTTTAGTGTTCTTCCTCCTTCTCATGATAATCTCATGCATCATGGTACATATTGTCATTGTTGTCAATATCAACATCTTGCTATGGCACACATCTATGAGGAGTTAAGCTACATCAAGAGTCTCTTAATCAAGCCTCCTCTTCACTTTGATTATGAGATCTCCACCAAGCCACCACCACCACATTCCGCCACTACTTTGTCTTTCATATAAGCATTGGTTGCTTATCCTCAAGACACCTTTTTCTTTTAAGCAAATCTTAGAATTCTAGATTAACTAAGATTAGATTTATGCTTTTGGCTTGTTTTATATTTCATACATCTTTGTATGACTCTTTTCTTATTTTTATATGACTTCACTTGGATCTTAGTCTTTGTGTTTTCTTCTCTTTTATTCTTTTAGTGTGACCTTTAGCTATGTCTTGTTGGTTGTTTCTTTTGTTCAACTAACCCTTCTATGTAGCTTGTCACCATATCTCGATTCCTCGGTGCCCCAAGCTAGGGGGAGTAAGCACCAAGGGGGAGTCTTTGCAAAGTCCGTCTCTTCAACACCGACTTGTGCAACCTTTTTGCTTCGACAAAGGGGGAGAAATGAATAAACTTGTCTTCGAAAATCTTGTGTTTTGTATGATTGAGTTTATATATTGTCGGAATCAAAAAGGGGGAGATTGTTAATGCAATAATGCCTAAAAACGTTACTTGCATTTTTCGGTCTCGCTTAGTTTTGATTACGACAATATGTAAAAACAAGCATTTACAAAAACAACGAAAAACGAATTCTTGAGTTCAAGTATTTTTCATTTTACCCATTTTCACTTAAGGTATGAATAAACTATTGGAATTGTGATTTTTATTGATCGATACATTAAACATACCAGTACAATATATAGTTCATGATAGAATGTTCTAGATATCAAACATAAGATGGGCTAGGCCTAATAATAAAGCCCAAGGCTTTTATCTAAATAATATATAACTAACACTCCCCCACAGTTTGAGCGGGTGATGATCGAACACTCAAACTGGCACGAAACTCTTCAAATAGCGCAGACGGTAAACCCTTCGTGAAAATGTCAGCATACTGGTAACGTGATGGCACATGAAGAACGCGAACTTGACCACGACTAACCATATCACGAACAAAATGTATGTCGATCTCAATATGTTTGGTCCGTTGATGTTGAACTGGATTGGCAGTCAAATAAATAGCACTAACATTGTCACAGTAAACAATGGTGGCAGACAATAATGGTGTATGGAGTCCACGAAGAAGATTACGAATCCAAGCAGTTTCAGCAACTGCATTTGCAACACCTCTGTACTCAGCCTCGGCACTCGATCTAGAAAGAGTATGTTGTCGTTTAGAAGACCACGATAAAAGATTATCCCCCAAGAAAACACAATAACCTGAAGTAGAACGCCTAGTAGTAGGGCAACCAGCCCAATCAGCATCAGAATAAGCAACCAGAGAACCAGTAGAAGAAGCATAAAGTTGGAGCCCAAAGTCCAGTGTACCACGAATATAACGAAGAACTCGCTTGAGAGCTGAAAAGTGAGGCTCTCGAGGATCATGCATATGAAGGCACACCTGTTGTACTGCATAAGATATATCTGGGCGAGTAAATGTCAGGTATTGCAAACCACCTGCAAGACTACGATATAAGGTAGGATCAGAAACAGGATCCACGTCAGAACTAAGCTTGGATTCTGTGTCAACCGGAGTCCGAGTTGGATTACATGTAGCCATATGTGCCCTGTCTAAAAGATCCAAAGCATATTTCTTCTGAGACAAGAACATGCCTTTAGAGTCACGGGTAACAGAAATCCCTAAAAAATAATTAAGTGCCCCCAAATCAGTCATATCAAACTCCTTATGTAGAGATGAGATAATACGATGAAGTAAATCTGTAGAGGAAGCCGTTAACACAATATCATCAACATAAATCAGTAAATATGCAACCTCAGTGCCACGCCTATATATGAATAAGGACGAGTCACATCGACTTGACGAGAAACCAACCCGTAGAGCATGACCTGCAAATCTCTGAAACCAAGCACGAGGTGCTTGTTTCAGTCCATATAACGACCTCTGTAATCGACAAACATGATGTGGAAAACGAACATCCATAAACCCTGGTGGCTGATACATATAAACAGTCTCGGAGAGATCACGGTTAAGAAATGCATCCTTAACATCAAGTTGGTGAACTGGCCAATTCCGAGATAATGCAAGACTTAGAACAGTACGAATAGTAGCCGGTTTAACAACCGGACTAAAAGTGTCATCACAATCAACACCAAGCTGTTGGGTACTACCGTTAGCCACGAGACGAGCCTTGTACCTGCTCAAAGAACCATCGGCATGATATTTGTGCCGAAACAACCACATAGACCGAACCACATTAACATTAGGTGGTTTCGGAACAAGAATCCAAGTACCGTTTTTAATTAATGCATTATACTCATCATGCATAGCATCTCGCCAGTTAGGATCAGATAAGGCAACAGAAGGAGACTTAGGAAGAGGAGAAATCTGAGAGACATGACCATGAAAACGTGGATTAGGCTTGACAGTGCCAACTTGGGCACGTGTGACCATAGGATGAGTTCGGGTAGGAGGGTCAGGGGTCAAAGTATGTTGGGTCGTAGGAGAGGGGGTAGGAGTAGGAGATTGGCCGATAGTGGGTTGGGTCATAGGTGTTGTAGTTTGCGTAGGTGAATGGTGGGTCGGTGTAGTAGGTGTTGTGGTTTGTGTAGGTAAGTAAGGGGGTGTTGTAACGGGTGGTGTTGGGTCAAGGGTTTGGGGGGCTATAGGGGTTTCGTGTTCATTTGGAGCAGATTGGGGCGGGGATTGGTTATAAATGACATGGCGAGTAATAGGCGTTGGTGTATGATCTAGAAACGTGTAAGATGGTGGGTTAGATTGGGTCAGAGAGCCATATGGAAACTGAAGTTCATCAAACGTTACATGGCGAGAAATAATGATTTTATTTGTAGAAAGGTCAAGGCATCGATACCCATGATGATAAGCGGGATATCCTAAAAATATGCAAGGAGTAGCGCGAGGTGCCAATTTGTGAGGTGAATGGAGATGTGGGTAACAAAGACAACCAAAAATACGTAAACGTGAGTAGTCAGGTTGTTTGTTAAACAATTTTGTGCAAGGTATTTCGTTTTGGATGGCGGATGAGGGAAGTAGATTGAGTAAGTAGGCGGCCATATGTAATGCCTCAACCCAAAATGTTGGTGGGAGGTGAGCTTGGAAAAGAAGGGTACGAATGACATTATTAATGGTACGTATCATCCGTTCTGATTTTCCATTTTGTTGTGAGGTCTTTGGGCAAGAGAAGCGCATTTGAATGCCATTTTTAGCAAACAAATCAAGAAGGTTGGTGTTATCAAATTCACCACCATGGTCACACTGAAAAGCCATAATATCACATTTAAACTGATTATTTACATAAGAACGAAAGTGTACGAACTTTTGGAAAACTTCAGATTTGACACGTAAAGGTAAAATCCACAAATAATGAGAATAATGATCTAGAAACAACACGTAGTATTTGAAACCACCAGAACTGACTATAGGAGAAGTCCAAATATCTGAATGGACAATCTCAAAAGGACGAGTAACAATAGAATTAGAACTCGAAAACGGAAGTCTCACATGTTTCCCAAGCTGACAAGCATGACAAACATGTGGAGACCTCTCTTTATTACATGAAATAAAATGACGAGAGACAAGAGAACGCAACACTTCGTTACCAGGATGTCCAAGGCGTTGGTGCCACGTAGTGGCAGAAAGCAAAGCATGAGGGATAGGAGAAGGTTGTGTAACCGGATAGAGATCTCCTGAACTATCACATCTTAGGAGAATATGACGGGTTAAAAAATCTTTTACAGAGAAACCAAAGGCATCAAATTCAACAGTACAATTATTATCTTTAGTAAATTAACGAACAGAAATAAGATTTTTGATGATATTAGGAGTGACAAGAACATTATTCAAGTATAGAGGACGATTAGAGGTAGATAAGATGCTATGACCGGTATTGGTGACGGGTATGGTTTTTCCATCACCAACACACACAGATGGATATAAACATGTATTATAAACGGTGTTTAAATTACTTGTATGTGAATTAAGATGAGATGATGCACCTGTATCCATATTCCATGTCGGATCTTGAATCGTTACGGTACTAAAAACACTTGGAGAAAATTTTGCTTGTGTAGAAGGCGCAAAGGGAGCAGCCCCCAAAATACCTGCTTGTCTCGAATAATATCTATCAATCATTGCTCAACCAAAGTTTATATCTTTCGATTTCCGTAATCACGTGCGCCAACAGTTATCACAAAGAAAATGAAACAATAAATCACACCTAGAATAAAACTTGTGAGATGTCGTACCCTATGTGTATTAATCACATGAATAACCAATTTGACTTCTACCCCCACGTGTACCAATCTCATAAACAAAACAATATGGATTATGGACTTTTGGTGTCACTTTTGCGTTTGGAATTGTATCGCCACTTCTATTAACAAGAGTAATATTTTCTCCTGTATTTTTTTTCGGTTAAAGAGAAGAAGAAGCAAGAGAACGGGAGATAAGAGAAAAATTAGGAGAGGATTGATTTGGCTCTTGATACCATATTGGAATTGTGATTTTTATTGATCGATACATTAAACATACCAGTACAATATATAGTTCATGATAGAATGTTCTAGATATCAAACATAAGATGGGCTAGGCCTAATAATAAAGCCCAAGGCTTTTATCTAAATAATATATAACTAACATAAACAAGTACTAACCTTAATCAAGTGATCAAGTGATTTAATCTTTTCTTAAAACTCACTTTTTATTAAGTGTGACAAGTTTTTAATTAAACTTTCTTTTTAAGAAAATGTTATATTAAATTAAATATTTGAAAATTTTAAAATGGCATATTCCCTTTTGATTTGGAATATCCTTTCTGGATATTTTTATAACCAGATATGACCTCCACCACTAAAGGACAAAAATGGAGCGGAGTCTAGCCCGGCAGTTCCTTAGCGCCTAGGCGGTTCCTTATCGATAAGGTACCGCGGGCTAAGATAAGGAACCGCGGGCAGATATAGCCGTTGGCCCTTTGTCCTATAAATAGTGGACCTTTCTCAGATTTTCAATTCACCTCTTTTGCACACAAATTTCCAGATTCAAACATACTTCTTAAATCACTCAAATCCTTGATTATTTGATTGATTACTACTTGTTTAGAAGTGAATCTATCTCCACCATCCCTTCCTCTTCAAGTGCAAATAGAAGAACATTATCATTGTGAAGTGTTGAGTCCACCACCAAAGATCCTTTGAAGATCAAATCTTATACATTTGTTGTTGTGTAATAGTTGTAAAGATCCAAGTAGTTGTGTCTATTTGGAAGTTGTGTATGTACTAAGTATAGTTGTGTAGATTGGTCCTAGCTACGATTAGGGCTCGACTTTTAGCTTAGGGTCGGAAATTGGTTAAGCGACGTGTACGGTTTTCTCCACCATAAGGAGCTTGTTGTGTAGTGAACTCTCGAGTAAGGAGTACTCGAGGAGTGGAGTAGCAACGAGGAGTGAGCTTCGTTGCCGAACCACTATAAATCCTTGGTGTTTGGTTTGATCTTTCTTTACCCTTAACTCTTTACATTATTTATTCTTTGTGCATATATATTTGTTAGTATTAGTTTAAATTACACTATCATTGTTCATATTGTGCATAAGAAGATTTCACTTATTTCCTTAAGTCTAAGTTTTTGAGAAAAAGATTTTTTGAAAACAATCATTTAACAAGTAAATATAATAAACTATTCAACCTCCCCCCCTTCTAGTTTCTACATGATATATCTGAATTATTTGTATCATCTATTTTTGATGATAGATATGAACAATTTGTACTAATTCTTCTTAATTAGGGTTTGAAGAACCCTAATTTAATTAGGGTTAATCAACTATGGTTGGTGGCGGGGGTTGGTAGGTTGGTGGCAGTGGTAGTTAGCGTCGATGGTGGTTGGTTGGTGGGTTTGAAGAACCCTAATTTAATTAGGGTTAATCAGTGGTTGTTGGTGGCGAGTTGGTGGTGGGTTGGTGGCGGTTTGGTTGTCGGTTGGTGGCGGTGGTTGGTTTGTTGGCGGTGGTGGTTGGTGATGGTGGTGGTTGGTTGGTAAGGGGAGAGATTTGAGAGAAGTGTGTGTTTTTTTTGAAAAAAATGAAGTGTGTGTAAAAAGTAGGTGGAAAATAGGTGAATCTGAATTATTGGATGAAAATAAGATGAAAGTATGAGATGTGTTCATTAAATCTTTGCTAAAATGTATGTATATAAGGATCTCATATCTTAAATAACTACGATAATATTATATAGCTTTTACCCTCTTAACATCACCAAACATATACAGGGTTAAGTCTGTAAATAGCCCATAAACTTCTAAAAGAACCCATGTTAGGCAACTTACTTAAAAAAACACCAATATCTATTATCACCCATGCCGTTTGGGCGATTACACGTCATCATTTGGTCCCCAATTTTAAATTTATATTTTTATATAAAAAATAACATTAAGATGAGATAAATCACTGTCCAACAAATCACTATCTTAATTAATATTTTATTTTCAACACTTTTGACCCAGAAAATTGCTTATGTTATACTCAAAATCTCAGTATATGATACTCCAAACAAGTGACGAAGACATGGAAGCCCGAATCATTGACATCAATTTAATCCCAAACCTTTAAATCCCACTTACTTCATCTTTCCACGCCACTGGATAACAAGCTCATGAAGTCCTAAAAACCAAAGAGCACATCCATGAATCCCACATCTATAATTTCGATGTCCTCATTCTCAAGATCTTAACTGCAAAGAAACCATTCTAATCACTATCAAGGATGCAAAATTGTGCACCTTCAAGTATGTGTTCAATAAATTTTTAAGGAAGAATGAACTGATGTTTTTGATGTTGAGATAAAGAGATCTCGTAACCTCAACCATGCGGTATCAAAGCAGATCCAAGCAATAACTTTCAAAACGCAGATCAAGAGACCTTACGTGTGTAGTCTATCTGTATGCACTTCTTGAGATGATCGAGATGTTTGAGATATTGAAGATTGCTTTTGATTGTGTGAAAAAACTTTCTAGTTAGTTGTGGATTTGTTAATTTGGTAGAATTAGGGTTAGAAGAATGGATTTGTGTAAAATTAGGCCAAAAGTATGAATGGAATAATAAAAAAACAAAAAAAACCTATGTTATCGGTTATAACCGGTTGTTTTCAAGGATTTGTAATGCTGTGTTTTCGAGATCTTTCATTAAAAGAAATAAAATGAAATGGGAGTAAACTAAAAAGAAGTTGTGTTCTCAAGTCTTTCATTAAGGAAAAGAAAAGGAAATAGAAGTAAAATATAGTGTTATTTGGGTGAATTTGGAAGTAAAGTGTTTTCTCCCAATATTGGGATGAAACACTTTACTTCCCTTTCATTTCCTTTTCTTTAATGAATGAACTCGAGAACACACCGTAAAGTTATTGGGGATAAGTGACGGTCATCAACAACTCCGATATTGATATTTTCTTTAAGTAAATGGCTTAATATAGGTTTTTGTAGAAGGTCATGAGTTATTTACAAACTTAACCCTAACATTTGCAAGGGTGACATATGTACAAGTACTACAATCAATGCACCTAGTACAACAAGAAGAAAAAAAGGGGTTAAAAACACAAAACATTGGGTTTTTGTTTCGAGAATTGTTAACCGCCGGCGACAAAAGATGGAGGCTGACGGCGGTGGCTTAGAATCAGAAGTACAAGCTAATCACATTAAGAAAAGATCCTTAAAAAACAAAGCCCTTTCTGTTACTTTCAATGAAAAAGCTCTCACGTATGTTTTTTTTTTACATTCTTTTTATGCTAATTTTAAGTGTTCGCAATTTCACATAGATTATATGTTCGACGGTGTTTTGATTAGCTTATTTTCCAGGCTTATGAGATTATTTGATATTGGAAAACCCCATAAGCTATTTTTCAGCTAATGAGCTTATATGCCGTAATCTTATAACTTGATAAGGTCATAAGCCGAATAATTGTTTGTGAGTCTTTCCAATTTCAAGTAATATCATAAGCCCGGAAAATAAGCTATCCAGACACCCCCTAAGATAAAGTTTGATTATTATGTAGTGTATCAAGGTCGAGGTTTTTACACATATGATTTGTCTTGTTTATTAAAGTTTGCAGCTTTTGTTATCTTTTTTTATTTGCCAAGTTTAAGTGTTTTACCGGCACAAACATAATGCTTGTCTAAATGTGTATTGGTTCGTGTAATTGCTAATGGACGACAATGGTCTATAGTAGTATATTGGTTTTTGGATTTTATTGATTTTGATTATGCTACGTGTAAGGGTTTCACGCAAACGAATACTATCACGTGTGAGCTTTGTATTAGAATTTTTATAATCTTGACATGTCAACTAATGCTATGTTGGGGCCGTCTCGTTGATTTTAGAGACCGCGCACGTTAAATAGAAAGTAGGCCCCATGTAACGCTGTAAAAGAATACAAACCAAAACATGTAAAAGAAGTTTGTGTTAATAAAAAAAATCCTTAGATGTAAGTATCATATGCATATATAGTGGACTATATATAATTAGGAGCCACTTCATAATCGGTGGCCTGGTGCCGGGGGGGGGGGGGGGGGGGGGGGGGGGGGGGGGGGGTCACAAGGGTCATGTGACCCCCCCCTAGCGAAAATATTGTAGTGTAAATTTTCGAAAATTTACGGTTTTCTTTATTTTAAAATTTGACCCCCCTAAAATCATTTTGTAGTTTAGTTTATAAAAAATATCAAACTTTGACCCCCCAAGCTGAACTTTCTGGCTCCGCCCCTGCCTGGTGCGTGGCACCATTCACACATAATTATCACCGCCACTTTGTCTCAGACATGTGGATAGGAATTGTAATTGTTTAAGATGCTTAATCCTTTCACCTTTTCCCAAGGATTTATAAAACGTCAATCTATGTTTATTTTTGCCAGTATTGTAAAACAAGGGTTACAAGGCAGAGTAATCGGCGCGATAAAAGTTGAGTCAAAACTTGGGGTTGACTCAAACTCCGATTGAAGTATGCGAGCAATTGCGTTAGTGTTTCTAAACATGTTCATATTCTCCATTGAACAATTTTATGGTCCTATTAGTATTAACTTTTCATGCATATACTTTTTGAAATTTATATATGAAATTTCTAATCCTATTAACCCTGACAACTCCCTACTTAGGTGTATTCCAAGCTACAAGGTAGTCGCTGTCCAACTAGCTCCTAGCGTCATTTTAAAACCTTGATTTTTGCATATACCTTGGATGTTTTATAATTATTCATAATGACACTTGGATTTTCATTAGGTTGTCATTAGGATTATCACTTATTTGGGCCTGGTTAAGCATTGTTCTGTCCAATCACGCGTCTTATCACATTATGATTAATTGGTTTCTTGTTATTGACTCGTGTATACATTACCTAAATAGTTTTTGACTTGTTTTACGTCTCTGACTGTTACCCGCATGTATAGTGATTTCGTGTGTGGCTTTCACAAGAGAAAGAAGAAGAGGAGAAAAGAAGCGCAGAATCAACAACAGGAAGCGTTACGGCGCAAGCGGATTGAACTTCGCAAAAAGGTAACTGAGTTTTTAAGTTCGTGAATTTGTGTTAGATTATTCAATTCTACTGGGGTGGTTCATTGTCTCGAAATACACGTTCCACTATAACACCATTCAAGGAACTCTCATTCAACTGCTCAAGGCACTGTCTAATATATAAATCTTGAATAAGCTTTAATAGTTCTTTACATTTCTATTACTAGCCTGATAAAAATATAAAGAGATTACTCCAGTTTCATAATAATTTTCAGTATGGGAGCAAGTATATAAAATGAAACCTGACAAGTGTGCACAGAGGAAATAACTGGGGACATGTCATGTTATGAAACTGGATTATGTAAATTCAGTGGAGCAAGTATCCATATCAAGAGATAGATTAATCTATGTTCAGCATCAACTTAGACGCTAGGCTTGCCATCTTTTTTCTCTACTATTTGACAAAACAGCGTAACTATGAGAGTTTTATATCACTTTCTTTTTGGCCTTTCCTGCTTATAGCATTTGTGTTGAGTTTAGTGGTAAGAATAGAAATTGTGTTGAGTTTGGTAGTAAGATTAGAGATTGTCGGTTTAGTGGTTAGAATGGTGGTTAGAGATTTCTCCGGTGCAAGAAATCGCTTTCAGCATATTTCAGAAGACCATATTGTTAGGATCAACAATCAGGCACACTAGTTAATTGCAGGATATATAACTGTAATGAAATAATGATCATTGCATGCTTTGTTGTTTCAAGTAAACCTTGTTACAAAATACAAATTTTAAAAGTTTACTTGCATTATAAAGAGAATCCAGACATTAGTAGAATAAATAAAAAATTGTTATCGTACATTTCAATCGATGTATTGGAGGGGAGGTGAGAGGTCTTTTTGTTCCTATAAAAAAGATGATGCCTTGCAAATTTAAAATGCTAGCCAAAATGTAAGAGAGTTAAGCTTCTATTATTTGGTAGATCATACATTGTAGAAATATTGGCTGTTCTTTTTTTAATGAGTGCCTCCTGTCTGTGATGCACACACATTTGCATCTCCCATTGTGCTTGGGCCTCGGAGCCCTTTGCTGCACGGTCTTTTAAATTACACTTCTTAGCATAAGGCCCTCATGTTTATTGCAAGCAGTAACATCTTCAGATATTATAGTTTAATTCTTAAATTCTATTTGTCTAGAACTTTTAGCATTTTCATTTCAAGGGTTTTGTTTATCTAGTGTGAAGGTGAATAAAGATAAGGAAGAAACTGATATCAAATGACACTTAACGCCTTGCTGTTATCTTCTTTTTTGGCAGAGAAAAGAAGAAAGAGCGTATGTAATTGGTGGACCTCCACCTGCTCCAGATGCGGAGCCTAATGAAAATGATGAAGTCGAAGAAGAAACTGAAGAAGACGAAGACGATGACAAGCAGAAGACATCATTTTCTGGTACGTGCAGAATTGTGTATTTGTTGAAAAGTTGAAAATAATCAAGAGGTGCTTCTTGAGAACATAAGATGTATATTACATCAACCATCCCTTTTGGTGTTTAGAGGGTGTATGTGATTCCTTATCTCGTCTGATTATAAATAAGTTTTTCAGAAAATAGTGTTTGGGTTTGCTCATCTCACATGTATCTTCAATTAATTTCTGAGAACGTTAGGTTTTAAGGGTTTTTAGGAGTACGGGGGTAATAAACCGGTTTATTTCAAATTATTGAAAACTGCTTATTTTACCTCAAAATAAGTATACAAGTAGTAGCATGTTGGACGATCCAAAACCTTAAACTGTTTATCTGCTTAAAAAGTTGCAGTATATGCCCCTCAAAAAGGCAATTCAGCAATCTCTAATCTTGATGCGGAAGATGGCAGAGGTACTATTTACAAAATAGTTAACTCTTACATCCTTCTGCTTCATTTTATAGGGAACTTTGTCTCTATGTTATCCTCCCAGTTCAGGTCTTTGATGTTTTAGTAGTTAGGAACAAGATAGGCTTTTTATAATGGTCTTTCAACTTTATCTGACTTCTCATTTTTTGACACCAGGAACAAAAGTATACGCTAATGGTAGTGTGAAGGTCATTGTGACAACAAGTGAGATCTCTCGTGAAGACGACGCTTTGGATGTACGCCAGAGGGATGACGAAGTACCCAAATCGAACTCAGGACCTGAAAAGAAGCAAAATTTGCCAGTGTTGAAGAAGGCATTCAAGAAAGTTGAGAAAAAAAGATCACGTCCAAAGACTCTAACCAAGAGAGATAAAAGAATGGGTAAGAAAGTTGAAAGGAGGCGCTAGTAGTTTTGAATACTTGTCAAATTTTCAGAAACTCTTATTTGTAAACCCTGAAATGGTCAAAATGTTTCAAGTGTTATGCAGATTACATCTATTTATTCATGTATGTGGATTCCTTTGAAATTGGTTTAATGCTAGATTGATGTCATTCTATTTGTCTATTGAAAGCTAAGCCCAGATGTATCTTTGAAGTATTAATAATTTGCAAAAGGGTTATTTCCATTTTATCCATACTAGCCGAGTACCCGCGTAATGCGGCAGCGGGTATTCGGTGACCAATTTGTGACGAGACGTTCATCCCCTCTTAATAATACTCCATAGGAAATAACAACTTTAAAGCCACAATCTTGACCAAAACCACAAAAAATTTTAGGCGGAAAATTTAAAAAAAAGGCATGTAAACTTATTGCAGATCTAGATTATCCGATGCCACAAATTTCACCAATCCCACCAAAATTGAACCCAAATAAATTATAAAACCACCTCAATTCGAGCCACTATCGATCAAAACAAAAATATTGTGTATCATATTAAAAATTCAAGCCACAAACATCCGACTTCAAACATAAAAGTCAATTCACAAACATATATAAATTTTACATAGTCGGGTTTCGTTTACTATTTTCTCCTTAGCACTATAACCGCAACAACCAAACCACCGGATATATCACCAAAATACCCATATCTATGATCAAAACAACCAAATCTACCACCAAAACCACACAACAAACCTTTGATAGTTTGTGGTTGATGGTGGCGACCGAAGTAGTGGCAGCTATAGAGGGAAAAAAGATGATGGCGGAGGTGGCTGTAACAAATGAGGAGGCAACTGGTGGTTGTTGAAGTTATATTCCTGGCCAAGTAGATCGTCAGTCTTTTTAACTTGATTATGATAATAACATTATTATTGAGCTATACATAAAAATAACAATAGGCTGACATTAATCTTTCTGTATCCGGATGCTCATGTTTCTTTTGTATAAAAGAATAATGAATATTATAATTATCATGATAACATTACCATATGTCAACAAGTAATGACATATTTTGATATTTGGTTGAATATTGAACGGCCAATGTTTTTAATAGTCGCAAAAGATCATTTAATCGTGAATTAAGTGATTTGGGTTGTGTTAGTATAACCCTTCCGTGCTTGTTCGATTTAGGAGTTCATAGATGTGTTTTGTACGATTCAATCACAGCAGAAAAAATATATATTTTTTCGTAACTTTCATAAATTTTAATAGCGAAGATTTCATAATCAAATTATTACTATATACTGTTTGTGGAAGTAGGTTGCATTTTTTTATTAATTTCCTTTCATTTTGGCGGGAAAAAGATGTTGCCACCTGTCCTGGACGCGTGTCTGGGTATTAAAATTTAACATAGGCATTAATTGGTATTGCATCGTGTCCTTATCTTTGTTATCCACACTCATATTGAAAACACGTAATCACACCAGCCCCAACCAAGAACACACACTAAAATAAAACACCTAATTTGAAAAACACACAGAGATTAACATCAGCGGTGCAATATGAAATTCAATTACATTTCATCACAAAACACATTCAGATCCAGAAAGTTTAATAACATGATGACAGGTGTGGTTTTTAGGTTTGTAAATTTATGGATTGATTACGAATTTTTTTGTTTATCTATGATCATTATAGAGATTATTTTTTTTAATGTGAATTTGGGGTTTTTTATGGGTTTTAGTTATAGGTTGTAGAGCAGCGTTGGAGATTACTAAGTTGTTTACATGAAGCATCTTCACAAATCTGTAACATAGACAAGGTAATGTTTAGATTTGATGCATATTGATTATTTGTGTTTTTATGTAAATACCCGATGGGTTTTGTTTATATGATCTTAAATTCTATCTTTTGCTTCTTGATATGTTGGAGAATTCATTGCTTTATTCACAAACTATTCAAAAGACCATAGTTTCAGGTCACTAACTGAGGCAAGCTACTTTGCACCAACTATAAGTGAGCTTCCAAAAATCCTTTTAGAATAATTATACGCTAATATGTGTTTGTCAAAAATGGTCAATTAAGATCCATGTGAATGCGTTTAACGAATACCCCTAAGCAACAACTCCACCTTCTTCAGGAAATCCCTAGGTATGTTTCATTTTTGAAATTTCTGTCTCTTCTATAATTTAGCCACTTACATAAATGGTGTTTGGATTTGCTGTAAAAAAATATATGCAATAATAACTGACGATATAATTAATTGTTAAGAAGCCCTATCAAAATCAGTTATAAAAAGTTTTTGTGAACATTTTGTCAAAAAAAATTAGAAAAATATATGCTTTGAAATAAGCAGATTGTTTGGATAACGTATAAATAAGCAGAAAAAATTGTCCCAAATACCCCCTTAGACAACATGTCCACTAATTTCTTACCATAGTAAGATAATTAGGATTAGATTCTCTGAAAAGTCAAGCGCTAGAAACTTGATGTGTGAAATAACACGATTATGCTTAGTAGCTTATTATCTGATGAAGTTAGTTGATTCAGTAAAACCCTATCATGTTTGCTGTCTCATAATTTCGTTACCCTTTTTATAAATAAGCAATATAAAGTAGCGAATGAATGATTAAAATGAATATGCAACTACTTATACGTATATTTACCAATCCCAAACAACCCTACCAAAGTATGGATATGGACCATCCAACAGGCTGCTAATATGTCGATTGTTGTTCCCACAATCGCATCATCTCTATCTCGATACCTTACACTAAGGAACCTGCACTAAATAGGGACATGTTATTCTAGATATTGACATATGTTTGTTTTCTAAACCTTTGTGCACTGTTAGCAGAAATAGGGTCATTGGTTTACAATGACAAGCTAAATTATCCGAAAGTTTTAATAACCTATAGAAACTTGAATCGGCTTTCGCCAATATGTATATGTGTTGTTTATGGGACTGTGAGCCATTGAGCCTAATCTTGAGTTCGATGATGGAACCAATATTAGTACCTATAAAGATTCATTAGCATATAGAGATAATTCACATTCATTGTTTTGAGAACTAATTTAATTCTAACCTTTTATTTATAAATAGAGGATATGATGCGTTTATTTCTTCTGTGAAGCAACGGAAATTTGTGGGTCGCATACCATTCAACAGAGCATGGGGACCGGTATCCACCTGATTCAGGCACAACACAAGGTACACTCTTCACACCAGTCACACAGTTATTTAGCGCTGAATTTAGAGGCCTTGATTTAAGGCAACAGTTGGTTACCATGCTGCTACGCATAGGCAGTTTGAACACACTATACAGTGTAAAAAAGGGGGTTTCAATGCCTGAAGTTGACGTCGTAAACAAGGTTTTGCGCGTGTTGTATGTTGTCATAAATGGGGTGATTTATAAAGCTTTTTCTGCCCTCGAAAATAGGCCGTTCGAACACGTTATTTCCTCTGAAAAAAATAGGGGTTTTAGGACCTCACGTTGGTGTTGTATTCAATCATTATTTTGATGTACTGGGTGGATCGGGTATCAAGTCAATACGGGTCAGGGGTTGGAACATGTGCGGGTTAAAACAGGTCACTTAGAATTATGGGTCAAACGAGTTCTCATGGATTTTGTTTAGAGTATTAAATGCCACAGTCGTGTTGTTTACGTATTTTGCATCTGATTTTGGCTTTTTAATTACAAAAAAGTATCCTTATGCAAGGTTGTACGCAGTGCTTATTGGGTTTGGAAGCCTGTGCAGTTTCTGTCCTTTGTGTTCGTATATGGAATATTTGAGAAGCTAAAAGAACGACCCATGTGTGCGAAAAAATTATAGCAAGAAATCTCATTACAAGACTGATGCATTATCTATTTATTCAACTAAAAGTTGCAAGTTTTTGCACTTTGATTGGTTCGCATTCGTTTAATGCATATTGTTTCTTCTAATGTGTAGGTTATTCACATAAGGAGTAAGATAAATCGGGAACTACTATGGTGCAGGACATTACAGTTCAAGTGGAAGTATAACAAGCTTGATGTAATACCATATCTTCTGATACCATATTGCAGCACATGCAATGCTCGAAGCACCTCAACTTTTTACCCATAAGTGGTGCATATTTGGCCAGAAATGAGACCGACTGCGTTAAACAATATAGTCTTCCTTCTAGCGTGCTAGGTTTTAAATCTGAAATGCAAGACATCTTTTTTCAATTTTAAGGTTCTACTTCCGAGCTTTTGTTAAACACTATTGTATACAGTTTCTCCGCAGCAACGCGCGGGTTTGCATTCTTGTTTGGATTTAGAATTCGAAAATTCAAATTTATTAAACACCCTTAACTACATGTGATAGATAGCTTATATATGTATATACTAGCAGGTACCCGCGCAATGCGGCGGTGGGTACCCTGTGACTATATTTTGTGGTTAGTAAATGTTATATGGTCAACTTTTTTTAACAATAACTTTTTACAAATGAATGATAATATAAATTAAAATAACTTAAGCAATAACAATGCTTGTGAAGGATTTCAATTTTAAGACTTCCAAATCCTGGCACAACACATCCAATCGAAACACTAATCACAATAAAATCATTGATTTTTTTCTTCTGTTGTAATCATGAAAACCACCAGATCTACAACCAAAACTACCAAAGCACATCAAACCTTTCATTTTTGCGACTGATAGTGGCAGCGGTGACGGTTGTGGTGGTAGAGACGGAAGTGGTAGAGGCTGTGGTGTTAGGTCAATTCAGTACCTAATGACCTCCCTGAAGGATTTGAATAACAATCAGCCTAAGTGAATTATTAACCTTGAACATAACAAGGTCACTGAGTGAACAGTCACTCAGTGAGTTGCCTTCGAGTTCCTAGACTGAGTCTAAAAGAAACACTCAAGCATTCAGAGAGGCGAAGCTCAACGAATGTCTTCTATATCAGTGAGTTGTGGCAATAGACTCACTGAACCCCATACGATCTCCCTGAAGAAAACAAGCATTCTCCAAGACTGAAGAAAAGGCGGGATAAGTTGAATTGTGACAAGATGAAGTACATCACACAATTAGCGTGACTTACCCTTTTGGGATAGATGGGGTACTAACATGTGTAAAGGACTTACGTCTTACTACTTAGAATAGGTTAAGACAAGATACTACACTGTACCAATAAGACAAGAATTGCACATGGGCAATTATTGTCTTCTACCCACTTTCCTTCTATAAATAGGATGCTTGTAAAGGAGAGAGAACCAAGTTTGTGCACTAAATGCTTTAGACATTCACAAACAAGTTTTCTCTCCTCCAAACACGATCACACACATGAGTTCTAAACTCCTGTTGATAGAATCGTCAAGCTTAGCAATCGTTAGGATTGGACTAGCTTGTTAGTGAGGAGATCACAAAACCACACATTGTCTATTCAATCTCTATTGTAGCTTCGTATATAATAGGGTATAATTCTTTAATAAAGCTAAGAGTTAAACGTTGAAAACCTTTGTGTTATTTACTTACTTGTATTAAGTTTATTGCATTACTTAACCATGGGTTAGGACTATACTTAGTATACTTAAGTATAGTACTAATTACAAGGGACCAACAAGTGGTATCAGAGCGGTAGGATTATAAAACTTTTAACCATCGTCTCAAAGTTTTTAAAACCTTGATCCATTATGGCTGAAAGTAATGTACCTCAACTTTTTAACAAGAAAGGAGCGAGTTACTCTGTTAACGCTCCTAAGTTAGAAGTTGAAAGATTTTACAAATGGAAGAAAAGAATGCTATGTTATTTGATGGGAATGGAACCTTATTACATAACTTGTATTAAGGATGGTCCATTCAAACCAAAAACAGCAGCTGGTGATGACAAGCCTAAAAACCAATGGTCTGACGATGAAAGGAGAGTGGTCAATCAAGACCAACGTCTCAAAAGCATCATAATATCTTGTCTTCCTGACGATATTATGGAGGCTGTCATCGAGTGTGAGACGGCCAAAGAGACTTGGACAGATCTTGTTCATAGTTTCGAAGGACCATCCGACACAAAGGAAAATAGGATTATGGACCTGAAGTTAGAATATAACACTTTCAGGGCCAAAACATCTGAAACACTTCCTCAGACTTACACCAGGTATAAAACCTTGCTCAATGAGGTAACGAATGACGGGGTGAAACTGTCTAAGCATGAAATCAATGTTGGTTTTATGAACAGTCTCCCTGAAAAATGGCTTGATTTTTCTCAAGGATTGAGAAATGCTAATCACATACAGACTTAGGATCTTGCAGATATTTATGGGAGATTCATCTATGAAGATAATCTGATAAATAGAAGATATACTGAGTCCAAGAAGGCCTTAATAACAGATACCTCAGCCAAACCCACTCAAATTGATAATGGCCCCATTTCAACTGCTTTTTACTCAAATGCAATTGTTCAAAATTTTCAGGAAACCTCAGATGATGAGGTGGATGAAAGATCTAGTACTGAATACATAAGGGATTTGAACAGGGAATATCATGAAAGGGCCATGTTGGCACATACCAAACGTTATATCAAAAGAACTAGATTTGCTGGTAACCAATCCATTGAGGGAGTGGATTGCTATCGATGTGGTAAAACTGGGCATTTTGCTAAATATTATCTTTCAAAAACCCCTTTGGCCTCTTATAAAAATCAAAGTTTTTCATCAGGGAATGACAATTTTTAACCCAAGTTTACACCAAAACTAATTCAGGCTTCTCCAATTAATCAAAGTTTTCAGAATAGTAAGAAAATTGAGAAAGACTATAGGTCCGAGTATAAAAAGGTAAAAGCTAAACTTGCACTCTTGGAAGCTGAACCTACTATTGCTCAGACTCAAAAGCCTACTTAAAACAAAGCCAAAGGTCTAGTAGCTGAAACTTTTGATTGGGATGATGAAGATTTGTCCTCAGAAGAGGAGGAAGTCAGGTATCAAGTGTTAATGGCTCTAGATGATGATGAATTATTATTTGGAAAGAATCATGCTCGAAATGGAGAATGGGTTGACATCACCATGAGAAAGGTAAACATGATTCTCTCTATGGATGAAGAATCTGATTGGCAAAACTTCCTTAAGTATATTAACATTGACCTATCGTTTGTTGAAGAGCAGAGATTGAATCTTTTGTCAAAATATAATAAACTTGTTTTTGAATTAAACAAATGTAGAGATGATTTATTAGTTCTAAAACAAGCTAAACTTGAAGCAGTAAGCTGTCAACTTCAGAACACTAAACTCACTAAAATCAATCATGCTCTTCAAGAACAACTTAAGGAAGAAAAACTAATCAATGAGAAATGGACAAATAGCTCTACCTTAGCTTCTCAGTGTATAAACAGTCAAATACCTGCCCAAAAGAAGAAAATTCTTGGGGCACGACAACTCATTGAAAAGGCACCAACTAAGGAAATGAGTGAAAAGGCATTTCTCCCTGCTTCAGTTGGGTTTGATCATGAAATGATTCCTAAGTCAAAAGACTGGGTTGAGAGATCAAATCCTGAGAGTGTTTTGCCTAAATTTGACACTGGAAAAAATATTAATTCCTGAATCTCAGGCTATTAATGAAAAACTTGGTCTGAATGAAGAGACTGATAAAGCCAGTAACACTGAAACATCTAGTGTCGCTGAAAATATTCAGACTCCTCTACCTCCTTTGAAAAACCTTTAAGGAGCAAGTCCATGTTCTGAACTAATTCCATTGTCTTATCAAGAACACTCACCTAGAGGAAGAGCTGGGTTAGGTTGTATTGAACAAACAAAGCCTGACTAAAAAATGATACCAGATCACACTGAGTCAGGAACTGTCACTGAAAAGACAACCAAACCTATATCTCCCTCAGGGACTCCTAAACATTCAGTCAACTCTACTCCTATTGTAAATCAAGAGGAGTTAAGTAGATTGTTCCAACTTTTCATGGAAGAGAAGCTGAACTCAGCCTCTAAAACTCAGGGTGAAACATCTGTGTCCTCACAGCCTGAATCATCAACAAGTAACAAAACTGAACCTGAGTCTTCTAAGAAAGTTAAAACAAAGAAACCCACCTGTGAGCTATGTCACTATACAAATCACACCACTGACGACTGCTTTAGAGTTCTCTATTGCATGAAATGTAAAAGTAAAGATCACAGGACAACAGATCATGAGATGCACATTGCTTCTATTAAAAATGCTAAACCATACAATGCTCAGCCTTACAACTATGGGCCCACCTCAGAACAAACCAGAAAATCCAAGGCTAAGGCTTACCCACCTTGTACACATTGTGGGATTCCCGAGCACAGACCTGATGATTGTGTATATTATCCTGAGTGTGAGATTTGTGGAAGCAATGATCACACTACCTCAGGACACAATAGAATCATCATGGTCAGAAGAGGAATGCTAGCTGAGTCATCTCAAAGTACTGAATCCTCAGTCGGACTAAGCTGCAAAACATATGGAAGCAATGTTCATTCTACCTCAGACCACGCTGAGTTTGAGTACTTCAAACGAGGTGAAAGACGTCAGGCTCTTCGAGCCAAAGGGCCTACTAAAAGGTGGGCTCACAAGAGAAACTAATCCACCTCGTTATTTGTGCAGAAACACTTCAAGGACCCTGCCTGGTACTTAGACAGTGGGTGTTCAAGAAGTATGATAGGGGTCAAAAGTTATCTGCACAAATACGTGGAGCAACCAGGTCCTAAGGTAGTATTCGGTGATAATTCATCTTGTGTTACTGAGGGATATGGTTCAATTAAATGTGGTGGAATAGTTTTCTCAAAAGTGGCGTTTGTAAACGGTCTGAAGTACAATCTCATCAGTATCAGCCAACTGTGTGATGCTAAGTACATCGTTCAATTTGATGATAAGCAAGGTACAATCTTTAATGCTAACAAAGAAATTGTGTTGACTGATCCAAGAAGAAATGATGTATATGTCCTAGACATGTCATCTGTAACAAATTCAGGAGCATGCTTCTTTGCTAAAGCCTCAGACTCTGTCAATTGGCTTTGGCATAAGAGACTGACACATCTAAATTTCAAATATATGAACAAACTTGCAAAACAAAACAAAGTTCTTGGCTTACCTTCTCTTGTGTATGCAAAAGACAAACCGTGTTCAGCCTGTGAAAAAGGTAAACACAAGAGAGCTTCTTTTAAGCCAAAACAAAACTTTTCTATCAGGAAGTGTCTTCATCTTCTTCATATGGACTTGTTTAGACCAGTCAGTCCAATGTCTATAAATCATGATAAATACACTCTTGTGATTGTTGATGAATACTCTAGATACACTTGGGTATACTTCCTAAAAAAGAATAGTCAAGCTCCTGAATTCATAATGTCTTTTATCAGGCTAGTAGAAAATCAAAATGATACTAAAGTTAAACAAATACGAACTGATAATGGAACAGAATTCAGGAACCAAGAGCTTGAGAGTTTTTGTGATGAGAAAGGAATTTCTCAGAACTTCTCTTCTCCTTACACACCTGAACAAAATGGTGTGGCTGAAAGGAAGAATATGACTCTCATTGAAGCTGCTCGAACCATGCTTAATGGATCTAATCTTTCAAAACACTTCTGGACTGAGGCTGTAAAAATAGCTTGCTATACTCAGAACAGATGTATTATTGTCAAAAGACATGATAAGACTCTCAAGCTAATGAATTAAATGATTCACCCATCTATGAGAACACTGAAGGGACAAGTGATGAAAATATTGAATCCCCTATTACTGAAAATCCTTCATAAGGAGGTGATGTCCCAGTACAATATACTGAATCTCTGGTCCTTGATAACCACCAACCATCAACAAGCTCTAATCCAAGTCCTCAGGACAGATGGTCAAGACAACAACACATAGAGCTTGTAAACATAATTGGTGATGTATTTGAGGGGATGCTCACACGCAGTCAGGCTGCTAAACTCTTTGCTGCCTCAGCCCATGAATGTCTGTTTGTAGACTTTCTCTCTGAAATTGAACTAAAGAAGGTTTTAGAGGCCCTGACACATCCAAGGTGGGTTGAGGCCATGCAAGAAGAGCTCAACCAATTCCTCAGGAACAAAGTGTGGAAACTAGTTCCTCTCCCTAAAGGGAAATCAGCTCTTGGTACAAAATGGGTATTTAAAAACAAGACTGGTGAAGATGGAATTGCCATCAAAAACAAAGCTAGGCTAGTTGTTCAGGGGTGTGGTCAACTTGAAGGGATAGACTATGAGGAAACCTTCCCTCATGTAGCAAGAATGGAAGCCATCAGGATCTTCTTTGCCTATGCTACCTACATGAACTTCAAAGTTTACCAAATGGATGTAAAAAGTGCCTTCCTGAATGGAAAGATCAATGAAGAAGTTTACGTTGCTCAGCCTCCTAGTTTTGAGAGTTCTGAGTTCCCAAACCATGTTTGTAAACTTGACAAAGCCCTTTATGGACTGAAACAAACACCAAGGGCATGGTATGAAACTCTCTCTACATTCCTGATAATGAACAAATTTGTAAGGGGGAAGATAGACAACACCTTGTTTATCTTCAGAACCAAGGAGGATGTTCTACTAGTTTAGATATATGTTGATGACATCATATTCGGATCTACTAACTATGATCTTTGTAGAAAGTTTGAAAAACTTATGACAAAGAAATTTGAAATGAGTATGATGGGTGAATTAACATATTTTCTTGGACTACAAATCAAACAGGAGGACAAGGGGATCTCAGTCTGTCAAGAAAAATACGCCAGAGAAATACTTAAGAAATATGATATCTCTGAGTGTGCTTTAGTAAAGACTCTCATGGTTCCCCCCAACAACTTAGGTCCTGATCTTGCTGGTAAACCAGTCAATCAAACCTTATTCAGGGGAATGATTGGATCATTAATGTACCTAACTGAAACCAGGCCTGATATTCAGTTCTCAACAATCTTATGTGCAAGATATCAGGCCGATCCCAAAGAATCACATCTTACTGTTGTTAAACGAATCTTCAGGTACCTGAAGGGTACTCCCTCACTGGGTCTATGGTATCCTCGTTGTTCAGTCTTCGATCTTAAAGGATACTCAGACTCAGACTATGTTGGCTGCAACATGGATAGAAAAAGTACCTCAGGTGCATGTCAATTCCTTGGTGGCAAGCTAGTATGTTGAAGTGCAAAGAAACAACAGTCAGTCGCAATGTCCTCTGCTGAGGCTGAATATGTGGCAGCTGCTGGTTGTTGTGCAAACATCCTTTGGATGAAAAGTCAACTCAGGGACTATAATGTGGAATACAAAGTAGTCCCTATCTTTTGTGACAACACCAGTGCAATTGCCATTTCAAATAATCCAGTCCTACATTCAAGGACTAAACACATTAACATAATATATCACTTCCTCAGGGATCACATCTTAAAAGGAGATATTGAATTACACTTCATCCCCACTGAATATCAGCTAGCTGATATTTTCACCAAACCTTTGGATGAACCAACGTTCACTAGACTGAAAGCTGAACTTGGTATGCTGAATATTGATTAATCAGTCTCCCTGATGACATTGGATTCAGTATAATGTATATTCTTTATCTTCTCTCTGAGTAAATATATCTTATTGTCCTCCCTTTGACACTGAGGTACATTAAATGATGTAACTAAATGCTCTAAGGATTTAGTTACTTAATGTCCTAGGTTGGTGAGTCACAATATTAAATAAGGAACATATATTCCTTCAATAAATTGTCATAAAACCAGTCAAAGGGTCACTCATGACAAGTATCCCACTAAGCATTAAATGCTTACCCTTTTTCTAGCAAAATCCGTTGTAAAAACGTCATTTCAAATGCACGTGACCCCACGTCATCTCCGGAAAAAGCGTTATCTTTGCAGTAATGGAACAGTTGCCAAGAGAATAGGGGGACCACTTGTATGCTTTCATTAAATGCGGATGTGAAAATAAATTATAGCAAATAAAAATCTTATTCACATTCGAGCCTATAAATACCCCCACAATCACAACAAACACACACACAAAGAATTTGCAATTTTACTCTGCCAAAAATTTCTCTCAAAGAAAAAGTGTGTGTTTTCAAACTAGTTTCCAGAAAAGGTTTCTTGTAAACAAGGGATCACATTAATCACTCGTTTCATTGTTATATAGCACAAACAATCAAAGTTACCTATTGTTATAACTCTTGATCCTTTTTATAAGGCAAAAGTTCTCATTAGGTCACTTGGTGAATCTTGTTGTATTATAACAAGAAACAAGTCTTGATTTGATTTCCACAAATTGCCATTGTCCTTTTTTCAAATCTTTAAAATCTATCTTTAATGGCAATGTCCAAGGCTATCAAATATGCCCCTCAGGCTGAACATCTCACTAATGAGGGTGTCCATTTTGCAGGAAACAACTATGAGGGAAATTTCAATTACCCAAGTAGTGTATCAGCCTACAAACCAATTTACAAATTTAAAAAAAAACTGTGATTGGGCTGATGCTTTTACAAAAACCCCCTCAGTCTTCTACCATGAATATTTCAGGGAGTTCTGGTTTACGACTATGGTTGTAACCCCTACCCAAGGGCCTGAAGGATCTCAGGGGTCTGAGATCAAGTCACATAAGAACTATGTCATCATGTTCACTGCAAACAATGGGAAGACACCGTTAATTTTAGACTTCAAAACATTTTGTCAAAGCAGTGGACTTGATTATAACAATGGAAAGTATGTTGCATATCCTAACATGGAGTCAGTTAAAAAAGGACTAAAAGAAATCGGGGTCCCTGAGTTACTTGTGACTAAAACCCCAGTGATCAAAACTGCTTTCCCCATGGCTTGGAGGATCCTGGTCACTTTTGTGATTCAGGTGATCGGTGGGAACTACTCGTCTACTGAGCAAGTTAATTCTACTCAACAGATGCTAATCTACAGTCTTATAAATGGACTGAAGATTGACATAGGAGAGATTGTTTATAATGATCTCGTAACCAGGCTCCTGAAGGAGTTAAGGCAAAAATATGTTTCTTACCCAAGATTCATATCATGCGCCTTAGAACGATTACTGGGTTCCCTTTACACTCAGGAAAAATTCAATGTTTTTCTACTCCAATCCTGAGTTCCATAAACTTTTCCAAGAACCCATCTGAAGTCAACCCCATTGTATTGACGGATCACATGACTGAGGTGATCAGTCGTGAATCATCCGTGTCTCCCATTCCCTTATTACCAAAGAAGGGGAACAAGAAGACTCAGACTGTGCCAAAGACCAAACCAACAAAGGCACAGGGCCCTGAGGCTTCCGAGGCACGACCCAAAAAAGCCAAGGCTAAAAAGACTACCCTTGTTCAGACCAAGCTTCAAATACCCCAAGGGAAAGAGCTTACGGGAGGCCCTGATACATCACAGTCAGGGTCGACGGGCCAGTAATAACTCGATTTTACTCAGGTTAAAAAAAGTTCTTGTCGTGTGTCTAATCGAATTGATCTAGGTTCTCTATGTGACTCAGTTTAATTTTGGTGGAACAAAAAGGTTGTCGTTGTAGTATATGAAAATGTGCAAAACAATTAAAGTAAAAGTGCGTTTTAATAAAAGACTTAAAATTAAATTGCGTTAAAATAAAAGGCGTTAAAGTTAAAAGAGCGTGAAAATAAAAATCTAAGTCTAATTAAGGGAAAGGTGCAATTATTAAAAAAACGTGACGGAAAGTAAATGAATTAAATGACTAAAAATTAAAGCGTGGCGGAAATTAAAATTAGACAAGTATTAAGATGTAAACTAAGAAAAATAAACAAAGTTAACTAGAGAAAAACTATTCCAATCGGAATATATTCCGATCAGATTCAATCGGAATATCAAACCTACCTGTCGGAATGTTAATCAGCAACCCAATCGGAATACTTCACCTTTCTCTGATCGGAATAACTAAGCTTAAACCCCCAGATCGGAATGTATACCTCTGATCGGAATATGGAGTGAACTTTGGTCGGAATGTTAATCGGAATCAGTGATCGGAATAGCTGTCACCTATTTGATCGGAATACCCCAATGAACACCTCGATCGGAATATGGAAAAGTTTCAGATCGGAATGCTGTCACACTTACCTGATCGGAATACCTTAAACACACTGATCGGAATACCAAGCTACTCCAATCGGAATATGTAAACCCTTTTCCGACCAAGCTATGTAGCTATGGTCGGAATGTATATCCCTTTTCCAATCTACCCAATCGGAATACGTAGAAAGAAACTAAAAATAAGCTAAGTAAATAAGCTACTAATCAAATAAGCACAAGACGAAATTTCTAAGGTAAACCATATAAAAATAAACTACTAAACTGAAATTTAAAGACTTTTTAAGCAAGAAATGAATAAGCTTTAAGAAAAACAACTTTTATACGAAAATAACTTTTATAAAAACTATATAAACTTGAAAATAAACAAGATAAGCTATGAAAATAAATGATTTAAAACAATCAAAAGCATAAAAATGTAATCGTTAAACAAATCAACAAGACAAAAAGCATATAAATCAAAGATTAAAGAAAGGTAGAATGAGATCAACAAGATAAAGTAAAGGTGCAAGAATTAAAAGAAACACTTACTTGAAATTAAAGGTATTAAAGGTGCAAGACATGTAATTAAAGGTGCAAGTAAATAAATGTGCAAGTAATTAAATGTGCATAAAAGTAAAGGTGGAAGAACTAATTGTCACGATTAGTCAACAAAACTTAATGAAATGAAAATGAGAGGTATATATAGGTGATTAGGGGGATGGTTAGAGGAAGCTTCCTCCCCTCCTTCCTTTCTTCTTAATTGCGCCCTTAAGTCCTTCCTTCTTAATCTTTTTGTTAATCTTGGACTTTGATGACTTTTGGCTCGGGATTTCTTTGGACTCGTCTTTTAATTCTTCGATAAATAAGACTTGAGTTCCTCGGCTTTAAGTAAACTTCCGTCTTTTGACTTTTTCTTCGATAAATCTTCAGAATTGGTCTTGGACTTCCGTTCCTTTTGTACTCTTGACTTCTTGACTTCGACTTTCATCTTTTTCTTCAATAAAAGTCCGTAAATGCCCGTGAATGTCCGTGTTTTCTCCACTTTTCACCTTTTCGTCCTAAATCACAACAAAAATACAAACCACGCATAATTCCGACATAAAAGACATAAAATACACGTTTTGGTCCGGTTATTATTGTAATTAAGTGTTTGAAAAGATGTGTGTTTACACACATATCAAATCCCCTACACTTGACCATTGCAATGTCCTCATGCAATGCATTAGTTACAAAGCAAGTTTACATTTTTCATCATAATTAATCCACGTTGGCCTTTATTAAAGAGATAGAAACTATAAACATTCAAAGCAAAGAAATCAAAAGCATACCTTGGGTTTTGGAAATGTCGTGAATAATCATCATCCTCAAGTTTTCACTTTCTCCAAACCAAGCTTAAAAACGAGATCATTGTTATTATAAGTTAGTAAACCATCACGAACTCATGTGGGCCAATTACTCACTTAGACTCCCTTATTCCTAGGTGTATCTCTTATATTTTATTATTGTCTTGAATGATCACGAGGATGCATTTTTGACTTATTTCAATAGTTATTAAGTCTGAAAATAAAGTGAACGATTTAATCAATAGTTAGCTAAAGGACAAAATCTTTTAAAACTGCTTCTCGGGACCTCATAAAGTTCATATCTTGGCATAACTCGCTTCGCGATTTGAGACCTTTCTCGGACCGATATTTGGCAGTGACTTCATACTTCAAACCTTGAGAGACGTTCATGAAATTATGGTCTTCTCTTCATAGTTGGAGTTTCTTCACTTGAACTTTTTGAGAGATTCATACTTGGACCACGACTTCTTCATTTTTCTCCAATCTTTATTTTGGACTTTGATATACAACGATCCGCCTCCTTTTATGACTTGGATCTATTTATCCTCATACCTTGTTAGGGTCTTTTCGGATACACTTCTCCATGACTTTTTGGGGAGTATTTGCTTTTCGTCGTGTGTCTCGATCCTTCATATTGATTTTCGATAAATGATTCTTCACATCACTTTGGATCTTTAGCAACAAAATATAGCCCTCATGCCTTGTTAGGGCCTTTTCGGACTCGCCAATCTTCGCATCCCGCTTCAATAAGTTATGCCTTGGCTATGAACTCTAATCCATACCGAGCAACTTTTAAACGATCTTGGGCTAGAAGCTAAGTAACTTTTCAAATCGTACAACTTTGTTTATTAACAGATAAATTATTAGCAAGCGATGGGAGAATAGGCTCATAATTAACTCACATAAATTCACGAAAGAATACCAGACTTATAATTGGCTCTATCATCTCTCGTTCTCCACAGTTTAAAATCTCAAGGAATGAGACTCGTGGATACTTAGCCTATTAAATCAAAGTTTTGGGTTTTCGAGTCGTCTATAGGATCTTGCAAATTCTTAGACTTTTTCAAGTTTCAAAATCGCAT
The DNA here is from genome assembly GCA_025667525.1 of Glebionis coronaria. Classification (NCBI taxonomy): domain Eukaryota; kingdom Viridiplantae; phylum Streptophyta; class Magnoliopsida; order Asterales; family Asteraceae; genus Glebionis; species Glebionis coronaria. The sequence continues at coordinate 360,815,530 of CM046881.1, forward strand.
TTTAAAGTTCCCTTGACAAACGACTCTCTAGGATCAATTATAGGAACTTGCGAAAAGTTCTTGTTCTTAACCCGTGAGAGTTAAGACTTTCGCGTTTTATAGCTCCCTATATAAAAGCCTAGCAAAACTTGATTTAAACACGTTAAGGATACTAGCTAGAGTAACTTAGATAAGTAACTCGGGTTGAGTCAAAAGATTCACAACGTTTGAAAGTTAAAACCACTTATTTAAACATTTATTCTAGCAAAGGAAGAAAATAACTATACAAAGGGCAAAACTAATAGGCCAAAATAGATCAAAATTTTTGAAAAATGTCGAAAAATTGATTTTCCGGTTAAAATGAGGACAAAAACAAGGAAAAGGCCACTTAACTTTGATAGAAGTCCCCCCTACACTTAATATAAACATTGTCCTCAATGTTTAAGCATGTGGGAGTAAACTCCCCTACACTTAGGACATTGTGCACGTAGTTTAAATCTTGCTAAGGAAAGGACAACTAAAGAGATTCCTATTTTAATATTGAGAGAATATAAAATAGTGAATCGAAAAGAGTTTAGGATAGAACCGGGAAGAAGTAGAAACACGGAATCACGGGTCGTCAAGAATTATCAAGAGTAGATCATTGAAGCTCGAATCCCTGATTAAGAGAGGAGAGGAAAGCAAACCAACGGGTCTCCCCTACACTTATGATAAAGAAAGCGAAAAGATAGATGCATGGGTTGCCTCCCAAGAAGCGCTTGATTTTTGTTAACCGAGTCATTAGCCTGACTCGACCTTGATCATCAACGGAAGAAGCATGAAACATATCCACCAGGATCAAAGACATAGTTTTCGTCCATCAAATAGCAAAGACTTAAGGCGAACAAGGCAAGCCAAAGAAGAGTAGGCAAGGTTCCCTTAAGCAGTGATGGAGCACGGTGGAAGCAAGGTTAAAGTGGTGCAAGCATATTTCCATAAGTTCCAAAGATATTTCCTTTTATTTCATCAGGTGGATACTGAGATGGCTGCAGAATGTCAATACCGGAATCGAACACCTTTTCCTTTAGGGGAAAATAGCACTCAGGCTCAGCAAAGTGTGACGAAGATCCACGAAGAAGCACAACCTCGTCCTCAGAAGGGGGACAAAGAGGTGTTAATTCATACGTGCTGTGGATATTGGTGTCGACCGGTTTCTTCTCCTTAGAAAGAATGTTCTTCAAATCCAAAGTAGGATCAAGACGATAATCTTCAAAATCATAAGAAGGAGCATCACTCTCATGAGGGAAGTAAGTGTTGAGAAACATAGAGAAGTCTTCCTCAAATGAGTAATCGTCCAAAGTAGGATCGAGTGATGGCGGAGGATTTTCATCGTGAGAAGAATCGCTCGAAAGAGTATCGGCCTCATCAAAATCATCAAAGGTGGGCATGTCCGGATACTCAGAAGTAAGGTCATCGTAATCATCCGAGTCTGAGCTAGAATCATCATCATAAGCATCAAAGACCGGTGGAGAATCATAAATGGGCGAAGCTTCCAAAGTAGGGAGAGAATCATCCACATCATCATGAAAAAGTGGATTATCGATGCAAGAGTCGAATAGAGGATTGTTGTAGACAATGAAGTCATCATGCACATTAATCATATTCACTGATTCGCGGCCTGCAAAGGTTGTACTAGTAAGCTTCCCCATTTTAAAAACTTGTGAATCATCCCCGACTCTTAAGATTAACTCACCTTCGGCCACATCAACTAAAGCTCGTCCAGTTCGCAAGAATGGCCGACCAAGTATTAAAGGAATACGAGGGTCCATTTCATAATCAACTACGACAAAATCGACCGGGAAAGTAAATGTGCCAACTTTTATGAACACGTCTTCGGCTATACCAACGGGGTAAGCGAGAGTGCGATTTGCAAGTTCAAGAGTCATCTTTGTTGGAGTGAGGTCGGGCAATGATAGTGTTTTCCAAACACTTAATGGCATCAAATTAATACTAGCCCCGAGATCAGCAAGGGCAGTAAATTCTTCAGTTTTGTTGAACACGCAAGGCAACGCAAAACGACCGGGATCTCCAAGTTTTTCCGGCAGTTCTTTAAGAATAACTGCAGATCAGTTTTCATTTAAGCGTGTGTTGGCGAGTTCAACCAGCTTCTTCTTCTTGTTAAGCAATTCCCTAAATGCTTTAACAAATTTGGGCATGTGGACAAGTGCTTCAAGAAAGCTAATGTTGAAGTTCATTTGAGAAATCATCTTCACATAGCGTGCCACTTCGGAGTCCTCCTTGGTTAGCATTTTGGTCTTGCCTAAACGAGAGGGATAAGGGATATTGGGTATAGGTGGTGAAGGTGCAGGTGTAGGTAAAGGTTAAGATGTTGAAGGGTCATTCGTGGGAACTTCATCACGTCGAGGCGGAGACGGTAATGGTGCACTAATACTAGGTGTAGGAGGAGTAAGGATAAATGGTGGTGGAGGAGGTGTAGATGATGGATGTGGGATTGTTGGTCCTACGATGGTGACTCCACTACGAGTAGTAATAGCACTCACATTTGCTCACGGATTGGTGACGGTGTTTGAAGGTAGAGAACTCGAAGAAGAAGGTTGAGCGGCAGGCAAGAAACTAGCAAGCATATTCTTCAAATCATTGGTTTGATTGCTGAAGGAGGATTGAATATCATTTCGAAGCTCGGATCTTATCTCATTTCCTTGCTTGGTTATATCTCCTTTAAGATTGATAATTTGGCTCTGCAGGTTCTTGATTTGCTCACCTTGGGTTCTCATGATGGCCTCAACATCCGGATTACTGGGTGGGGTTTGTTGGGCGGGTGGGTGATAAGGATTAGAAGCTCTTGGTGGGATTTGGTTGCTTCTATTGTAGTTGTTGGCGGGGTTTTGGTTTTGAGGAGAAAAACCGGGTGAAAGGTAGTTGTTTGATCGGTAACTCAGCAGATTTCTATCCCCTTGAGGTCGAGCTTGGTAATTTTCCGGTGAATAATTACCATAAGCTGCATACACATTTTCCGGATTTCCTTGAGTCGAAGGACAATCGGTCTATGAGTGAGGACCGCCGCATGTTTCACAAGGAGTAGCAACAGCTTTAACTTGTTGTTGTTGTTGGTTTGAAGCTAAGAGTTACATACTTCTTCTCATTTCAGTCAGCACACGGGTGAGTTCGGTCATATCAGGGTTTGCTGAAGTGGAGGAAACATTGACTCTCGGATTGTTCCTCGAAGAAGCAGAGGAATCCCAGTTTTTGTGGTGAGTAGTCATGTTCTCAATTAACTCTCTACACTCCTCGAGTCTCCTTTTCATGAATGTGCCACCGGTGGCTGCATTGATCGTATCACGATCTCGAAAAGTCAAACCGTTGTAGAAAGTATCATTTAGGGTCACAGGTAGCATGTTGTGGTTTGGACATCTATCGATCAAGACATTATATCTCTCCCAAGCATCAAAAAGAGATTCATCAGGGTCTTGCATGAAACCGCTGATTTGATTGCGAAGGCTCGTGACCATGGATGGTGGAAAGTAGCGCGACAAAAAGCGTTGAGTCATGTCATCCCAAGTGTGAATAGAATTCTTCGGGAGACGATCAAACCATTTCTCGGCATGATGTAATAAAGTATGTGGAAAGAGTTGTAGGCGAAGTTCATCCATTGTGGCACCAGCCAACTTCATGCTTTGGGTGATCGTAATGAACTTGTCGAGGTGTTTGTTGGCATCATCATCAGCCAATCCACGGAATGGATTTGTTTGTACTTGCTGAATCATGTGGTGCTTCAACGAAAACTCAGGAGCGTTGATTTGCATCGGCGCAATCGGTCCTCCTCGTCCAAACATGGTAGGTTGACAAAGCTCCTCCATGGTCCGAAGATCGGGCTGTGGAAGAACATTGTTGTTATTGTTGAGGTGCGGTAGAATATTATTGTTGTTAACACCAGACATACTCAAATCTTCTTGAGTCTCGGGCTCTTGATAATTAGAAGATCTAGTACGCATACACCTGAAAATGCAAAAGAAAAAGAAACCAAACACAAAGACAATATATATACACAATAAAAATAAAATCTTTTTGGATTTTTGAAATTTTTAATTTTTATGGATTTTTATCAATTTTTAATTTTTATGATTTTTGAATTTTTTAGGCAAGAAAAATAACGCTCACAAGTGAACGGATCCCAAAAAGCAACGCGTCTCTCACAGAAAACCGTTAATCTTTACGAAAAGAGCCGGCAGCGGCGCCATTTAATAACTCGATTTTACTCAGGTTAAAAATTATCGTTGTACCAATCTCTTCGAATTGAAAAACTTATGTTTAATGTGTGACTCAGTTTTATTTTGGTGAAACAAGGGTTTTACCTAGTAAGAAAATTATCGTTCTCGTGTTCTAATCGAATTGATCTAGGTTCTCTATGTGACTCAGTTTAATTTTGGTGGAACAAAAAGGTTGTCGTTGTAGTATATGAAAATGTGCAAAACAATTAAAGTAAAAGTGCGTTTTAATAAAAGACTTAAAATTAAATTGCGTTAAAATAAAAGGCGTTAAAGTTAAAAGAGCGTGAAAATAAAAATCTAAGTCTAATTAAGGGAAAGGTGCAATTATTAAAAAAACGTGACGGAAAGTAAATGAATTAAATGACTAAAAATTAAAGCGTGGCGGAAATTAAAATTAGACAAGTATTAAGATGTAAACTAAGAAAAATAAACAAAGTTAACTAGAGAAAAACTATTCCAATCGGAATATATTCCGATCAGCTTCAATCGGAATATCAAACCTACCTGTCGGAATGTTAATCAGCAACCCAATCGGAATACTTCACCTTTCTCTGATCGGAATAACTAAGCTTAAACCCCCAGATCGGAATGTATACCTCTGATCGAAATATGGAGTGAACTTTGGTCGGAATGTTAATCGGAATCAGTGATCGGAATAGCTGTCACCTATTTGATCGGAATACCCCAATGAACACCTCGATCGGAATATGGAAAAGTTTCAGATCGGGATGCTGTCACACTTACCTGATCGGAATAACTTAAACACACTGATCGGAATACCAAGCTACTCCAATCGGAATATGTAAACCCTTTTCCGACCAAGCTATGTAGCTATGGTCGGAATGTATATCCCTTTTCCGATCTACCCAATCGGAATACGTAGAAAGAAACTAAAAATAAGCTAAGTAAATAAGCTACTAATCAAATAAGCACAAGACGAAATTTCTAAGGTAAACCGTATGAAAATAAGCTACTAAACTGAAATTTAAAGACTTTTTAAGCACGAAATGAATAAGCTTTAAGAAAAACAACTTTTATACGAAAATAACTTTTATAAAAACTATATAAACTTGAAAATAAACAAGATAAGCTATGAAAATAAATGATTTAAAACAATCAAAAGCATAAAAATGTAATCTTTAAACAAATCAACAAGACAAAAAGCATATAAATCAAAGATTAAAGAAAGGTAGAATGAGATCAACAAGATAAAGTAAAGGTGCAAGAATTAAAAGAAACACTTACTTGAAATTAAAGGTATTAAAGGTGCAAGACATGTAATTAAAGGTGCAAGTAAATAAAGGTGCAAGTAATTAAATGTGCATAAAAGTAAAGGTGGAAGAACTAATTGTCACGATTAGTCAACAAAACTTAATGAAATGAAAATGAGAGGTATATATAGGTGATTAGGGGGATGGTTAGAGGAAGCTTCCTCCCCTCCTTCCTTTCTTCTTAATTGCGCCCTTAAGTCCTTCCTTCTTAATCTTTTGTTAATCTTGGACTTTGATGACTTTTGGCTCGGGATTTCTTTGGACTCGTCTTTTAATTCTTCGATAAATAAGACTTGAGTTCCTCGGCTTTAAGTAAACTTCCGTCTTTTGACTTTTTCTTCGATAAATCTTCAGAATTGGTCTTGGACTTCCGTTCCTTTTGCACTCTTGACTTCTTGACTTCGACTTTCATCTTTTTCTTCAATAAAAGTCCGTAAATGCCCGTGAATGTCCGTGTTTTCTCCACTTTTCACCTTTTCGTCCTAAATCACAACAAAAATACAAACCACGCATAATTCCGACATAAAAGACATAAAATACACGTTTTGGTCCGGTTATTATTGTAATTAAGTGGTAGAAAAGATGTGTGTTTACACACATATCAGCCAGCCTACTGGTCCTCATGATGGAGAAGGAAACAAACAACCTTCTTCTACGGGACTGCCTTCCACTCAAACCGATGAGGGCATTCGTAAATCACAACCTTTGCCTGAGGTCAAAACTAAGGCCAAAGACTCAGAGAGACGCCCACGGGTAACACACCTCGCTGATAGGCCCATCACTTCTACCAAGTCCAATGAAGGCACACTAGCTCAAAAGTCTTCGCCTGAGGACCCAAAACTTGATTCCTTAGACTCAGAGGGACGCCCACGGGTAAAAAACCCCGCTGATAGGAATCTCACCTCCACAACTCCTGATGAAGGCACACTAAAACAAAAGTCTTTGCCTGAGGGAACCACTCTTGATCCCAAAGATTCAGAGGGACGCCCACGGGTAAAACACCCCGCTGATAGGGATCCTACCTCCATAACTGATCAATCACAAACTGCCCCTGAGTATCAGTTGGCTAAATCCCAAGCCTCATGATTTGGGGTAGGGAGAGACGATAACAAAGGCAAACCTTCTTTTGAAGGGGAGCTGGATAAACCCAAGGGGTCACTGAACTTTGGAGATTTTATAAGTTTACTTGAGAAGCCTGATGAGTTACTCCAAGGGTTCAGTGACGACGATGATATGATTGAGGATGGGGATGAACCTGACACTCAGGCCCCTCCTCAATCAGACCAGAAGCCACAGTCCCCACCCTTGTTCGCAGACATACAACCCTCCCCTGAGGATCAACAAAAGCCCTCCCCTGAGGCATCCGGACAAAAGGAGCCCTCCCTTGAGGCACCGAAAAAGCCCTGCCATGAGGCAAAACTTGACACCTCTACATTGGGGACTCAGACTGTGGTTCTGGTTGAGACAGCTTTGAAAGCCTTGCAGGCTGAGGTAACTCAGGCTCATGAAGATTTGGCTTTAAAGGCTGATGAACTCCTTGATGAGTTCAGGACATATAGTGATAGGTTTGATGTGGCTGAGGAGAAGATGTGAATTCATGTAGATAATCAAATGGAATTCATCAGCTCTGTTAACAACATTCATGAAAATCAAGAAAAGAATCTCATCAACTTCCTTAACCATGCTCTTCCTACGGTCGAAGCAAATGTGTCCTTGAAGACAACTCTGGATGGACTGATCACTAGCACCACTGAGTCCAATTCCAGAGTTGGTCAATTACTTGAGATCCTGAAGGTGGACAGGCTCACTGAGGTTTTCACTAGGTTAGACTCTCTCAAGTCTGACTTGGATGTGGTGAAAGGGAAATGCGATGCCATCTATGGGATGTTCATATGGATGCTGAAGCAGAGTTCAGATTGTCAAGGGCTGCACAAGGATACATGGCTAATGCCACCAATCTCTCTGACATCTTAATAACTGGTTTTTAAGCTCGTATGAAAGTTCGTTGTTCCAATCTTTTCGAATTGATTATTGGTAGAAAGTGCGACTCAATTGTTCTTGGTGAAAAGTAAAAAGGGTTGGTTTTCTATTCTACTAAAATTAAATGAGCAAGTGGTAAAAGTGAGCTAAAACCAATTAACTAAAAATAACTTAACTAATTAAAAACAATTTTAAAACGATTTAAGAATAATAAAGCTGAAATAAAACTTAAACAGTAAACAGTAGATGAAATCTTAATTTATAAAATTGATAAAACAAGAAAAAACCAGAAATCCTTCATTCGGAATAATGCTCATGCGGAATGTATCTCATTCGGAAAAGACCTTCATGCGGAATAAAACTCTTATAAGGAAAAATAGCTTCATTCGGAATAAATCACTCATGCGGAATAAGTTTTGCTTCATTCAGAAAAACAGCTCATGCGGAATAAATGTATTCGTTCGGAATATTGCTCATCCGGAATGACTTGGTTCGGAATATCCTTTGACTCGGAAAAATGTTTTGATTCGGAAAGTTATTTGATTTGGAATATTAGTCCTTCATTCGGAAAACATAACCTTCATCCGGAAAAATAGTTCATCCGGAATAACATTGGTTCATTCGGAAAATTAGGTTCATACGGAATAATAGCTGACTCGGAATGTTTTACTCATCCGGAATAATCATTCATCCGGAATAATCAAAAAGAAAGCACTTGATCCGGAATAAAATGTTCACCCGGAATAAACCTTTGATCCGGAATAAATTAGCTAAACCCTTGGTTCGGAAAACTTAACTCATCCGAAATAATTGAAACAAGACACTTTGTTCGGAATAATTTTAAAAGACGTTGGTTCGGAATAATTTGGGTAACAGAAAAGTGCGAAGAACATGGGAAAAGTAAAGAACGAATTTTAACCAAAATCAACCAAGATAAATCTAAGGATTCAACCAAACTAACCACTAATCATCTACTAATGATAAACTTCAAGCCAAATCAATAAAAACTCAAAACCCACTTGTTTTTAAAGATCAAAATCAACAAAATAAAAACTTAGAACTTAAGAATCAATAAGAAAAGGAAGAACAAGATTAAAAGGAGACTTGTATTGAAAGATTAAGGTTTAAACAATCAAAAGTAAAGATTAACTTACAAGATTCTTGGATTGAAAAGGAAAAATGAAAATCACCAAACACCTTAATGGTGTTGGTTTTCCTACGAAACAAAAGAAAGAAAACAAAAAAAATGAAAAGCTCCTTCTAAATTGTAAAGGGGACTCCTATTTATAGGCCTTGGAGTTGGTTGGTGAGTGGGCTTTCTCTCTTTCTTCTTGTCTTATCGTCTTTTCAGTAAAGTTGACGTTTTTTATTCTGATTCGGGATTTGTCGATGAATAAATTCAACTCGTCTTTTAATTTCTTCGTTTAATAGACTTGAGTTCTTAGACATATGTAAAATCTTCCATCTTTGGTCCTTTTCTTCGATAAATCTTCAAATAGGCCCATGGACTTCAAATCTTTTGCATCTCTTGGACTATAGACTTCGTCTTTTCGTCTTTTTCTTCGATAAAACCCGTGCAATCCCATGTTTTCTTCAATATTTATCCGGTTAGCTCTGAAAACACAACAAACACACAAACCACGCATAATTCCAAACAAATTATATTAAATACGCGTTTTGGTCTCGTTTTAGCAAGAAATAAGTGGTAAAAGGATGGATGTTTTCACACCTATCAAATCCCCTACACTTAACCATTGCAATGCCCTCATGCAATGCATTAGTTTCAAAGCACAGATTACATTTCTCATCATAAATAACCCACCTTGGCTTTTATTAAATTCTAAATACTAAGGAAACCAAGAGAACAAAACTAGTAAAGAATTCAAAGACTTACATTGGGGTTTTAGGTTGTCATGAATGTTCATCATTCTCAAGTTTCACGTTCCCCATACCAAGCTTAAAAACGAGATCATTGTTATTATAAGTTAGCAAACTAACACGAACTCATGTGGCCCAATTATTCACTTAGACTCCCTTATTCCTAGGTGTATCTCTTATATTTTATTGTTGTCTTGAATGATCACAAGGATGCATTGTTTGACTTATTTTGATAGTTATTTAAGCGGAAAATAAAGTGGGACGATTTAATCAATAGTTAGCTAAAGGACAAAATCTTTTAAAACTGTTTCTCGGGACCTCATAAAATTCATATCTTGGCATAACTCGCTTCACGATTTGAGACCTTTCTCGGACCGATATTTGGCAGGGACTTCATACTTCAAATCTTTGAGAGACGTTCTTGAAATTATGGTCTTCTCTTCATAATAGGAATTTCTTCACTTGAAGTTTTGAGAGATTCTTCATATTTGGACCACGACTTCTTCATTTTTCTCCAATCTTTATTTGGACTTTGATATACAACGATCCGCCTCCTTTTAGGACTTGGATCTATTTATCCTCATACCTTGCTAGGGTCGTTTCGGATAGACTTCTCCATGATCTTTTGGGGAGTACTTACTTTTCGTCGTGTGTCTCGATCCTTCATATTGATTTTCGATAAATGATTCTTCACATCACTTTTGGATCTTTAGCAACAAAATGTAGCCCTCATGCCTTGTTAAGGCCTTTTCGGACTCGCCAATCTTCGCATCCCGCTTCAATAAGTTATGCCTTGGCTATGAACTCTAATTAATACCGAGCAACTTTTAAACGATCTTGGGCTAGAAGCTAAGTAACTTTTCAAATCGTACAACCTTATTTATTGCAGATAAATTTATTAGCAAGCGATGGGAGAATAGGCTTATAATCAACTCACATAAATTCACGAAAGAATACCAAACTTATAATTGACTCTATCATCTCTCATTCTCCACAATTTAAAATCTCAAGGAATGAGACTCGTGGATGCTTAGCCAATTAAATCACAGTTTTGGGTTTTCGAGTCATCTATAGGATCTTGCAAGCTCTTAGACTTTTTCAAGTTTTAGAATTAGCATTTTAAAGTTCCCTTGATAAACGACTCTCTAGGATCAATTATAGGAACTTGCGAAAAGTTCTTGTTCTTAACCCGTGAGAGTTAAGACTTTCGCGTTTTAAAGTTCCCTATATAAAAGCCTAGCAAAACTTGACTTAAATACGTTAAGGATACTAGCTAGAGTAAACTTAGATAAGTAAACTCGGGTTGATTCAAAATATTCACGACTTTGAAAGATTTTAAAACCACTTTATTGAACTTTATTTTAGCAAGGAAAGAAAATAACCATAACAAAGGAAAATACAACTGTACAACTAGGCCAAAATAGATTAAAAATTTTGAAAAATGTCGAAAAATCGAATTTTCCGATTAATAATAAGGACAAGTTCATGGAAAAGCCCACATACTTCGATAGAAGTCCCCCACACACTTGATATAAACATTGTCCTCAATGTTTAAGCATGTTGGAAAAGTCTCCCCTACACTTATGACATTGTGCACGTTGGTTAAATCAAGCTAAGGAAGAGACAACTAAAGTGATCAATTTCAAATGTGAGTATGAAGAAAATTGAATCACGATAGTTGAGAGATAGAACCAGATTGCGGATAACACGGGATCATGGTTCTTCAAAGATTCCAAAAGTGCACTTATCCCTGTAATCACATCACCATACAAACACAAGCAACCTATATAGGTCCCCCTACACTTAGGAGGTAAAACGTAAAGGGATAGATCACGGGTTGCCTCCCGAGAAGCGCTTGTTTTTGTTAACCGAGTCACGAGCCTGACTCGACCCAAAACTAGTTCATGGGAAACGTGGTGAGGGATGGAATCATCTCATGAGAGATGTCCTCACCAAAGTACAACTTCAAACGCTGGCCATTCACCTTAAAATTTGGCCCATTTGGCTGAGAAAGCTCAATGGTGCCATAGGGAAAGACTTTGGCAATGGTGAATGGACCAGACCAGCGGCTCTTCAACTTGCCCGAGAAGATCTTCAACCGAGAGTTAAAAAGTAAGACTTGATCACCAACGTGGAACTCTTGGTTCTTAATTCTAGCATCATGGATGATCTTGGTCTTCTCCTTGTAGATCAATGAGTTCTCGTAAGCTTCATTCCTCAATTCATTAAGCTCGTTGAGTTGAATCTTGCGAAGATCACCGGCTTTGTTGATGTCGAAGTTATCCCACTTCAAGGCCCAGTATGCGTTATGTTCCAGCTCGATAGGGAGGTGGCATGCTTTCCCGTACAAAAGACGATAAGGTGTACAACCAATCGGCGTCTTATAGGTGGTATGGAAAGCCCACAAAGCATCGTCTAACTTATCGGCCCACGCGGCACGATGCTCTCCCACAGTACGTTCCAGAATTCGCTTCAATCCACGGTTGGAAATCTCGGCTTGACCATTGGTTTGGGGATGATAGGCGGTGGAAAGACGGTGATTGACACCATACTTAGCCATGACTCTTGCAAATTGATCATTGCAAAAATGAGTCCCGCGGTCACTGATGATAGCACGAGGAACACCGAATCGAGCAAAAAACTGCTTCAAAAAGTTCACAACCACCCTCGCATCATTCGTAGGGAGAGCCTTAGCTTCAACCCATTTAAAAACATAGTCAACGGCTATGAGGATGTACTTGTTCCCTTTATATGATGGAAATGGCCCTATAAAGTCGATGCCCCATACGTCAAAGATTTCACACTCTTGGATGAAATTTTGAGGCATCTCATCTTTACGTGTGATCTTGCCTTGTCTCTGGCAAGCATCACAATGTTTAACCATGTCGTGACCGTCACGATAAATGGTGGGCCAATAAAATCCAGAGTCGAATACTATCTTCGCGATGTAATTGGGACCAAAGTGACCACCGGTGGGTCCTTTATGGCAAGCGTCAAGGATTTGTACCGCTGCCGGCCCATCAAAACATCGACGAATGACAAGATCCGCACTTGTTTGAAGAGGTAAGGGTCGTCCCTGAAATAATGTTCAATGTCTTTAAAGAACTTTTTCTTTTGTTGGGACGTTAACCCTTCCTTGAGAATTCCACCCGCTAAGTAGTTTGCAATGTCCGCAAACCACGGGGTGTCGTCGAGATTTGGATTGATAGACATTAAGGCCTCAAGGGGAAAAGAGTCATTTATCTCTTGATTCAGATGATCCCCTTGATAAGGATCCTCAAGTCTACTTAGATGATCCGTGGCTAGGTTTTCGGCTCCCTTCTTGTCACGAATTTCAATGTTGAATTCTTGAAGGATCAAAACCCAACGAAGAAGTCTTGGCTTAGAATCTTGCTTAGTCATCAACTACTTCAACGCGGAATGATCTGTATACACGATGGTGGTAGAAAGAACAAGTGATAGGTGTGTAAACACCCATCCTTTTTACCACTTAATTACAATAATAACCGGACCAAAACGTGTATTTTATGTCTTTTATGTCGGAATTATGCGTGGTTTGTGTTTTTGTTGTGATTAGGACGAAATTGTGAAAAGTGGAGAAAACACGGCATTTACGGGCTTTTATTGAAGAAAAAGATAAAAGATGAAGTCGAGAAGTCAAGAGTGCAAAAAGAACGGAAGTCCAAGACCAATTCTGAAGATTTATCGAAGAAAAAGTCGAAAGACGGAAGTTTACTTAAAGCCGAAGAACTCAAGTCTACTTTATTGAAGAATTAAAAGACGAGTTCAAAGAAATCCCGAGCCAAAAGTCATTGAAGTCCAAGATTAAAGAAGATTTAAAGGCTTACGGACTAATGGTGCAATTAACAAAGAGATTAAGAAGGAAGGGCCTAATGATGCAATTAAGAGAAAATGAAGGAGGGGAGGAAGCTTCCTAATACTCCTTTATATATAGATCATTAAGTTTATCATTTCAAGGGGTTGGCTAAAGTGACACTAGTTCTTCCACCTTTTAATTACTTGCACATTTACTTTATTGCACATTTAAATACTTGTCTTGCACTTTTAATACATTTAATTTCCAAGTAAGTGTTCTTTAATTTTCTTGCTTTTAATCTCTCATTCTACCTTTCTTTCTTTGCTTGATCTTTATGTTTACATGTTTATTATCTTGCTTATTGATTAAAGATTGTGTTTTTATGCTTTTGATTGTTTTAGATTATTGATTCTTAAAGCTTATTTGATTTTATCTTTAAGTTTATAAAGTTTTTATAAAAGTTATTTTATATATAAGTTTGTTTTTCGTAAACCTTTTCCATTTCGTGTTTTAAAAGTCCTTAAATTTCAGCTTATTAGCTTTTTCTTATACTGTTTGGTTTAGGATTTTAGACTTGTGCTTATTTGATTAGTAGTATAGAAACTAGAAGGGGGGGGGGTTGAATAGTTACTTATATTTACTTGTTAAAATATGGTTTCCAAAAAACCTTTTTCAAAAAAAACTTAGGCTTGAGAAAATATGTGAAATCTTCTTATGGACAATATGAACAATGATAGTGTAGCTAAACTAATACTAAAAAAAATATATCCACAAAGAATAAAGAATGATAGTGTAGCTAATCTAATATTAACACATGTATATGCAAAATGAATAAAGAATGTAAAGAGTTAAGGGTAAAGAAAGATCAAATCGAACACCAAGGATTTATAGTGGTTCGGCAACGAAGCTCACTCCTCGTTCCTACTCCACTCCTCGAGTACTCCTTACTCGAGAGTTCACTACACAACAAGCTCCTTATGGTGGAGAAAACCGTACACGTCGCTTAACCAATTTCCAACTCTAAGCTAAAAGTCGAGCCCTAATCGTAGCTAGGACCAATCTACACAACTATACTTAGTACATACACAACTTCCAAATAGACACAACTACTTGGATCTTCACAACTATGACACAACTACAAGTATATAAAAATTGATCTTCAATGGATCTTTGGTGGTGGACTCAACACTTCACTAGGATAGTGTTCTTCTCTTTGCACTTGGAGAGGAAGGGATGGAAGAACAAGATTCACTTCTTAAACAAGTAATAATCAAACAAATGATCAAAGATTTGAGTGATTAAAGAAGGGGTTTGAATCTGGAAATGAATGTGCAAAAGAGGTGAGGTGAAAAGCTGAGAATGGTCCACTATTTAAAGGGTAAAGGAGCCGACGGCTATATCTGCCCGCGGTACCTTATCACAGCCCGCGGTACCTTATCGATAAGGTACCGCCTAGGCGCTAAGGTACCTCCGGACTAGACTCCGCTCCTTTTTGTCCTTTAGTGGTGGAGGTCTTATCTGGGTATAAAAAATATCCTGAAAGGATATTCTTAACAGAATAAGAATATGCCATTTTCAAATTTCAAATAATTAATTTAATAAAACATTTTCTTAAAAATAAAGTTTAATAAAAACTTGTCACATTTAATAAAAAGTGAGTTTTAAGAAAAGATTAAATCACTTGATCACTTGATTAAGGTTAGTACTTGTTTATCCATACCTTAAGTGAAAATGGGTAAAATGAAAAATACTTGAACTCAAGAATTCGTTTTTCGTTGTTTTCGTAAATGCTTGTTTTTACATATTGTCGTAATCAAAACTAAGCGAGACCGAAAAATGCAAGTAACGTTTTTAGTCATTATTGCATTAACAATCTCCCCCTTTTTGATTCCGACAATACATAAACTCAATCACACAAAAAACAAGATTTTCGGAGACGAGTTTATTCATTTCTCCCCCTTTGTCGAAGCAAAAAGGTTGCGTAAGCCGGTGTTGAAGAAACGGACTTTGCAAAGACTTACCCTTGGTGCTTACTCCCCCTAGCTTGGGGCACCGAGGAATCGAGATATGGTGACTAGCTACATAGAAGGGTTAGTTGAACAAAAGAAACAACCAACAATATATAGCAATAGGTCACAAAAAGAAAATTAAAAGAGAAGAAAACATAAGGACAAAGATCCAAGATAGGTTACTAAAGAAACATCATACAAAGAAGTATGAAAAGGAAACAAGCCAAAAGCATAAATCTAATCCTAGTTATTCTAGAATTCTAAGATTTGCTTGAATTTGGTGTCTTGAGGATAAGCAATCAATGCTTATATGAAAGACAAGGAAATAGCAGAGGGTGGTGGTGGTGGCTTGTTGGAGATCTCATAATCAAAGTGAAGAGGAGGCTTGATTAAGAGACTATTGATGTAGCTCAACTCCTCATAGATGTGTGCCATAGCAAGATGTTGATATTGACAACAATGACAATATGTTCCATGGTGCATGACATTATCATGAGAAGGAGGAAGAACACTAAAGGGTGGTGGTGGAAGAAAGGAAGTTCCACAATCAACATTCTTGGTAGGAGAAATGTGATTAAGAGTGTTCTTGGGTGGGTTTGGATTGAAAGCAATTGGAGAAAATGGAGGAGATTCAAGGCTTTCATTGGGAGAGTAAGACATTTTGGATGTGAAGTAATGCAAAATGCTTATGGTTTAAATAAGGAAGGCTTAGGGTATTTTTGGGATGGTCCAAGGGTTTGAAACAAAGATTCTCAAAAAGGTTGGAGCAAATCTGGAGTTTCAGACAAAAACCCGAAAAGGAAGGCCACTGTAGGCGGTTCCTTATCT
This sequence comes from Glebionis coronaria, assembly GCA_025667525.1. Classification (NCBI taxonomy): domain Eukaryota; kingdom Viridiplantae; phylum Streptophyta; class Magnoliopsida; order Asterales; family Asteraceae; genus Glebionis; species Glebionis coronaria. The sequence continues at coordinate 360,831,560 of CM046881.1, forward strand.
ATGGTGGCGGTACCTTATCAATAAGGTACCGCGGCTCACTTATGGAACCGCCTGCAGAAGCAGGGTTTGGTGTTTGGAGAAAGATTTTTCAGCAAATCTTATTTTTCTAGTCTAACTTATCACAGGGATGTGCTTAAAAGCAAAGATAGACAAAGAAAATATATGCAAACTTACCAAATAGAGATTTGACCAAAATACATGGATTAAAAAATCAATGTAGGAGGTGTGTAAGACAAGACCTTAAGTCATGACACAATGATCCTCCATGATTCAATCTTGTTCTTGCTATGTTTAAGAGAATCATACATATGAATTATGTAAGTTCTATATTAATAGCGAGAATCTATGAAAAATCGTTTTTAGATTGAATTAACAATGTCAAACGAATTTCTCAACCATTTTCGAAAGAGACTTTGAGAGTTTTGAAAAGGAGATGGGAAGATTTTTCAAAGGAATTTTAAAAGACTCAAGGACTCAAAGTGGTAATAGAAAACACACAATAAGAAAAGAATTTAAGGAAGATGTTCCATTAATCCTAGACCTAGACGCAAGTAATTAAAAGGTTCCCTCTTAAGTGGCTTAGTGAAGATATCGGCTAAGTTGTCCTCGGAGGGCACCTTTTCAATAGTAATGTTCCCCTGTTGAACATTATCCCTAAGGAAATGGTGTCTAATTTCTATGTGTTTGGTTCGCGAATGTTGCACGGGATTCTTGCTTAGGTCTATAGCGCCGTTATTATCGCACATGATGGGAACATCATCAAGAGAAATCCCGTAATCAACAAGCGCTTGCTTCATCCATAGAGCTTGTTGGCATGCTTTACCGGCACTCACATACTCGGCTTCCGTGGTGGATATCGCAAGAGCGGTTTGTTTCTTGGAGAACCAAGAAGTTAAACAACAACCCATGAAGGTACAAACTCCACTAGTGCTTTTCCGGTCCACATAGTCTCCCGCATGATCCGAGTCCGCGTAGACAATGGTTTCTACGCCGGTCCCTTTAGAATACCATAATCCTAAATGTATAGTGCCTTTAATGTATCGGAAGATACGCTTAACCGCTTCAAGGTGAGAGGTTTTGGGAGCCTCTTGGAAGCGAGCACAAAGGAAAACACTAAACATGATATCCGGTCGACTTGCCGTTAGGTACAACAAACTACCAATCATACCTCTATATATGGTGTTGTCTACCGACTCACAATCATCATCTACGGTGAGTTTAGTATCCGAGGCCATAGGGGTCTTCATTGGTTTAGATTCTTCTAATCCAAATTTCTTTAGCATTTCTTTAGCGTACTTAGATTGACTAAAGAAAATACCATCGTCCATTTGTTTAATTTGGAGTCCTAGAAAGAAGTTAAGTTCTCCCATCATACTCATTTCAAACTCATCATGCATGATGTTGGCAAAGTCATCACACAATTCTTGACAAGTTGAGCCAAATATAATGTCATCAACATATATTTGTACGATTATAAGGTGAGGACCTTTCTTCTTTGTAAAGAGTGTATTGTCTACCATACCCATGGTATACTCATGTTTAACAAGAAACGCTTTAAGTCTATCATACCAAGCTTTGGGTGCTTGTTTGAGTCCATAAAGTGCTTTCTTAAGCTTGTAAACATGGTCCGGTTTCTCAAAATCAATGAAGCCGGGAGGTTGAGCCACATATACCTCCTCATTGATCAAACCGTTAAGAAATGCACTCTTTATATCCATTTGTTGAAGCTTAATATCTAAGGCACAAGCGTAGGCTAAAAGGATTATAATTGATTCTAATCTAGCTACCGGTGCATATGTCTCGTCATAATCAATCCCTTCTTGTTGATTATAGCCTTGAGCTACAAGTCTAGCCTTGTTACGAGACACAACACCATTCTCATCTAGCTTATTCCTAAATACCCATTTGGTTCCTATAATGGTAGAACTTCTAGGTGGAGGAACAAGTTCCCAAACATCATTGGCAACGAATTGATTCAATTCTTCTTGTATCGCAATGACCCAACTCTCATCCGTCAAAGCTTCTTTAACATTCTTTGGTTCAATCAAGGAGACAAAACAAAAGAAGTTGCTTTGGTTTTGGACTTGAGATCTTAGGGTCCTTTGATTTAAGTCACCAATGACATTATTGAGAGTATGATCCCTAGACTCCTTAATGTTTACTTCCTTTTTAACACTAAGGTCTTCAACTCCTATTTTTCTAACCTCTTTGGCTTTAACTACTTCTAATTCATCCAAGTCATCATCAACCAATGGTGGTGTCTTGGATGAAGGAGGGGTTTCATCAAAGGTTACGTTGAGTGATTCTCCAATAACCCCTGAGGTTCTATTTAGGACTATGTAGGCCTTACTAGTTTGGGAATAACCTAAAAGGATACCTTCGTAAGACTTTGGGTCAAACTTGGTAAGATAGTCTTTGGTGTTGAGGATAAAGCACTTGCTTCCAAAAACCCTAAAGTATTCTAATGAGGGTTTCTTACCTTTAAGAATTTCATAGGGGGTCTTTCCTAGGAAAGGTCGAATAAGAATTCGGTTGAGAATATAAGTCGATGTATCCACGGCATTGCACCAAAACTTTTGAGGCAAAGATTGCTCGTTTAACATCGTCCTACTCATCTCTTGGAGAGTCCTATTCTTCCTTTCAACTACCCCATTTGATTGTGGAGTGCGAGTAGCCGAGAAGTTATGGGTAATACCATGAGCTTCACAAAAGGCACCAAATTGCACTTCATTATCAAATTCCCTACCATGATCCGTCCTAATAGAAACAATTGAACATCCTAGTTGATTTTGAATTCTTCGACTAAAGATTTCGAAGTGATCGAAAGCTTCATTCTTAGATGCCAAAAATCTAGTCCAAGTGAATCTAGAATAGTCATCAACTATAACTAGGGTATAAAGGTTACCTCCATAACTCCGTATGGCGGAAGGTCCAAAGAGATCCATATGTAGGAGCTCTAAGCACCGAGAGGTCGAAACCAAATTCTTGGCTTTGTGACTTGAGTGAACTTGCTTTCCAACTTTGCAAGCATCACAAAAGTGACTATCAAACTTAATCTTGGGGAGGTGTCTTACCAACTCCTTAGAGACTAAAGATTGAATTAAACGCATATTAGCGTGACCTAATCTCCTATGCTAAAGAGTAGAACTATCATCTATAGTCGCAAGACATATGTTGTCTTTTGACTTCTTATTAACCTTCATGACATAAAGCCCATGCTTTCTAACACCTTTTCCAATGACTTTTCCATCTTTTACGATTTCACTGTCATGTTCCGAAAAGATGACCTTACACTTATTATCACAAATTTGACCTATACTTAAAAGGTTAAAACCTAAGTTATCTACGTGCTCAACATTTTCAATGGTCATGGAGTCAAGAGAAACCGTACCTTTGCCAATGATATTACCACGTAGACTACTAGCGAATGTGACGTTACCTCCATCATATGCTTTGTAATGCGAGAACAAACTTCGATTACCCGTCATGTGTTTAGAACATCCACTATCCTTAATCCACTCATCGGGCTCCAAATCAATTCCCAAGCATATCTAGGTAACAACACACAAGATCAAACATTTGGTCCCCAATATCTCATGGGTCCAAAATTGTTAGTTCCAAACATCCCTTGCATTTGGTTGGGATGCATGAATGAGGTGGGGATTCCCCATGGAGAACAAAATGGAGGAGGGTAGTAATTCATGTAACCATTTTGTTGTTCATTACTTCTCCTAGGTGTGTTTGATCTAGGTTTAGAGTTATTATTATTCCTTCTAGGTGTTGGAGTTTTACTTCTAGGTCGTGAGTTGTTTTGATTATCTCTTGTAGGCGTTGTCGTTCTACTTCTAGGCTTAGACTCATTCCGTACTCTAGGTGGAGTAGAAGATAGTCTAGATAAACTTCTATTTCCCATGAGAGGTTTACTTAACGGCTTATAGAACTTACTAATAGCATTGTCGTCAAGTATGGGTAATTGAACCTTATTAACAGTAAGATGCTTTGGTTTTTCATTTAACTTAGATTTTTCAGAAAGTTCAGAATTTTCACAAAACTCAACTTCTGGCCGCGGTACCTTATCTATGGCCGCGATTCCATAGTGATAAGGAACCGCGCCATACGATGTGGAACCGCGTCCAGAGGGTGTTTTCTGTAAAAACCTGACTTGTTTTGGTTCACTAGTTGAAGCTTCATTTGAGTTAAAACCTAGACCAAGTTTTTCCTTAGAATGAACTTGTTTGTTTAACATATCATCAAGAGCACTAGTACCTTTCATGAACTTTTCCAATTTAATGGAGGTGCTCTTGAGATCATCATTCTCTAATCTAAGTTTCTCACAACTTAAGCAACCTAAATCAACCTCTTTGTTTTTCTCAAGTTTAGCCAATTTCTCCCTAAGTTCATTGATCTCATTTTCAAGCTTAGTTTTGGTTGATTTTAAGGTTTTATTCTTTTCTATGAATTTAAGAAAAGTTTGTGTAAGCTATCATATTTGCCTTCAAATTCAATATCATCTAAAGTGGAACTATCATTGCTATAATATTCGGTTTCGGAATGTACCTCTTTAGAAGTGTGAGCCATAAGACATTTCTCCTCTTTGGGGTTGTCATCATCATCTTCACCGCTATCGCTCCAAGCGCCACTAACGAATGCCGTGTGGTTCTTATCACGAGCGGGCTTTGGACAATCACCAATGAAGTGATTTGGATCACCACATCTAAAGCAACTCCTATCACCTTTTTCGTTCTTGACAACCCGATTCTTTGACAATGGTTTCTTGTCATAGTTTGGTTGCCTAACGTGTTGACCTCGTCTCTTGAAGAACTTCTTGAAATCTCTCACCGCCAATGCATACTCCTCGTCATCACTTTCCGAGGAACTATCATGGTCACTTTGTGCCTTCTTGGCTTTAAGTGCAAGAGATTTCCTTTCACTCTTGGTTTTTACTAGTTCCGAGTCCTTCAAAATTATCATCTCATGAACCTTCAAGTTTCCTATGAGTTCATCGAGTGATAAAGTTGAGAGATCTTTCGACTCTTCAATAGCCGTGACTTTTGCTCTCCACTTTGGATGTAAGGCCCTTAGAATCTTCCTAACATTGTTCTTGCTAGAAAAACCTTCATCGAGTGCTTTTAGCTAGTAATAATGGTGTTAAACCTAGCAAATGCACTATCAATAGTTTCATCTTCTAAGATGACAAATTGTTCATATTGTTGGACAAGAAGATCGATTTTACTTTCTTTGACTTGGCTATTACCTTAGTGGGTTACTAAAAGAGTGTTCCAAATATCTTTAGCGGTTTCACACATAAAAATTCTTTCATACTCTTTTTTAGGCAAAGCATTATAAATCACCATTTTAGCCTCATTATTTTTTGAAAGTTTCTTTTTAGTATCATCATTAGCTTTGTCAAAAGTGACTAATTCTTTTGTTTTAGAAACTTTATTAAATTGAAAGGGTAAAAAATCACCATTGGTAATAACATGCCAAAGATCTAAATCTTTTGATTTCACATAAGTTTCAAATCTATTTTTCCAATAAATAAAACTATCGGTTTCAAAAAGAGGTGGTCTTTGCATAGATTGCCCTTCTAGGTACTTGTTGGAATCCATAGATCGATTCAAGTTTTAAAATACAATATACTTTAAAAAATCTTGAGCAACCCGCTCTGATACCAATTGTAGAAACTAGAAGGGGGGGTTGAATAGTTTCTTATATTTACTTGTTAAAATATGGTTTCCAAAAAACCTTTTTTTTAAAAAAAACTTAGGCTTGAGGAAATATGTGAAATCTTCTTATGGACAATATGAACAATGATAGTGTAGCTAAACTAATACTAACAAAAATATATCCACAAAGAATAAAAAAAGATAGTGTAGCTAATCTAATATTAACACATGTATATGCAAAAAGAATAAAGAATGTAAAGAGTTAAGGGTAAAGAAAGATCAAACCGAACACCAAGGATTTATAGTGGTTCGGCAACGAAGCTCACTCCTCGTTCCTACTCCACTCCTCGAGTACTCCTTACTCGAGAGTTCACTACACAACAAGCTCCTTATGGTGGAGAAAACCGTACACGTCGCTTAACCAATTTCCGACTCTAAGCTAAAAGTTGAGCCCTAATCGTAGCTAGGACCAATCTACACAACTATACTTAGTACATACACAACTTCCAAATAGACACAACTACTTGGATCTTCACAACTATGACACAACTACAAGTATATAAAAATTGATCTTCAATGGATCTTTGGTGGTGGACTCAACACTTCACTAGGATAGTGTTCTTCTCTTTGCACTTGGAGAGGAAGGGATGGAAGAACAAGATTCACTTCTTAAACAAGTAATAATCAAACAAATGATCAAAGATTTGAGTGATTAAAGAAGGGGTTTGAATCTGGAAATGAATGTGAAAAAGAGGTGAGGTGAAAAGCTGAGAATGGTCCACTATTTAAAGGGTAAAGGAGCCAACGGCTATATCTGCCCGCGGTACCTTATCACAGCCCGCGGTACCTTATCGATAAGGTACCGCCTAGGCGCTAAGGTACCGCCGGACTAGACTCCGCTCCTTTTTGTCCTTTAGTGGTGGAGGTCTTATCTGGGTATAAAAAATATCCTGAAAGGATATTCTTAACAGAATAAGAATATGCCATTTTCAAATTTCAAATAATTAATTTAATAAAACATTTTCTTAAAAATAAAGTTTAATAAAAACTTGTCACATTTAATAAAAAGTGAGTTTTAAGAAAAGATTAAATCACTTGATCACTTGATTAAGGTTAGTACTTGTTTATCCATACCTTAAGTGAAAATGGGTAAAATGAAAAATACTTGAACTCAAGAATTCATTTTTCGTTGTTTTCGTAAATGCTTGTTTTTACATATTGTCGTAATCAAAACTAAGCGAGACCGAAAAATGCAAGTAACGTTTTTAGTCATTATTGCATTAACAAGTAGCTTATTTTTCTAGCTTAATTTGTGTTCTTTCCATCGTATTCCGATCTGACAAATCGGAAAAGGGTATTACATTCCGATTGGAGTGATCGGATAAGGGTTTTGATATTCCTGTTGGTATTCCAATTGGGAGGTAAGTTTGGTATTCCGATTGGGAGAGGTGACATTATTCCGATTAGGGGTTCCGATCTACATTCCGACCAAGGGCCATTTCTTATTCCGATCAGGCAGGTAAGTCCACATTCCGATCAGGGTGCTTTGGTTATTCCGATCACAGCTTTCCGATTAGTGGTTCCGATCAGTATTCCGATAGGGAGGATTGTGTTTATTCCGATGGTGAGCCTGATCGGAATATATTCCGATTAGGGTTAATTTTCTATTTTGTCTCATTTTATTTTTAAGTGTTAATTTAATACTTTGTCAATTTTAATTCTCGTCACGCTTTTAACTTTAAGTCATTTAATTATTTTACTTTTCAAAGTTTTTAAATATTGCACATTTAATTTTAATTAGACTTAGATTTATTTCAACGCCTTTTATTTTAACTCCTTTTACTTTTAAGTCATTTTATTTTAAAGTTTTGCACTTTTTAATATACTACAACGACACACTTTTGTTTTCACCAAAAGACAGCTGAGTCGCACTTAAACCAGTTTTCAATTCGAAGAGACATACTTAAACGAATCTTTTTAACTGAGTACAATCGAGTTATCAAATCGCGCCGCTGCCGGCTCTTTTCGTAAAGATTAACGGTTTTCTGTGAGAGACGCGTTGCTTTTTGGGATCCGTTCACTTGTGAGCGTTATTTTTCTTGCATATAAATTTCAAAAAATCCATAAAAATTAAAAATTTCAAAAATCCAAAAAAAAATTTCTTTATTGTGTATATATATTGTTTTTGTGTTTGGTTTCTTTTTCTTTTGCATTTTCAGGTGTATGCGTACTAGATCTTCTAATTATCAAGAGCCCGAGACTCAAGAAGATTTAAGTATGTCAGGTGTTAACAACAACAATAATCATCCACCGCACCTCAACAATAACAACAATGTTCTTCCACAGCCCGATCTTCGGACAATGGAGGAGCTTTGTCAACATACCATGTTTGGACGAGGAGGACCGATTGCGCCGATGCAAATCACGGCTCCGGAGTTTTCGTTGAAGCACCACATGATTCAGCAAGTGCAAACTAACCCATTCCGTGGATTGCCTGATGATGATGCCAACAAACACCTCGACAAGTTCATTACAATCACCCAAAGCATGAAGTTGCCCGGTGCCACAATGGATGTTCTACGCCTACAACTCTTCCCACATACTTTATCACATCATGCCGAGAAATGGTTTGATCGTCTCCCGAAGAATTCAATTCATACTTGGGATGACATGACTCAACGCTTTTTGTCGCGCTACTTTCCACCATCCATGGTCACAAGCCTTCACAATCAAATCAGCGGTTTCATGCAAGACCCTGATGAATCTCTTTTTGATGCTTGGGAAAGATATAATGTCTTGATTGATCGTTGTCCAAACCACAACATGCTTCCAGCTACATATTGATACTTTCTACAACGGATTGACTTTTCGTGATCGTGATACGATTAATGCAGCCGCCGGTGGCACATTTATGAAAAGGAGACCCGAGGAGTGTAGAGAGCTAATTGAGAACATGACTACTCACCACAAAAACTGGGATTCCTCTGCTTCTTCAAGGAACAACCTGAGAGTCAATGTCTCTTCTACCTCAGCAAACCCTGATATGACCGAACTCACCCGCATGATGACTGAAATGAGCAAAAGTATCACGCTTCTCGCTTCAACCCAACAACAACAACAAGTTAATGCGGTGGCACCTTCTTGTGAAACATGCGGCGTTCCTCACTCATACACCGATTGTCCTTCTACTCAAGGAAATCCGGAAAATGTGTATGCAGCTTATGGTAATTATTCACCAGAAAATTACCAAGCTCGACCACAAGGGGATAGAAATCTGCTGAGTTACCGGTCCAACAATTACCTTTCACCCGGTTTTTCTACTCAAAACCAAAACCCCGCCAACAACTACAATAGAAGCAACCAAATCCCACCAAGAGCTTCTAATCCTTATCACCCACCCGCTCAACAAGCCCCACCCATTAATCCCGATGTTGAAGCAATAATGAGAACCCAAGGTGAGCAAATCAAGAATCTGCAGAGTCAAATTATCAATCTTAAAGGAGATATTACCAAGCAAGGAAATTAGATAAGATCCGAGCTTCGAGATAATATTCAATCCTCCTTCAACAATCAAACAAATGATTTGAAGAATATGCTTGCTAGTTTCTTGCCCGCCGCTCAACCTTCTTCTTCGATTTCTCTACCTTCAAACACCGTCACCAATCCGCGAGCAAATGTGAGCGCTATTACTACTCGTAGTGGAATTACCATTGTCGATCCACCAATCCCATCCCCTACACTTCACCACCATTTATCCCTTCAACACCTCCTTCAACACCATCCTACATTGTCGATCCCACCCCCATCATCTACACCTCCTCCACCACCATTTATCCCTACTCCTCCTACACCTAGTATTAGTGCACCATTACCGTCTCCGCCTCGTCATGGCGATGTTCCTAGGAAGGACCCTTCAACATCTCAACCTTTACCTACTACACCTTCACCTTCACCATAACAGATTTTTAAATCTGTTTTACCCTAAAACGAATCAAAACCCACTCCCTAATCCCCTTAAACCCTAATTAATCCCCAGGTCCAATCACACCCAAATCAAAGGGTTTTTGGCTTAACTCGTCCAGATCCTCAATTCCACTCACCCTCATCCTTTCCCACCTCACCCAACACACTCACATGCTTTGTGGACCCCTCCCCAGCCTTCCCCTGCAACGTCTCTTTCGCACCAAAACCCACACCCGACCATTTAAACGCACCAGATTGCTCTACTTGGTCCCCAAGATTGTTTAAACGTCCAAGATTGAAGATTCCAAGCTGGCATCCAGTACATGATCACATGGGCACGTTTTTGACCCAGAAATCAGCCAAAGACTCAAGGGCACTTTGGAGATTTCAGTAGCTAGGGTTTCACATTCTAGAATAGTCTTTTAGTTCTATTTAAAGGGAATGAGCCTGTTCATTCACCTCTTGTTCCAGTATTTAGCAATTCCTTTGTAATTCCTTTTTTATAAAATTAAAGTTTGGTGTTTTTGATATAAATTGTAATTCCTTTTAATTATTTATAAAAAGTTTGTGTAACACCCCACTTGGATAAATGGACCGTTACGTGTATTTATGGCGTGTCATCAAAGCATGCAAGGCAATGTATTAAACATTAACTGACCAAACGGAAATACCGGAATCAAACATCGGTAGTCCAACAAGCCCAAAATATAAAGATTAAAATACGGAAAGGAAAAGGACGAAACAGTGTCCAAACAACCAAAGTAAAGTAACGTAAAGTGTGCATAAAAATAAAGGAGTCTGGATAGCTCCCATCCAAATGCACGTACTCTCTTAGAAGTCCTAAGATCGTCCCTGTGTACCTGCCGTTGGGGAACATGAAAGGAAACTACGGCTGAGCATAACGCTCAGTGAACGGATATAGCATGATAAGAAATGTACAGAAAGATAATGCAATAGAGTCAATAATGAAGCTGTAAGACTGATATGTAACATGTGGTATAACCTTGCATAAAATCTGTAAAACCTGGTTCATAAAACTGATACTGAAATATAACTTTTAATTTCTGAAAAACATGCATTTACTGTATTTTATTTGCCAGAGCTTATATAGGTCACGTGCTGTAACAACCGTGCATGAATAACTGGAGGGGTGACCTCGTCATGCTGTAGAGGGGTGACCTCTAAATAACTGTGCTGGGTGGAGGGATCAGCTCCAATGTGAAGGATGTAGAGCACACACCACATTCACCCTGATAACATGAAACACATATAGCCTAGGATGCATCCATACGCCCCACTAAAACATACATATAAGAATGGCCAACTGAACATGAGTGGGACGATGCAGGATATCACTCTCCTGCATGTGAGTCACGACACCGGTGCCTCTAGTGTCGTGGTTACGGTACCTCCGTAACTAGTACATAAACTGGTCGTGCTTGTATATAACGCTCAGGCAATTCCATTTAGTTATTAACATGATTACTGATAAATTAAACATATACTGGGAAAACATTCGGCGGAAGACGGGGAATCCTAATCATGCATAGAAAGGAAAGTCCTTACTGAAAGGACGGGAAATCCGTACCTCTAGTCCAGTACCGACTGAAAGGAAGACTGAACGAATACTACTCGGGCTTCACGCGTGCTACATAATTATAAGACGCGAGTAAGTTAACTGGTATCCGTTATCAAACTTTCTGATCTTATTGGTTTCTTATATTTATTTTAATGTATTAACGTTATACTAATGGTTACGTACAATGTATATCTGTCGGTAATTAATTTCATAAAAAAATATTTCGCTAATATAAGTACGTTCTTAATTTGTTTAATTCGTTTTCCCAAAATATACCCTTTTTATATTTTTATAAAACCAGTTTATATTTAACTTACTAAATGCATTTTACAACGTTTATTTCAAGTAAACTCATAAAAAGAAGTGAGATTTAACAGTCCCAAACGCACTCTTAACTGTTTTAAAACCGGTTGCCAAACAGCCCGTTACCCCTGTAGCCAAACAGCCCTATTCCCTGTTTAAAACCCACTGCCAAACACCCCGTTAGTGTAAACCCCAAACCAAACCCTAATGTTTTGCGGCTGGTTGTGCAGCCAATCACCATAACAACATCCCGACATACAGCCCGGATCATAATATTTATTTAACATGTTTTAAACCCCAATAAATCGGATTAAACGAAAAGAATAAAACGAATTAGGGTTTACATATGCTTACTAACCGTTTAGGGTTTCAAAACAGCAAATCTATTGTTCTTCTAGGATCAATCCTCGATCCCTTATTCGTGTTTCTTGGTGTGGGTCGCGGCAGGGAAGGAGAGAACACAAAGAAAATGTAGGCGGCTGTTTGTTTTGATTTTAGGGTTTCATATGTGTGTGTTCCGTCTGTTTTATTTCCTTCCCACGGGCTTGGCCCAGACTACGAGTTGCGGCGCAATACACATCAGTTGCGGCGCAACAGATCTGCGGATCATGAGTTGCGGCGCACGACACGTGAGTTGCGGCACAAATTGAAGAGCCTGCAGATCATGGTTCTGCGAATCAAGAGTTGCGGCGCAAGATACATCTGTTGCGGCGCAACATATGCTGCTGGCAATAATCCCACGTAAATTAATAATAAACCGCGTATTTATAATTTCTCGATTTAAAATACGGGTTTTACAATTCTTCCCCTCTAAAAGAAATAATTCGTCCCCGAATTAAAATGCGGCGTACTGGGTTTTACAATTCCTCTCCTCTAAAAGAAAAATTCGTCCCCGAATTACAAGGTATTTAAGCTGACTGAAGTAAAGGCTGAAATGCTGATAAATTGAACGACATAAAAGCTGAAAAGACATACCCGAATCAAAACTGAAAGTGAGGATAAGAAGTCCGTATAGACTCCTCTGTTTCCCAAGTGGCCTCTCGCTCTGTATGGTTCCTCCACAGGATCTTGACGAAAGGAATGGTCTTCCTTCTCATGACTCGATCCTGGCGATCTAAAACCGCTTCGGGTTCCTCGATATAAGATAAATCCTCCCGAATCTGATCGAGTGGATAATTTACTTTGTGAAGCTCATGATAGTTGTACCCCCTGAGCAATGAGACATGAAACACGTTGTGAACGTGTGAAAGCTGAGGCGGTAACGCCAATCTATATGACACTTCACCAATACGTTCAAGGATCTCGAACGGTCCGATGTAGCGAGGGCTAAGTTTGCCTTTGAGGCCAAAACGTCTGACGCCTCGTGCGGGTGATACTTTGAGGAACACACGATCCCCTGTCTGAAAAGATAGATCTCTGCGATGCTTGTCGGCGTAACTTTTCTGGCGAGTACGCGCTTCTTGCAGCTTCGCCCTAGCGATGGCGACCTTTTCATTGGTCAGTTCTATCAGTTCAGGTCCTTCAATTAAACGTTCTCCCACCTGATCCCAACAAATAGGAGCACGGCATTTTCTGCCGTATAACATCTCGAATGGAGCACGCTTGATACTAGCATGCCAACTGTTGTTGTAAGCAAACTCGACCAAGCAAATATAGTCATCCCAGTGTCCTGTCCATTCTAATGCACATGCGCGTAGCATGTCCTCCAAGGTCTGGATAGTACGCTCTGACTGACCGTCCGTCTGTGGATGGAAAGCTGTGCTGAGCTTGAGCCTAGTTCCCCAAGCTTTATGCAGGCCTCCCCAGAAATGAGAAGTAAACCGTGGATCTCTATCTGATATAATTTCGGAGGGTGTACCATGTAACCGTACAATCTCCTCGGTGAATAGTTTCGCCAATTTACTGACTGCGAAATCTTTACGAATAGGAATGAAATGTGCTGACTTGGTCAAGCGGTCGACAATGACCCAGATTGCATCATGTCGCCGCTGAGTCTGTGGTAAACCGGTAACAAAGTCCATAGAAATCTTGTCCCATTTCCACGTTGGAATTTCTAATGGCTGAAGTAACCCGCTGGTACGCTGATGTTCTATCTTAACCTGCTGGCAGGTCAGACATTTAGACACAAATGTTGCGACATCCTGCTTCATGCCGCTCCACCAGAAATACTGCTTAAGATCATGGTACATCTTAGTGGAACCTGGATGAATGGAGAACGGAGAGCTGTGAGCCTCAGTCATCAAGGCTTCTCTAAGAGCAGGATCTTCTGGAACGCAGAGTTTGGTACCCTGCCATACAATACCGTCGTCATCGATGCGAAATTCGGTCTGACGGTCAATGTTCTGGATGATCGCCCAGATCTCACCATCATCCTTTTGGGCGTCTTTAATCCTGGAGAGTAAATCTGGTTCTACCCTCAAACTAGCCCAGTATCCCCTCTGTCCGCGTACTAAGAGCTCAATATCATACTGCTCTAAATCCCGAATAATTTCTTCCTGAACTTTGATGCCATTTACCATACCTGACTTTCTGCTAAGGGCATCTGCCACGACATTTGCTTTACCTGGGTGATACTGGATGTTAGTGTCATAGTCTTTCAGCAGTTCTAACCATCGCCGCTGTCTCATGTTCAGCTCTCGCTGTGTAAATATATACTTGAGACTTTTGTGATCGGTGAAGATATCACACGACTCACCGTATAAATAATGCCTCCAGATTTTAAGGGCGAAGACGACTGCTGCGAGCTCTAGATCATGAGTAGGATAATTTTTCTCATACGGCTTTAGTTGACGCGAAGCATAAGCGATGACTTTCCCATGCTGCATAAGAACACAGCCTAAGCCTTTTCCCGATGCGTCGCTGTATATCTGATAACCACCTGTACCGGATGGGAGAGTAAGTATCGGTGCTGAGATCAATCGATGCTTGAGTTCCTCGAAACTCTTTTCTCTCTCCTCGGTCCATATAAACTTCTCGCCTTTTCGCATAAGTTGGGTCAATGGTAACGCTAAGCGTGAGAAGTTTTCCACAAACCTGCGGTAGTAACCTGCCAACCCAAGAAAACTACGTATCTCTGTGACAGACGTCGGTCTTGGCCATTTGGTGATAGCCTCCACCTTTGCAGGATCCATGGTGATTCCGTCCGCAGACACAATATGACCTAGAAACGCCACTGTATTCAGCCAAAATTCGCACTTCGAAAATTTAGCGTATAGCTTTTCTTGTCTGAGAATCTGCAAAACTGTACGGAGATGATTCTCATGTTCCTCTTTGGATTTGGAGAAAATAAGGATATCATCGATGAATACGATCACAAACTTGTCTAAAAATTCGTGGAAGACTCTGTTCATTAAGTCCATAAATACTGCGGGCGCATTCGTGAGACCGAATGGCATGACAACAAACTCGTAATGACCGTACCTCGTGCGGAAAGCAGTTTTAGATATATCCTGCTCTTTTACACGCAGCTGATGGTAGCCTGATCGTAGATCGATTTTTGAGAAGTGCTTGGCACCCTGAAGTTGGTCGAATAAATCGTCAATACGAGGAAGTGGATAACGGTTACGAATAGTGAGCTTATTCAACTCACGGTAGTCAATACACAAGCGCATACTACCATCCTTCTTCTTGACAAACAAAACTGGAGCGCCCCAAGGTGACACGCTGGGACGGATGAAACCCCTTTCGAGAAGTTCCTGAAGTTGATCCTTCAGTTCCTTAAGCTCTACAGGAGCCATACGGTAAGGAGCTTTAGATACTGGTTCTGCACCTGGAATGAGATCGATACCAAATTCTACCTCTCGCATGGGAGGTAAACCTGGAAGTTCCTCTGGAAAAACATCCGGAAAATCTGACACAACTGGCTGATCATGAATCGAAGGTGTCTCAGAAGTCGTGTCATGGACTGTAGCTAGGAAACCCTCGCAACCATGATATAGTAAAGTACGAGCCTGTAAAGCTGAAATGATCTGAACATGTTTTCCTGGTAGGAAGCCTCGGTGGATATACTCTGGTGTCTGGACATCACCAAAGATAACCTGGTGAGCATGGCAATCTATGGTGGCATGATGAACCGATAACCAATCCATACCCAGAATAATATCGAATTCACACATATCCAAAGGAAGAGCACTGACTGGACGGATTTTATCGTCAAACTCAAGAGGGAGATCCTTATATACTTGGGTAATGAGTACAGAGTCTCGCATGGGGGTAGATATACTAAGTGCACTGTCTAGTGGCGTAGGGGTCATGTTTATTCTAACCGCATATGAAGTAGATATAACCGAGTGCGTGGCGCCTGTATCGAAAAGCACGCATGCAGACTGTCCGTGTATAAACAAAATGCCAGTAATAGTACCTGTGGTCCTATTTGCTTGTTCACAGTTAGTAGTGTAGACACGACCGGTGGTTGGTGGTATCGGTGGTGGCGGAGGTAACATCTGAGGAGTCTGGCCTGAAGTACCGGCAACATCCCCGCTCTTGCAATCCCTCTTCAAATGGCCAGGCTGACCACACTGGTAGCAATTACCCGAACCACGACGACAAGGTCCCGAGTGTTTCTTCCCACACGTGATGCAAGTAGGGTAAGTAAACCCGGTGGAAGTAGCTCTGGTTTGCTGAGCACCTGATTTATGATGATATATACGTGTCACGATTCTGATAATTTAACTGAAGTAAGGCTGACTGACTAAATTTTAAAATTACCAGAATTTGACGGTCGGGCAACCTGTTGACCCCTGTTGTTTTGGTCACGCCCCTGTCCGGCATCTCTGTTGGAATTTACAAATAGATTTTTAGATCTGTTTTACACGATAGCTTAGTATTCTTGGAGCTCAAAGGCTCACCTGTAGCTGCCAGAGGAGTTGGAACTACCGCGGTAATTATCACCGCCGTTCCTCCTATCTGACCGATTACGGTCATATGACTGACCGTGGTTCCTGTAGTTCTGATGCGGAGGAGCCGATTGGGATCGGTCTCCTCCTCTGTGTCTGCAAGATTTTAATAACATATAAGTTGCCAAGCAATAATGGCTAAAATGTTTAAGTCTGTTGGGTGAGATGTACCTCTTCTCCGGGCGCTCTACATTCTCGAGCTCGTCCCTCTCATAAAGCATCTCGATGTCCCGAGCTGCATTAGCTACTTGTGACACATTAGTGAATGTGGCACTCATCAATCTATCTGCAGTCCTGGTGTGAAGAGCCCAGCGAAATTGCTTCACTTGCTCCTCAACGGTACCCGCAGCCTCCCCCAAGAACCCAGCCATCCTGAGGTATCGGTGCATGAACTCGATACTGTTCTCGCCATTATTCTGACGGATAACGTGAAAGTCCCTCTTCATCTTAGCTTGTTCCGCATGCGGGAAAAACTGGTCATAGAACATCGTCTTGAATCGTGCCCAGGTCAATGCAAGCTCCCAAGCATCTCCCCCGTTAGACTGTTTCTGAGACCTCCACCAATGTAGAGCAGGACCCTCCAGCTTATAAACTGCAAGCCTAACTTTGAAAACATCACCACAACCCATAGCTCCAAAAATTTTCTCTATGTGGTAGATCCAGTCTTCTGCATCAGTTGGAGCTACAGTCTGCTCAAACAGTCGGGGTTTCTGCTTGTTGAACAGATCCAGCCACGCGGGTAAAGTGGCAGGTGGTGGAGCAGGAGGGTTGTTATTCTGCTGAGGTCCATTCTGATATTCAGCTCGGATCTCGTCACGAATTTGGGGTAACATGGCCTGTATAGCAGCCTGAACAGCAGCAGCAATGGCAGCTGCATTAGGATCATTCTCGGTTTCGCGTCTGGGTGGCATCTGAAATATAATAGAATGGGTTGATTAAAACTGCAAAAATCTGGGGTAATATATCTGAATATGCTTAGTGTAATTCATGGTGGTATAACTGACAAAACATGACATGAATACTGGTGAACGCCTAGGGTCAGTTCACAAAATAATTTCTGAAACATAAATCTGACATGAGTAAGGATGAACGCCTATGGTCAGTTCATCCATACAAAATTTAAATAACAAGGGTGAACGCCTATGGTCAGTTCACCAAAACAAAAATTTTGCTGAAATCACATGCGATTAAATATGGCCAGTCCTGTACCAGCCGTTTACTTAATCAAAATTTTGAAAAGCTGACTGATAAAATACATAAATAGCATGGAAGATAACGACGCCAAAATACAGGAAGTTCCTGATGACCACCCACTAGTCACAGGTCAAGTTTTAGAGCCTACAGGTCGAACCTTGCGCTCTGATACCATAATTGTAACACCCCACTTGGATAAATGGACCGTTACGTGTATTTATGGCGTGTCATCAAAGCATGCAAGGCAATGTATTAAACATTAACTGACCAAACGGAAATACCGGAATCAAACATCGGTAGTCCAACAAGCCCAAAATATAAAGATTAAAATACGGAAAGGAAAAGGACGAAACAGTGTCCAAACAACCAAAGTAAAGTAACGTAAAGTGTGCATAAAAATAAAGGAGTCTGGATAGCTCCCATCCAAATGCACGTACTCTCTTAGAAGTCCTAAGATCGTCCCTGTGTACCTGCCGTTGGGGAACATGAAAGGAAACTACGGCTGAGCATAACGCTCAGTGAACGGATATAGCATGATAAGAAATGTACAGAAAGATAATGCAATAGAGTCAATAATGAAGCTGTAAGACTGATATGTAACATGTGGTATAACCTTGCATAAAATCTGTAAAACCTGGTTCATAAAACTGATACTGAAATATAACTTTTAATTTCTGAAAAACATGCATTTACTGTATTTTATTTGCCAGAGCTTATATAGGTCACGTGCTGTAACAACCGTGCATGAATAACTGGAGGGGTGACCTCGTCATGCTGTAGAGGGGTGACCTCTAAATAACTGTGCTGGGTGGAGGGATCAGCTCCAATGTGAAGGATGTAGAGCACACACCACATTCACCCTGATAACATGAAACACATATAGCCTAGGATGCATCCATACGCCCCACTAAAACATACATATAAGAATGGCCAACTGAACATGAGTGGGACGATGCAGGATATCACTCTCCTGTATGTGAGTCACGACACCGGTGCCTCTAGTGTCGTGGTTACGGTACCTCCGTAACTAGTACATAAACTGGTCGTGCTTGTATATAACGCTCAGGCAATTCCATTTAGTTATTAACATGATTACTGATAAATTAAACATATACTGGGAAAACATTCGGCGGAAGACGGGGAATCCTAATCATGCATAGAAAGGAAAGTCCTTACTGAAAGGACGGGAAATCCGTACCTCTAGTCCAGTACCGACTGAAAGGAAGACTGAACGAATACTACTCGGGCTTCACGCGTGCTACATAATTATAAGACGCGAGTAAGTTAACTGGTATCCGTTATCAAACTTTCTGATCTTATTGGTTTCTTATATTTATTTTAATGTATTAACGTTATACTAATGGTTACGTACAATGTATATCTGTCGGTAATTAATTTCATAAAAAAATATTTCGCTAATATAAGTACGTTCTTAATTTGTTTAATTCGTTTTCCCAAAATATACCCTTTTTATATTTTTATAAAACCAGTTTATATTTAACTTACTAAATGCATTTTACAACGTTTATTTCAAGTAAACTCATAAAAAGAAGTGAGATTTAACAGTCCCAAACGCACTCTTAACTGTTTTAAAACCGGTTGCCAAACAGCCCGTTACCCCTGTAGCCAAACAGCCCTATTCCCTGTTTAAAACCCACTGCCAAACACCCCGTTAGTGTAAACCCCAAACCAAACCCTAATGTTTTGCGGCTGGTTGTGCAGCCAATCACCATAACAACATCCCGACATACAGCCCGGATCATAATATTTATTTAACATGTTTTAAACCCCAATAAATCGGATTAAACGAAAAGAATAAAACGAATTAGGGTTTACATATGCTTACTAACCGTTTAGGGTTTCAAAACAGCAAATCTATTGTTCTTCTAGGATCAATCCTCGATCCCTTATTCGTGTTTCTTGGTGTGGGTCGCGGCAGGGAAGGAGAGAACACAAAGAAAATGTAGGCGGCTGTTTGTTTTGATTTTAGGGTTTCATATGTGTGTGTTCCGTCTGTTTTATTTCCTTCCCACGGGCTTGGCCCAGACTACGAGTTGCGGCGCAATACACATCAGTTGCGGCGCAACAGATCTGCGGATCATGAGTTGCGGCGCACGACACGTGAGTTGCGGCGCAAATTGAAGAGCCTGCAGATCATGGTTCTGCGAATCAAGAGTTGCGGCGCAAGATACATCTGTTGCGGCGCAACATATGCTGCTGGCAATAATCCCACGTAAATTAATAATAAACCGCGTATTTATAATTTCTCGATTTAAAATACGGGTTTTACAATTCTTCCCCTCTAAAAGAAATAATTCGTCCCCGAATTAAAATGCGGCGTACTGGGTTTTACAGTTTGTGTGTTTGGATTGCTATAACTGAGTTCCATTTAAATTTGTGAAAACTTTGAGTGTTTCAAGTTTTTCAAAAAAGGTTTTGGAAGGAATTTTATAAATTTCAGAAATTAGAGGTTGTTAGGAAGTGAAAGTGGAATAACACCCTAAGATTTCTGATTTATAAGTTGCTTTTAAAACGTGTTTGTTTCAAAGGTATTTGGATTTCAAGGTTGGATTTTCAGAAAATCAGAAAAGTGGCATTTTCTTGTGTTTGTTCTTGATTTGCAGGTTTTTGTTGATTTGTTGTTGATTCAGTTCTGCATACACCCCAGTGTATAAGGAGGTGGTTTTGCAACCACAAAGAGCCTTGGATGTAAGGTTCTTAGGTAAAATTTCTTTTACCTTGTTGAAAATTTCAGAAAGTGGTGATTTTGGTGAATTCTGCATGATATGTGTTTATATGTGCTTGAATGGTGTTTATGTGTTATGGTATGCATGTGAGATGTTTTAGAAATCAAGTTGAGAAAGTTTTGATTCAATTTGTTTTGAAAAAGTTGCATTTTAAGATTTAAAAGGGTGTTTGGAAACGTGTTTTAGCAGAGCATAGAATTTGATTTGTGATTTAAAAAAGTGTTAGAGTAATTGAATAGGGTTGTGTTTAGTTTGTATCAGTCCTAGATAAGTGTGAGTAGGATTTGAAGCAAGATTGTGTGTTTTAAAAGTGAAATCATAAGTAGAAATCTGCATTGGCATTTTTCTGCTATTTTGTTCATAATTTGTGCTAAGATCTTTGATTTCTGTTAAGTGTTAGGTTGTTTTAGGGATTGAGTTTGAATATATGCTACTTGGTGCATGTGTAAGCCAAAGATTTGAGCTTTGAAACTCATTTGAATGCTTGTAATCTGCTAATCAAACCACCAGACCTTCTACTTTGTTACAGCAACCTTAAATACCATGGTGTGCTTGTTTTTGTGAGTATTTGTGTGCTAGGTGTGGTGTTTTTGTACTTGCTTGACTCCCTACACTCAGAAAGAGTGTAGGGGTGCCCTCTTGTTCCAAAGAAACATCACCAAACAAGCATACAGCCAAGCCCCTCTTGGTTTCTAATTTAACAAGTGAACACACTTGTTCATCAGAAAGAGCACAAGACCTGGGCACGTTTTGCTCATATTCCAGGCTTGATCTTGATTAACCTAGTTTGTGTTTGAGTTTTTATGTGTTAATAGTTACTGGAATCAAGTTTTTAAAATTTAAAAAAAAAAAAAATATAAACATCAAAAAGGACGTGGCCAGGACTCGAACCTGCGCCACTCCTCTCACAAACCAACGTGCTAACCATCTGCGCCCTAGGGACTTTGACTGATAGGATTGGTTTTGAATTGTATTTAAGTACGTTTTGGTTTGGGCTTAAATAAATAAGCCGTAGCTTATTTCTAATTTTCCAGCTTATTTAGTAAGTTTTTTGGGCTTATTTCATTTTTCCTAGGATTATAATAGAGTTTAAGATTTTTCTGTGTAAAAGTTTTATTTTTCCTTTTATTTAATTAATTTCTAGGATTATTTTTAGTTTTATTTTTAGAAAGTCTATAAAAAATATTAAACAGTAATAAAAAAATAAAAAAAAATAGTTTTTAGGTTTTAATTCTTATTTTTGAGGTTTACAAATCAAAAAGTTTTCAAAAACGTTAATTTTTAATTTTATTTAATTTTAGGGTTTTTAGACAACTTTAAAAATTAATATAAAATTAACTAAAAGGTTTTAGGAGCTTTAATTTACATTTTCTTTCTAGTTAGAATATTTAGGATTTTTGAGAATTTTTTAGAATTTATTTGAGAACTTTTCATTTTTTGGAATATTTTAATATTAGTTTATTCATTAAAATTCAAGGTTTTATTTTTATTTCTTTTTCATTTTTCCTAGGTTCTTTATCATTAATTAGGACTTTTCCCATTTGTAGAATAATTTTTAGGCTTTTCAATTAATTTTTAGAATTAATTTAAGATTTAATAGATTTTAATAGTTTTTAGGAGTTTAAAAATAGTTTAAATTGGTTTTAAAAATTTTTAAAATAGTTTTTAGCTTAATTAGGTCATTTTTAAGGTTTACAAACTATTAAATCTTGTTTAGGGCTTTTTAATATTTAAAAGTGATTTTTAGGGCTTTAATTAGCATTAAAAAGTCATTATTAAATTAATATAAAAAGGTTTTGGCAAGTTTGGATTTTTTGTAAACTCTTAGAATATTATTTGGGATTTTTTAGTAATTTTTAGGAAATTTTATATTAAAATTTTAAATTTTGCACTTTTTTACGTTCTACGTCGTAACTTTCTAGTAGTGTTTTTGCCTTATTTTTCTATTTTTTTTCGTCTTCGTCATTTTTTCTTCTTTTCTTCTCATTAATAATCAAAAACATAAATCAATCATTCATTACACAACGCACTAGCCTCCTCGAGAACGAACTCACTTTCTTAAGGGTCATTAGTGCTCGGTTTTCCTAAACCGACACTTAACGCTTACCACTATTTGTGTTGCTTTGTTTTTCCTAAAATAAAGTATATACAAAATTTCTACATCATTTTTTGGCGCCGCTGCCGGGGAGGCGTGTTGTGTTTTGATTGAACATTGTTGTTTTTCTATATTAGCCATATTAGTATTTGTATTAATAGCACTCTATTAATACGTATTATCGTTTTTCGGTTTTTGTGTGAATACTATTACTATATTGTATACGTAGAACAATAAATACACAAGTACTCCAAATACGTGAGCAATCACAACCTTGATTCGGGATTTCATCACTCGATCATTGTATTCGAATCTCAAACCAAAGAAAAAGGCAAAAATAGATAAATACTTTCGTGAAGTTTAATCTTGATAATACAAACTATAAGGTGGGTATAAGGCGGTTGTATTTCACAACCTAAAGGAAAAAGGCTCTTAAGTGCTTAGCGCCGCCTCGTTTCCTCCGCTTGCTTGTGCGTATTTGATTTTGAGAGTGAATCGAGGGTTTTGCCGCCCAAAGTATTAATACATATCATAAATATTTTCTTGGTTTCTATTTGATTAAACCCTCTTGAACGATTTGGTGTTCCACCATCGTTCTAAAGTCATCGAAGACGTTCACTCCACGTGATCGTTTTCATTCCTTGAGGCCTTTTTAATCAAGAGATTTGATTAGTGAGGAGATTTGTGGACTCATTGTCTACTTAATATATTCACCAATTCCAAAAAAGGTTAATACAATCAAAAACCACAAAAAAAATTGAAAAACACAAAATACCAAAAAGAATCTTCTTTGCTCGCCTTCTCGTTGTACGTGACGTTTATGCAAACTCGCTCTAAAGCTAGACGTGCTCGTAAACGAAGAAACAAATCACTCACTCATTCTAGTGAGGAGTCTCCAAGTGAGGAACCTATTGTAGAACAAGAAGCTATCATGGCTAATCGTACTATGATGGAGTTGCTTCAAGCACCCACCGAGGGTTTTGGAGAGGCCATTGTGATTCCCGCCATCCTTGCGGAGAACTTTGAGATCAAAACGGGTTTAATGTCTATGCTTCAAGCAAACAAGTTTCGCGGTCACGAAAAAGACAACCCACATTATCACATTAGGCAATTTAATCGTCTCACCGCGACAAGCAAGTTTAAGGATGTACCACACGATGCCATTAAGATGATGTTGTTTCCTTACTCGTTAGATGGACCCGCCAAGATATGGCTTGAGAAAAAACCGCCGAATTCGATTTTGACATGGGCCGATCTCGTGTCTAAATTTGTGAATCAATTTTTTCCACCATCTAAGACAACACATTTGAAAAACGAGATTTCACGTTTTACACAAAGACCAAATGAAAGTTTTTCAATGGCTTGGGAAAGGTTTAAAGAAATGTTACATGAATGTCCACACCATGATTTTTCTGAATTGCATCAAATTAACACTTTTTATAATGGGCTTAATGAACATGAACGAGATTATTTAAATGCCGCCGCGGGTGGTAATTTTTTGTGCAAAACGACCAATGAGGCTTTGAAAATCATATAAAATAGGTCTAAGGTCTATAGCCCTCGTAACACACCGAGTGTTACCAATTTGGGCTCGTCATCATCTCGTTCCATTAATGCCTTGCAAGATGAAGCAAATGAGGAGAATCGGTTTTTCGATAGGTTTTCGACTCTTATGTCTCATTGGAAAGCTCAAGAAGCTTCAAACACCGCTTCGGTTAAAGCGGTTGCTAAGAGTTGTATTTCATGTGGTGGAGCTCATGATTTTTCCGAGTGCATTACCGCGGATGGTAACACTTCGAATGCTTATGTAGCCACGGGAACTTATAACCAAATCGGTCAAGGTTCCCGCCAAAATCAAGCTCCACAAAATCAAAATGCTAATAACTATCGAAACAACAATCAAGGTGGAAATTACCAAGGAAATCAAAGGAATTATAACAAGGGTAATTACCAAAGTGGAAATGGGCAAATTTCAAACCAAAACCAAAACCGTGATTTTCAAACTCCTACTCAAGGTTTTCAAAACGCTCACACTAAAAATTTGCAAGGAGAATTTTTAGATTATGCCAAGGCTAATGATGCTAAGTTTGATAACATGCAACGTGAGATGATTAGCTTAAGGTCCGAATTGAAAAATGAGCTTAAAACCGAACTTGCTAATGAACTTAAAACTCATGCTAATAAAATGGAAGGAAATGTCACACGACTCCAACAAAATCAACAAAAAATGGAGCAAGGACAACATGATATTAAGCAAGAGTTGTTAAAAGCGGATGCTAGGCAATCTAAGTTTGAAGACCGAATGGCTAAGATGTTTGAAGCTATCATGTGTAAGCCCTCTTCTTCGGGTGGTCTTCCTAGTGATACCATCGTGAACCCGAAAGGAGAGTTGAAGGTTATTACTACTCGTAGTGGTAAAACTTTCAAAGAACCCATTTCTCGTCCAAGTACTTCTATGGAGAAGGAAAAAGAGAAAGAACCCGAGGTCGTGGTTGAAAAGGAGCACATTACAATCCCACGAAGTACCGCTCAAACCACACCTGCGGTTGAACCTATACCCATCATGGAACCCGAGATTCCAAGGCCGATGCCTATGCCTAATTTGCCCCAACCCACACCACCTTTACCCTACCCATCAAGACGAGACAAGGAAAAGGCACAAGAACGAAATAATTATCAATTTGAACTCTTTATGAAAATGTTTCGTGACTTGCATTTTAATATAAGTTTTGCCGACGCCTTAGTCATGATGCCTCGATTTGCCGCGAACTTCAAAAGTATGTTGAATAACAAAGAAAAATTGCAAAAATCGTCTAGTTGTTCTTCGGTTTTTCTAAGCCGCATACCTCAAAAAGTCGGTGATCCTGGAAAGTTTTTAATCCCATGTGCTATCCAAGACATGGAAGAATGCTACGCCTTGGCCGATCTTGGTGCTAGTATTAATTTGATGCCTCTTGAGATTTTTAAATCGCTCAATCTTCCAAATCTCACTCCTTCAAGAATGTCAATCGAAATGGCCGATCATTCTACGATTCTAGCTTGTGGAGTTGCCGAGGACGTCTTTGTGAAAGTTGGGAAATTCTGTTATCCCGTGGACTTCATTGTTGTTGATATTCCCATCGATCCTAAAGTTCCGTTAGGTCGATCTTTTTTGGATACCTCGAGAGCACTTATCGATGTGCATGCAAGAAAAATTACTCTTCGTTTCAATGAGGAAGAACTCGTCATTAATGCAACCCAAAACTCCACTCTTTCTCATGTGTATTCGATCACATCTTTGTACAATGTCAATCCCATCAAAAGCATTTGTCAAAAGATTTCAAATAGAGTTTTAGGAGTTGTTGATAAAAATGAAGTTCCGTCCCCTCCGCCGATGGAGGTTAAGAGTGTTAAGCCTATGATTCCGATCTCGAGTGATTCTTCGGATGATGAATACGTTGATCCCGATGGGGAGGTTTTCTTTGTTGACAAAAGATTTGAAAACTTGCCACCACCTAAACCAAAAAGATTTCAAAATGTGAGAATTTTTAGTGTGACTAACATTGTTTTAGATACACCAAATATTTTTGACATAATCAAATCGGGTTTTCACAAGGAAAGTTTAAAAGATGAAAAAGGAAAAGATTTTGAATCTAATTTAAAAGATTTTTCTACAATTCTAACTCCGTCATCACCGCGCGTCTTGAGTACTACAAGCTCGTCTTCTCCTTTTGACGATGCTTTGTGTGGACCTAGTGTGGGGGAAGCCCCATATGTTCCCTCCCCTTTCTCCACCGAGGACGAGATATTTGATCCTGGAATTGCTTTTATAAGGAAATCTCGGTCTTCCACCGATGCAATAAATGGAAAATCTTTTCATTTGATTGGTGCGAGTCTACCTCGAGTAGCTCAATGTTATGACTTACCCATTGTCCCACCCTTCTATTTCTTCTCTCCTATTTTCTTCTATCCCATTGGGATTTGTGTTGGAGTTGTGTTGTCTCGTCTTTCATCCGAAAACGAGGACGCTATCTTTGACCCCGGTATATGTTTATCGGATTTTTAAAGTACTCCACGTACTTTTGGGCCTTGTTTATCATGTAAGCCCCACCAAAAATTGACCATACCATGATTATCCCTAAATGATCACATTTATGGGGATTCGAGTCGAGCTTTTGACTCGGTTATCAAAAACAAGGTGCCTCGTGGGGGAGACCCATGCTTATCCATGTACATATTATTGCTTTCTAATTAGTGTAATGTGAGGGGATTTGTGCCCTTCCAACCTTTGTTTCGTGGTTGTTTGTGAATTGTGTCTTTTAGATCATCATCTTCACGATTGGAGCCTCTCGTGTTCGTTTCATGGGAGCACTCGATCGTTTGCTTTGGAGGCCTTTCCCAATATCCATATGATATATCCTTTTATGTTCTAACCTTAGGTTTATAGCACACTTCATAAACGGCTATTACTTAATGGTTACACCCTTTCCATGCTAGATTAGGCATTCGACTACGTCTCTAGTATGGGGGTGTTTGTACCCCTAGACTCGAAACATTAAGGACAATGTTTAACTTTAGTATGGGGGGGTGAATAGATACTTGCCTTGCCAAACCTTCACGCTTTCCAAAGTTTATCGTTTTGTTGCAAAATAAGGCTAAAAATGGCCAAATTTTAAAATTTTTCTCATGTTTTATAAGTGTTTGAAGACACGAATGTAGATTTTCCGATGGCGAGAATAAGAGTAATTTTTGACTTGACCGTGCGTGTTGAGCACTTAGCTTTGATTCCTTAACTTCACATTAGGCTAAGTCTCTTAAATGAGGACGAGAAATGATAGAGTTAATTATAAGTTACTATGCTAAACGTAGAATACTCGTATTCTTTCAAAAACTCATGTGTTCTCATTGTTTGCTTATTCTCCCTTCGCTTGTAAATATTTTTTGCTTAATAAATATTGACTTAGCGATTTAGTTTTGATTGTTGGGTTTCTAGTCTTTTCTAGTAGCTTCCGTGTAATTAAATTGGGAAGACATTAAGGTATCGCCAGCGTCACGGTTTTGAAGTATTGGCACCCCAATAATCGAAAGCTTCACCTAATAATAAGATTTCAAGTGCTCACCTAAATCAAGCAAACAATTTGAAGCCCCACAAGGCCTAAAATCTATGCAAAATTGAAAGTGAATCAAGCCTTAATCTTCGAAGCTTTAAAGATCCAAAATTCGCTTTTGCGTGAGGATATACGTCTTTGGCTAATAAAACCACCGATGAGGCGGATAATAAAAGGCAAGGCAAGACCGAAGTCATAATAAAAGCTTCATGGCGAAGTTGAATAAAAGATGGAGGTAAACCAAAGATAATAAGGTCCTTCCGTTAGGGGGCGTATAAAAGTCTTGGTAATAAGTCTCATGTTCAAAACCGTTATAAAACCATGTTTATCGATTCTTCTTGTCAACTTAATTTTTTGACATCGTTGTCTATTAGGAAGGGTTATTGATTTGATGGTCTTAGTTACACCGTTAGGACTCTATTTTTAGACCTAAATCTCTATTATCGCATAAGTCAACAATGTATCCTCGTGATCATTAAGACAAAATAAAATATAAGAGATACAACTTAGGAAAAATGGGAGAATAAGTACGTGATTAGGGCATATGAGTAGTGTTAGCATTACTAACTTATAATGACAATGATCTCGTTACACGCTTGGCATGGAATTAAGGTGAAAATCGAGGATGACGAAATTATTTCTAACGAAGCATTCACGTGTTCTTGTTCTATGAACCTAAACGTCCCATTTTGCGATGAGAATCATACATTATGTCTAAAACACAAGTAGTAGTAATAGTGTAGTGTAGCTAGTTTATCATTTCAATAAAAGTGAATAAATTAAACTTTGGAGATGCTTTGATACTTTATTCTAGCATTGCGTGAGGGCACGGCAATGGTTTAGTATGGGGGAGTGATGAGATTGCTTTTATACATGGTCTCATCGTCCAAATCGGCCTTTAATTGCATAAAATATCATAAAAGTGCCAAATATATGCTCGTGTTTGTTACTTGTGTATTTTTAGGTACGGATATTGAGGAATTGGCAAAAGAACACAAGAATCAATCAAAAACGAACACGGGAAACGAAGTCGCACAATGAACCGGGCCCAAGTTTGGAATTTTGCAAAAAGACCCTTGAAGAATTGAAGATTGGCAAGAATGGCCCCTCATCTTTGAAGAACTTGTCACATTTGACCCTCAAAATGTCAATTGTACAAGTATAATCCTTAATGTTTGAAGATTGTTCAAGATCAGTCCCTGGAATTTGAAGATAATACAAAAGAAGCCCTTGGATTAAGTTTTAAAAGTTTAAGTGCCATTTTTGACAACTTATCCAAAGTTGTCAAGTGTACTTTGGGCGCTGATAAACTTTATTTACAAAGTGAAGAAAAGTGGAAAACTTGGGGACCAAATCTGCCATTTACCCAAACAAACCCACCCAACCAGGGTGTGACACCTCAGCCCTACCCACCCATTTACCCACCACCCACCCACAAAACCGACCCTACACATTAGCCCAAACACTTTTAACCCGGGTTATAATTAAAACATGGTCAATGAAGTCAAAACACCCCACTAACCATTTTTTTCCCACCATAACAAATTTTTAAATCTGTTTTACCCCAAAACGAATCAAAACCCACTCCCTAATCCCCTTAAACCCTAATTAATCCCCAGGTCCAATCACACCCAAATCAAAGGGTTTTTGGCTTAACTCGTCCAGATCCTCAATTCCACTCACCCTCATCCTTTCCCACCTCACCCAACACACTCACATGCTTTGTGGACCCCTCCCCAGCCTTCCCCTGCAACGTCTCTTTCGCACCAAAACCCACACCCGACCATTTAAACGCACCAGATTGCTCTACTTGGTCCCCAAGATTGTTTAAACGTCCAAGATTGAAGATTCCAAGCTGGCATCCAGTACATGATCACATGGGCACGTTTTTGACCCAAAAATCAGCCAAAGACTCAAGGGCACTTTGGAGATTTCAGTAGCTAGGGTTTCACATTCTAGAATAGTCTTTTAGTTCTATTTAAAGGGAATGAGCCTGTTCATTCACCTCTTGTTCCAGTTTTTAGCAATTCCTTTGTAATTCCTTTTTTATAAAATTAAAGTTTGGTGTTTTTGATATAAATTGTAATTCCTTTTAATTATTTATAAAAAGTTTGTGTGTTTGGATTGTTATAACTGAGTTCCATTTAAATTTGTGAAAACTTTGAGTGTTTCAAGTTTTTCAAAAAAGGTTTTGGAAGGAATTTTATAAATTTCAGAAATTAGAGGTTGTTAGGAAGTGAAAGTGGAATAACACCCTAAGATTTCTGATTTATAAGTTGCTTTTAAAACGTGTTTGTTTCAAAGGTATTTGGATTTCAAGGTTGGATTTTCAGAAAATCAGAAAAGTGGCATTTTCTTGTGTTTGTTCTTGATTTGCAGGTTTTTGTTGATTTGTTGTTGATTCAGTTCTGCATACACCCCAGTGTATAAGGAGGTGGTTTTGCAACCACAAAGAGCCTTGGATGTAAGGTTCTTAGGTAAAAATTCTTTTACCTTGTTGAAAATTTCAGAAAGTGGTGATTTTGGTGAATTCTGCATGATATGTGTTTATATGTGCTTGAATGGTGTTTATGTGTTATGGTATGCATGTGAGATGTTTTAGAAATCAAGTTGAGAAAGTTTTGATTCAATTTGTTTTGAAAAAGTTGCATTTTAAGATTTAAAAGGGTGTTTGGAAACGTGTTTTAGCAGAGCATAGAATTTGATTTGTGATTTAAAAAAGTGTTAGAGTAATTGAATAGGGTTGTGTTTAGTTTGTATCAGTCCTAGATAAGTGTGAG
Source organism: Glebionis coronaria (assembly GCA_025667525.1). Lineage (NCBI taxonomy): Eukaryota > Viridiplantae > Streptophyta > Magnoliopsida > Asterales > Asteraceae > Glebionis > Glebionis coronaria. The sequence goes on from CM046881.1 coordinate 360,861,869, forward strand.
TAGGATTTGAAGCAAGATTGTGTGTTTTAAAAGTGAAATCATAAGTAGAAATCTGCATTAGCATTTTTCTGCTATTTTGTTCATAATTTGTGCTAAGATCTTTGATTTCTGTTAAGTGTTAGGTTGTTTTAGGGATTGAGTTTGAATATATGCTACTTGGTGCATGTGTAAGCCAAAGATTTGAGCTTTGAAACTCATTTGAATGCTTGTAATCTGCTAATCAAACCACCAGACCTTCTACTTTGTTACAGCAACCTTAAATACCATGGTGTGCTTGTTTTTGTGAGTATTTGTGTGCTAGGTGTGGTGTTTTTGTACTTGCTTGACTCCCTACACTCAGAAAGAGTGTAGGGGTGCCCTCTTGTTCCAAAGAAACATCACCAAACAAGCATACAGCCAAGCCCCTCTTGGTTTCTAATTTAACAAGTGAACACACTTGTTCATCAGAAAGAGCACAAGACCTGGGCACGTTTTGCTCATATTCCAGGCTTGATCTTGATTAACCTAGTTTGTGTTTGAGTTTTTATGTGTTAATAGTTACTGGAATCAAGTTTTTAAAATTTTTAAAAAAAAAAAAATATAAACATCAAAAAGGACGTGGCCAGGACTCGAACCTGCGCCACTCCTCTCACAAACCAACGTGCTAACCATCTGCGCCCTAGGGACTTTGACTGATAGGATTGGTTTTGAATTGTATTTAAGTACGTTTTGGTTTGGGCTTAAATAAATAAGCCGTAGCTTATTTCTAATTTTCCAGCTTATTTAGTAAGTTTTTTGGGCTTATTTCATTTTTCCTAGGATTATAATAGAGTTTAAGATTTTTCTGTGTAAAAGTTTTATTTTTCCTTTAATTTAATTAATTTCTAGGATTATTTTTAGTTTTATTTTTAGAAAGTCTATAAAAAATATTAAACAGTAATAAAAAAATACAAAAAAATAGTTTTTAGGTTTTAATTCTTATTTTTGAGGTTTACAAATCAAAAAGTTTTCAAAAACGTTAATTTTTAATTTTATTTAATTTTAGGGTTTTTAGACAACTTTAAAAATTAATATAAAATTAACTAAAAGGTTTTAGGAGCTTTAATTTACATTTTCTTTCTAGTTAGAATATTTAGGATTTTTGAGAATTTTTTAGAATTTATTTGAGAACTTTTCATTTTTTGGAATATTTTAATATTATTTTATTCATTAAAATTCAAGGTTTTATTTTTATTTCTTTTTCATTTTTCCTAGGTTCTTCATCATTAATTAGGACTTTTCCCATTTGTAGAATAATTTTTAGGCTTTTCAATTAATTTTTAGAATTAATTTAAGATTTAATAGATTTTAATAGTTTTTAGGAGTTTAAAAATAGTTTAAATTGGTTTTAAAATTTTTAAAAATAGTTTTTAGCTTAATTAGGTCATTTTTAAGGTTTACAAACTATTAAATCTTGTTTAGGGCTTTTTAATATTTAAAAGTGATTTTTAGGGCTTTAATTAGCATTAAAAAGTCATTATTAAATTAATTAAAAGGTTTTGGCAAGTTTGGATTTTTTGTAAACTCTTAGAATATTATTTGGGATTTTTTAGTAATTTTTAGGAAATTTTAGATTAAAATTTTAAATTTTGCACTTTTTTACGTTCTACGTCGTAACTTTCTAGTAGTGTTTTTGCCTTATTTTTCTATTTTTTTTCGTCTTCGTCATTTTTTCTTCTTTTCTTCTCATTAATAATCAAAAACATAAATCAATCATTCATTACACAACGCACTAGCCTCCTCGAGAACGAACTCACTTTCTTAAGGGTCATTAGTGCTCGGTTTTCCTAAACCGACACTTAACGCTTACCACTATTTGTGTTGCTTTGTTTTTCCTAAAATAAAGTATATACAAAATTTCTACATCATCGGCCATTCTTGAGAACCAGACGAGCTTTAGTTGATGTGGCCGAAGGTGAGTTAATCTTAAGAGTCGGGAATGATTCACAAGTTTTCAAAATGGGGAAGCTTACAAGCAAATCCTTTGGAAGAGAATCAGTGAATATGATTAATGTGCTTGATGACTTTGTTGTCTACAACAATCCTCTATTCAAGTCTTTCAAGGATAATCCACTTTTTCAAGATGATGTGGATGATTCTCTATCCAATTTGGACGCTTCTCCCATTTATGATTCTCCACCGGTCTTTGATGCTTATGATGATGAGTCTAGCTCAGATTCGGATGATTTTGATGATTGTACTTCCGAGTATCCCGAGATGCCCACTTTCGATGATTTCGATGAGGCCGATACTCTTTCGAGTGATTCTTCACATGATGAAGATCCTCCGCCATCACTTGATATTACTTTGGACGATTACTCATTTGAGGAAGACTTCTCTACGTTTCTTAACACTTACTTCCCTCATGAGAGTGATGCTCCTCCTTATGATTTTGAAGATTATCGTCTTGATCCTACTTTGGATTTGAAGAACATTCTTTCAAAGGAGAAGAAACCGGTCGACACCAATATCCGCAGCACGTATGAGTTAACACCTCTTTGTCCCCCTTCTAAGGACGAGGTTGTGCTTCTTCGCGGATCTTCTTCACACTCTGCTGAGCCTGAGTGCTATTTTCCCCTAAAGGAAAAGGTGTTCGACCCCGGTATTTATATTCTGCAGCCATCTCAGTATCCACCTGATGAAATAAAAGGAAATATCTTTGGAATTATTGAAGACATGCTTGCACCACTTCACCCTTGCTTCCACCGTGCTCCATCGCTGCTTAAGGGAACCTTGCCTACTCTTCTTTGGCTTGCCTTGTTCGCCTTAAGCTTATGCTATTTGATGGACGAAAACTATGTCTTTGATCCTGGTGGATATGTTTCATGCTTCTTCCTATGATGATCAAGGTCGAGTCAGGCTCACGACTCGGTTAACAAAAATCAAGCGCTTCTTGGGAGGCAACCCATGTATCTATCTTTTCGTTTTCTTTATCATAAGTGTAGGGGAGACTCGTTGGTGTTTGCTATTTCCTCTCCTTTCTTTATCAGGGATTCGAGCTTCAAAGACACACTCTTGATGATTCTTGACGACCCGTGACTCCGTGTTCCATTATCCTGGTTCTATCCTAAACTCTTTTCGATTCACTATTTTATATTTTTCAATATTAAAATAGGATTCTCTTTAGTTGTCTCTTCCTTAGCGAGATTTAAACAAAGTGCACAATGTCCTAAGTATAGGGGAGTTTACTCCCACATGCTTAAACATTAAGGACAATGTTTATGTTAAGTGTAGGGGGGACTTCTATCGAAGTTAAGTGGCCTTTTCCTTGTATTTGTCCTCATTTTAACCGGAAAATCAATTTTTCGACATTTTTCAAAATTTTTGATCTATTTTGCCTATTAGTTTTTCCCTTTGTATAGTTATTTTCTTTCCTTATTAGAATAAATCTTTAATAAAGTGGTTTTAGTTTTCAAACGTTATGAATCTTTTGACTCAACCCGAGTTTACTTATCTAAGTTACTCTAGCTAGTATCCTTAACGTGTTTAGGTCAAGTTTTGCTAGGCTTTTATATAGGGAGCTATAAAACGCGAAAGTCTTAACTCTCACGGGTTAAGAACAATAACTTTTCGCAAGTTCCTATAATTGATCCTAGAGAGTCGTTTATCAAGGGAACTTTAAAATGCGATTTCTAAACTTGAAAAAGTCTAAGAGTTTGCAAGATCCTATAGGCAACTCGAAAACCCAAAACTTTGATTTAATAGGCTAAGCATCCACGAGTCTCATTCCTTGAGATTTTAAACTGTGGAGAACGAGAGATGATAGAGTCAATTATAAGTTTGGTATTCTTTCGTGAATTTATGTGAGTTAATTATAAGCCTATTCTCCCATCGCTTGTTAATAAATTTATCTGCAATAAATAAGGTTGTACGATTTGAAAAGTTACTTAGCTTCTAGCCCAAGATCGTTTAAAAGTTGCTCGGTATGGATTAGAGTTCATAGCCAAGGCATAACTTATTGAAGCGGGATGCGAAGATTGGCGAGTCTGAAAAGGCCCTAACAAGGCACGAGGGCTATATTTTGTTGCTAAAGATCCAAAGTGATGTGAAGAATCATTTATCGAAGATCAATATAAAGGATCGAGACACACGACGAAAAGCAAAAACTCCCCAAAAGTCATGGAGAAGTGTATCCAAAAAGACCCTAGCAAGGTATGAGGATAAATAGATCCAAGTCATAAAAGGAGGCGGATCGTTGTATATCAAAATCCAAAATAAAGATTGGAGAAAAATGAAGAAGTCGTGGTCCAAGTATGAATCTCTCAAAACTTCAAGTGAAGAAATTCCATTATGAAGAGAAGACCACAATTTCATGAACGTCTCTCAAGGTTTGAAGTATGAAGTCGCTGCCAAATATCGGTCCGAGAAAGGTCTCAAATCGCGAAGCGAGTTATGCCAAGATATGAACTTTATGAGGTCCCGAGAAGCAGTTTTAAAAGATTTTGTCCTTTAGCTAACTATTGATTAAATCGTTCACTTTATTTTCGGACTAAATAACTATCGAAATAAGTCAACAATGCATCCTCGTGATCATTCAAGACAATAATAAAATATAAGAGATACACCTAGGAATAAGGGAGTCTAAGTGAGTAATTGGCCCTCATGAGTTCGTGTTAGTTTACTAACTTATAATAACAATGATCTCGTTTTTAAGCTTGGTTTAGAGAAAGTGAAAACTTGAGGATGATGATTATTCATGACATTTTCAAAACCCAAGGTATGTTTTGATTCCTTTACTTTGAATGTTTATAATTTTCTATCTCTTCAATAAAGGCCAACGTGGATTGATTATAATGAAAAATGAAATCTTGCTTTGTAACTAATGCATTGCATGAGGACATTGCAATGGTCAAGTGTAGGGGATTTGATAGGTGTGTAAACACCCATCCTTTTTACCACTTAATTACAATAATAACCGGACCAAAACATGTATTTTATGTCTTTTATGTCGGAATTATGCGTGGTTTGTGTTTTTGTTGTGATTTAGGACGAAATTGTGAAAAGTGGAGAAAACACGGCATTTACGGGCTTTTATTGAAGAAAAAGATGAAAGATGAAGTCGAGAAGTCAAGAGTGCAAAAAGAACGGAAGTCCAAGACCAATTCTGAAGATTTATCGAAGAAAAAGTCGAAAGACGGAAGTTTACTTAAAGCCGAAGAACTCAAGTCTACTTTATTGAAGAATTAAAAGACGAGTTCAAAGAAATCCCGAGCCAAAAGTCATTGAAGTCCAAGATTAAAGAAGATTTAAAGGCTTAAGGACTAATGGTGCAATTAACAAAGAGATTAAGAAGGAATGGCCTAATGATGCAATTAAGAGAAAATGAAGGAGGGGAGGAAGCTTCCTAATCCTCCCCTATATATAGATCATTAAGTTTATCATTTCAAGGGGTTGGCTAGAGTGACAATAGTTTTCCACCTTTTAATTACTTGCACATTTACTTTATTGCACATTTAAATACTTGTCTTGCACTTTTTATACATTTATTTTCCAAGTAAGTGTTCTTTAATTTTCTTGCTTTTAATCTCTCATTCTACCTTTCTTTCTTTGCTTGATCTTTATGTTTACATGTTTATTATCTTTCTTATTGATTAAAGATTGTGTTTTTATGCTTTTGATTGTTTTAGATTATTGATTCTTAAAGCTTATTTGTTTTTATCTTTAAGTTTATAAAGTTTTTATAAAAGTTATTTTTATATATAAGTTTGTTTTTCGTAAACCTTTTCCATTTCGTGTTTTAAAAGTCCTTAAATTTCAGCTTATTAGCTTTTTCTTATACTGTTTGGTTTAGGATTTTAGACTTGTGCTTATTTGATTAGTAGCTTATTTTTCTAGCTTAATTTGTGTTCTTTCCATCGTATTCCGATCTGACAAATCGGAAAAGGGTATTACATTCCGATTGGAGTGATCGGATAAGGGTTTTGATATTCCTATTGGTATTCCGATTGGGAGGTAAGTTTGGTATTCCGATTGGGAGAGGTGACATTATTCCGATTAGGGGTTCCGATCTACATTCCGACCAAGGGCCATTTCTTATTCCGATCAGGCAGGTAAGTCCACATTCCGATCAGGGTGCTTTGGTTATTCCGATCACAGCTTTCCGATTAGTGGTTCCGATCAGTATTCCGATAGGGAGGATTATGTTTATTCCGATGGTGAGCCTGATCGGAATATATTCCGATTAGGGTTAATTTTCTATTTTGTCTCATTTTATTTTTAAGTTGTTAATTTAATACTTTGTCAATTTTAATTCTCGTCACGCTTTTAACTTTAAGTCATTTAATTATTTTACTTTTCAAAGTTTTTAAATATTGCACATTTAATTTTAATTAGACTTAGATTTATTTCAACGCCTTTTATTTTAACGCCTTTTACTTTTAAGTCATTTTATTTTAAAGTTTTGCACTTTTTAATATACTACAACGACACACTTTTGTTTTCACCAAAAGACAGGTGAGTCGCACTTAAACCAGTTTTCAATTCGAAGAGACATACTTAAATGAATCTTTTTAACTGAGTACAATCGAGTTATCAACAAGATAGGGGCGGAATTTTTCAAAAGCATACACTACAGCTAAAAGCTCTTTTTCGGTAGTGGTATAATGCAATTGAGCCCCCGTCATTCTCTTGCTAGCATAATGGATTGGTTGGAAATGTTTGTTCACTCTTTGGCCCAAAACCACTCCAATAGCAAAGTCTCTAGCATCACACATCAACTCAAAAGGTAGCTCCCAATTAGGGGTAACCAAGACCGGTGCCTTAGTTAGCTTATCCTTAAGAAGATTGAAGGATTCAAGACACTCTTTGGAAAAGATGAAAGGAGTATCTTTTTCCAAGAGGTGGGTCATCGGGCGAGCGATTTTAGAAAAATCTTGAATGAATCGACGATAGAAGCCCGCATGACCAAGGAAACTTCTCACACCCTTCACGGTTGAAGGTGGAGGTAATTTGGCTATGACATCCACTTTAGCACGGTCCACTTCAAGACCGGCTTTTGAGATTTTGTGTCCTAGCACAATGCCTTCTTTTACCATGAAATGGCATTTTTCCCAATTTAGAACAAGGTGAGTGTCTTCACACCGCTTAAGCATGCGTTCCAAATTGGCAAGGCAAGAAGAGAAATAATCACTATAAACCGAGAAATCATCCATGAAGACTTCCATAGTTTCTTCAACCATGTCATAGAAGATAGCCATCATACACCTTTGGAAAGTCCCAGGAGCATTACATAAGCCGAAAGGCATTATTTTGTAAGCAAATGTTCCATAAGGACAAGTGAATGTGGTTTTCTCTTGGTCTTTGGGATCGATGGGAATTTGAAAATACCCGGAGAAGCCGTCTAAGAAGCAGTAATAGTCATTACCCGTTAGACGTTCAAGCATTTGGTCCATGAAAGGAAGGGGAAAATGATCCTTTCTCGTATTGAGTTTGCGATAGTCTATACAAACTCTCCACCCTGTAACGAGACGAGTAGGAATCAACTCGTTATTTTGATTGGGAACAACGGTGATTCCGCCCTTCTTAGGCACACAATGAACGGGACTAACCCACGGTGAATCCGAGATAGGATAGATCATTCCCGCATCAAGAAGTTTGATAACCTCTTTTTTGATTACGTCATGGACACCCTTCTTTGGCTTTGAATAGTGGGTTTAAAGTCGTCCTCCATGCGAATTTTATGTGTGCAAAAGTGAGGATCAATTCCACGAATATCGGAGATTTTCCAAGCAATCGCTTTCTTGTGATTCTTTAGCACGGCGATAAGTCGGAATTTTTCTTCTTCTTTCAAGTCCTTAGCGATGATGACGGGTGACTTCTTGTTGTCTTCAAGGAAAACGTACTCGAGATGAGACGGTAGGTCCTTAAGCTCTAAATCCGAAGGATTTTCGATGGAAGGCGTAGTCAAATTCGGTTCATCGATAGAGATATCCTTAGGAGATGGTGGAGAAATATGGTCCTCATTGAGAAGTTTCTCAATGGTGCGAATGTCTTCATCCCAATTGGAGGGAGAATCGTCATATTTTAAGTCCACATCTTCCAAAGTTGCTTCAAATTCTTTCAAGATGAAATCACTTTCTCCAAATGGAGTTAGTGATGGAGCAATAGAGGCAACAGTCTCAACAGTGGGTAGAGAAGAAGAACCACTTTTACAAGCGTCTTTGAAATGTTCTTCACAAGCCTCATCAAGAACATCAATGAAATTGACACTCTCGTTTTCAGAAGGCTGCTTAGAAAGTTTACCCATGTTGAAGACGATTTTATCGTCACCAACTCTCATGATTAATTCGCCAGCGGCTACATCAATGAGAGTGCGACCGGTCCTCAGGAATGGACGTCCAACGATTAATGGAACACGGGGGTCCATCTCGTAGTCAACGACAACAAAATCCGCCGGAAAGGTGAATTTGTCGACACCAACGAAGACATCTTCGGCTATCCCCACTGGATAAGCAACCGTATGGTTAGCTAATTCCAAAGTCATTCGTGTGGGGACTAGCTCGGGTAGAGACAATTGTTTCCAAACGCTTAAAGGCATTAAGTTTATACTAGCACCTATATCGGCTAGGGCCATACAATTCTCTACCCCAGGGAAGTTGCAAGGAATCAAGAAACGACCCGGATCACCAAGTTTGGTTGGTAATTTCCTTTAGAGCACTGCAGAGCAATTCTCATTAAGTTGGGTCTGAGCAATATCGAGAAGTTTCTCCTTATCACTGATAAGATCTTTAAACATTTTAGCATATTTGGGCATGTGAGCGAGAGCCTCAGCAAAGGAGATATTGAAATTCAGTTGTTTAAACATTTCGAGAAAGTTAGAAACCTGAATATCATCCTTGTTTTCTTTAATTTCTCTTTCCTCAACCTTGGGGGATAAGGTATATTGGGTTGAGATGAAGGCTTAGGAATGGAATTCTCACTCACATCCTTGGGTGGTGGAGGGGTAGAAGTAGAAGGTGGTGGAATTGGAGAAGTAGAAGTTGGAGGAATAGAAGATGGAGGATTCGGAGAAGGAGACTCGTTTTCCTTTGTCATAATCACCGGTGTAGGTGTAGGAAGCTCGGGTTCCTTTAAACCTTTTCCACTGCGAGTGGTGATTGCTTTCATCTCCCTTCTTGGATTAGCAACGGTGTTACTCGGAAGAGAACCCGATCCAGAGGCTTGATTACTTGGGAAGAAACTAGCCATCATGTTCCTTAAGTCATTCGTTTGACTTGCCAAAGTGTTTCGTATATCAGCACGACGATCATCCCTTGCTTCACCATATCTGCTTTCATGCTGGCCATTTCCCGCTGAAGATTTTGCACTATCGCATCATTAGTCCTCATGTAGGTTTCAACCTCTTGGTGTAATGCAGTGGGTTGGTTGGGAGGAGCATGGTAGGCAGGTGGTTGATAAGCAGGTTGTTGGTAAACTTGGTTGTTTCCTTGAGGTGGATATGGGTTTCTTTGGTTTTGATATGGAGTTGGAGCACGAGGTTGGTTTTGATTATTGCGATTGAGGTTGTTTGGGTTTTGTGGGGGAAAACCTGGTGGTGAAAGAAAGTTGTTTGAGCAATAGCTGAGCAAGTTGCGGTCACCTTGAGGACGTGCTTGATAGCCTCCTGTAGAATAGGTACCGTTGGCGGCATACACATTTTCCGGATTGTCGTGAGTCAAAGGACAATCGGTGTATGAGTGAGATCCCCCGCATATATCACATGATTGAGTCAAAGCACTAGCTTGGGCAGTGATAGCTTTGGTATTATTGGCGGCTTGGAGAGCAAGTGATTCAACAAGCGAAGTAAGCTTATCAATTCTCTTGTCGCTCTCATTAGTGCTAGCACTAGCCACATTGGTACGAACACTCTTGGTTTGCACTCTAGACTTGTTCTCAATAATATCCCAAGCGGCATTAGAATATTTAACCAAAAGATTACCTCCGAGGCACTATTTAGTGAATCTTGGTCATTCATGCTTAAACCATTGTAAAAAGTATTAATTTGATGTACTTTTTTTAAACCATGTTGTGGACACTTTCGTAAAAGTTCCTTAAAACGGTCCCAAGATTCACTAAATGTCTCACGGTACTTTTGTTCAAAAGTAATGATTTCATTCCGCAAAGCGGTAGTACGTGAGGGTAGGAAGTAGTTGATGAATTTGGTCTCTAAATCCGTCCACGTAAGAATACTTTGTGGCGGTTCCTTATCATGCCAATACCGGGCTTGTCCCTCTAAGGAGAAAGGAAAAAGTTGCAAGCGAATTACCTCTTGTGAAACCCCATTATACTTAACCGTATTAGTGAGTTGAAGAAACCTCTTAATATGGTCATGAGGATCATCAATTGAACGCCCCAAGAATGGTTGAGCTGAGACCATTTGAATGAAGCCGGATTTGAGCTCAAAGTTGTTGGCTCCAATCGCGGGTATGACAATAGCATCGTTGTTGCCCTCTACATGTGCTTGCAAAAGTTCGATCATTGGACGATTGTCCGGTAGAGGTTCGTTGTTGTTATTATTCATGTTGGGTTGAGGTGGATTATTATTATTGTTGTGTACACCGACCATGTCTAAGTTATCGAGAGTCTCGGGCTCGGGATAAGACGTTGATCGAGTGCGCATACACCTGCAAAAGAAATAACAAAGCAGAAATATTTTTGGTCTTTTATGTTTTTTACTTTTTTTTGTATTTTTAAATTTTTTATATTTTTTAGGATTTTTGAATATTTTAAAGCAAGGAAAATAACGTTCAAAGATGAACGAATCCCAAAATCCAACGCGTCTCTCACTAAAAACCGTTAATCTTAACGAAAAGAGCCGGCAGCGGCGCCATTTAATAACTGGTTTTTAAGCTCGTATGAAAGTTCGTTGTTCCAATCTTTTCGAATTGATTATTGGTAGAAAGTGCGACTCAATTGTTCTTGGTGGAAAGTAAAAAGGGTTGGTTTTCTATTCTACTAAAATTAAATGAGCAAGTGGTAAAAGTGAGCTAAAAATAATTAACAAAAAATAACTCAACTAATTAAAAAATTTTTTAAAACGATTTAAGAATAATAAAGCTAAAATAAAACTTAAACAGTAAACAGTAGATGAAATCTTAATTTATAAAATTGATAAAACAAGAAAAAACCAGAAATCCTTCATTCGGAATAATGCTCATGCGGAATGTATCTCATTCGGAAAAGACCTCCATGCGGAATAAAACTCTTATGCGGAAAAATAGCTTCATTCGGAATAAATCACTCATGCGGAATAAGTTTTGCTTCATTCGGAAAAACAGCTCATGCGGAATAAATGTATTCGTTCAGAATATTGCTCATCCGGAATGACTTGGTTCGGAATATCCTTTGACTCGGAAAACTGGTTTGATTCGGAATATTAGTCCTTCATTCGGAAAACATAACCTTCATCCGGAAAAACAGTTCATCCGGAATAACATTGGTTCATTCGGAAAATTAGGTTCATTCGGAATAATAGCTGACTCGGAATGTTTTAGTCATCCGGAATAATCATTCATCTAGAATAATCGAAATGAAAGCACTTGATCCGGAATAAAATGTTCACCCGGAATAAACCTTTGATCCGGAATAAATTAGCTAAACCCTTGGTTCGGAAAACTTAACTCATCCGGAATAATTGAAACAAGACACTTCGTTCGGAATAATTTTAAAAGACGTTGGTTTGGAATAATCTGGGTAACAGAAAAGTGCGAAGAACAGGGGAAAAAGTAAAGAACGAATTTTAACCAAAATCAACCAAGATAAATCTAAGGATTCAACCGAACTAACCACTAATCATCTACTAATGATAAACTTCAAGCCAAATCAATAAAAACTCAAAACCCACTTGTTTTTAAAGATCAAAATCAACAAAATAAAAACTTAGAACTTTAGAATCAATAAGAAAAGGAAGAACAAGATTAAAAGGAGACTTGTATTGAAAGATTAAGGTTTAAACAATCAAAAGTAAAGATTAACTTACAAGATTCTTGGATTGAAAAGAAAAAATGAAAATCACCAAACACCGTAATGGTTTTGGTTTTCCTACGAAACAAAAGAAAGAAAACAGGAAAAATGAAAAGCTCCTTCTAAATTGTGAAGGGGACTCCTATTTATAGGCCTTGGAGTTGGTTGGTGAGTGGGCTTTCTCCCTTTCTTCTTGTCTTCTCGTCTTTTCAGTAAAGTTTACGTTTTTGATTCTGATTCGGGATTTGTCGATGAATAAATTCAACTCGTCTTTTAATTTCTTCGTTTAATAGACTTGAGTTCTTCGACATATGTAAAATCTTCCATCTTTGGTCCTTTTCTTCGATAAATCTTCAAATAGGCCCATTGACTTCAAATCTTTTGCATCTCTTGGACTATAGACTTCGTCTTTTCGTCTTTTTTTTCGATAAAACCTGTGCAATCCTATGTTTTCTTCAATATTTATCCGGTTGGCTCTGAAAACACAACAAACACACAAACCACGCATAATTCCAAACAAATGATATTAAATACGCGTTTTGGTATCGTTTTAGCAAGAAATAAGTGGTAAAAGGATGGGTGTTTTCACACCTATCACATCTCCAAATCCCTGAGAGAAGCTGATATTCCTAGGCTCAGGACAACGATCACCACCATTGAAAACACTCAATCCCTTATTCAGTTAGATGTTCGAACTATCAAAGCAGACACTCAGTCTATGAAGGAAATGGTGACTGAGATGTTTCAGGCTTTTAAGGGATCTTCCACCACCTCAGGATCCTCACAAAGGGCAAAAGTTGGGATTAGTCAAGCTGGTCCTTCAACTTTTGAGGGGGAGAATGTGCCACCAATGATGTTAACTTGGAATGAACCTCCTTCTCACACTAAGGGGGAGCAGGAAAGACTAGCACAACCCCAACCCTTAAACTCAATTCCTCCCAACCCTGAGCCCTCAGTATCTAAGTCAGATAGGGGCAAAGGTATAGCTGATGAAACCCTAGCACCTCCAAAGAAACTTATAAAAGCTTCAAGGGAAGTAAGGCCCGATCCTGATGCCATGGTCTTGGTACCATATGAGATAAATGGAATAATGTACCAAATGACTCCTGATCAAATCCAAGTGTATCTAGATAGAATGGAGTCGGCTAAAGGCTAATGAAGCAACAAAGGCTGAGATCTTGAAGGTATCCACTGAGTTTGTAAAAGAAGTGGGTGGTAACCCTGAGGTCTTGCTGAGCAAGAAAGGGGGAGAGGAGTTCATTCAGAAGCAAGAGGAAGAACTCAAGGCCATTCAGGATGAAATGGTCTTGAAGCAAAAACAAAGAACCACACAACTCAAGAAATTGTATGACCAATACACCAAAGTCGTCACCCAAAGAAGAAATCCTGAACCAATCACTAATCTTTAGATCATTCCTCATACCACACCAGTCTCAATATCTGTTTATAGAAACAATGATGAGAGGAATTTTGAAGTCATGAAGAAATTTTCATTTGGTGATTTTGGTCTCAGTGAGTGGGACGAAATTGGAAGGATTTTCAGGACCAAAACAAACAAGTGTGTCCCTGAGATACTCAACTCTCTCAGTAAGAGATATGAGAGGTTGAATCAAATGAAGGAACAATTGGGAATCACTGAAGATCTTCCTTTATCTGAACAGGATCCTACCAAAGCCCAGGGAAGAAAGAGAAAAAGAGTTGAGCTTGAAGCTGAGACTAAGATCTCTGGGTTAGAATGCAATCGTACTCTCCCTGAAAATGTCCCCTTTGTGAACAACATGGTTATAGAGGAACCTGAGTGGGGTATCTTCTTCATTGATGTATTTGGGGATCAAGCATTTCAAAGAATGAGTGACATAGAGAAATGCACCACTGAGAGTGTTCTCATCTTTCTTGTGATGGCTGGACAAATTCTGACTGATAAGAATAAAAGATTTGGTGAGAAGCTCAGGGAGATAATTGCTAGGAGGCCTGACAAAGAAAAGGTGTTAAAGTCATCAAGGGTGAAGAGGGAAGCAATAGATTCCTGAATAACTGTAATCTTTTGTTTTCTTATGTTTCTTGTATCAGACTATTCAGTCTTATGTAATGATGAATGAAAATGAAGTAATTTGTTATATTAAGTCTTTTCATCAAGTAGAATAGTTTGTAATAAGAAGAAGCCTCTTTGCTCACTTATAACAATTTCACTTAGGCAATTTTATATCCAAATAGGGGGAGATTGTTAGGTCAATTCAGTACCTAATGACCTCCCTGAAGGATTTGAATAACAATCAACCTAAGTAAATTATTAACCTTGAACATAACAAGGTCACTGAGTGAACAGTCACTCAGTGAGTTGCCTTCGAGTTCCTAGACTGAGTCTAAAAGAAAGACTCAAGCATTCAGAGAGGCGAAGCTCAACGAGTGTCTTCTATGACGAAGAAGAAGGTGATGGGTTCAGTGAGTTGTGGCAATAGACTCACTGAACCCCATACGATCTCCCTGAAGAAAACAAGCATTCTCCAAGACTGAAGAAAAGGCGGGATAAGTTAAATTGTGATAAGATGAAGTACATCACACAATTAGCGTGACTTACCATTTTGGGATAGATGGGGTACTGACATGTGTAAAGGACTTACGTCTTACTACTTAGAATAGGTTAAGACAAGATACTACACTGTACCAATAAGACAAGAATTGCACATAGGCAATTATTGTCTTCTACCCACTTTCCTTCTATAAATAGGATGCTTGTAAAGGAGAGAGAACCAAGTTTGTGCACTAAATGCTTTAGACATTCACAAACAAGTTTTCTCTCCTCTAAACACGATCACACACTTGAGTTCTAAACTCCTGTTGATAGAATCGTCAAGCTTAGCAATCGTTAGGATTGGACTAGCTTGTTAGTGAGGAGATCACAAAACCACACATTGTATATTCAATCCCTATTGTAGCTTCGTATACAATAGGGTATAATTCTTGCTAAGAGTTAAACGTTGAAAACCTTTGTGTTATTTACTTACTTGTATTAAGTTTATTGCATTATTTAACCATGGGTTAGGACTATACTTAGTATACTTAAGTATAGTACTAAGTACAAGGGACCAACATGTGGGCATGTGGTTATGGAGAAGGTTTTATAGAAGTTGTTTTTTATATTATTTTGAAGATATTAAGAGAAAAGAGAAATGGATATGAATGTGTATGAGAGAGTGTCTTATGATAGTTTTTATATTATTTGAAAAGCGGTTACTTATTTTGCATATTAAAAGTGCACATTAATATAAGGACGATTACTTTTCATTTAAAAAAAATGTTACACACGTTTTGCTATAGCAATAATTTCATATTGACTAAATAATGAATATACATTTTGAACAATATTGACCCAATTGTTACTTTTTTTTTAGAAATGTTTTAGGCTGAATTTTTTAAGAATTCCAATTATAGAAAGGGTCTAAATACTTTATAAAGTAGTATAAATATGAAATACATGCTATAAAATTTGATGTAATTTCTTATTCATGAATCTTCTCAATCCAGATTTAGTCTCTAATATAGTTTTGAGTTTTGACAAGCTTTTTGAATATTTTAGTACAAATTCTTTATTTATACCATCGTGAACTTTGTCAACCAAATTTTCAAACGTCAAAGCATAAGTACTTCAATCAACATAATTTAGGGAGGTGGAATACTTCTTTTTTATACTGTTCGTTTGGGTTCAATGTTAGTGCTGCCTTTCTTAAAAAAAAACAAACTTTAATCAACATAATTTTGATAAAAAAACAATGTTACCCGGGCAATTTTTTTAGTAACCACATATTACCCCTTTAATACATTAAGGGGAATGTATAATTCAAGAATAAACAATAATAAAAAAACTGTGAGGAGAACAGTAACAAGTACATTATCCTCCGTTCGTTTGTGTGACTTTTTTTTATAAAATAGATCTTAACCGTTGTGTCTGCTTCTCTCTCATTGTTATTGTGGGTATCATCTATACATGATATTTCTCTCACATTGGTCTCAGCCATAGATCAAGTTATGCACGATCGTCGCCCTTGGTTTCCATCACACTCCCTCCCTTCTTCCATCCTTACCGTCTATCTACTTTCACACTCCTATGTCAATCTCATCCATATAGTACTATCCCCGCCTCAATTATTTGTTTCCCTCATCTCAGATATCTATCTTATCCATACAATCCCACCCTCAATTATTTGTTTCCCTAAATCTCATATCTCTACAAACTAGTGATTTGGTCGGTGACGTTGGGTAAAGGTTGATATTTGTTAATCTAAATTTTCTTTGTTTTTGTTGATATTGTTTTTGTTTCCTCAGTTGTCTTGATTTTTTGGATTTAGCAGGTTCTTAGTTGCTGATGATTTGTTTTCCTTGATGAATGATTTGCATTTTTTACATGCTTAATTATTTGTTTCCCTAAATCTCATATCTCTACAAACTGGTGATTTGGTTGGTGACGTTGGGTAAAGGTTGATATTTGTTAATCTGAATTTTCTTTGTTTTTGTTGATATTGTTTTTGTTTCCTCAGTTGTCTTGATTTTTTGGATTTAGCAGGTTCTTAGTTGCTGATGATTTGTTTTCCTTGATGAATGATTTGCATTTTTTACATGCTTGATTGCTTTGATTCCTGGATGCTAATTGTTAGAAAATAATTAATTGATTTTCATTTAATGATGCTTTGTTTACAACCCATGGTCGTGATTGGAATATGTAGATGCTGATACAAGGTATAATACATGTTTTTTACTAAATTAGATTAAATATGATTTATTAGGGTTACGGTTTTTGGGTTTCTGCTAATTAGGTTAATTGATGGCTTAGAGTTTCTGATTTTCGCTTGCGTCAACCAGATTACAACCATGGTTTTTGTTTGGGTTTCTGCTAATTAGTTTCTCGAATTGTAGAAAAAAAAGGGAAATGAAATTTGATATCTGATCGATTTGTTGCGTGCCTGTCACAGGTTCTTGATTGTCATGATCGTTGAGGGTTTGATGCGATTGTTGAAGGCCTTTGTTGGCCTAATGAGCCTTATGCTTCTTCGATGCCACCGCGCTCTTCGTTGCCGCTATCCATGGCGTGCGACAGTGCGCTGGTTCGGTGACGATGGTGGTAGGGTTATTGGCTAGAAAATACGATGATTGACTTTGCACCTTTGATACCAACTTGGTTGGTTTTTGTGGATGCTCAAATTCATTTGAGTTCTGAGCGTTTCCGTTTACGTAGTCGGATCACGGCTTAATTGGTTTTCGGATAATGTTTCAACTTAAATGGTTCGTGTGTGTGTGCGCGCGACCCTAAAATGTCGCTGCGTTGCCCCCTGTTCTTTTTGTTGCCGCTGCTCGCGGTGTGTAACAATTGTGACGGGCCTGCTACTGATTTGTCCTGGGTGTATCTGTTGCTTTAATGGAGCAGACAACCATGGATAGTGTTGTTGCTATGACCAATTTGGTTAAAACACGTTCATGCGCCTGTTATTCGTTTCTAGCTATGTTGCCTTTCTTTTCTTGGTGGTGGTATTGGTTTTGAAAGGCTGTGATGATTCTCACATACGTTGTACTGTTGTACTGCAATGTTAGTATGTATTGTTGGAATATGTGATCGCTGGGGCTATGATGAGTTTTGATGGCCCGGGATGAACCTGAGATTACACGTATCTTGGCGGGGTAGCCTGTTGAGGTTGCAGCCATGGCGTGCCTATCCAGTTTTCCCTTAAAGGTGCCCTATCTGAGCCTATAATTGCGTGCTCGCATTTGTTAAGAAAACATGGAAAATGTGTGTTAACAACGGAATTCACAGCGTGAAGTCTTGCCGTTTGGCTCTAAAAGGCTGTTACACCAGACATCATGGCTAGAGCCACGCACATGATGGAAACAACAACCTCAGGTAACAAGCTTCAAAACTTCAACTTCTAAAACAAGCTGCAATTTGAAGCGTAATTTTTTCCTTTTTTACCTGCACTTTGTTGTTGAAAGGAGTGCCATATCATAAGCTAAAAGAGAAGATATCCAGAAGCATGGAATTTGAGGTGCAAGTACATATTTTCCCTCTTAAAAGTTGCTAAAAGTGAAGATATCCAGAGGCATGAAATTGAAGTGTAAGTACATATTTTCGTATCAAAAGTTTAAACATTTCGATATATATATTTTAGTTTTTTTTTATTTTGGTTGGAACACAATTTTATCTTATTTTAGGCTAAGCATTGCGATTTCAACTGTTATGCTAGAGTGGCCGTTGATGGCTGAAGCTGTTAAAAGTACGTCACGTACAAACATACATGTGTATATACAATCTAATAGTTTCGTATAAATGCAAAAAGAAAGCATGAACAACTTGCTTAAAAGAATGTAATAACTCAATGATCATTATTTACAGTTGATATTTATTGCAGGGCAGTGGAGATTGTCGGGATACAAAACATTTGGGCAGACCTCATATGGTAAGCTGATGCATTTGAAGGCAGAGGTTGAAGCATTGCAGCAGAAGACATGGCATTTTCCGTGGCTAAATTTATTCAAATGGGTCGAGTGGTGAAGTTGCAGCAGTGAGACCCGAGTGTTGGGGATTCGAGCAATAAAGTTGCAGCAAAAGCTCGACCACAAAGTATGTACAGGAATGATTCATTGAAGACATTAAGACCTCCAATCCTCATGGTGCTTGGGCCTGCTGCAAAACAAAGCAAAACTAGAACGACTCTTAAGCTTTTTCATTAAACTTTGTAACAAAATGACTTAGTGTTATTTAAGCTTATTCATTGAACTTATAAACTAATCACTTAAAAAAATCATATTAGTGCCTGCTTATTTTCAAGCAGATAACCATTTTGCAATAACCAATCCCAAACACCCAATCCTAAACACCCTCTTTTATGTGTTACTAAATGTAACGTTAAAAGCTTTCCTGTAAAACTCGTTTGCCGAGCTGCTTGACAGCAACATCAATCTTTGGACTTAATTTTTTTTTTGAACATATCTTTGGACTTAATTGAGGCCATATAAACGCACCCAAACCCTCCCTCTTCAATCTTTGCAGACTGGCTAAATCCATTGGTAGCCAACTTAAGTTCAACAAAAGTGAACATGTACTCACAGTTTAAACCAGTTATCTTGAATATAAAAAAATGGTTTTTATGATCGTTTGCTATACCCTTCAATGAAAATAACGTGGTTCGACTAAGAAGCTTGATTTTCGGATGTGACCCGGTCCTAAAGTTGAGATGTCTGATTCGAAATCGATGATACATCATCCTAAAATGCCCCGCTGCGGAGCGCGGGCATTAATCCTCGTACAATAAGAAAAAATAGAAAAAAAAGCCATATATAACATAATAAAAACCACAAGGGGTCCTTAAACAACTTCATGAATAATAGTAGGTGCAATATGTAAGTTATTCAGCCACCACAATGGAAGTCCTTTTTATAAAATTAATAAATAGAATAAATACCAAATAGAAAGAAAAGAAAAGAAAAGAAAAAAAGGAAAGTTCTGAGATAGTTCATTGAAAGTTCTTGGTAATAACCAAAACAAAAGGTGTAAAATCTCTCCATTTAATTTTCCCGCTTTCTTGATTTATTTTGTATATTCAGATACCCTTTTGGGAGCTAAGCAAAACCCTTTTTGGATTTTGAATAAAGATTGATTTTTGAGTGAGAACTAATAATCGTAAGATTTAGATCAGATCTAAAGAAGCAGAAGAAAATGCAAAGAAAGGTAATGGAGAAAAGAGGATTAGATCCAAGTAGTAGTGAAGAAGGTCAACCTGAAAGAAAAAGACCAGCCCTTGCTAGGTACTTTCTTTTTAATCCTTTTTTTTTTAATTTTTTTTTTGGTATTTAATATTATTATGGTAAAAAAAAAGAAGATCATGTTATGGACTGTGCTGAATTTTACCTATTTATGGTTTTGGCAATTTGTTTGTGAATATGTGAAGTGGATTTTGTCATTTATACTTCATATGGTAAAAATAATCATATTGTTGATATTTGATGCTTTTTAGTCCAATTCAGTAATGTTTGTTAGTTTTTAGAAATTAATTTCAGGTGTGCAACTGTTCAATTGGTTTTTCTCCCTATGTATAGCACTTTGAGCTTATTGATGAAGTTTCTTACTCAAATAAGTCAACAGCGATTATCAAACTTACCAAAAAGTTCCGTCTATGTCGAGCTAGTAATTAGGAGAGATGGCATGTAGTACATTCAGTGTTAGTGGTGGTATAGTCTCGTTGTTTGCGGAGGTTTCGCATAGTTTATGTAATTGTTTTTGTGAACATTTTGATGCAGTGTCATTGTCGAAGCTCTCAAGGTGGATAGTTTGCAGAAACTTTGTTCATCATTGGAGCCTATTCTTCGAAGAGTTGTAAGATGCTTACTCCCTTATGAAATGTTGTAAATATCTAAGTTGGAGATCGTTTTAATATGTTTGATGTTTCTTATGTGATATTAAAGTTGTTAAATTGAATTGTGTATCTAAATTTCTAACCAATTAATTGACCTTTGTAACTTAATTAGTTAAAATTATATATATAATTGTAATTACTACTTACACTATCTGGCATTCTGATTGAATAGGTTAGTGAAGAAGTTGAACGTGCCTTAGCAAAGATGGGCCCGGCAAAACTTAATGGAAGGTACGGGATTCCGTTGATACTTGACACTCCTTTTGTGCTACTAAATGCCTGGTCATTCATCTTCGGACATTTTATGATGCCACTTTATGTTTTTGTCTGTTTTCACACTGAAGTACTTAATTGTCCATCAGCATCATGGCAAGATACTAAAAGCTATTAAATCTGGCACACAACTGTTCTTTATTCGCAATTTCATGTTACAAAGGAAGTATAATCGATTAGAACTTGACTTCATCTCTCTTTTTTGAGCTTGTAGATTACATAATTTTTTTTAGAAAATCGTTTGTCTTGCTTCCTCTGGAACATGAAATTGTAGTTTACATGAATGTTTTATACTACTATTTGCTAAGTTGTTTGAGAATTTAAACAGGGTTTCTCCAAAGCGAATTGAAGGACCAGATGGAAGAAACTTGCAACTACATTTCAGGTCCAAATTATCACTCCCACTTTTCACAGGAGGCAAAGTAGAAGGGGAAAGAGGTGCTGCAATCCACGTTGTGTTGATTGATGGAAATACGGGTCATGTTGTGACTTCAGGTCCTGAATCTTCAGTCAAACTAGACATTGTTGTGCTTGAAGGTGATTTTAATAATGAGGATGAAGAAGGATGGACTGAAGAAGAATTTGAAACTCATATGGTCAAAGAACGAGATGGAAAACGACCACTTCTATCTGGAGAATTACAAGTAGTATTGAAGGAGGGTGTCGGGACATTAGGTGAGTTGACCTTTACTGACAACTCTAGTTGGATAAGAAGTAGGAAGTTCAGACTCGGGCTTAAAGTTGCCTCTGGGTACAGCGAGGGGATTCGTGTTCGTGAGGCAAAAACAGATGCGTTCACTGTTAAGGACCACCGTGGAGAATGTGAGTTATTTTGTTTTTTCTTGTGAAGTTTTTCTCCATTTACTTGTTAATGGGTCGATTTGAGCTATGTTCTATACTTTATGATTCATGGTTTAAATGGGTATAAAAGGAAGTCAAGTCAAAATTTGCCCAAAACGTGTTATCAATGCGTAGTACCTCCTGGTATCGTCTTATTACAGAATAGCTGTTTAATAATTGAGTTTTAAAGATAATGTTTGGCTCACTAAATTATTTGGACCCAAAGTGTTTTGGATCAATATGATCCAACAGGTACAAGTACCGCTATTATCTTGTACCCGGGATGCTCATGTTGCCACCACTAGTTTTTATTAGAAGATCTCATGAATCATGATCCAATAAAGAAATATGCTTTTGACTTGACAGTGTACAAGAAGCATTATCCACCCGCTTTAACTGACGAGGTTTGGAGATTGGAGAAGATTGGCAAAGATGGATCGTTCCACAAGAAGCTTAACAAAGCAGGAATTTATACCGTAGAAGATTTTCTTCGTCTTGTAGTGAGAGATTCAAAGAAGCTGCGAAATGTAAGATTCGTCTCCTCCTTAGCATTATTAACCATTTTGTTTGGCACTCTTTTTCTAGTACCAATTAGATAATTGTAATAGAGGACAATGCTGATGATAATAGAGCTTGGACGTATAAGCTACTTTATAGTGATGATTACCAGATGTTTCAGTCTTTGTAAAATTTGATTTTAAAGGAACTAGTAGATATAAATGTGCAATTCAGACAATGTTTCTAATTGTTGTTAAAGTATTTACGAATAAGCTTTTTTTATCAACTATAATACTACTTTAAAAAAAATAATTATTACCCTCTCCTTAAACTGCTCTTTTTTTTTGGTTTATACTTCAATACTTTATATTTTTAATAGCATCATTAACGATAAAATTGTAGGCGAATAAGGAATTGTAACATATCTTAAATGATAAGGTTTGCCACAGCAGTAATGCAATATCAGAATCATACTATCTGAACACTATATAATTTTGTATGAAATTGTTTTGTAGGTATTGGGGAGTGGCATGTCAAATAAGATGTGGGAAGTTCTCGTGGAACATGCGAAGACTTGTATATTGAGCCACAAACTCTATATTTACTATTCTGATGATGTGCGAAATGTTGGTGTGGTTTTTAACCACATCTATGAACTGAGTGGCTTGCTTGCTGATGGACATTACTACTCAACCGATAATCTTTCTGACACTCAAAAGGTAGTTAGTTTGCAACATTTAGTTTTAACAATATCTTTGGAAGTAAACTCCTACTATGCAGCAAATGTTGTAGCACCGATATATCTATCCACATACCATAAAACGGATGTGGATGAAATGTTTTGATATATTTTAAGGTTTTTCTTTACCTTTCCTGATACTTGGCTTCGCCCTAGATGGTCCAATAAAGACATGAAAATTATAGTTAATAATATATGTATTGTTATTTTTATGATGGACATAAGGAAATTTGGAATGTATAATTGTATAGCTGTTAAATTAGGGAGTAGGAATCATAGAAGTTACTCAAAATTCTGTGACATTTAGATTACAATGCTAAAAAAAACTGAAATATATAAACAAGTTTGTTAGAGGTGATTTTTAGGTTTATATTCCACTCAAAGTGATCAGGGAGCTAATTGTGATATTTTTTGTACTAATTTTTACCCAAAGCCTAGAAAAGATTTTCACACCACAAATCTTTTTTAATGTGCAGGT
Organism: Glebionis coronaria; assembly: GCA_025667525.1. Taxonomy (NCBI): domain Eukaryota; kingdom Viridiplantae; phylum Streptophyta; class Magnoliopsida; order Asterales; family Asteraceae; genus Glebionis; species Glebionis coronaria. The sequence continues at coordinate 360,885,054 of CM046881.1, forward strand.
GTATGTAGATACTTTAATGAAGAAGGCATATGATAACTGGATGCATGTTGTGGAATACGACGGAAAATCATTTTTTGGTGCTCATCAAGAAAAAGAACCTCCACAAATTGATATGGGAATGGGCCAACAAAATTATTCCAACTCATTTGATCATCAACATCAACTAAGTCTACCACCTCCAGCCCCTCCTGCTTCAAATCAAGCTGTCAATGCCGGAGGTAAACTACCTATTTTGCTTATTTCCACACTTATTACCGAAATGCTTTAAAATACCCTTGAGCCATGACACGTTTATGCTGTCTTATGTAGGTTATGATGGTAATGTTACATCTAGATACACTGTTGAACCACATAACATGAATTTGAATGCACCTACTCAGTTTGATGCAACTACATTCACTATTCACAATCCCTTACACAACGGTTCTCAACAACCTCCTCCTAGGAATGATAACAACATATTGGCCCTTGGATTGACGCAACCATCAACTCCAAATTTCCTTTCTGGCAACACCAACACGCTGAATCTAAGTTCTTCCTTTCGAGGATTAGATGATTACTTTCCTGAAGAAGAAATCCGTATGAGAAGTAACGAAATGCTTGAAAATGAAGATATGCAGCATTTGCTTCGGTTATTCAATATGGGTGGTGGTGGGGGTCATGGTCAAACCTCTGGTACTCCTGTTAATGAAAATTATTATCCGTATTCATCGGGGTATATGCCAAACACACCTTCTAATTTCGGGTATGGGTTTGATGTCGATAAATCACGAACTTCTGGGAAAGCTGTTGTGGGGTGGCTTAAACTTAAGGCAGCTTTGAGATGGGGAATCTTTATAAGGAAACAGGCAGCAGAAAGAAGGGCACAGATAGTTGAACTTGAAGATGATCCTTAAATGTGATTCCTTTTAAGGTAACCTTATTTAGTGCTATAAGGTTGACATAAAGCTTCCTTGCTATCGTATATAGTGATACAGCTTGATTTGCATCCGTTTCAAATGCAACAATTCAGTTTTTAACTTGTTTTGGCCAAAAATGATGTTGGAACCATTTGACTTGTACACTGGAATGATGTTTGTTGTACTATAATCACAGGGTAGGTTTTATTTGTGACTTTTCCGAACATAGGCTTTGATTTGACGAGGATCATTGAAGGCACAGAAAAGCTGCGCTTTTGGAATTGAAGTGTAACCCTAAGGATCGAGGTTTGGATATATAGTGATTGATTTGTTGTATCTTGTAGTATTTGTTTGTATTGTGTTGGTTTAAGATGTAAACATAACAACTTTTTGTTGTATGATATGATACGATATCTAACAATAGCGATGACCTTTGTTTTCATATTCATTCGACTTTGTGCATTTGTTGTTTATCCTGTCATTTTTCGTATTTCCATTTTTTGTGTATTCCAAACTTGATTTTGAGTTTTGGATCAATGATGAGCCTTCGGATGAGTATGGCTTCTCATGGTTTGGTTCATCCTAGTCTGACTACAAACGACATTCTAAAAACATTTTTTCAAAGGTCCAAAAGCTGAATCCGAGCCAAGAAGCCAGAAATAAGTTATCAGCGAGCTTAATGGTCCAAATAAACCCAATAAGCCAAAAACTAAAGTTTATAGCCTACTTTTTAGCAGACCTCAATATTTTAAATTTATAAGAATAATGCAAAAAGAATTTTTAAAAAACATTAACTAGAAAAGCTGTAATAAACAAAAAACTTATTTCACAAAAAGACAAAATAGTCGAATTTGTGATTTAAGCCACTACAAGACCTGGTTTTTGACAAAAAGCTTTAAAATGAGATTAAAACGACAATGCAACAAAGAAAAACCAATAAGCTAACTAAAAAAAGCTGAAAAAACTAATAAGCATTTTTGAAAAAGATTAAAAAGCTAGTTTTCTAGTAAAAAGATAAAATTAAGAGTTGAAACTTATAAAACATGAAAATAAACTGAGAAAAACTAGGTTGATTAACAAATCCAAGTTGTTGCTTGACTGGATAAGCCAGAAAAGCGCAGTAAGCTATATGGTCAACTTTGTACAAGTTTGACCAAAAAGTCAAACTTGACAAAATTAAATGGAAAATGCAAAGAAGTGAAAATAAGCTTGAAAAAGTGATTATGAGATGTTGTGTTCAAGTTTTGAGGACGAAACTTCGGAACCGACTTGTATAGACAACATGCTTATGGCTTGTTTTGGACAGTTAAGCCCAATAAGCACATTTGATGCTTATTGGGTGATAATTTAGTTCAAGAATAAGCAAGACACACTAAATAAATCACACAACCCACATATTAAGGCAAAAAAACAAAAATACGAGTAAAGTCTACACTAAGCATCAACAGTGACAAGGCCAAAATTGGCTTATCAGAACAACTTATTGAGCAGTCTAAAAACCCAAGTGACCTAAAACAGATGAACTACATACTCTAAACTACTTGTGAACAAAAAGGCAAACTCTAAAACTTGAAAAACAAGATTTGCATGTGACTGGTATATTTGACAAGTTATGACCATAATTTTGCAAGAAAAACTTCACAATCTCATAACATAGTAACTACCAATTATCACAGGCCTATCAGACATGCTATGTTCATCAGACAACACCCAATCATACTCTATCAGATATCAGGCAATAAAACAAAATGAGAAATCAGACAATTAAAACAGATTTCTAGCAACACAAGAAAGATGAACTTTTACACTAAACTGATTGAACTTAGAGCTGATTTAGGTTATTATAAACTAACTTAAGTTGTGCAGGCAATGAGAAGCTAACTCCTAGGTGTCAACTAGTTTTATATAGGCATGCCTTCTTAAATGGTCACCTCAGTGAAGATGTTTACATGGTGCAACCTGTTAATGCAATGATGCCTAAAAACGTTACTTGTATTTTTCGGTCTCACTTTGTTTTGATTACGACAATATATAAAAACAAACATTTACGAAAACAACGAAAAACGAATTCTTGAGTTCAAGTATTTTTCATTTCAACCATTATCACTTAAGGTATCTACAAACAAGTACTCATCCTAATTAAGTGATCAAGGATTTAATATTTTCTTAAAACTAACTTTTTATTAAGTGTCACAATTTTTTATTAAACTTTATTTTTAAGAAAATGTTTTATTAAATTAAATATTTGAAAATTTGAAAATGGCATATTCTATCTTGGTTTGGAATATCCTTTCAGGATACTTTAATCACCAGATTTGAAGCATACCACTAAAAGACAAAAAGGAGCGGAGTCTACTCCGACGGCTCCTTAAGTGGCTATGCGGTTCCTTATCGATAAGGAACCGCGGGATGCTATAAGGAACCGCGAACAGATATAGCCGTTGGAGCCTTGTATTATAAATAGTGGACAATTCTCAGATTTTCTCCTCACCTCTTTTGCACATATAATTCCAGATTCTTTCATACTTCTAAAATTACTCAAATTCCTGGTCATTTGGTTGATTACTACTTGTTTAGAAGTGAATCTTTCTTCCCCCATATCTTCCTCTCCAAGTACAAAGAGAAGAACACTTTCATCCTTGAAGTGTTGTGTCTACCTCAAATATCCAATGAAGATCAAATCTTATTTATTCTTTGTTGTGTCATTGTTGTGAAGATCCAAGTAGTTGTGTCTATTTGGAAGTTGTGTATGTACTAAGGTTAATACTTGGTTCTTAAAGTATATTGGTGTAGATTGGTCCTAGCTAAGATTAGGGATCGACTTTTAGCTTAGAGTCAGAAATTGGATAAGCAACGTTGTGTACGGTTTCTCCACCTTAAGGAGCTTGTTGATTAGTGAACTCTCTCGAGTAAGGAGTACTAGAGGAGTGGAGTAGGGACGATGAGTGAGCTTCGTTGTCAAACCACTATAAATCCGTGGTGTTTGGTTTGATCTTTCTTTTCCTTATCTCTTTACATTCATTATTCTTTATACTTTTGATTATTAGTTTAGTTGCATTATCCCTTGTTCATATTGTGTATAAGAAGGTTTCACATATTTTCTCAAGCCTAAGTTTTTGAAAACCGTCTTTTAACAAGTAAATTTAAGAAACTATTCAACCCCCCTTCTAGTTTCTACAATTGGTATCAGAGCGTGGTTGCTCAAGCCTTTATAAAATATATTGTATTAAAACTTGAATCGATCTATGGATTCCAACAAGTGCCTAGAAGGGCAATCTATGTAAAGACCACCTCTTTTTGAAACAGATAGTTTTATTTATTGGAAAATAGATTTGAGACTTATGTGAAATCAAAAGATTTAGATCTTTGGAATGTTATTACCCATGGTAATTTTTTACCTTATCAATATAATGAAGTTTCTAAAAGAAAAGAGATAGTCACTTTAGACAAAGCTAGTGATGACACTAAAAGAAAACTTGCTAAAAGTAATGAGGCTAAATGGTGACTTATAATGCTTTACCAAAGAAAGAGTACGAAAGGATTTATATGTGTGAAACCACTAAAGATATTTGGAACACTCTTTTAGTAACCCGCCAAGGTAATAGCCAAGTCAAAGAAAGTAAAATCGATCTTCTTGTTAAATAATATAAACAATTTGTCATCTTAGAAGATGAAACTATTGAAAGTGCATTTGCTAGATTTAACACTATTATTACTAGTCTAAAAACACTTGATGAAGGTTTTTCTAGCAAGAACAATGTTAGGAAGTTTCATAGAGCATTGCATCCAAAGTGGAGAGCCAAAGTCACGGCGATTGAAGAATCAAAGGATCTCACCACATTATCACTCGATGAACTCATTGGCAACTTGAAAGCTCATGAGATGATAATTTTGAAGGACTCTGTTAGCCTCAAAATACTGAGTCAAACAAGAATGCTCGGTCATATGTTTATTATGTATCGTATTTTAGAACGTTGTAATAGGTAGTAGGTTAGTCGTGTTTTACGGGCTTAACTTTAAGCTAAAGTTCATTCATAAGTAACTAAAGCCTAAAAGGAAAGCCCGTCCCATTATCTAACACCCCCAATTTACCTTGCGCAGCGAAATATCACAATTGGATGTTAGTCAAAGAATCATCCCACACAAGTCATATTGAACGACTCAAAAGAGACGTTATAAGCATAAGTAATTTAAAAACATGTTAAATTACAACAACAACATAAATTGTCTAAAAGTTTCCAACCCCAAAATATACCAGAGTAGTGTTAGGTCCCCACAAATCTCAACCTGTTTAAAACCAACCCATATTGTTTACAATACATACAAGAAAATACAAATTGTCTTTGTTAAAAGGGAGGAAAACAAGTTAGACCATCCACAAGCCACAACAACATCCATTGCATGATCCGCCTCTATCATCCTCGAATACCTGAAACACATGCTTAAAATCGTCAACAAATAATGTTGAGCGAGATCTATAGGTTTTACAAAATCACAGTTGAACATAAGTATAAAATTCATTCACGATCATTCAATAGTATGCAGATCATTACAAACTATTATTGGGTCTTACTCATTATAGCATAGGCTATTTAATTATGTTTAATCTCATGACACCGACCCCATAAACTGATCACCGGCGCCAAATGCCTGCGTGATTTAAGTGAAATCATTGCCCCTCTTAGGTATTCGTTGCCAATCATACCTTTTTCTTGACACAAGTTATCCAACCGCAGAGGGTACTCAACGTACTATCTCTCTTCTAGGATAGGGTCGTCAACCCAATAGTACTACCAATTGTTCAAGCGGCTATTTCCAATCCACAATAGGATCAAACAATAGTTAACGTTTCATGAATTTAGGGTCTTTGGCAACTAGCTACTCAATATAATTCATAACATCATTCGGGTCCAACAATCATTCATGACTTATGTTCCTTTTCATTTAAATAGCATGTATCCCCCTAGCGGGTAAAAATCATTTAAAATACAGTAAAGAGAGAGGCTATAGACTCACCTTAAGTAGTAGTGTTTGTATTAACAAAGACGTAGATGGAAAACAATCACCGACGATGAGGATGCCCCTTGAAATCAATTACAACACCTAACAAACAAATCGCGTAATGAATCAAAACCTTAAAGTACATTCAAGTACTATATGTACAAAATTAAGAACACTAAATGTTCATATAAAGTCACGCCAAAATCCCAAACAAGTGATATTTACTAGACACATTCATTGTTATACGTTATTAAAATTGTTACTCGATTTACAATTCTGCCGGTACATACCTAATGTACGGACTGAATTCTCATACTTAAAAATCACAAATTTTTATGAAACTCTCTGTAGACTTCACTTATATCATTTAAAAATCTCACAAAATTTTTCATAAAAAGATATTACTTTTAAGTCACGCTGCCCAACACATTTCCAACCTTGAAAATCCGGGCAGATTTACACCCTTGTAAAACGAATTTGACTCACTTAACCAATTCCGTTTGCAAAACTAATTTCTAAGTTTGAAAATAGACTCACAAACTCAAGTTTTGAGCCAAAGAACAGCCATCGACCATTTTTAAAACTCTACTTATAGTCCCCGAGGTTTGACCTAAAATCGAACACAAATTCGGATTATGTCGACTTTCATCTCCCGGTACAGAAAAATTCAAACTAACGTAATTTTTGACTCGTTTGGAGTTAAAAGCTCTATCATATATCAAAACGAATCTAGAAAGAATATCTACAACTCTATCCTATAATAAAAATCTGGACTCAAACTTAAAACTATGAAAAATAGCCTTGAATAATCTGTCTGAAAAAGACACTTTACAAATCACCTTTTTACCCATTTTCAACTCATACCATCCACTCCTATGATCCTAAAATCATCAAAAAACTATCCTAACACCTCAAAAACATCCTAAATCACTTGAATGATTCATCTACACAAAAAACCATTTCATAAAAGTTACATGCAATCTAACCAACAAGATTAAAAAGAACCTAAACATGTATTTAAACATAAACCCATAAACTAACTAAATCAAAAATCAAAATCAAACAAACACCCCTCCTTGCCGTGAGGTTTAATGAACAAAAAAAAGTTTTTAAGCCTTTTTAATCAATACCCCATGTTTATAAACACTTTTTACAAACATAAACACAAGATTTTTAGATCAAAACTTACTTAATCATGAACAATAATTTTTGAAAAATTTAAGATGATGCATGTATGTTTTTAATGGATTAGAAGACTTACACGATGATTTAGAAGGTGGGTCTTCAATTGGTTTCTTCAAAAACCTAGAAAAAATGATGGTGGTGGTGATGGTGGTGGTGTAGGCCGACGGTAAAGAGAGAAAAAGAAAGAGGGTGAAAATTTTTTTGAAGTGAAAATGTGTAGTGTGTGTTTACCTTCTCCCTTTTGTAAAAATGGAGGGACCCCTCATGCAATTTTTGCTTTCTTTTGGCCTTAATGGCAAACTTTAATTTAAAGAGCGGGAATTCGACCCAATTGTCAGTTTTGAATTTTTGCGGGAGTCGGGGTTCATCCCGGCTACTCCAAAATGTTTTTAAATGGTTCAAACACACCCAAAATGGAATAAAAACGGTTCCGACTCGACTTAACACGAAATAAAAATAAAAACTTCGAAAAATCCAAATATCGATCAATCGATAATAAAAGTTAAACTTTGGGCATCCATCGGTATCGTAATCGTCATCGGTTTCTCTCAATTTGTAAAACGTTAAAACTAAGACCCCCAACATTAGTTTCAACTTAAACCGTCAAACATATTTGTTGTCCCATATTATTTAGATGATTAATGATAGAAAATAGATGAAAAGAGATGGATTCCTAGAGAGAGAAAGTAGTGAGAGAAAGTAGAGAGAGAGGCGATTTAACTTGGTGAATATTAGATTAGAGAAAGATTTGTTACAAATGACCATCCACCCTCCTAACATGCTAGGAGGGTAGTATATATAGTCCACCCACATGCGGGCTTTAATGGGCTATATATTGGGCCGGGCTTGTCTTTTGGACTTTAATTAGTTTAAATCCAAGCCCGTGAACCACGATTATTTAACTATCTATTACAACGTTCTAATAAATATTACAATATAACCTATGACTGAACATTCTTGTTTGACTCAATATTTTGAGGCTAACAATCTCCCCCAATGTGAGGTCATTCCTCTTCGATATTTGGAGTCCAATGGAAGTTTATGGATTTCGTCATAAATGAGTCTTGAACGTGTAATAGTAGTTTTGTTCCTTCATACTGTGATCTTTGAGCCTTTGTCATTGTCTTTCGACTTAGTCTTTTATCTTGAGATCTTCAAATCATTCTTGACTTGTCTTTGCCATCTTGCGATCTTGTGTCTTTATCCACATGCTCACACCATTAATAGTGAAGAAGTATTTGGGCATGAATATGTGGTTTTGAATCTTTGACTTTGCTGAGTACACCGTGACGCCACCTTCTCGAGACAAAACATAGACACGGACTGAATGGCTTTGACATTCGCCCTAAATCAGTAGCGTTTTACCTCCGGTCGGTGAAGACCGTCATACGATATTAAATACCGTACCTATGATTAGGTAGATTCAATTAAGAATCTCCTTGACAGGGTTTCGCGGCTGTACTAGCCGTTCTCTTTACTCGACCATCTCAAAGCAAGACTGCGAACATAAAGAGTGAATCAATTGGATAAATATCCGCTTGATTAAAGTCGTCAATTCAAATTCCTGGAACAAGTTTGTTTCATTAAGAATCTTACCATTGTTGCTTTCCAGTTGACACAAGTTTGATTCATAAGAATCTCACAAGTCACCTACCGTAGCGCTGTTTGATGTTGACGCTAGAAGGATTTCCATTCGTCACTGTGAATATTAATGAATATCACTCTGAATGTTCTGGCAAGACCATAAAGATATTGCGTAGAAACATGAAACGAGTTTGAATCAATTCAGAATCAAACCACTGTTGCTTTTCAGTTTTACATATGTTCAATTCATAAAGAATCTTGCATATGACCTACCGCAGTGCTGTTTGATGTTAACACTGGAAGGATTTCCACTCATCATTGTGAATACTAAGTAGTGTCACTCTGAGTGTTCTAGCAATATCACAAGGATATAGCGTAGGACTCTCTTGATCTTCATCCGTGTGTCCTAACGAGATTTGATTGATCTCTTTGCTCTAGACTCGATTTGTGCACTTTTAGTGGTCGGAGGCTGGAGCAGATGCCACCTATTCAATATCAACAATCTCAGAGTGAGAAAGTCAATAGAAGTCATGTTGATCTCCATGACAATAAAACAAACTTCTTTTGAGAGAAGCTTGAGTAGCTAGGAAAGGGTTGTGCTTCACATCACTGGGTCCATGATGAGTTTGTCTTCATGATGAGTTGACTCGGTTTCTGCCTAAGTTGTATGGAGGGCTTCTTTCTTTACACCCTTTATCCTTACATTTTTTTTCATTCTTCAAGCCCTTCAATGCTTACCAAGACATCATTACTAGCACCTTGTTGTGATTGTTCCAGTGCTAGCATCAGTACTTAGTCGGCATTCAGCTACGTTCACATTCTAATCCATCTTTCCTAAGGACTTCTAATAATCTATTGGATTGTCCCTGAGAAGATCCCTCCGGTTCTGGTTGGATCATAGGACTTAAACCTAACCACCCTTTTGACACCAATAACGTCGTGAATTAAAGATGTTGTGGGTATTTGATCGTAACCATGAGTGCTTGAGTCTTTAGATCACATTTTAATCACATTTTCTCCCCTATCTCTAATATATAAAATCTTTTGATATTAGAGATACCAAATTTGATTAAAATATATTTTGAAAAATAGTCTTGAAAATCTTCGGGAGAAAAATGTGTCAAACTTAGCATGAATTTTGGAACGCCCCCCCCCCCCCTCAAAAATTGATCCAATTGAATTGTCATTTCGAGGATATGATCCACATTAAACTTTTGAGGAAAGGAGTTGTTGAACACACAATTTTTGAAAGATTTTGAATATCATTGAGAAATTCTTGAAAAAATTGTGTTCAACGCTTTTTGAAAAATCAATTCTTTTTGTCGAAAAGGTTTTTCTAAAGCATAAACTTGAGTTCATAGACTTTGAATGTCTTGACGTCTCCACTCAAGTGTAAGAAGATTTCTCTTCTTTTGCTGAGGGTAAGAGCACGAAATCGTACACTCCCCCGTGAATATTGATCCGGGTTGCAATCTGAAAGTGATTACAAGCCATTGTGTTGAGCTCAAAAAGTTGAATGTTTTGTGACAAGCTCAACCCAAGATAGATTGCTCTACCCGTTGTTGGAAATATTGTCCAAAATAGACAATTTCCTTTTGAAAAGATAGAAATGACATGTTTTGAAAAATATTTACAACTTTCATTCGAGCTTTATGTACACACCCGTGTCGTTATCGAGCGACATTTCTAGGTACGTCCATATTATCGATACTAAAAGACATGTCGAGAAGAATATTTTTGGATTTTGAAAGATTTTTTAATTTTGTGTTTTGTTTTTTCATTAATATTTACAAGATAGATGTTTGATAGATGAATCAAGCAGGCTTCTTTGCCAGAATCTCCAGTTCTGCTGGAGTCAAACATCTCATACCAATTTGCCTAACCAGATACGCAAACCTCTCTTTCGAAAGAGCTTTTGTAAACAAGTCAGCCAATTGGTAATCAGTTCCAACAAAGTATAATTCAGCAATACCCTTTTCAACTTGTTCCTTAATGAAGTGATATCTAACATCAATGTGCTTCGTGCGGGAATGCTGTACCGGATTGCAGGAGATGGCTATGGCAGACTTTGAGTCACAGTACATAGGTACTTTAACAAAGTGGAAGCCATAATCCGTGAGTTGTTTTCTCATCCAAAGAACTTGAGCACAACACGCAGATAGAGACACATACTCCGCTTTGGCTGATGAAAGTGACGTGCAATCCTACTTCTTGGAAGACCATCCCACAAGCTTATCTTGACCTAGAAATTGTGCACCACCAGAAGTACTTTTTCGTGTATCAAGACACCCTGCATGATCAGAATCTGAATAGGCCGTTAGAAAGAAACCGGTTTCCCTCGGATACCAGAGTCCCATGTGAATGGTATTCTTAAGGTACCGAAAGATCCGTTTAACCTCCTTGAGGTGATTTTCAGTGGGTCGTGCTTGATATCGTGCACAATAACATGTAGCATGATGTATATCAGGTCTGCTTGCTGTCAAGTACATGAGGGACCCGATCATGGAACGATATCTCGTTTGACCTATGGGTAATCCCTCCAGATCAACATCTAGGGATGTGGTTGATAATGGTGTCCCAACGGGGTCACATGATGTCATACCATGCTTTGTGATTATCTCTTGACAATACTTAGCTTGGTTAATGAAGATACCACTTGGGGATTGGTGAACTTGAATTCCTAGAAAGAATTTTAGTTCGCCCATCATAGACATTTCAAATCTGCTGTGCATTACTTTTTCAAACCATTTTGAAAGTTTTGGGTTTGTAGACCCGAAAATAATGTCATCAACATAAATCTGCACAAGCAAAATGTCATCCCCATATTTATAAGTGAACAAAGTTAAATCAATGGAACCTTTTGAGAAACCTTTGGAGACCAGAAATTTCGAGAGCTCGTCGTACCACGCCTTTGGAGCTTGCTTGAGTCCATAAAGTGCTTTGTGGAGACGATACACCTTGTCAGGATAATGAGGATTGACGAATCCTTCCGGCTGCGTGACATAAACTTCTTCCTTCAAAGGACCGTTAAGAAAAGCCGTCTTTACGTCCATTTGATAAACGACGAATCCCTTATGTGCAACATAAGCAAGGAAAATCCTGACCGCTTCCATTCGAGCTACTGGTGCAAATGATTCTTCAAAATCAATACCCTCTTTCTGTCCATACCCTTTAGCAACTAGCCTAGATTTATTCTTGATGATCGTGTTTTCTTCATCCATCTTGTTTTTCCAGATCCATCGAAGATTTAATGGTGTTACATCGTATGGTCTGTCAACAAGTTCCCAGACTTTAAGTCTTTCAAATTGTTATCGATTCAATCCAAGCATGATCAGCCATGGCTTCTTTGATGTTTTTCGGTTCGGCTGAACTCACGGTGAGTGCGAACATACAAACATCGCCATCGGTGTGAAGCTGTCGTCTTGTAAGAACGGGCTGTGAAGGGTTTCCAATTACATGAACCAAAGGATGATCTTGGGTCCAATGATGTGTTGAAGGATGTCGTTGGTAGAACGTTTGCATATTTGACGGATCAACATGGCGAGTAGAAGACTCTCCAGTTTCGTGTACCGGTGTACCGAATGGGTTGATAAATTCGTCTTCGTCAGATTATGCATCGTCTGCTTGATTTGTGTTCTCTGGAGCAATGACAGTAGTCGTGGATGTTGTAGGATCGATTGTTGAAGTGATATTCTGAGGAGGTAAATCTGCAGAAACCGGTGTTGAAGTAGATGAAGTTGTATCCTTTTGTTGACGATGATCGGTATCATCATTCTTATCATGAGTGACAGCGGAAGACTTCGATACAACTTGTTTCTCCCCCGTGAAATATTCATCATACATTGGTCCATATAACATTTCCAACTCTTCAATTGTCGTGTCGACTGTCATATCAGCTCTAGGAACATTTTCTAGAACCAGCGTTGAACTTGACAGTTCATTGCTGTGGTCTTGAGTTCCGAGTTCCATGCGGTTGTGAACGGAATTCATACGTCGTTGTGGATCGGGACTTAAACTGTTTTGTTCAAGTGCCATTTCTTGTAATTCATCAAATCGGATATGAATAGTCTCGACAATCAATTTTGTTCTCTTGTTGTACACTCTATATCCCTTAGACTGAGTTGCATATCCCACAAGAATACATGCATCACCTTTCTCTTTCATCTTATCCAAATTTTCACCATCTCGAATAATGTAACAAGTACATCCAAAAATATGAAGGTGTTTGAGTGAAGGTTTTCGATCATGAATTATGTGATATGGTGTCTTTTCATGTCTTGGGATAATTAAGGAACGGTTTTGTGTGTAGCATGCGGTTGACACGGCTTCGGCCCAAAAGTATAGTGGAAGTTTTGAAGCGGATAGTAAATTCGAGCAGCCTCAACTAAAGTACGGTTTCGTCTTTCAACAACTCCGTTTTGTTCGGGTGTTCGAGCAATAGATGTTTCATGTTCAATCCCTTCGGCTTCAAAATACTTTCTCAGATTTGAGTTCAAAAATTCTGTACCTCTGTCAGTACGAACCACTTTAACTTGAGCTTGAAGACCACGTTGTATCAGTTTAAGAAAGCTGATGAGAACTTCGGGTGTTTCATCCTTGGACCTCAAGAAGTGAGTCCATGTGTACCTTGAGTAATCATCGACAATTACCAGAATATATTTCTTTCCATTGATACTATGAACACGCATGGGACCACACAGATCCATATGGAGAAGATCTAACCGTCCTTTTGAGCTTGGTGTAGTTTTTGTTTTGAAGCTACTTCGTTTAGCTTTACAAAGCTCACAAGAAGAACAAAGATGATCTTTGATGAATTTCAAAGTTGGAAGGCCTCTCACAATATCTTTCTTGGAAAGCAAGTTATTGGTATCAAAGTTGAGATGAGAAAGATGTTGATGCCATAACCATGCCTGAGTCGTTGAAGCTTTAGCCATGAAGCAAATTGGAGTTGATGAAGTTGTGTCTTGAAGTGAAATTGTATAAAGATCAGTACCCCGTGCACCGGTAAGTAAGTCATTCCCATCATAATCACGAACAAAACATGTCTTCTTTCTGAAGGCAACCTCCAAATCCGCATCATAGAAAGACCAACGAGAAAAGATTGTGATTGAGCCCTTCGACGTAGGTTACCCTTTTGATTGTAATATTCCCCTGAACCAAATCTCCATATCCTAGGATCGGTGCAAATTGATCATTTTCGAATCGGACCGTACCCAGGAACTTCTCCACGAAGTTAATTAGAAGCTTGAGATTCCCCGTCATGTGCTTCGTGCATCCGGAGTCCAGTATGAAGAGAATTATTTGTATCACATGCAGAAGAGTTAGAACACGATGGAGCATTTGCTAAATTGGATATCACAGTATTTGTGATAGTAGAATCATTAGTGTCCTTATCAACATTTAAAGGCAAACTAACACTCATTTTCACATTTTCTGTCCTAGCTTTAGGCATCCATTTATATCCCGGAGGACATTGATTAGCAAAACACCATTTCCAAGACTTACTAGCAGACTCATATAATTCCTTAATTCTGCTTCTAGGGTTCTTAGTGGTGGAGTCTGATGCATTACTTTTCTTAGTGGGGGTTGCACCAGAATGGTTCAATTTGCGTTTGGGTTTACTAGCTCTAATAGGCATTGCAACTTGCTTCTTAGTTCTAGTATCTACGCCTTTGACTTTATTCATAACACACATAGAATGATTAGCATTAGCACACTTTCCACATTTGACACAAACAAATTTCACATTCATAGCATTCAAATCATTCACATAATTCAAATCGTCATTACATGTGATTATAGACTTTTTATTCTTAAAAACATTCAAATTCCTAGGGTGTTCTTCTACTTCGTTCATCTTCCCTTGATTCTTGTGTTTCTAGACTTTATCATTCACTTGAGTGCTCTTAAGCTGAGGCCGGCTAACACTAGTAGTGGAGACTATTCCTGTAGTAGAAGACACACGAATATTAGTGTTTCTAGAAGTCTGAGGCGATTGAATAACTTTGTTTGTGGGCTTAGTGGTCATTCTATACATCCCTGGTTTAATCACATTATTGTGCTTAACGCTTGATGCTATGGCATTCCTTATGGGTTGATTTTGTGGTAACCTTTTCTTTCCATCTATCTTGGAGGCAAACACAAGTTTTGCAAATGAGGAATTTGATAAAGCAGATGGTTTTCCGAAGATAGAGGATCTATTCTCTTTAAAGGCATTGGGTTGTCTAACAACATGTTTCTTAATGATAGGTTCCACAACTTTCACACCCATTTTAGCAACGAGTTTCTGCAACTCTACTATCGCTCTGTCCCTGTCTTGTAACTGAGCTTTCAACCCTTTAATTTCCAAATTCTGTTCATTCATTTCTCGAAACGTTTGGGAAAGTTTTTCTTGCAATTTATTATCATGTGGAAAAGTACCAACGTCTTTTTGCAAAGCAAGTTCAAGAGAATGACAATGTTTTTGAAGGAAATCAGTTTTGTGTTGAAGTAACTCAAAAGCCTTTTTATCAACATTTTCTTTACGTTTCGAAAGCTCAATTTCAAGACGTTCACATTCTTTGATCTTATCAAGATATTTGCATGCAACATCAGAATATTCATTAATATCAGCACAAGATGTAAAATAAGCACACATAACATCGTTAGAAACACATTCTTGCAATAGTAAATCATATTCATCTGAAAAATCAGACTTCTCCATTTGATCTTCAATGTGTTTCTCAAGAGATTCAACATATTTTAAATTATCATACATTTCAGTCCGAATGAACTCCTCAAGTTGAAGAACAGTTTCTTTAATCAACGCCGTGTTTGGAATTAAGAGTTCTTTCACAAGCAAGGTAATATCTTGAGGAATCGGTCGTGTCCACTCAGCATTTTCACGTTTTGCCGAATCTCTTTCAACAATAGATTTAACATTATCTATGTGGTGTTTAAGAATACCTAATGTTTTCCTACTCTGGCTTTTAGATTCATCTAGAGGGAGGTAGTTTATGTATTTGTAAACATTAGATTTCTTATGGGCAAATGCTTTCTTCCATTGAATTCTCTTTTGTTTGCATTCTAAAAACACTTCCTCACGGGTTTTCTGAGTTTGTTTGTTGAAAAGGCCATAAAGACTATTCATGTATGCATAATTATATGGTTTCACAAACTCCTTATTGACAAGTGGTCGACTATCATCATCCCAAAAGGCAGTCTCTTCACTATCGGCACTTATAGGCATGCAATCAAGATCTGTCCTTTCAGTCTCATCAAGATAAAGACACGGGTTCGCAGTTTGAGCTTTGGCAAGGTACTCAGGACTTGCAAAGCTTGCTTGACCCTTAAACATAGACGGAGGTGCTAGCATTCTTACGGATTGAAGGAGAATCATGCGTTTTATAAACAACTTTCTTCAAAAATTCGACTTGTTCTTCTAGTTTTGTTACTTTTTCAGTTTCTTTATCATATCTACTTTTGAAGTCTTGTTTTAACGCAGCTACCTCTTGTTTCTTATCCTCAAGAATTTTAGCAGAATCAGTAGTGGTCATAGAGAGCTTTTGTTCAAGTTCATTAACTTTGGTGTTGGCAAGGTGATAGGTGTGTAAACACCCATCCTTTTACCACTTAATTCTGGCTAAAACAAGACCAAAACACGTATTTAATATCATTTGTTTGGAATTATGCGTGGTTTTTGTGTTTATTGTGTTTTCAGAGCTAACCGGATGAATATTAAAGAAAACATGGGATTGCACGGGTTTTATGGAAGAAAGAGACTCAAGACGAAGTCTATTGTCCAAGAGATGCAAAAGATTTGAAGTCACTGGGCCTATTCGAAGATTTATCGAAGAAAAGGACCAAGGATGGAAGATTTACATAAGTCGAAGAAACTCAAGTCTATTAAACGAAGAAATTAAAAGACGAGTTAAATTTAATCGACGACAAATCCCGAATCAGAATCGAAAATGTCAACTTTTCTGAAAAGACGAGAAGACAAGAAGAACGGGAGAAAGCCCACTCACCAACCAAGGGGAACACCTATATAAAGGCCCCTCCTCACACTTTTCATCCAACTTTTTAGTTAGTTTTTAGTTTTTCTTTCCCCTTCTTTTTCTCCCTTTTAGTTCGTATCATCACCAACACTAATAGGGTGTTTGGTGATCTTGATCTTTGTTTATTTTCAATCTTGTAATTTTAATCCTTGTTTTGTTATTGTTGAATACATTAAATCATCAATACAAGTTCTTGTTTAACCTTTCCATTTCATCTTGTTCATCATCATCTTTCTCTTCAAGTTCCTAAGTTCTTATTTTATTGATTTGATCTTTAAAAGTTGTTGGGTTTTGTGTTTTTGTTGATGGGATTTGTAGTTTTTGGTTAGTTGATGCTTAGTGATTAGTTTATTTAAGTTTTTGTTGAAAAACTTGGTGATTTTTGGATTAAAATTGGTTTCCTTGTTCTTCGGGTAAAGTTCATGTTTCTGGATGTTCCCAGGTTCCGAGTGAACCAAAAAGTTCCGGGTGAACTAGAAAGTTCCGGATGAACATTAAGTTCCGGATGAACAGCTTAAGTTCCGAATAAATTTGCTTTCCAAAAAGTTCCGAATGAACTTAAACTTCCGGATGAACAAAAGTTCCGTATGAGTTTAAGAAGTTCCGGATGAATTTGTTTTCCAAAAAGTTCCGAATGAGTTTCTTTTCAAAAGTTCCGAGTCAGTCTAAAGTTCCGGATGAACCTAAAGTTCCGAATGAGCAAAAAACTTCCGAATGAACCAAAAGTTCCGGATGAACCAAAGTTCCGAGTAAAGTTCCGACCCAACTTCCGAGCCAAACTTCCGAACGAAGTTCCGAACCAAGTTCCGGGTGAAGTTCCGGATAAACTTCCGCATGAAAGTTCCGAATCAAGGACAATCTTCCGAATCAATTTCTTTTGGGTATTTTTAAGGTTTCCTTACTGTTTCTTTCCTTACTGTTTCTTTACTGTTTCCTTATTTCACATTTATATTTTAACTGTGACTTTAATTTTAATTTTAATTTCAATTTTAATTTCAATTCAAGTTTTATTAATTGTTATTAATTCAATTACTTTTAAATTTAAGTTTACATCTTTAAGCATTTAACATTTAGTAGATAGAAAATCACTCCCCTTTTTATTAACTAAGAACAATCATTCCACTTAAGGCCGAGATCAATTCGAGAGGATACCGAGAGATAAATCTAGAACCCCTAGTAAACGCTAATATCAAATGGCGCCGCTGCCGGCTCTTCTCGTTAAGATCAAAAGTTTTTGTGAGAACTTGGATTTTGGGATCCGTTCCCCCTGAACGTTACTTTTTCATAAAAATTTTCAAAAAATCCTAAAAAATATAAAATTTTCAAAAAAATACAAAAAAATTAAAAAACATAAAAACCAAAAATATTTTTGCTTTGTTTTTCTCTTGTTAGTTCTTTTGCAGGTGTATGCGCACTCGATCCACGTCTTATCAAGAGCCCGAGCCTCTCGATAACTTAGACATGGCCGGTGTACAAAACAACAACAACATACCACCTCCAAACAACAATAATAACAACAACAACCCACCTTTCAACAACATGAATAATAACAACAACAATGAGCCTTAACCGGATAATCGCCCGATGATTGAACTGCTGCAAGCTCATGTAGACGGCAACACTGACCCAATTGTCATACCTCCAATTGCCGCCAACAACTTTGAGCTAAAATCAGGCTTTATCCAGATGGTCTCCGCTCAACCATTCTTGGGACATACCATTGATGATCCACACGACCACATCAAGAGATTCTTGCAACTCACTAACACGGTCAAGTTCAATGGTGTTCCACAAGAAGTAATCAGGTTACAACTTTTTCCCTTTTCTTTAGAGGGACAAGCCCGACATTGGCTTGCTAAGGAACCGCCACAGAGTATTCTCTCGTGGACGGATTTGGAAACAAAGTTTATCAATTACTTTTTCCCACCCTCTCGTACTACCGCTTTGCGGAATGAAATCATAAATTTTGAACAAAAGTACGATGAGTCGTTCAGTGAATCTTGGGATCGTTTTAAAGATCTTTTAAGAAAATGCCCACAACATGGTTTTACCAAAGTACATCAAATTAATACTTTTTACAATGGTTTAAGCATGAGTGACCAAGATTCACTAAACAGTGCCTCGGGGGGTAATCTTTTGGCTAAGACTTCCAATGCTGCTTGGGATATCATTGAGAATAAGTCTCGTGTGCAAACCAAGAGTGTTCGGACCAATGTCGCTAGTGCTAGCACTAGTGACAGCGACAAGCGATTGGACAAAATCACTGTGCTTCTTGAATCGCTTGTCACCCACACCGTTAACAACAACAACAACAACAACGCTAAAAACGCTCAAGTTAACGCTGTCAGCCAACCTTGTGAGATATGCGGGGGTCCTCACTCTTACACCACTTGTACTGCCACCCAAGACTACCCTGCTGAGAATGTGAATGCAGCTTATGGCACCTATCCTCAACCTGCTTATCAAGCTAGACCTCAAGGTGACCGTAATTTGCTTAGCTACCGCTCCAACAACTACCTCTCACCACCTGGTTTTCCTCCAAGCAACCAAAACCAACAACAAAACCTCAATCGCCCTACTCAACAACAACAACAACCTCGTACACCTTACATACCACCTCATAAGCAGCAACAACCACCTCAACGTAACAACCAAGTTTACCAACAACCTGCTTATCAACCACCCGCATACAATGCTCCTCCAAACCAACCCACTGCATTACACCAAGAGGTTGCAACCTACATGAGGACCAATGATGTGATCATGGAAAATCTCCAACAGGAAGTGCGCAACTTGAAAGCAGACTTGGTCAAACAAGGGAACGATTTGAGAGCCGACATGAGAAACACGCTGGATAGTCGAACGAATGACTTGAAGAACATGATGGCTAGTTTCTTCCAAGGTAATCAACCCTCTTCTTCGGGTACTCTTCCGAGTAACACCGTTGCGAATCCAAGAGGGGAGATGAAAGCAATCACTACTCGCAGTGGCAAAGGTACCAAGGAACCCAAGCTTCCTATACCTCCACCGATGATTGTGACTAAGGAGAACGAGTCACCTGCTCCTATTCCTCATCCTTCTCCTTCCCCAATTTCTCCACCTCTTCCTTCTACCCCTCCTCCACCCAAGGATGTGAGTGATCCTATTCTCCCAAAGCCTTCCTCTTCTTCCAATATACCTTATCCATCTAGGTTGAGGAAAGAGAAGCAAAAGAGCAAGGACGATATTCAGGTTTCTAACTTTCTTAAAATGTTTAAACAACTGAATTTCAATATCTCCTTCGCTGAGGCTCTCGCTCACATGCCTAAATATGCGAAATCTTCTGAGCGACAAGGAAAAGCTCCTCGATATTGCCAACACCCAACTTAATGAGAATTGCTCTGCAGTGATCTTAAGGAAATTGCCAACCAAGCTTGGTGATCTGGGTCGTTTTCTTATCCCTTGCAATTTCCCGGGAGTAGATAATTGCATGGCCCTAGCCGATCTAGGTGCCAATATTAATCTAATGCCTTTAAGTGTGTGGAAGCAATTATCTCTCCCTGAGCTAGTCCCCACCAAAATGACTTTGGAATTAGCCAACCGTACGGTTGCTTATCCAGTGGGGATAGCCGAAGACGTCATTGTAGGAGTCGACAAATTCACCTTTCCTGCTGATTTCGTTGTCGTCGACTACGAGATGGACCCTCGTGTACCACTAATTGTTGGTCGTCCATTATTGAGGACCGGTCGCACTCTCATTGATGTTGAAGTCGGTGAGCTTATCATGAGAGTGGGTGACGATAAAGTAGTCTTCAACATGGGAAAGTTGTCTAAACAGCCTTATTCATATGAGAGCGTTAATTGTATTGACGTTCTTGATGAGGCTTGTGAAGAACACTTTAATGATGCTTGCAAAAGTATTCCTACCTCTCTTCCCAATGTTGAGACCGTGTCCTCTATTGATTCATCATTATCTCTATTTGGAGATAGTGCTTTGTTTTGGAAAGATCTTGAAGACACCATGGGAGATGTGAACTTATCTACTGATGATTCCCCTACCGATGGGGACGAAGACATGCATTTCTTTGAAAGCCTTCTTAACGAAGACAATCCTTCTCCTCCATCTCCCACGGTTATTGCTATCGATACTCCGAGTTCGACTACGCCTCCCGTCGACAATCCTCCGGATTTAGAGTTTAAGGAGTTGCCACCCCATCTCGAGTATGTATTCCTTGAAGAAGATAAGAAGTCGCCAGTCATCATTGCTAAGGACCTAAAGGAAGAAGAAAAAGCCCGACTTATCACCGTGTTGAAAGATCATAAGAAGGCTATTGCTTGGAAAGTCTCTGATATTCGTGGAATTGATCCTCACTTCTGCACACACAAAATTCTCATGGAGGACGACTTTAAGCCCACTATTCAAAGCCAACGAAGGGTGAATCCAAAAATACATAAAGTCATCAAAACAGAGGTTATCAAACTTCTTGATGCGGGTATGATTTACCCTATTTCGGATTCACCATGGGTTAGTCCAATCCATTGTGTGCCCAAGAAGGGTGGAATAAACGTTGTTCCCAATGAACACAACGAGTTGATTTCCACTCGTCTCGTTACAGGGTGGAGAGTTTGTATAGACTACCGCAAACTCAATGATGCCACGAGAAAGGATCATTTCCCTCTACCTTTTATGGACCAAATGCTTGAACGTTTAGCGGGTAATGAATATTACTGCTTTCTTGATGGTTTCTCGGGTTATTTTCAAATACCCATCGATCCCCAAGATCAAGAGAAGACTACATTCACTTGTCCCTATGGCACATTTGCTTACAAAAGAATGCCTTTTGGCTTATGAAATGCCCCCGGGACTTTCCAAAGGTGCATGTTAGCTATCTTCCATGACATGGTTGAACAAACCATGGAAGTCTTCATGGATGATTTCTCGGTCTTCGGGGATTCCTTCTCTTCTTGCCTTGCCAATTTGGAACGTATGCTTAAGCGGTGCGAAGACACTCGCCTTGTTCTGAATTGGGAAAAATGCCATTTTATGGTAAAGGAAGGCATCGTGCTAGGACACAAGATTTCCAAAGCCGGTCTTGAAGTAGACCGTGCTAAAGTCGATGTTATCGCCAAGTTGCCTCACCCTTCAACCGTGAAGGGTGTGAGAAGTTTTCTGGGTCATGCGGGCTTCTACCGTCGATTCATCAAAGATTTTTCTCAAATCGCTCGCCCGATGACCCACCTCTTGGAAAAAGATACTCCTTTTATCTTTTCCAAAGAGTGTCTTGAAGCCTTCAACTCGCTTAAGGATAAGCTTACTAAGGCACCTGTCTTGGTTACCCCTAATTGGGAGCTTCCCTTTGAGTTGATGTGCGATGCTAGTGATTTTGCTATTGGAGCGGTTCTGGGACAAAGAGTGAATAAACACTTCCAACCAATCCATTACGCTAGCAAGACAATGACGGGGGCACAATTGCATTATACGACAACCGAAAAAGAGCTTTTAGCTGTTGTCTATGCTTTTGAAAAATTCCGCCCCTATCTTGTCCTTTCCACCACAATCGTGTATACCGATCATTCCGCGTTGAAGTACTTGTTGACAAAGCAAGATTCCAAACCAAGACTTCTTCGCTGGGTTTTGCTGCTCCTAGAATTTAAAATCGAAATTCGCGATAAAAAAGGAGCTGAAAACCTAGCCGCGGATCATCTCAGCAGACTTGAGGATCCTTACCAAGGGGATCATCCGAACAAAGAAATCAATGATTCTTTTCCCTTGGAGACCTTAATGTCTATAAATTCGAATTCTGATGCTACCCCGTGGTTTGCGGACTTTGCAAACTACTTGGCGGGTGGAATTCTCAAGGAAGGGTTGACGTCTCAACAAAAGAAAAAGTTCTTCACCGACATTAAGACTTACTTTTGGGACGACCCTTACCTATTCAAACAATGTGCCGACCTGATTATCCGACGATGTGTTGATGGACCGACAGCTTCGGAAATCCTTGATGCTTGCCACAAAGGACCCACCGGTGGTCACTTTGGTCCCAATTACACCGCCAAAAAAGTGTTTGATTCGGGATTTTATTGGCCCTCCATATATCGTGACGCTCACAATATGATTAAACGATGTGATGTTTGCCAAAAACAAGGCACGATCATACATAAAGACGAGATGCCTCAGAATTTCATTCAAGAGTGTGAAATCTTTGATGTTTGGGGTATCGACTTTATGGGGCCATTCCCTTCTTCTAAAGGAAACAAATACATCCTTGTAGCCGTTGACTACGTCTCCAAATGGGTTGAAGCCAAAGCTTTACCCACTAATGACGCAAGGGTGGTTTGTAACTTTTTGAAAGCTCTATTCGCTAGATTCGGTGTGCCTCGTGCCATTATTAGTGATCGTGGGACTCATTTTTGCAATGACCAATTCGCAAGAGTCATGGCTAAGTATGGTGTCAATCATCGTCTTTCCACAGCCTACCACCCACAAACTAATGGCCAGGCTGAAATATCCAACCGAGGACTTAAGCGAATTCTTGAAAGGACCGTGGGAGAGCATCGAGCCTCATGGGCGGGCTTTTAGTACTGCATACAAGACTCCGATTGGTTGTACGCCATATCGTCTCGTGTACGGGAAAGCGTGCCACCTCCCCATTGAGTTGGAGCACAAGGCTTACTGGGCCTTGAAGTGGGCCAATTTTGATATCAACAAAGCCGGTGACCTGCGAAAGATCCAACTCAATGAGCTCAATGAACTCCGTAATGAGGCTTATGAAAATTCTTTGATCTATAAGGAAAGAACTAAGCTCATTCACGACTCCAAGATCAAAAACCGAGAGTTCCATATTGGAGACAAAGTCTTACTTTTTAACTCTCGGTTGAAAATCTTCTCGGGAAAGCTTAAATCTCGTTGGTCCGGCCCATTCACCATTGCCCAAATTTTTCCATATGGTACTCTCGAGCTCGCTCAACCTAATGGACCTAATTTTAAGGTGAATGGCCAACGAGTGAAGTTGTACTTTGGTGAGGACACCTCTCAGGAGGTGATTCCATCCCTCACCACGTTCCCCATGAACTAATTTCGGGTCGAGTCAGGCTCGTGACTCGGTTATCAAAAACAAGCGCTCCTCGGGAGGCAGCCCGAGTATCTATCCTTTTATGTTTTAACCTCCTAAGTGTAGGGGGACCTCTATAGGGTGTTTGTCTTTGTGTGGTGATGTGATTACAGGGATAAGTGCACTCTTGGAATCTCTGAAGAACCATGCTCCCGTGTTATCCGAAATCCGGTTCTATCTCTCAACTATCATGCTTCAATTATCTTCATTCTCACATTTGAAATTGATCACTTTAGTCGTCTCTTCCTTAACATGAGTTAACCAACGTGCACAATGTCATAAGTGTAGGGGAGACTTTTCCCATATGCTTAAACATTGAGGACAATGTTTATCTTAAGTGTAGGGGGGACTTCTATCGAAGTTTTAAGTGGACTTTTCCATGAAAATGCCTTCATTTAATCAGAAAATCATATTTTCAACATTTTTCAAGTTTTTTATTAACTTTGGCCATTTAGTCGTAATTTTTAAATTTTTATCGTTGCTTTCATATGTATACATCCCGCAATAAAGTCAAATTTTAATTAAGTGGTGTAGCTAGTTTAGAAGTCTTTGACATATTAGGCCCGTTGCGTTTATTTTGACTCAACCTGAATAGACTTATCCAAGTTTATTCTAGCTAGTATCCTTAACCATGTAGACCTTAATTGGTTTATTAGGCTAAGTGTCCACGAGTCTCATTACTTGAGATTTTAAATTGTGGAGGACGAGAAATGATAGAGTTAATTATAAGTCGGTATTCTTACACAAGCCCACTTGGTGTAATTATTTGCCTATTCTCCCATCACTTGCTAATAATTTATCTGCAATAAGTAAGGTCATACGATTTGAAAAGTTACTTAGCTTTTAGCCCAAGATCGTTTAAAAGTTGCTCGGTAATGATAAGAGTTCATAGCCAAGGCATAACTTATGAAGCGGGGCGCGAAGATTGGCGAGTCCGAAAAGGCCCTAACAAGGCATGAGGATTCCATTTTATTGCTAAAAATCCAAGGTGATGTGAAAAGCATTATTCCCAAAGTCAATATGAAGGATCAAGACTCACGACGAAAAGCAATCAACTCCCATCAAGATCATGGAGAATTCTATCCGAAAAGACCCTAACAAGGTATGAGGATAAATAGATCCAAGTCCGAAACGGAGGCGGATCGTTGTATCTCAAAATCCCAAATAGAGATTGAAGAAATAATCATGAAGTCGTGATCAACAAAATTGGAGTACCCCTCAAAAGTCTCCAAGTGAAGAAACTTTATGAACGATGAGAAGACCATTATCTCAAGCACGTCTCTCAAGATATGAAGTATGAAGTACATGCCAAATATCGGCCCGAGAAAGGTCTCAAATCGTGAACCGAGTTATGCCAAGATATGAACTTTTTGATATCCCGAGAAGCAGTTTTAAGAGATTTTGTCCTTTAGCTAACTATTGATCAAATCGTCCTACTTTGCTTTCAGCCTAAAGAAACTATCGAAATAAGTCCAAAAATGCATCTTCATGATCATTCTAAGACAAAAATAAAATATAAGAGATACACCTAGGAATAAGGGAGTTTAAGCATTTAATTAATCCATGTGTGTAAGTGTTTGAATTGCTAACTTATAATAACAATGATCTCGTTTTTAAGCTTAGTTTGGGGAACGTGAAACTTGAGGGTGATAAATCTTCGCAGCACCAAAGCCCTAATGTAAGTCATTGATTTCTTTGCAAGTTATTTCCATGTAGCTATTTTCAAATGAAAATGGTTTTCTATCCTTTTGTTTCTTTTAAAAAGTTTTAATTTCTATTGGTACTTTAATTTTTGTTTATTTGAATAAGGCCAAGGTTGATTAATTATGAGAAAAGTGTAAAATTGCTTTATCACTAAGCATTGCCTGAGGGCATGGCAATGGTTAAGTGTAGGGGATTTGATAGGTGTGTAAACACCCATCCTTTTACCACTTAATTCTGGCTAAAACAAGACCAAAACGATTTAATATCATTTGTTTGGAATTATGCGTGGTTTTTGTGTTTATTGTGTTTTCAGAGCTAACCGGATGAATATTAAAGAAAACATGGGATTGCACGGGTTTTATGGAAGAAAGAGACTCAAGACGAAGTCTATTGTCCAAGAGATGCAAAAGATTTGAAGTCACTGGGCCTATTCGAAGATTTATCGAAGAAAAGGACCAAGGATGGAAGATTTACATAAGTCGAAGAAACTCAAGTCTATTAAACGAAGAAATTAAAAGACGAGTTAAATTTAATCGACGACAAATCCCGAATCAGAATCGAAAACGTCAACTTTTCTGAAAAGACGAGAAGACAAGAAGAACGGGAGAAAGCCCACTCACCAACCAAGGGGAACACCTATATAAAGGCCCCTCCTCACACTTTTCATCCAGCTTTTTAGTTAGTTTTTAGTTTTTCTTTCCCCTTCTTTTTCTCCCTTTTAGTTCGTATCATCACCAACACTAATAGGGTGTTTGGTGATCTTGATCTTTGTTTATTTTCAATCTTGTAATTTTAATCCTTGTTTTGTTATTGTTGAATACATTAAATCATCAATACAAGTTCTTGTTTAACCTTTCCATTTCATCTTGTTCATCATCATCTTTCTCTTCAAGTTCCTAAGTTCTTATTTTATTGATTTGATCTTTAAAAGTTGTTGGGTTTTGTGTTTTTGTTGATGGGATTTGTAGTTTTTGGTTAGTTGATGCTTAGTGATTAGTTTATTTAAGTTTTTGTTGAAAAACTTGGTGATTTTTGGATTAAAATTGGTTTCCTTGTTCTTCGGGTAAAGTTCCTGTTTCTGGATGTTCCAAGGTTCCGAGTGAACCAAAAAGTTCCGGGTGAACTAAAAAGTTCCGGATGAACATTAAGTTCCGGATGAACAGCTTAAGTTCCGAATAAATTTGCTTTCCAAAAAGTTCCGAATGAACTTAAACTTCCGGATGAACAAAAGTTCCGTATGAGTTTAAGAAGTTCCGGATGAATTTGTTTTCCAAAAAGTTCCGAATGAGTTTCTTTTTCAAAAGTTCCGAGTCAGTCTAAAGTTCCGGATGAACCTAAAGTTCCGAATGAGCAAAAAACTTCCGAATGAACCAAAAGTTCCGGATGAACCAAAGTTCCGAGTAAAGTTCCGGGTGAAACTTCCGACCCAACTTCCGAGCCAAACTTCCGAACGAAGTTCCGAACCAAGTTCCGGGTGAAGTTCCGGATAAACTTCCGCATGAAAGTTCCGAATCAAGGACAATCTTCCGAATCAATTTCTTTTGGGTATTTTTAAGGTTTCCTTACTGTTTCTTTCCTTACTGTTTCTTTACTGTTTCCTTATTTCACATTTATATTTTAACTGTGACTTTAATTTTAATTTTAATTTCAATTTTAATTTCAATTCAAGTTTTATTAATTGTTATTAATTCAATTACTTTTAAATTTAAGTTTACATCTTTAAGCATTTAACATTTAGTAGATAGAAAATCACTCCCCTTTTTATTAACCAAGAACAATCATTCCACTTAAGGCCGAGATCAATTCGAGAGGATACCGAGAGATAAATCTAGAACCCCTAGTAAACGCTAATATCACAAGGTACGTTTTTGACGTTCATCCATTAAGAAAACATTATATTGACGCTTCTCTTTGGCTAATAACTCAAGAGTTGTATTATATTTGTTTTCAAAATCGTCCTTTTGACTTTTTAACGCACTACCCTTGTACCCTTCAAGCTCTTTGGTTTTCTGAAG
The DNA here is from genome assembly GCA_025667525.1 of Glebionis coronaria. Lineage (NCBI taxonomy): Eukaryota > Viridiplantae > Streptophyta > Magnoliopsida > Asterales > Asteraceae > Glebionis > Glebionis coronaria. The sequence continues at coordinate 360,912,569 of CM046881.1, forward strand.
GAGCTCATCTCTATAGCTTTCAGTCATCTCAGTAGATTTGATAAGAGCAGATTTGCATTCTTCAACATCTTGAGTGAGCGTAGCATTTGCCTTCTTTAATTTCTTTTGACTCTTTTTATTTTCAGTGACATCTTTTTTTAAAGTAGCAATTAATTAGCAAGCGCGATACGTTCCTCTTCATCATATTCATTTGCATGTTGATCATCCTTAGACTCATTATTGCACATGTCTGATGAATCGGGTGTGGTATTGCTATCAACCGTTTCCATCATACACGTGTCATTAATGGCATTGGGTAGATAACTATGCTCAGGAATATCACCAAACACATTATATTCATCAGTAGTGTGTACCTTATCAATTGGCTCAGTGTCAAAGATAGGGCCATTGTCATCTTCAGTGACTTTGAGAACTTCTTCAACCTTTGCCATGTACGAGTCATGTGCATCGAGCTCTTGATCATAATCTTCATCATCAGTATCATCAAGCATTGCTCCTTACTCAGCTGGCAATTTAACCCCTGATTCCATCTTTTTGCATAGCAGCATATTTTCCTTATGATAACCAGAGTCTCTAACCCGTTTTGGCTTCCTGCATTCCTTTGCCATATGCCCATAACCTTGGCAATTAAAACATTGAATCCCACTCTGCTGAACCACTTGACTTCCAACAGTTTCCTATTCCCAATAGCAGCAACAATCCTCTGAGTATCATACTTGGCAGTTTGCCGATCATACCTTGCAGAACCCTCAACATGCGTTGGATTATGTCGATCATACCTAGAAGGACTTTCACCACGTCGACGTGTGTCATACCTTGGAGGACTCTCAACATATCGGTTCTTTGTGTTAGATGATGTACGAAGATTTTTGTTGGTGGGTTTGTAGATTTTCTTGTAAGTCTTCATTATAAAAGCATTTTGTTGTTTCATCTCACGGTTCTTTTGAGCTTGGTCTTCATCACTATCTTCTTCAGATGAGGACTCAGATGGTGGTGATGGTGCTCTTGGCACTTTACCTCGAGATCTTGTGGATGATGAAGACTTAGATGATGTGGAAGATCGTGGTGAAGATGATGTAGTAGAATATGACTTAGGAGCACGAGAGTTATGACCTTGAACATGTTGAGTTTTAGTCACTAAAGCAAGTGGATTAGCCGTCTTGGCAACACGTTCAGCTCGAATCTCATTTGCTTCATTATGAAATTGCTTCAAGATGTCAAAGAGTCAATGATATGAGACCTCGTCTAACTTTTCTTGTTGTTTCACCAAAGTGACGAACCATGTCCACTCGGGTTGAAGTTGTTGAAGAAATTGGACATTAACTTGCATGGTGGAGACTTGCAGATTATTTCTTGTCATGTCATTCATCATCTTATAAAACCTGGAGTAGTAAGAGTCAATTGATTCTCCATCCCTTGAAGTAAACTTGCCAAAATTCCAAAACAAGTTTGTTTTGACATCTTGTTTGTTGAGTGATTCTCCTTGTTGCAAGCGTTCAATAGCAGTCCACATTTCATGTGCTGTAGGGCATGCATCAAACATGGAGGAAATATCATCTCCAATCCCACTTAGAACCATATAAATGGCTTCCTTCTCCGCATCATGCCAAGCACAATTTTCAGGTGTGAGATCAGCTCTTGTTTCATCACGTTCACTTGCAGGAATTGGATCAGTAGTATCTGTGGCTGCTCTTGGAGGAATCGAGATTTTGTTGAATACATATGGTCCATGAGTAATACATTTCCTCAAGGCATCACCATTTGGTCTTGTATCAAGGTATCGTATGAAACGTGATTGCCATTGAGCATACCGACCAGACACAAGCATTGGTGGTCTCTCTTTATTACCCGCCACCATGATATTGTTGTTTGTGACACGATACTCTTGAGTAGAATCCATATCTAGAAACTTTAAATCGATGAATTGAAAATGGATCGTAAGTAGATGTGTGTTGATTGTTGTTGTCGATGAAAAATGTTAAAATCCCCTAAAAAGTGTCTTCACAAGAAACCAAAAAATCGAAGGCGAAAAATCACACGTAAAAATTTTCATTTTTGTGTTTTTTCGGAATAACTAACATTTTCAGAAAAATTGGGTATTTCGGAATAACAAGTTTTTCAGAGAAATGCCTTTCTTCGGAAAATTGATGTTTTCAGAAAAACAATTTCTTCGGAATAATGGTGTTATCAGAAAAACGTGGATCTTCGGAAAATTGATGTTTTCAGGAAAAACAACTTCTTCGGAATAATGGTGATTTCAGAAAAACGTGGATCTTCGGAATAAATGCTTTTTCAGAAAATGAGTCTTTTCGGAATAATCTTCGGAATAATCTTCGGCATAATCTTCGGAATAATCTTGGGAATAATCTTCGGAATAATCTTCGGAATGATCTTCGAAATAATCTTCGGAATAATCTTCGGAATAATCTTCGGAATAATACCAAATTCAGAGAAAATGAAAATTTCAGAGAAACTTACCTTCTTCGGAATAAACGTTTCTTTGGAATAGAGGCTTTTTTGGAATAAGTCACTTTTCAGAAAAATCACTTTTTCGGAATATTCACTTTTTCAGAATACTCACTTCTTCGGAATAGAAAACCTTTTTCCGAAAATCTGTTTTTTTCGGAATAATTAACCCTTTTCTGAAAATCTTCTTTTCGGAATGTTCTTGAAGCAATGAAACCGTAACTAAAAAAACAATCCAAACACCTCAAAATCTTGCGATTTGACCAAAAAAACCAAACCAAATCCCTACCAAATCGATATAAATGATTTATATCAAGATTTCTAGCCCGAAAATACTAAACAAAATTTAATTCGGGATGATTTATATGGAAAAATCAACCGAATCAAATTTAAACCAAACAACCAAACACAATCTACCCCGTGGCGATTGATACCAAATGTTGTCCCATATTATTTAGATGATTAATGATAGAAAATAGATGAAAAGAGATGGATTCCTAGAGAGAGAAAGTAGTGAGAGAAAGTAGAGAGAAAGAGAGGTGATTTAACTTGGTGAATATTAGATTAGAGAAAGATTTGTTACAAATGACCATCCACCCTCCTAACATGCTAGGAGGGTAGTATATATAGTCCACCCACATGCGGGCTTTAATGGGCTATATATTGGGCCGGGCTTGTCTTTTGGACTTTAATTAGTTTAAATCCAAGCCCGTGAACCACGACTATTTAACTATCTATTACAACGTTCTAATAAATATTACAATATAACCTATGACTGAACATTCTTGTTTGACTCAATATTTTGAGGCTAACAATATTATTAACAAAATTCTAAAAATTTCAAAAATATACGGAAAATAGGATTAAATAATGACGTCGATTTCTGGGGTGTTACATCCTTCCCTTCTTAAAGGAACGACGTCCCGGCGTTCTCCTCTTCTTATACTTACATTTCGTACCATTAGGACAAATGAGGATACTTTTCCCTAAAGAAGTCCTCACGTTCCCACGTAAATTTCAGTCCATGCCGAGAATTTCATCGTCACAAGAAATTCTATGAGAGTCCCATCCATAATCTCCACCGGTTCCTCCGTTACTGTAATTTATCGTCGAGTTGATTCTCATCCAATGGAATCTCCAAATCCTTATTCGCTAAGCATTTCTATAATTTCGACACGTGAAACACGTTATGAATAGCACTACGCTCATTCAGTAAATCCAACTTATAAGCTATTGTCCATTTCGTTTAACGATCTTCAATGATTCGATACATATCAGACTCAACTTTCCCTTCCTTTCTAAATGAATTACCAAACATCATTTCCTATCCCATAGGAAAAGTGAACTTCTTCTGTCGGTCTCTCGCAACAAGTAAACGATTCTTGATTCGCACCACCTTCTCAGTAGTCTCCGAATTCATCTCTGGTCCAGCCAATTAGCTTCATCCTACTTCACTTCAACTTCCGGCGATCTACATTTTCCGTCCATTCGAAACTTCAAAATAGCGCTGCCTTACTACTCACATGATAACTGTTGCTACACGATTCCACTGAAGACAAACGACATTCCTAGTTTCCACCAATTCCAGTAACACACGCTCGAACACGTCTTCCACAACCATAACACACATTCAGACTCTTGAAGAATAGTCCTTTCGTTCTTGCCATCGGTCGCGAGTTGATAGGTCACACTCAATCTCACCCAGTGCCTAACACACACTGAAGAATTCTTCAAAACTCATAAGCAAAACTACTGTCGCGCTCCAAAACAATCGATAAAGGTACTTCATGTCGACACACGATCTCCTTCACATACACCTTCAAAATCCTTTCAGTCAAATCCACACTCTCCGTCATCATCGAAACTCTAACTCTCAAAGGCCTTCCCCATTCCTTCCTACTAAGTACTATAGTATCAGATGCACTCACGGATGATCGGCTCGCATGAGTGAGTGGCTTCTCATGCAACTCCAACTCATATGTGGGGAAACCACTTATCCCGATTCTTCTTAGTAAGCTTAGTCAATGGTGTCGCGATCAACGAAAGTTCTCTGATGAATCACCAATAATAACCAACTAAACCAAGAAATCGTCTAACTTCAGTCGGCGTTGTTGGTACTGACCAGTCCTTAATTGCCTCAATCTTTGCAGGATCTCCATAACATCTTTGTTGTTGTTGGGAATCTAAACTTGTTAGATTCCCTGTTCATTGATTTAAACATAATTAGGCTGATAGATAGTCCCTTGCCTGTGCCTAGGAGGCAGGCAAGTTTCACAAGACTCACAGAGATCCGAATCTCTGTGAGCAACCTCAGAGGAGTCCATGTCAGAGACATTGTCAGGGAAGTCGAAGATTACCTGAAGACATACTCCTTGGCTGTGATGGATAACAACCAAGATGTATTAGGGACTCTGAGGGGTTGAGAGTTAACAGGGGTGGCAATACCCTGATAACTCTCAGCACACTTTGGACATGCCATTTGTGTGTTCGAGAATATGAAGAATAAGGAAACTGTTTTGGACAACTGTTCCTTAAAGCATAATGGAAGACTACCAAGAATAGAAGGACATCATGTGACTGATGTGGGAACTTGTAAAAGTTGTGTAGTCGACATCAAGTACTATTCAAGTCAAACTCGTAACACTATAAATAGGATGTGTATCCTTGCATTAAGATTTAACACTTTGCAATATTAAGATCATTAGTGCATGTAACTTAGTGAATCAAACAGCTACGACTGTATTCATAAGTTAAGGTTATTGTTGTTCAAAGTGTGCACAACACATTGTCATCAAACGGTGTTATCCATAACACTTGTAATTCTTTATTATACAATAATAAGATTACGTTTGAAAAGTAATACCTTGTGTTGATTAAGTTAAGATTAGGGTTTCTCGCATTGATTAGGGACTTTCAATTGGTATCAGAGCGGTGTTTGATATTAAAACCTTCAAGAAACATCGTTCTCCGTTTTATAATCAAGATCCACCATGCCGGAAACCTCTAGCCCACACTCACCTTCCAGAAACCCATCTTCACCAAGACTTACCGCCTCACCAAATGACGATGATCTACCCCAACTTCTTGACTCAAGAGGTGGATCACACGTAACCAGTGTACCAGTCTTTGATGAAGAAGACTTTACCAGTTGGAAGAGTCAGTTTCTTGTATACCTTGATGGTCTTGAACCTTTTCTCTTAGAAATCTTAGAAAATGGTCCATATATTCCCATGGCACTCACTTCTACTGAAGAAAACCCTCTTCCCAAGCCTGTCAAACAATGGACCGCTGCTGATAGGAAATTAGCAAACCAAGATAAACGTCTCAAAAGCATCATAATTTCCTGTCTTCCAAAGCATATCATGAAGTCTGTTATTCAGTGTCCCACAGCTAAACAGATGTGGACAGACCTTATTCTTGGCCATGAAGGACCCTCTGAAACAAGAGAGACAAAGATTCAGGCACTCAGACTTCAGTTTAATGCCTTTAAGTCTCTTGAAGGTGAAAAAGTTCAGCAAACCTATACTAGGCTGAAGATTCTTCTAAATGACCTTGCTATGAATGATGTTACTATTGGTCAAGCTGAGATCAATGCCACCTTTTTCAACAGCCTTCCAAGAAAGTGGCTGAGCATGAATCAGACTCAGAGAGCTAACAACTCAATCAAAAATGATACCCTTGCTCAGCTCTATGGAAAGTATAATTATGAAGAAGGGCTGATCGATACTATCTACAAATCAGAGACTGAAAGATTTGTAGTCCAAGGAGCATCTTCCAAAGCTTTGATCTCTGCAACACATCCTATTGACAGCGATTCTGATATGGAAGAAGATACTCGTAGCAGCCAAGAGTTCTTGTCAGACCTCAATGCAGAATTTCATGAAAGAGCACTGCTAGCCAACCAAAGAAGATACTACAAAAGATCTGGAAGAGTAGGATCAGCCAGCAAACCAACTGACAGGTCAAAAGAAACATGTTTTGCCTGTGGAAAGCTTGGACATTTTCAAAAAGAATGTCCCTCCACCAAAACATCCTCACCCTCTTATCCATCATCTTCATCCAAACCCTACAAGTTCAAACAACATAACAACTCATCACAATCCAATTCTTCAGACACTGAGAAGAAAGATTACAAAAATAAGTACAAGGCACTTAAGGCTGAGTTAGAACAGATGAACTTGAAGATTGAAGCTATGTCCAAAAAGAAAGGTGGTGAGAAAAAGGCTGAGAAAGGGTTGGTTGCTGAAACCTATGATTGGAATGATGAACCATTGACTTCAGATGAAGAAGATACCACAAGAGTCAGGGCTTTTATGGCAATAGCTGATGATGAACCAGCTGTTGGAAAAGGTGATGCAAGATCAGGACAATGGGTCGACATCACAATGAAAAAGGTACACAGGCTTCTTTCTATGTCTGATTGTGATGAACGTAAGCATGTTCTTGATTACACCATTGTTGACTTGCACTTTGTTGAGGAACAAAGGAAGAACCTTCTTGACAAGTTTCACTCTGTTAAAACTGAAATGATTAATGCTAAGGCTGAATGTGATACTCTCAGGCGGGTTAACTTAGAGAAAATATCCCTGCAAAATGAAGTAGCTAGATTAACCTTGAAAAACATAGCTTTGAATGACCAAGTCACTGAATTAAACAAAGTTATTGAAAAATGGCTGTGTGCTAGGTTTACTATAGATGAATTGCTTAGGGATGAAGTGCCTGCTGACTTAAACAGGGATATAACTGCTAAACATAAAAAGCTGAGGATTATCACCAAACCCAAAGACATTATCTTTAAATCTACAGAGACTATTCATATGTCAGACACCTCTTTAACTAATGACCCTGTCTCTGAAGATGTGGCTGAGCTTCCACCCTTGCCCAAACTCTCTGGAGTTGAACCTAGCAGTTCTTCTAGATCTGCTAAGGATGAACTTAAGATAGATATTGAGAATCCTCCAGCTAAAGTTTTTCGTGTGCCTGCTAAACCAACTGGTAAACAAGTAGCTTTTAAGCCTGTTTCTACTAAGGCTGTGAATAAGGTTGACCCCACCACTGAAGATCGCCTGTTGTCTCTTATGAAAGAAGTAGAACTCTTGAAACAACACATTAAGCCTTCCGCTGAATGCTCTACTTCTCATGAACCTAAGTCAGTCCTAGGTGAACCCAAAGGGGAAAGATTAATCAAACCTTATAGCAATGTTTGTAAAAATTCTCACCACTCGACCTTAGATCATGACAGACACATGGCAGCTAAAAGAGCTAAGACACCCTCTAGGGACAGACCACAGAGTTCCAAAAGACAACAGGGAAATTACAATTCTTATCCTCCCTGTAAATTCTGTGGGTTCACAGACCATCACTCAGACGAGTGTGGTGACTTCCCTGGGTGTGATATCTGTGGGAGTTATAACCATGAAACTATGAACTGTCCATCCCAACGCCAAAAGTTTTTCAGGAACACAAGAGTTGCTAACAAGCAATTCAGGGAACCCACTGGAAAGTGGGTTCACCATAGGAACTAATCTGTTTCTATGTATCTGTGCAGAAATATCTCAAGGAATCGGTATGGTATCTAGATAGTGGCTGTTCTAGACACATGACAGGGATTCAACAATACCTGCACAGATACTCAAAGGAGCCAGGTCCCAAAGTGGTGTTTGGAGATAACTCTTCAGGTGACACAGAAGGATATGGCTCAGTGAATTGCAATGGGATCACATTTACCAGGGTTGCATATGTGAATGGTCTTAAGCACAATCTTATTAGCATCAGCCAGTTATGTGATGCTGATTATAAGGTTTTGTTTACTAAGACTCAGGGAACCATATTCAACAAAAATAATGATGTTGTGCTAGTTGCACCTAGAAGGAGAGATGTTTATGTCATCAACATGGCTGTGTGCTCTGAAGACAGCTCAAATTGTTTTCTTGCCAAAGCCTCTGAAAGTGTCAACTGGCTGTGGCACAAAAGACTATCTCATCTCAACTTCAAGAACATCAATAAGATAGCCACTCAAAACTTGGTTGCTGGTCTACCTTCAGTAATGTTTTCCAAAGACAAAACTTGTTCTGCCTGTGTCAAAGGAAAACATCACAGGTCTTCATTCAAGACTAGGCAATCATTCTCTATTGACAAGTGCTTACATCTCCTTCACATGGACTTGTTTGGACCTGTCAAACCTCAAACCATTAATCACAACAAATACACCTTGGTCATAGTTGATGAATTTTCAAGATATACATGGGTGTTCTTCCTCAGAAGGAAAAGTGATGCAGCTGATGCCATCATGTCCTTCATCAGACAGGTGGAAAATATGAATGATGTTAGAGTCAAAGCTCTAAGAAGTGATAATGGTACTGAATTCAAGAATCATCAACTTGAATCATTTTGTGATGAAAAAGGGATTTCACAGAACTTCTCTTCAGCTGGCACTCCTGAACAAAATGGTGTGGCTGAAAGAAGAAACAGGACTCTGATTGAAGCAGCAAGAACTATGTTAAATGGTGCAGCCTTACCAAAGCAATTTTGGGGAGAAGCTGTACACACTGCCTGCTATACTCAAAACAGATCAATCATTGTCAAAAGACATGGCAAAACCTCCTATGAAGTTTTCAGAAAAAGATCTCCAGACGTCAGCTATTTTCATGTGTTTGGATGCCCTGTGTTTATTTATAACTACAGGGATAAACTTGGAAAGTTTGATGAAAAGGCTGATGATGGATTCTTTTTGGGATACTCTCCAACAGCCAAAGCCTTCAGAGTATTCAACATCAGAAGACAAGAAGTAGAAGAAACTTTCCATGTCAGATTTAATGAAGATGATGAAGTCATACAGAGAACAGGAACAGAGGGTGATGAAGTAGATTTTAATGAAAATATTTCCTTCCCAAGTGATGAGTTCGCAGAACCCAGACCTACCAGTCATCACCACTCCAACACTCTCACTCCTTATGTTCCTGCTTTTGATCCTCTGTCTACTAACAACATAGAAGTTCCTACCTCTCAGGGACTTGATGAAGAAGAACCTCAAATCTCTGATGGTCCTTCTCATGATATTAATGACTCACCAATTCTTCAAAACTCTGAAGTTGCTCCTGCTGATAATGAAATTGCTTCCCTTGATGTGGCTGAAGAAGAATCAGACACTGAAGTAGTTTTTGAAGAAAGCCCTCCTATTCAGCAGGATGAGATTCAAATTGTTCCAGCTGTGCCTTCAAGTACCCCTGTTCTTGAAACTCCAGCTCCTCAAAATAAGTGGTCAAGAGATCAACACATTCTTCTTGTCAACATTATTGGGGAACCAAATGCAGGGGTCACAACCAGACAGCGAATCCAAGACTCTGAGTCAGCCTCAGCCAATGAATGTCTATTTGCTGAATTTCTTTCTCAAATTGAACCTAAAAGAGTTGCTGAGGCTCTGGTAGAAGATGGATGGGTAGCTGCTATGCAAGAAGAAATCAATCAGTTCAAAAGGAACAAAGTTTGGACACTAGTGCCAGCTCCACCTGGAAAGAATATCACAGGCACTAGATGGATATATAGAAACAAGATGGATGAAATTGGGAACATCATCAGGAATAAGGCAAGATTGGTAGCACAGGGATACTCTCAGACTGAAGGAATTGATTATGATGAAACTTTTGCACCTGTTGCTAGACTTGAAGCCATCAGATTCTTTCTTGCTTATGCTGCCTATATGAACATCACTGTCTATCAGATGGATGTAAAGAGTGCCTTCCTCAATGGTGATTTGGCTGAGGAAGTCTATGTTGCTCAACCTGAAGGATTTGAGAGCAGCGAGTTTCCCAACCATGTGTACAGACTTCACAAAGCTATGTATGGTCTGAAACAAGCTCCAAGAGCATGGTATGAAACTCTTTCAAATTTCTTATCTGAAAACAAATTTGTCAGGGGTTCTATTGATAAAACACTCTTTACCTTCAAGGACAAGAGTGATTTCATCATTGTGCAGATTTATGTGGATGATATCATCTTTGGGTCAACAAATGTCAATCTTAGTAAACGTTTTGCTAAATTAATGACCAAGAAATATGAGATGAGTATGATGGGTGAACTAACTTACTTTTTGGGTTTTCAAATTAAACAATGTCCTAAAGGAATTTCTATTTGTCAAGAAAAGTATGTTAAGGATTTACTTAAAAAATATGACCTGGCTGATTGTGCCTCAGTGAAATGTCCCATGCTTCCACCCAACAACTTGGGCCCTGATGAGTCAGGGGTCTCTGTCAATGAGACTTTATATAGAGGCATGATTGGGTCACTGATGTATCTAACAGCCAGTCGTCCAGATATCCAATTCTCCACATGTCTCTGTGCAAGGTACCAAGCTAACCCAAAAGAATCCCATCTAGTGGCTGTTAAGAGAATTTTCAGGTATCTCAAAGGAACACCATCCCTAGGACTATGGTATCCAAAGGAATCAGGCTTTGATCTCAAGGCCTATTCAGATTCAGATTATGCTGGATGTTGTATTGACAGGAAAAGTACTTCAGGCAGCTGTCAAATCCTAGGAGGAAAATTGGTTGGATGGAGTGCTAAGAAGCAAAACTCTGTGGCTATGTCTTCAGCTGAAGCTGAATATGTCGCTGCAGCCAGCTGTTGTGCTCAGGTGCTCTGGATGAAAAGTCAATTGGCTGACTATGAAATCTTGTATGACAAAGTGCCAATCTTTTGTGACAACACCAGCGCCATTGCCATATCCAACAACCCTGTTCTTCACTCTCGTACCAAACACATTGATATCAGGTATCATTTTATCAGGGATCATATTATGAAGGGAGATATTGAGCTGCATTTTGTTCCCACAGAGCTGCAACTAGCTGATATCTTTACAAAGCCTTTGGCTGAACCTACGTTCAACAGGCTAGTTGCTGAGCTAGGGATGCTCAATATTTCAAAGCCTGTGGCTTGATATTAAATGTGTTCATTAAATGATTGATTCTATATTAAATGTTTTATTAAATGTTTTTCACATGTAACTAGGTAGTTGCGTTCCAAGTAAATGCGAAAAACATTCTCACATTTTTTAATCATTTAAGTTTTGGATAACGAGGAGACAAACGTTTTGAAAGGTCAAGGGGACCCACTTGAGCAGTCATTTTCGCTTTTGCATTTAATACGGTTGAATAACTGTTCACTCTAAGTTTGAATATATATATTGTCTTCTTTCTCTTCTCACCCATCACCATTCTCAAAATCATTTTCTCTCTCTAAAACTCTTATCTCTCTCAACCATCCGCCATTTTCATTCACCTTCAACCTTATTTCAATGGCGTTTCCCGTACCAAAAGCCTCCAATGTGAACTTCGAGATCAACGAGAGCATCATCGCCTCAAATAACGCTATTGGATGGATCAAGGCACCCAACAACACCTATTCGGATCTGGTAAATTTCATGCAGAATTGTGACCTAAACGAAGCCTTCACCAAATCTCCTTCCACCTTTTACCAAGAATACCTTAGGGAATTTTGGTATTCTGCCGAAGTTGAAGAAGACACCATTACCTTTAGCCTTTCTTGCAATGAACATCCTTTTGCCTTTTCCCTTGCTGATTTTGCCAGTGTGGCCGGACTTAAACATGGAGATGATTGCTTGAAGACAGTTGACAAAAAGGCTGTCAAGGAAGCATTGGCCACACTCAAACCTTGTCATGACATTAACCCTGCCCTCACACCAGCTGATATCCTTGCCAAAGCACCTCTGAAGATCAAGTATTTCTCTCCTATGTGGCGTGTCCTCTTCACCCACATTGTGAAGTCCCTGGGAGGCATGCAGGGATCACAAGATCAAATGTCGTTCAAACATCAGACTATTGCATATGGATTAATTTGGGGAGCTGATGTTGACGTTGGAAGCCTTCTTTTCTCTAACCTGGTAGAACAACTAAAGGGAAGGAATCAGGTCAGGGAAAAGAACATCTGTTACGTGCGTTATTTGTCCCTGATCTTTGAGAGTTTGCTGGAAGAAAACTACCATAACAAGGCCTTGACAACCCTGAAGCCCTATCGCATTACAGGCGCCATTTACAAGGAGATAGGAGCTGAGGATTTCCCTGTGACCGCTCACATGCTGAACGTTGCTAACCAGGTACCCAACGCTGAGAAGCCCTTGCTCCCTTCCTCTGAGAAGGTGAATACTTCTAGTGTCGCTGGCAAGTCTACGTCTTTGACCTCTGGGCAACACACTACCAAGTCCAAGGCTTCTTCTGGCCAACAGCCAAAGAAGAAGAAAATCCCCTCTTCTTCTCAACCTAAAGCTGTTAGCAAGGCCAAGGAAAAGAAGATTGAAACCGCCTCTGGTCCAGATACTCTTGTGGATACAGAATCTTTGGCTGACAAACAACAGGCGTCTAGTGTCTCTAGGTCAGCAGAGACTACAGGAAACCAGCCAAACCAAGCTGATATCTCACAGGTAATCAGTGTACATTTTTAGAGGTTCACAAGCAACCACTCTCATTTATCTGTAGGAGAGAGTGGTGAAGTTAGGGTAATCCTCGACCCATAGAAGTCTGTCATTTCACTTAGAATTCTTTAAGACTTCTGTTCACTCTGTCTTTGCACCAGGGAGTGATTCATTTGTGTTTATAAAGCACCCCGATGACCCTGAACCCTCTAGACAGTATTCAGGCTAACAACAACCTGAATACATTAATGTCTCAACCTTGATGGCTGTACTTCACACAGCCTCTTGGTTCCCTCATTAAAAGAGTCCCAAAGGATTTATCCTTTCAGGGGGAGCTGAATCATCACCCTCAGCCTTCCTAGGGGCAGCGTAACAGGCGACCAACAACAACATATGTTTCACTCTTAAAAGAGTCCCAAAGGTTTTACCTTTTGGGGGGGCTGAATAATCACACTCAGCTTTCCTAGGGGCAGCGAAATGGCGATCATTAAACAACATATGTTTCATAATCAAAAGAGTCCCAAAGGTTTTTACCTTTTGGGGGGGCTGAATAATCACACTCAGCTTTCCTAGGGGCAGCGAAAGGCGACCATTAACCACACTTCATTCACACTTAAAAGAATCCCAAGGATTTATCCTTTGGAGTGGCTGAATAATCCCCCTCAGCCTCTCTGGGACAGCGAAATGGCGACCATTCACCTTATATTTTCCCTGTTACTAATTTCAACAAACTTGCAGGCTGAAATTGTACAGCCAGTCAAAGAACCTCAGGTACATGAAAAGGAGGCTGAAACAATTACTCAGGACATTCAGATTGAAGAAGAACTTGTGCTCAATGCTGATGAAGAAATGCTTTCTGTAGAAGATTATGTCGCTGAGTTTGAACCTATGCCTGAGGATGAATTCCCTGAGGGAATGTTTGATGAGGAAGAGGAAGAAGATGAGGATGACCAGCTGTCAGTCTCTCTACCTAAAGAAGATGACAAGACTTCTCCTCTTAAGGAAGCTGTTGACACACAAAACTCTGCTACATCTGCAACAACAGTCCTTCAAAGACCAATATATGATCCAACAGCTGAATTCCTTTTGTTTGATCATCCTACCCAGACCAACTTCGACTTAATTCCAAGGGAGGATGATTTTGCTCAACAAAGCCTCAATATCAAAAATCTTCAGCCTGTACACCATCAGTCTGATATTGAGCGCTTGTCAAGAAAGCTGGACGTGATCAAGTCAGAGATGCATAATTTTACTGTCACCTTTCCAGGTATTATAAAGAAGGCTGTGACTGAGGCTGTCACTGAGCCTATTCAGGAGGGTACAAGAAAAGGTGTGGCTCAAGGACTAAGTCATCTCTCGACGCGCATCAAGAATGCAATTGACTCAGTTGTCCCTGCATTGTTCCAAGAACAAGAAATCAACATAAACAGACACTTCAATGCAGTGCGCAACAGGCAATACAACCATGCTGGTTTTATTGTCAGACGAGTTCAGGCAAATACCAATGCCAATGCCAACTTATTGCTGAAGATTGCCAGGGCATCAAGAAAACGACAGCGTGCCATGGCTGCCTCTGTGGAGCAGATTGCAAGCAGATTACAGGCACGTTCATCCAAGCACAAGAGAAGTAAGGATGCACGTGAGGGGGAGAAGAATACTAAACTCAGCCTTGCATCTGCTGAACAAGGCTCATCTTCAGCCAACCCTTCAACAACACCTGTTCCTCTTCAAGTCATCGAACCAGTTATAATACCTGATGATGGGGATCAGACTCAGGGGGAGCAACAATCACAAGATGGCGATGACTCATCTAAATCCATGATCCTAGTTAACATCAGCAAACCTGAGGATGAGGATGAACCAGCAGCCAAGAAGCTTAAATTCACTGTGAGCTCCCTACCAAAATCTATTCAAAATCAGGCTCAGACAGCGTTCCTCAAAAGAGCTGATGATTTGAAAAACATAAGTGTGGAGTCCTCTGTCTCAAAGAAAGGTAAAGAGATAGTTTTAGTTGATACTGACACTAAACTTAAGAAGATAGCTGCGATGCTAGAGACAGGAGGATCCACAACAGACCTTTCCCAATTTTCAACCTTTACACCTTCTGATGAGAGACCTCTAACGCCTGAAGAAATAGAGCAACAGGCTGAAGAATTCAAAAGACTAAGTGAGCTCAAGGCAGCCAAAGAATTAAATGAAGCCACTCTGAGGAAGATGTCACCTCCTGAAAAAGAAAAACAAAAACAAAGGTTGAGGGAAATGGAACTTAAACGCGCTGAGGCCCTAAAGAAAGTCAAAGCTGACTATGATGCCTGCGTAAACAACAGGTATGCTGCAGGCAAGATAACCAAGTTTAGATACACCATTCACAAGTCCACAAACACTCCACAGATGATCTTATGGAGGGATAATCAAACCGGGAATATGGATGTGTTTGACAACTTCAGGTTAAAAACACTTGGGTTATCAGAATGGTTTGAACTCGAAGCCTTAGCTGCCAAAAAGTCTGGACAGGTGAATTTCCTTCTGCTTAAAACTCTTAAGGCTAAGTTTAACTGGATCAAGGAAACAGCTGCCAAACTCAAGATTGATCCTCCACCACAGCTTTTCGAACAAGGACCCCCAAAGACAGGCAACAAAAGAAGAAGAATTTCCCAAATCATTGATGAAACTTTTGTTACTGAAGATGTTCGTGTGGATGGCATGCACAGGGATTTGATCCTTCCTAATGGTATAGTTGGCCCTGTTGATGGTCAGACCTATTCAGTGCCTGATAGAGGAATGGCGTTTATGAACAAAGCCTGCCAATATGCTTTTCAGAGGGAAGATGAGCTTTGCCTGGCTTCAACTATTCAGCTACTCTGTCACAAGAAGTGTCTCAAGATCAACTCTGAATATTCCAAGAAGTTTGCAAAGACTTTGCAGGATGAAATTGATAACAGATTAGATGTGGCCGAAGCTGAAGAAAGAATCAAAAATGATGACTATTGAAGATAGTATCAGCCCTTTTTACCTTCATCTTTTATTGAACTTTTGTATTGAACTTGTATCTTTTCTTTAAGTCTTAATAAAATCATGAGGTATGTTTGTTTAGATCTGTTATGTGTAAGAAGAAGCTGTTAAACTCACTTACCTTAACTTAGTTAGATCTAGCACTATTTATGTTTAAATAGGGGGAGATTGTTGGGAATCTAAACTTGTTAGATTCTCTGTTCATTGATTTAAACATAATTAGGCTGATAGATAGTCCCTTGCCTGTGCCTAGGAGGCAGGCAAGTTTCACAAGACTCACAGAGATCCGAATCTCTGTGAGCAACCTCAGAGGAGTCCATGTCAGAGACATTGTCAAGGAAGTCGAAGATTACCTGAAGACATACTCCTTGGCTGTGATGGATAACAGCCAAGATGTATTAGGGACTCCGAGGGGTTGAGAGTTAACAGGGGTGGCAATACCCTGATAACTCTCAGCACACTTTGGACATGCCATTTGTGTGTTCGAGAATATGAAGAATAAGGAAACTGTTTTGGACAACTGTTCCTTAAAGCATAATGGAAGACTACCAAGAATAGAAGGACATCATGTGACTGATGTGGGAACTTGTAAAAGTTGTGTAGTCGACATCAAGTACTATTCAAGTCAAACTCGTAACACTATAAATAGGATGTGTATCCTTGCATTAAGATTTAACACTTTGCAATATTAAGATCATTAGTGCGTGTAACTTAGTGAATCAAACAGCTACGACTGTATTCATAAGTTAAGGTTATTGTTGTTCAAAGTGTGCACAACACATTGTCATCAAACGGTGTTATCCATAACACTTGTAATTCTTTATTATACAATAATAAGATTACGTTTGAAAAGTAATACCTTGTGTTGATTAAGTTAAGATTAGGGTTTCTCGCATTGATTAGGGACTTTCAGTTGTCAATCACATGCCCAAGAATATCGTACCGATCTTCAACCAAAATGCCTCAATCTAAGCACGAATAATGGTTCACTCCAAGAAATTTGGCGTACGGCTTCTCTTTCTCCAACAATTTCAGAATTGTTTTCAAATGCTCCTCAAATTCTTCCTTTCCCTAGGGATAAATAAGGATATCACTAATAAACATAATGACGAACTTATCCTATTTACGACTTGCAGCCATCTACACGGTTCCTCAATTCCATAAACATAACTGTCGCATTTTTAAGACTAAACGACATCTCTTGAAACTCAAAACAATCACACTAGGTACGGAAAAACAGATATAGGAATATCTTCCTCTCTAACTCATAGTTGGTGATAATCCTGATCTCAAGTCGGTCATCAGCTATAAGGATCAAATAACACAGGCGTGCTAACTCATTTGATTTAGCTCCCTATAATTGATACACATTTAAATAATCCACCCTTCCTCATAACAACACAGCACCGACGCCACGCGAAACTAACTAGTCCATCCCAATAATTACATCAAACGACCTTGATTCTAAAAAAACGTCAATTCTACATCAAACACATAATTCCCTAACTTCAAGGAACTCCCTTTTAGTATAGAATTTGTTGTAACAATCCTTCCATCGGCTAACTCCACATTATACTTAGTTGCTAACTCTATTGGTTCTTAATCGATAAGGCGACCAAATTTGTATATATACAAAAACTCCTATCTGAACCCGAATTAAACAATATACTAGCATAACGAGCATTAAGCAAAACGTACCTTTCACCACGTTAGGACCTTGAGGCTTTTCCACGTTTCCTACAGCATAAGCTGGAGCAACAACGTTTCCTCCTTGTCGATTTCCAGCCTTAGGACAGTTTCCTTGTTTGCGTCCCTTCTCACCACACCCAAAGCATACGATCACTCTTGTGGCATTTGCACCTGTCGCCACGCCTCTTGCTCGACATTCCACAGCCCTATGCCCTGTCTTTCCACACTTGTTACACGAAGGAGGGAAATTCTCCACGTGATACAAACTACAATAGTCACATTTTGGATTGACCTTGTTTCCTTTTGGCACTACGACAGATCTCACTCCATCATTCTTCCTTTGGTTAAACTGCTGATTTTTGTTAGCTCCTTGGGTGTTAATGCGGTAACCACCACGATTCTGACCTTGTGCTTGACTTGCTTGGGCCGTCTCCCATTTCCTCTTGTTACCTTCAGCCACACTATCTTTCTTGTCTTGCACCTTCACATCCATTAGAGCATGAGCCATTTGGACAACTTCATCAAAAGATTTCGGCTTTGACGAAGTAGTCTCACTCTTTATGTTGCTTGACAATCCTTTGATGTATTGCTTCATCTTCTTGCGGTTATCCACAAAAGTATCGGGGCACAGCAAGCTCAACTCATCAAATCTCATTGTGTGATCGGTGATGTCATTGTTTTTCAACACTAGATGCTTCAGTTCATCCTCTAACTGACCCAATTCCTCTTCGGGACATAACTTTTTGGTCAAAAGTTCTTTTGTAGCATCCCAAGTCCTCCTATTGGCCACTACCAGCCCAACAGTAGCTACTTGATTGTTCCACCAACTCAAAGCGTCATTGATATGAGCTAAAATACTCATATCAATTATAGCAATAAAAAATGAATATATGCATTAATTGTATAAATATTGTCTTGTATTCGTTTGTTTGTCGTTTGATGTGTGTAGGTACCGAAGTTCGTGAAAACCGGTAAAAACCGACACGAGTTTGAAGAAAAGATCGTCAAAGCCAAAAACAAGTCCGTTTTTAGTGGATTTAATCTTTATGGATTTATTTGGACTTTGTGGGTCCCACATTTGGGTATTGGGCCCAAAAGCCCAATAGTGTAAATAAGTTTTCACTTTTGTACAAAAGGCCCATCAATGGCCCAATATGAATATAACATGTGACGGATGGAAATACTATGGGCCAAAAGCCCATATCACTTTCCAAGTTACAATAAGGAGACGGTTAATGGGCTATTTGGATGGTCAATATCATAACAGATAAAAAGTTATGTTTATAAACTTTTTATTCTTTCATTTGGTCAAAATGTTTATTAACCCAACCAAGTCATAAACACACACTTATCACACACGTTTATTTCTAACCTTTCGATACAACCTATGTACTTCACCCTCATCACTCCTCTCCCAAAACTAAATAACCAGTAACCCTTTTCTCCCCTAACCCTAGTTAAAAAACTTAAATTGGGGCTTTCATTGGTTCATAGCGCGTGAAGTACACGCTTGGAAAATTAATTCCCAATTAAACCGGAGATAGAAGATGGAGTAACCTGAGTGACGTGGCTCCCCTTCCTAGCCTGTGATTGGCTATGACACCTCACTCCTCACTAATCCACCAATAAAAGTTTGACAACTAGGCTTCAAAGAAGCACAACTAGCACACTTGGTTGCCACATTGGCAATCCGTGTGCTAGTTGGCTAATATCAGCCACAAGATCAAGCAAGCAGAAGAAAGAGAAGAAAAGATACCAAATGGACGATCAAGATTAAGGGTTCTGCTCAACAAACTCACCCAAGAGGGTTTGGGGTTAGCCTATTAAAAACCCCCAAATCTGTAATTGTTAAGGATCCCATTTTTTTTTTACTTTAATGTTATTATGCTAAATTAGGTTTAGGATTAAAATTGTAATTTTCTTTTCTTAAGTATTGTAATCTGTTTTGTGAGATTAATAAAAAGGTATTTCGAGATTGAATTTATCGATTTAATTACTGTTGAAGTTTATTGCATTTTATTCCTGTCATTGATCTTATTTAGTATAATATTAAATATATTTGATCAAGCTAAATAATAGTTTGAGTTTGATATATTAAGTAAAAATTGGGGAAAAACTTTCCCCACTGGAAAGTTTTTATATAATACTTGTTCGAATGTTGATGGATAATGATGAGGTAAGTTGGTTCGGTTCACAAACTTACTGGTTCGATATGGTGTAAGATGATGGTGGTGTCGGTTTTTGTTCAAAGAATGTTCAGCACATTCTTCTGCCCAAAGGTTGCTCCAAAAGGTGCACTTCTATTTTATTTTACATGTTAAGTAGATTAATTTTTGTTAAACTGTTTAAGTGATTTAAAATGTTTGAGGTAATTTAGATTCATAGATTTAATGCCGTTTAGTACTGATCTGTTTTAGTTTACTCATATCTGATCTATTTTATGATTTTTGATGTTAATTTTAGATTTTAAGTATCTGCTTTGAATATTAACTCTGATTAGTGAATTGTTTGTTTAGATTTTTGAGTAGTCTGCTTATGTTTAAAACTGTTTAGAGTAATCTGTTTTATAAAGGAGTTTTTGATAAATCTATTAAGTGAGTTATTTGTTTAAAAGGAGTTTTGGATTAATCTGGTTAAAAGGGGTTTTTGGATACGACTGAGTTTGTGAATTTGTATTTATAAAGTAATTAAATCTGGTGTAATATCTGGATTAAGCCTGCTGTTCAGCTGTTTAGAACTTATTGTGGATAAAATCTGGTTTGGTATAAGCTAATTTACTGAAATATTCTGTTTACTAAGCTTGAACAAATAACTGATAATATTTTTAGCTTTACTGCCTTTAGTTAAATCTGGTTAAGTCAGTTTCTTATGTCTACTAGTTTATTTGGTTTTAATGAGTAGATAATTCAGTTTTATTTAACTAGGTTTTAGTTGAGCTTGTAGGATTTAATCTTGCTGTTATTTAAGTTAACGTTGTTGTATGATTTGCTGATATTAATTGTAACACCCCATTTTGGAAATGGAATATTACGCATATCATGGCGTGTCATCAAAGCATACAAGGATAAATGTCTAAGCATTATTCAACCATAAAAGGGAAATACCGGAATCAAACATCGGTATCCCAAAGTAAAGCTCATCACACACAAACATAAATACTGTAAAAAGGAAAGGACGAAACAATGTCCATAGCAACTGTATCAAGTAAAGGAAATGCATAAAGTAAAGAAAGACAGTAAAGCTTCCAGTCCATATGCACCTACGTTTGAGATCTACGAGCGTCCCTGAGTACCTGCCGTTTTGGGAACATGAAAAGGAAAACGGCTGAGCAAGACGCTCAGTGCACGGATGTACAATAAAGCATGATATAGGATAAGCATGTAACATATAACAGCGGAAGACTAAGTACTGAGTAAACTGGTTAAGTAACAAGAAAACTGGTTTTATAGTTTGAAAAGCCTTATGTTTAACTTGTAAAAACTGTTTTAACATATATATACCATAGCCCATATAGGTCATGAAAAGGTCACGTGCATGAATACTTGGAGGGGTGACCTCATCATGCTGATTAGAGGGGATGCCTCTAATCAATATACTGGTTTGGGTAGGAGGGATCAGCTCCTTGTGAAGGGTGCAAGGCACACACCACATTCACCATGATAAACTGAATAAAACATGTAACTAGGATGCACCCATACGCCCCACATGATATAATAATATGGCCAAAACTGAAAGGGACGCCACGAGCAATCACTCCGCCGTGGGGAAGTCATAACATCGGTGCCTCCAATGCTATGGTTATGGTACCTCCATAACTAGGTGAAACTGGTCATGCTTGTATATGGCTATAGTTTATGCTAAATTAACATAAGCAGTTCAAAACAATAAAACAAATGCTGGGGAAAACAGTTGGCTGCATACGGGGAAATCCTAATAAGGAAGGAATGTCCATACTGAAAGGACGGGAATCCGTACCTCAAGTCCAGTGAAATGAACGGAAGAAAGACTCCTACTTCTGGATCACTAACGCTACATGAATACACACGTGTATAAGTATCGATTTACTGATTACGTACTGGGTTTTGTGTCTCATATTAGCTGATTTGGTATGTTTTAGGTCCTGGTTCACTGTTTAAAGCCTTAAACTGTGTTTATCTAGTGTTCTGATTAATCTGATTAAGTATTACTGGTGTTTCATGTATTAATGTACTTACTGTATAATCATAAGTAACTTTCCAAAAATAGCAGGTTTCCAAAAATAGAAAGTTTCCAAAAATAGAAAGTTTCCAAAAATAGAAAGTTTCCAAAAATAGAAAGTTACAAAAAATAGAAAGTTTCCAAAAATAGAAAGTTTCCAAAAATAGAAAGTTTCCAAAAATAGAAAGTTTCCAAAAATAGAAAGTTTCCAAAAATAGAATTTACTGCTTAAAATAGATTAGTTTCTAAAAATAGAAAGTTTCCAAAAATAGATCAGCTGCCTTAATTAAATAAGTTTCCATATATACAAGGTTTCCATAATTAGATTAGCTGCCTGAAATAGATTGATTTCCATATATAGAAGGTTTCCATAATTAGATTAGTTGCCTTATTTAATTAAGTTTCTATAAATAGAAGTTCCCATAATTAGAATTAAGCTGATTCCATAAGCTAACATATAAGTCTAAGTGTTATAAGCTTATTCTTAAGTCATATGATATAGTGTATAGTTTAATTATTATTTCATGTATTTTAATTAAACTATAGGTTAAGCATTTTAATTAAAGTATAACATGTTTTAATTAAAATGAAATGAAAATACTTAGGTTAAAATATGTATTATTATCATTAATAATATAACCTAAGTCATGTCTAAATTAATTAATTATAGGCATGTTTTAATAATTAATTAATTATAACTTATAACATAAAATACTTAGGTTAAATTAATGTCATGATAAACTAATAATTAAAATAACCTAAGTCATGATTTAATTAATATTTCATGTTATTAATTAATTATATCCTAAGTTCATGATTCATAAAAATTACATGTAACATAGATCATGATTTTAACCAACGAACCATGAATCAGGTATGAATTCGACACCGTACCCCGGGCCAAACCCGGGGCACATGTGTCCCCTTGCTGCCGTGGGTCCCACATGAGCCAACCAAGACCAAATGTGGTCTTGGTGGTGGCGGCAATAGCAAACCAAACCCCCCTCGGGTTTGTTTTGCTAGGCGGCTAAAAACAAACACCCTTATAAACCCTTCCTTGATTTTAATTAATACCCAAACATGTTAGATCAATGATTAATTACCTTGTTTTATAAGAAAAATTAATAACATGTTCATGAAAATAATCAAAGATCAAAAGAATTAAAAAGAATTAAAAGGAAAGGTTAGAAAGGTATACCACTTGTAGCTTGGAAAAAGGATGAACAAACACTGATTATACAATAGTTTTTAAGATCAAAATCAAACAAATCACCCCCTTATGGTGGTGTAGAGGTGGCGGCACCAAGAGAGCAAAAAGGAGAGGAGAAAAACTCTTTTAGGGTTTTTGTTTATTTTCTTGAAAGTGAAAAGTGAAAACATGTTTAACACTTTACCCCCCTTTACTTGTAAAGTCCATGGGCTAAGCCCATTTCTCATATGTGTGCCGTAGGTATGGGGGCCCCACATGGGGTACCCGTACCTTTCTCGTGTCCCGATGTTTCGTGTTCGTTCGTGGTTAAACGTGCTCGTGTTTAACGTGTTTCTGTTTCTTTTAACGTGTCGTTTATCGTAAACTCAACGCTCGTAAATATATTATGAGTATTTACGTAATTATTATAATTAGTATTTTAATTGGTGATCATGATTTAATTATGTTCACGTGATATATTTATTACTGTTTATCATGAGTTCGTACGTAATCGATACTTGTCATGTCATACACGTATGCACTAGCTTGATTATTAGCACATGAATGTGATCAATACTAACTGAGGTAAGTTTTAATCTAGGACGTACGATCTTAAGGGCACTATTCATGGTAAAAGCATGTGGGTTTTACAATTCTTCCCCCCTAAAAGAATAATTCGTCCCCGAATTATAGATAAGGTAAGCTGAAAAGAAGTGACATACCCGAACTCAAAATATGAAGTGAGGGTAAGAAGCCCAGATAGACTCCTCTGTTTCCCAAGTGGCTTCCCGCTCGGTATGGTCCCTCCAAAGAATTTTGACGAATGGAATCGTCTTCCTTCTCATGACTCGTTCTTGCCTGTCGAGTACTCGTTCGGGTTCTTCTATGAAAGTGAGATCTTCACGTATCTGTTCCAGTGGATACTGAACCATGTGAAGGGGATGATAATTGTACCCTCTGAGTAAGGACACATGGAACACGTTATGCACGTGCGAAAGCTGAGGAGGTAACGCCAATCGGTAAGATACTTCGCCGATTCGTTCAACGATATCAAATGGTCCGATGAACCGAGGACTGAGTTTTCCTTTGATCCCGAAGCGTTTAACACCACGTGCCGGCGAAAATTTGAGGAAGACGTGATCTCCCACATTAAACTGTATGTCCCTACGATGCTTATCGGCGTAACTCTTTTGACGTGATCGTGCTTCCTGCAGTTTCTGTTTAGCTACCTCAATCTTCTCATTGGTCATTTCTATAATCTCTGGTCCTTCGAGTGTTCGCTCTCCCACTTGATCCCAGCAAGTTGGAGCGCGACACTTTCTGCCATACAACATTTCGATAGGAGCACATTTGATACTTGCGTGCCAGCTGTTGTTGTATGCAAACTCAACTAAACAGATGTAATCGTCCCAATCACCTGTCCATTCCAACGCACACGACCTTAACATATCTTCCAATGTCTGAATTGTTCGCTCCGATTGTCCGTCCGTTTGAGGATGAAAGGCTGTGCTCAGCTTAAGTTGTGTACCCCAAGCTTTTTGCAGACCTTTCCAGAATCGCGACGTGAAACGAGGATCTCTGTCTGAGACGATGCTGGAGGGAGTGCCGTGGAGTCTCATGATCTCCCTTCTGTACGTATATGCGAGTTTACTTACCGGATCTTCCTTGCGTATCGGTAAGAAATGAGCTGATTTGGTGAGTCGATCAACGATGACCCAAATAGCATCGTGCTTCTTCTTGGTAGGCGGAAGACCGGTAACAAAATCCATGGTGATTTTGTCCCACTTCCACTCTGGAATATCCAACGGTTGAAGGAGACCGCCAGATCGCTGATGTTCAATCTTAACCTGCTGACAGGTAAGACATTTGGAGACATACGTGGCTACATCCTGTTTCATACCACTCCACCAAAAGTGCTGTCTGATGTCATGGTACATTTTTGTCGACCCAGGATGTATAGAAAATGGGGAGCTGTGAGCTTCAGCTAACAATGCTTCCCGGAGTTCTTGATTGTCAGGAACACAAAGTCTCGTGCCCTGCCAGATGATACCGTCTGCGTCCATTCTGAATTCTGTCTGCTTCTCCAAATTCTGAATTATCGCCCAAATCTCTCCATCATCCTTCTGCGCTTCCTTAATCCTAGTCAGTAACTCAGGTTCTACTATAAGATTCGCCCAGTATCCATGTTGCCCACGTACCATGATTTCGATGGTAGCCGCTCCAAGTCTCTTATGTTTTGTTCCTTGATCTCAATGCCGTTTATCATTCCGGACTTTCTGCTGAGTGCATCCGCTACTACATTAGCTTTCCCGGGATGATACTGTAGGTTAATATCATAATCCTTCAACAGTTCCAACCATCTCCTTTGTCTCATGTTCAATTCTCGCTGTGTGAAGATATACTTCAAGCTCTTGTGATCCGTGAAAATGTCGCATGATTCTCCGTATAAGTAATGCCTCCATATCTTCAATGCGAACACCACTGCAGAAAGTTCCAGGTCATGCGTAGGGTAGTTTTCTTCATAGGGCTTAAGCTGCCGTGAAGCATACGCGATCACTTTCCCATGTTGCATGAGAACACAGCCCAGTCCCTTCCCCGATGCATCGCTATAGATCTGAAATCCACCTGTACCAGATGGGAGAGTAAGAATAGGTGCAGATACTAACTTCTGCTTTAGGTCTTCGAAGCTCTTCTCTCGTTCTTCCGTCCAGACGAATTTCTCTCCTTTTCGCATCAGTTTGGTGAGAGGCAATGCCAGGCGGGAAAAGTTCTCCACGAATCTTCGATAATATCCAGCTAAGCCTAAGAAACTGCGGACTTCTGTCGCTGATGTTGGTCTTGGCCATTTAGTGATAGCCTCAACCTTCGCTGGGTCCATAGTGATCCCTTCTGCTGATACAATGTGACCTAAGAATGCCACCTTGTTTAACCAGAACTCACACTTGGAGAATTTCGCATACAGCTGCTTCTGACGAAGAATCTGTAGTATAGTACGGAGATGATCTTCGTGTTCCTCCGTGGACTTTGAGAATATCAAGATGTCATCGATGAATACAATGACAATTTATCAAGGAATTCATGAAAGATTCTGTTCATCAGATCCATGAATACTGCTGGAGCGTTAGTCAGGCCGAATGGCATGACCACGAACTCATAATGGCCATAGCGGGTACGAAAAGCAGTCTTGGCAATATCCTGCTCTTTAACCCTTAGCTGATGGTAGCCTGACCTTAGATCGATCTTTGAGAAGTGTTTGGCTCCTTGAAGTTGGTCAAACAGATCGTCTATACGTGGCAGTGGATATCTATTGCGGATGGTAATCTTATTAAGTTCACGGTAGTCAATGCAAAGTCGCATGCTGCCGTCCTTCTTCTTAACGAACAAGACCGGTGCGCCCCATGGAGATGCGCTTGGTCTAATGAACCCTCGTTCAAGAAGTTCCTGCAGTTGGTCCTTCAGTTCTTTTAGCTCTATGGGAGCCATACGATACGGAGCCTTAGAGATCGGCTCAGCTCCTGGAACAAGGTCGATGTTGAACTCCACTTCTCTTGCAGGTGGTATGCCTGGAAGTTCATCAGGGAAAACGTCTTGAAATTCCGAAACTACTGGTTGATCCTGAATCGATGGGGATTCAGCATCCATGTCATGAACCGTAGCGAGATAACCTTCGCAGCCATGTGACAGTAACGCACGTGCTTGCAAGGTAGATATAACTTGTACAGACCGCCCGGGTATGAACCCGTTATGGATGTACTCTGGTGCATTAATGTCGCCGAAGATCACTCGATATGAGTGGCAGTCTATGGTAGCATGGTGCTTGGATAGCCAATCCATGCCGAGAATCATATCGAACTCAATCATGTCTAGAGGAAGTGCATCTACTGCACGAACTTTATCGTCAAACTCTAGAGGAAGACTCTTGTATACATGAGTTATTAATACAGAGTCCCTCAGAGGCGTGGAAATGGTAAGCTTATTTTCTAATGGCAAGGGAAGTGTCCTGATGTTCTTAGCATAAGTAGTGGAAACAACTGAATGAGTGGCACCCGTGTCAAAAAGAACACATGCAGCCTGGCCGTACATATACAAAATTCCAGTAATGGTACCTGTAGATTTGTTTGCCTGATCGCGCGATGTCGTGTAGACACGCCCAGTGGTAGGAGGCGGTTTAGTATCAGCATGACCCGAAGTACCCTCCATTTCACCCTTACGGCAATCTCTCATACGATGGCCAGGGAGGCCGCACTTGTAGCATGCGTCGGAGTCACGACGACATGGGCCAGGGTGTCTGCGATGGCAGGTGCTGCAAAGAGGATGAGTGAATCCTCCAGCAGGAGTCCTTGCTTGCTGAGGGCCTGCTGATGACAATACGTGTTAAGAATAAGGTATATGCACGAGTATAGGACGTAAGCGTCATATGATGTTTACCAGTGTTAGCTGAACGGTTAGGCTGAGAACCCCTGTGGTTCTGGTCCCTTTCGTTACCGTGGTTCCTGGTAGAGATTAATATAGTGTCAGCATGAGAGACATAACATGAAATCATATGAAGATGCATAAATAGTAGGACCTGCTGTTGTTGGATTGTCCCGCATTGTTACGGTAATTATCATTACCGCTGCGCCTTTCCACAACAGAACGGTCGTTAGAGTGACCGTTTCCTTTGGGCTGAT
Source organism: Glebionis coronaria (assembly GCA_025667525.1). Classification (NCBI taxonomy): domain Eukaryota; kingdom Viridiplantae; phylum Streptophyta; class Magnoliopsida; order Asterales; family Asteraceae; genus Glebionis; species Glebionis coronaria. Next base: position 360,940,218 of record CM046881.1, read on the forward strand.
TGGGCTGCTGCTGAGTAGCCGGCTGAGACCGGTCCCCAGTTTTCTGCCTGGAAGATACAGTTTAAGAGATGATTATAGAACATATAACGATAGGATGCGGTCTGGTTAATGCTAGAACATGAAATGTTTTACCCCTTGTCGGGTCTTTCAGCTTCCCCGAACTCATCGCGTTCCTGCAACATCTCAAGCTTTCTTGCTGCGTCGGCCACTTGTGCTACTATATTGAACGTAGCACATACTAGATTGTTCGCGACCGAGGTGCGGAGTGCCCACCTAAAATGGTGTGCCTGCTCCTCAGGAGTACCAGCCGCTGCTCCTAGAAAACCAGCTAGGCGAAGAAAGCGCTGCATGAATTCGTTGCTATTCTCGCCCTGTCTCTGACGTATCCCGTGGTATTCTCGCTTGAGTTTGTCCTGCTCTGCCTTAGGAAAGAACTGTTCCATCACTCTCTCCTTGAATTGGGCCCATGTCAAACCAGCGACCCATTCATCACCTCCTTCTGACTGCGTCAAAGCTAGCCACCAGTTGAGTACATCGCCTTCAAACCTATAGCACGCCAAACTTGCCTTGAAGGCGGGGTCACATCCCATAGCATTGAAGATTTTCTCAATGTGAGTCAGCCAGCTTTCAGCATCGCTGGGGCTATCAGTCTTTTCAAAAGCTCTAGGACGGAGCTTGTTAAATCTTTCCAACCATACCGCTAGAGTCACTGGGGGAGGAGGAGGAGGAGGTGCCTGATTCTACGGCTGCTGATTATTGGCAGCTTGGACTTCAGCACGAATGTCATTCCTCAGTTGAGGAAGTAAGGCTTGCATGGCAGCCTGAATTGCAGCATTGAGCTGCTCTTGCTCGCGTGTGAGAACCATCTGACAGTATAACATAAAACATATGATTAACAGTTCAAACATAAAATAATAAAAAAAAATTTTATGCCAAAAATTTTCACGAGAAAAATTTTATGCAAGAAAATCTTTGTATGAATGCATGATGCAGTTTTATGAAAACTTTGATGCTCGAGAGTGAACGCCTCCGGTCAGTTCACTCAAAATAAAAGACATATCGAGGGGACGCCTATGGGTCGGTCCCAAATCTAAAAGTTTCGATAAAACACATGCGACTAAATAGGGCCAGTCCTGTACCAACCATTACTTAGTCAAAAACCCTGTAACAATGACATGTATATGTATGCTTAAAAATGATGAATGCATGAAAACAACTGTCAGTTCTAGGAAGACCGTAGTGACTACCCACTAATCACAGGTCATATTTGAGAGCCTACAGGTCGAAGCCTTGGTCTCTGATACCATAATTGTAACACCCCATTTTGGAAATGGAATATTACGCATATCATGGCGTGTCATCAAAGCATACAAGGATAAATGTCTAAGCATTATTCAACCATAAAAGGGAAATACCGGAATCAAACATCGGTATCCCAAAGTAAAGCTCATCACACACAAACATAAATACTGTAAAAAGGAAAGGACGAAACAATGTCCATAGCAACTGTATCAAGTAAAGGAAATGCATAAAGTAAAGAAAGACAGTAAAGCTTCCAGTCCATATGCACCTACGTTTGAGATCTACGAGCGTCCCTGAGTACCTGCCGTTTTGGGAACATGAAAAGGAAAACGGCTGAGCAAGACGCTCAGTGCACGGATGTACAATAAAGCATGATATAGGATAAGCATGTAACATATAACAGCGGAAGACTAAGTACTGAGTAAACTGGTTAAGTAACAAGAAAACTGGTTTTATAGTTTGAAAAGCCTTATGTTTAACTTGTAAAAACTGTTTTAACATATATATACCATAGCCCATATAGGTCATGAAAAGGTCACGTGCATGAATACTTGGAGGGGTGACCTCATCATGCTGATTAGAGGGGATGCCTCTAATCAATATACTGGTTTAGGTAGGAGGGATCAGCTCCTTGTGAAGGGTGTAAGGCACACACCACATTCACCATGATAAACTGAATAAAACATGTAACTAGGATGAACCCATACGCCCCACATGATATAATAATATGGCCAAAACTGAAAGGGACGCCACGAGCAATCACTCCGCCGTGGGGAAGTCATAACATCGGTGCCTCCAATGCTATGGTTATGGTACCTCCATAACTAGGTGAAACTGGTCATGCTTGTATATGGCTATAGTTTATGCTAAATTAACATAAGCAGTTCAAAACAATAAAACAAATGCTGGGGAAAACAGTTGGCTGCATACGGGGAAATCCTAATAAGGAAGGAATGTCCATACTGAAAGGACGGGAATCCGTACCTCAAGTCCAGTGAAATGAACGGAAGAAAGACTCCTACTTCTGGATCACTAACGCTACATGAATACACACGTGTATAAGTATCGATTTACTGATTACGTACTGGGTTTTGTGTCTCATATTAGCTGATTTGGTATGTTTTAGGTCCTGGTTCACTGTTTAAAGCCTTAAACTGTGTTTATCTAGTGTTCTGATTAATCTGATTAAGTATTACTGGTGTTTCATGTATTAATGTACTTACTGTATAATCATAAGTAACTTTCCAAAAATAGCAGGTTTCCAAAAATAGAAAGTTTCCAAAAATAGAAAGTTTCCAAAAATAGAAAGTTTCCAAAAATAGAAAGTTACAAAAAATAGAAAGTTTCCAAAAATAGAAAGTTTCCAAAAATAGAAAGTTTCCAAAAATAGAAAGTTTCCAAAAATAGAAAGTTTCCAAAAATAGAATTTACTGCTTAAAATAGATTAGTTTCTAAAAATAGAAAGTTTCCAAAAATAGATCAGCTGCCTTAATTAAATAAGTTTCCATATATAGAAGGTTTCCATAATTAGATTAGCTGCCTGAAATAGATTGATTTCCATATATAGAAGGTTTCCATAATTAGATTAGTTGCCTTATTTAATTAAGTTTCTATAAATAGAAGTTCCCATAATTAGAATTAAGCTGATTCCATAAGCTAACATATAAGTCTAAGTGTTATAAGCTTATTCTTAAGTCATATGATATAGTGTATAGTTTAATTATTATTTCATGTATTTTAATTAAACTATAGGTTAAGCATTTTAATTAAAGTATAACATGTTTTAATTAAAATGAAATGAAAATACTTAGGTTAAAATATGTATTATTATCATTAATAATATAACCTAAGTCATGTCTAAATTAATTAATTATAGGCATGTTTTAATAATTAATTAATTATAACTTATAACATAAAATACTTAGGTTAAATTAATGTCATGATAAACTAATAATTAAAATAACCTAAGTCATGATTTAATTAATATTTCATGTTATTAATTAATTATATCCTAAGTTCATGATTCATAAAAATTACATGTAACATAGATCATGATTTTAACCAACGAACCATGAATCGGGTATGAATTCGACACCGTACCCCGGGCCAAACCCGGGGCACATGTGTCCCCTTGCTGCCGTGGGTCCCACATGAGCCAACCAAGACCAAATGTGGTCTTGGTGGTGGCGGCAATAGCAAACCAAACCCCCCTCGGGTTTGTTTTGCTAGGCGGCTAAAAACAAACACCCTTATAAACCCTTCCTTGATTTTAATTAATACCCAAACATGTTAGATCAATGATTAATTACCTTGTTTTATAAGAAAAATTAATAACATGTTCATGAAAATAATCAAAGATCAAAAGAATTAAAAAGAATTAAAAGGAAAGGTTAGAAAGGTATACCACTTGTAGCTTGGAAAAAGGATGAACAAACACTGATTATACAATAGTTTTTAAGATCAAAATCAAACAAATCACCCCCTTATGGTGGTGTAGAGGTGGCGGCACCAAGAGAGCAAAAAGGAGAGGAGAAAAACTCTTTTAGGGTTTTTGTTTATTTTCTTGAAAGTGAAAAGTGAAAACATGTTTAACACTTTACCCCCCTTTACTTGTAAAGTCCATGGGCTAAGCCCATTTCTCATATGTGTGCCGTGGGTATGGGGGCCCCACATGGGGTACCCGTACCTTTCTCGTGTCCTGATGTTTCGTGTTCGTTCGTGGTTAAACGTGCTCGTGTTTAACGTGTTTCTGTTTCTTTTAACGTGTCGTTTATCGTAAACTCAACGCTCGTAAATATATTATGAGTATTTACGTAATTATTATAATTAGTATTTTAATTGGTGATCATGATTTAATTATGTTCACGTGATATATTTATTACTGTTTATCATGAGTTCGTACGTAATCGATACTTGTCATGTCATACACGTATGCACTAGCTTGATTATTAGCACATGAATGTGATCAATACTAACCGAGGTAAGTTTTAATCTAGGACGTACGATCTTAAGGGCACTATTCATGGTAAAAGCATGCGGGTTTTACATTATTGCTTAATTTGCTGATATTAAAATTGTTGAGTTTATACTATTTGTTTTGCTGATGTACAAAAGCTATCAGGATTCAACTGATTTGATAACCTTATAACTGATTCCTATCAGTTCACAATTACATAATTCAAAGGTCATTCCTGTGACCTTGGTTTATGTTTTTCATTGTCAAAAATAATAATCACTCAAAAATGTCCTCAACAGGATTCGAACTCATGACCTCCTGGTCATGGGCCAAACACGTTTACCATCTGATCTAGATGTATGTTTTAGTTATAACATTGTTTTAGTAATTAATATGCTAAGTTAGTGGACTGTCAGTTTTCTAAATTGATTTAAATACAAGTTTTACATCTAAAGTAAATTTTAAATATTAGTTTTATGAAATTACTTTTATATAGTTTTAAAAATAAATAAATAAATATATAATAAAAAAAATGTTTTATTAATTTTAGAAATTTAATTAGTTATTAAAAATTAGTTTTTAAATAATTAGATTTTAATTTATTTAGATTTTAAATAAAATAGTTTCATAAATATATTTTTAAATAGTGTAATAGTTATTTTAATTAAATAGTTTAAATTTTAAATAGCTTTACTTTTTAAATAATTGTTTTTAGATTAAATGGGTAACGATTCATGCACTTTAGGATTTTAATTTATAGGATTAATTTTAGTTTTAAAAAACCGAAACCATTCAAATCAATTGTCCATTTCAAAACAAAACGTCTCAAATTCACTTGATCTTCATGTACAACGAACTTGGTTCATCATCGTGTTTAATTAAATCCGTATTTGGTAATTTTAGTCTATTACTTTTTCCTAAAGGTAATTTTCTATTTTACCCTATAACGTATCTAATTGACATATACATTCCACGACACATCAAAAATTTTGGCGCCGCTGCCGGGGACCTTGTGTACGATTCGTCTTTGTGAGATTTGTTGATCGTTGATTTGAAGACCCTTTCCATCCTCGGAAAGTTTTGTTATTTTCCTATTATTATAGTATGTATCGTTTTTCGTGTTTTTTGTGATTACTATATTGTATTACGTAGAACAATAAATTTACCTATTTTCAAATAAGACCTTAGTTGGCATTTCATCACCTAGCTATTGTATTCGAATCCAAAACAAAAATAAAAGGCAAAATAGATAAATACTAATAAAAAGTTTGAACTCGATTTATACAAACTATAAGGTGGGTATAAGGCGACGTGCTATAAAAGGCCGTCTAAGGAAAAGGTTTTTAAGTGCTTTGTGCCACCTCGTTTCCCCGCTTGCTTGTGCGTATATTGAGAGGGACGACCGATTATTGGTTTGCCAACTCAAATAGTATTATATCTTATTTTTGTTGTTTACTTATTGAACCTCGAGACGTTTAGGTTTTCACCTATCGTTTCAAAGTCGACCGAGGGTAATTTACTTCCATAATAGTTATCCTTATTCCTTGTTTTTTATCGATCTTTTTGATTGAGCAATACCAAATAAAAATACCAAAAATAATCTTCTTCTTGTCTAATTTCTTTTCTTCAACCCTCTAAAATTCTCGTCACTTTGGTTTATGCAATTACGATCTTCTCGACTTTCGATTGATTACAATAGGCTTGAAAATATTCCTCGTAGAAATAGAAATCGTCAACAACGAATAGTGGAACCCGAGCTTCCACCTATTGTTGTAGAGATGGCCGATAACCGAACAACGGAGGAATTGCTCCGTGCACCCACCGAAGGGTATGGGGAAGCAATCGTTGTGCCGGCTATTTTGGCGGATCATTATGAGATTAAGTCGGGTCTTTTATCGCTCATTCGTGCCGACCAATTTCGTGGCAATGAGACCGATAGCCCCCACTCTCACATTCAGAATTTTCATCGTATTACCTAGACTCTCAAGTTTAGAGATGTGCCGAATGACGCGATTAAGCTCATGCTTTTTCCGTACTCGCTCGAGGGGAACGCTAGAATTTGGTATGAGAAAGAACCACCGGGTTCGATTTTGACATAGGATGATTTAGTGTCTAAGTTTATGGATTACTTCTTTCCACCATCCAAAACAACACACTTTAAGAACGAGATCACTAGATTTGAACAAAAAGTGCATGAATCGTTTGGGGTTGCTTGGGAAAGGTTTAAAGATTTGTTAAGACAATGTCCACACCACGGTTTCTCGGAATTGCATCAAATCAATACTTTTTATAATGGGCTTAATATGGTTGAACAAGATTCTTTAAATGCCGCCGCGGGTGGTAATCTTTTAAGAAAAACTCCGAGAGACGCGTGGGGTATAATTGAGAATAAGTCTAGAGTGCAATATTCACGAAACACGGCGGTTGTTTCCAATGTGAATTCCTCTAATACCGAGATTGTTAGATTGGACTCTAAGATTGATAGTGGATTCACGACTTTGTTGAGTGAGATTAGGAAGACCACTCCCGCTTCGGTTAATGCGGTTAAGAATTTTTGTGTATCATGTGGTGGAGCACATCCTAATTATGCTTGTTCAACCACGGGGTTTTATCAAGCTAGTGCTTTTGCCGCGACGGGAACTTATGGCTCCAACGGTCAAGTTCCTCGTCAAAATCATGTTGCCCAACCGGGTTTTCCACCGGTTCAAAATAGGTACAACAATGGGAACAATGGGAATAATTTTAACCGTGGTAACCAAGGGAATTTCAACCAAGGAAATAGGTTTAATGCTAATCAAAACAATCAAGGTTTTCATAATAATCAAAATGATTTGTCAAGCTACATTAAAACGAATGAGGCAAATTTGAAAGCTTTTCAAAACAATATTCAAGGACAAATGGCAACTTTAAAAAAATGAGTTTCAAAATACGATCAAAGGGCAAAATAACAAGATTGAGCTTAACCAACCAAGATTTGAATAAATATTAGAGCAAAGTCAAAATCGTATGCAACAAAGTTTGGAACAAGGTAAAAACAAATTGCTTTCGATGTTTGAGTCTTTTATGAGCAAACCCTCCTCTTCTTCAAGTGACTTACCTAGCAACATTATTCCAAACCCGAAGGGTGAGATGAAAGCTATAACCACACGTAGTGGGAAGGCTTTAGACGGACCTTTGCTTCCACATGTGAGTACCTCTCCTGTGAGGGAAGTGGAGCAAGAACCCGAGGTGGTGAAAGAAAAGGAAATTCCTATTCCACCAAAGGTAGACCAATTTCCTATTCCGGAACCCGAGCTTCCGAAGACTAAACCCACACTACCCTACCTTTCGATACTTAACTAATAGAAGCTCCACGAAAAGTCTAATGCTCAAATGACTACTTTTTTTAGAGATGTTTAAGAATCTTTATATTAATGTTAGCTTCGCGGATGCACTGCTTTACATGCCTAAGTTTGCTTCGACTATTAAGAGATTGATGAACGATAAAGGAAAATTGGTTGAAGTGTCTACATCCTTAGATGATAATTGTTCCGCGGTTCTTACACAAAAGCTTCCCAAAAAGCTTGGGGACCCGGGCAAGTTTTTGATACCATGTGATTTTCCTAATATGGAAAAACGCTTAACATTAGCCTATCTTGGCGCTAGCATTAATTTGATGCCTCTTTCCGTGTGGAAAAGGTTATCACTTCCCGAGCTTACACCTACTAAGATGACTCTCGAGCTAGCGGATCGATCGACCACCTTTCCAAAAGGTATAGCCGAGGACGTGTTTGTCAAAGTAGGGGAACTCGTCTTTCCAACGGACTTTGTAGTTTGCGATTATCCCGAAGATTCTCGTGTACCACTTATTTTTGGAAGACCGTTTTTAATGAAGGCTAGTTCTATAGTTGACATGAGAGCGGAGAAGTTGACTTTACGTTTTGATGAGGAAAGTATTACACTTGATGTTGGTAATATCTCTAAATATTCTTCCAAGTATTACGAGGAATCAATCGATCAAATCGATGTGATTGATGTTACTTGTGAAGAATATTCTCAAGAAGTGCTTGGATTCTCGGATAATTCCGAAAGTGGCAATCCTTCTTTATCGGATCCTATTATTGCCCTTTCGTTTCCACCCCTTACTCCATTTGGGGCTAGTGATTTTATCTTGGAGGAGGTGGATGCTTTTCTTAGCACACCGGATTTGCCATCTACATATGATGAGGATTATCATGATATGGAGGGAGATATCGATTTGCTTGAAGCCTTTTTGAATGAAGATCCTTTTGAATCGCCACCTATGGGCTTAAAAGTTGTAAGTGAAAATGAGACTAAAGTAAAAACATCTATTGAAGAAGCACCCGACCTAGAACTTAAGGAACTTCCCACTCATTTGGAGTATGCTTTTCTTGAAGGAACGGATAAGTTACCGGTGATTATTGCTAAGGGATTAAAGGAATGAAAAGGATGAACTTATTAAAGTGCTTAAGAAACATAAACGGGCCATTGCATGGAAAATCTCCAACATTAAGGGTATAGATCCAAAATTTTGTACTCATACAATTCTAATGGAGGAAGATTATAAACCCGCTATCCAAAATCAAAGAAGGGTTAATCCAAAGATTCATGAGGTGATCAAAAAGGAAGTTACTAAAATTCTAGAAGCTGGAATGATCTACCCTATCTCGGATAGTCCATGGGTTAGTCCCGTGCATTGTGTTCCAAAGAAAGGAGGAATGACGGTTGTTACTAATGAGGATAATGAATTGATTCCTACTAGACTTGTGACCGGTTGGCGTGTTTGTATTGACTACAGGAAGCTTAATGATGTCACTAGGAAGGATCATTTTACATTACCTTTTATGGATCAAATGTTAGAGAGACTAGCGGGAAATGAATTCTATTGCTTTTTGGATAGATTTTCCGGCTATTTCCAAATTCCCATTGACCCTCGTGATCAAGAAAAGACCACATTCACTTGTCCTTATGGAATATTTGCTTATCGTCGAATGCCTTTTGGACTATGCAATGCTCCGGGGACATTCCAAAGGTGTATGATGGCCATTTTCCATGATATGGTCGAGAAAACCATGGAAGTCTTCATGGATGATTTCTCGGTTTTCGGGGAGTCTTTCACTTCATGTCTCTCTAACTTAGAAAGAATGTTGCAACGTTGTGAGGAAACGAATCTTGTGCTTAATTATGAAAAATGTCATTTCATGTGCAAAGAGGGAATTGTTTTAGGACATAAGATCTCTAAGGCCGGTATTGAGGTTGATAGGGCTAAAATCGACGTGATTGCCAAATTACCTCCACCCACCACCGTTAAGGGAGTTAGGAGTTTTCTCGGCCATGCCGGCTTCTATAGACGTTTTATACAAGACTTCTCTAAGATTGCTCGGCCTATGACCCATCTTTTAGAAAAAGAGACTCCTTTCATCTTTTCGGATGAGTGTATTCAAGCCTTTGAGATGCTTAAAAGGAAATTAACCGAATCTCCGATTTTAGTTGCTCCGGATTGGGACCTACCTTTTGAAATTATGTGTGATGCTAGTGATTACGCGGTAGGTGCGGTTTTGGGACAACGTAAGTCAAAAAATTTCTTGCCTATACACTATGCAAGTAAGACTATGACGGATGCTCAAACTAAGTACACCACAACGGACAAGGAGTTACTTGCCGTTGTGTATGCTTTTGAAAAGTTTAGACCATATCTTGTCTTGTCTTAAACCATAGTGTATACGGACCACTCAGCTATCAAATATCTTTTTAGTAAACAAGATGCTAAGCCGAGGTTGCTCCGGTGGATTCTCCTCCTTCAAGAATTTAATTACAAAATTCTAGACAAAAAAGGATCCGAGAATCTCGCAGCCGATCATTTATCTCGACTTGAGAATCCTCACCAAAGCGATCGAGAGAATAAGGAAATCAATGAAACATTTCCTCTCAAGACGCTTGGTATGATTGCTTTTCGTGGTGATGATAGTACCCCATGGTTTGCGGACATTGCAAATTACCATACCGGGAAATTTGTGATCAAGGGTATGTCGTCCCAACAAAAACAAAAGTTTTTCAAGGATATATCCTATTAATTTTGGAACGATCCCTATTTGTTTCGTATGTCCGCGGATCAAGTGATTCGTAGGTGCGTGTTTGGCAAGGAAGCTCAAGATATCCTTAAATCTTGTCATGAGGGACCCACCGGGGGACATCATGGTGCCAACGCCACCGAGAAGAAAGTCTTTGATGCCGGCTTCTTTTGGCCTTCCATATATCGTGATGCCCAAGACTTGCTCAAGACTTGTGATGCTTGTCAACGTCAACGAAAGAACTCACAAAGGGATGAAATGCCTCAAAACATTATCCAAGTTTGTGAAATCTTTGACATTTGGGGGATTGATTTTATGGGGCCATTTCCATCTTCGAAAGGAAATAAGTACATTCTCGTAGCTGTGGACTATTTGTCTAAATGGGTTGAAGCTAAAGCTTTACCCACGAATGATGCTCGAGTTGTGATGAAATTTTTGAATCAACTCTTCGCTAGGTTTGGAACTCCACGGACTATTATAAGTGATCGTGGGACCCATTTTTGTAATGAACAATTTGAAAAAGTTCTAAAGAAATATGGTGTCACTATCGACTTTCTACGGCTTATCACCCTCAAACGAGTGGTCAAGTGGAGGTTTCAAACCGTGCTCTTAAAAGGATTTTGGAGCGTTCTATTGGAGAAAATCGCACTTCATGGTCAGATAAATTGGAAGATGCATTGTGGGCTTTCCGTACGGCTTACAAGACGCCAATTGGGTGTACACCATTTAGGTTGGTCTATGGAAAGGCATGCCACTTGCCAATTGAACTCGAACATAAGGCGTATTGGGCTCTTAAGCATTGTAACTTTGATTTGAGGATCGCGGGTGATCATCGCAAGGTTGAATTGAACGAACTAAGTGAATTAAGGGATCAAGCTTATGAAAATTCTTTAATTTATAAGGAGAAGACTAAGAGGATTCATGACTCTAAGATCAAAAAACGCATTTTCAATGTTGGTGGTTTTAGCATGGGTGTAGGATATGTAAATCTTGCTTATGTTTTAGAGAGAGAAAGATAGATGATTTCACACTTCTAGAGAGAGGAAGTTTAAGAACTATGTGTTATTTTAAATGAAATCACCACCCTCTCCATCAAAGGAGACGGTTTATATACCCAAGCCTTGTGATGGGCTTGGGCTTACAATATTGGGCCAGCCTACACATGATAAACCTATCATACTATGCTTGTCTTGAGCTCATAATCTTCGTCTTTCTTTTCTTTTTCTTTTCTGGTGAACATGCTGATGTGATCTTTGATATCAATCTTTAGCATTAATCTCTTGCCTTGATCTTGTGCATCCATCACTTATGATCTTCGCCTCCTCGTGACATCATGTCCCACATACTTATACCTTTGTAATTATTGAAAGCTTAAGAGTTTGATACAGCGGAAGACTTAACTTTTAGGCTTTCTTGAATTTGTTGAAGTATTAAGTGCGAAAAGTATAAGCATGTGGGGAGGACTTCTTCTCGGATTCCGCAACGCCAACGTCTTCAAATGCCGCAACATAAGTAGACACGAACGAAATGGCTTTGAACATTTCATTCTAATTCGGTAGCATTTTACCTCCGGTCGGTGAAGACCGTTAGACGATATAAAATATCGTACTTGTGGCAGGTAGATTTAATTAAAAATCTCCTTGACAAGATTTCGCGGGTAAACCCGTTCTCTTTACTCGACCGTCCAAAGCTGACTGCGAACGTAAAGAGTGAATCATTTGGATTAAATTATCCGCATGATTGAAGCCGTCAATTCTGATTCCTGGAACAAGTTTGATTCATTAAAGAATCGCACCATCGTTGCTTTCCAGTTGTCACGAGCTTGATTCATATTGTATCTTGCAAGTTACCTACCAAGTGCTGTTTGATGTTAACACTAGAACAATTTCCACTCATCACTGTGAACACTAAGGTATCACTCTGAGTGTTCTGGCAAGATCACTTAGATATTACGTAGAGGCCGGGAACGTGTTTAAGTTCAACTAAGAATTAAACCACTGTTGCTTTCCAGTTATCACAAGTTTGATTCATAAAGAATCGCACAAGTTACCTACCATGAGCTTTTTGATATTCGCTCAAGAAGGATTTCCATCTTCATTGTAAATACTTTCGCATTACTCAGATGTTCAGGCAAGATCATGAAGATTTTACGTAGGACTCTTAATATCTTTCTTACTTTTCACAGTGTGTGAAGAAGCAAGGAATTATGAAAGTGTGTCTTAATGAGATATTTGATGATCTCAAATGGCTCTAGACTCGATCGTGCATTTTGGATTTTAGTGATCGGAGACTAGAGAGGAGTGCCACCATTTCAATACCAATTTATTAGGAGTGAATAAATCGATAGATAACGTGTTGTCTCCGTGTGATTAAAACAAATATCTTTTAAGAGATATATGAGTTAGCTGGGATGGGTTGTGCATTACATCACTGGGTCCAGGATGTCTATCTTCAGTATCAAGAATCATTAAAAATGATCTCAATAGCATATGTATTGACCCGGTTTCTGCCTAAGGTTGTAAGGAGGGCTTCTTTCTTTACACCCTTTATCTTTACAATTCTTTTTCATTTTTCAACCCCTTCAATGCTTACCAATACGTCATAAGTAGCACCTTGTTGTGATTGTTCTAGTGCTAACTTAAGTACTTGGTCGGCATTCAGCTACGTTCACAATTTTTCTTCATCTTTCCTAAGGACTACTATTTCTAGCTATGGAATGTCCTTGGGAAGATTCCTCCGGTTTGGAAGAATCATAGGACTTGACCTATCCTACCATCCTTATGTCACCACAATCTTCCTCGTCGTGAAATAAATGGGTTTTGGGTAAGTATATGTCACCATGAAAATCCGTTTTGCTCCCCCTTAACATATGCCATGATATTCAAAAATATTTCGCATATGTCGGGATGAGCCATCACATTAAGTCAAACCATTTGTGATAATTTCCCATATTAAATCACATTTTCTCCCCTATATTAAAAATATTAACCCAATCGATGTTTTTAATATCAATTGATTTAATGAAGTTTTAACAACGGTTTTGGGAAGAAAAATGCAAGTCCGTTTTATCTTCATGATACCAAATGTATGAGATATGATACCGATTTGTAACATGATCACATATTCACCATATTAGAATAAATTGACAAGGTTGGACCTGATTGATGAGAATATCATATGATAAGATCAAAATGGTTCTTGTCAGCATATGTTGGTCCCTCGTCACTTCTGAAGTCATCTTTTAACACCATGTGTGCGATTGGTATTGTTGTCTTGACACCAATTAGTGAGCTTGGCACTTTCGGCATCGAAGATTCTGAATGCTTGACAATTGCTCCCCCTCAATTGTTGACCCGTGTTCTATTGAAAGAGCTGTAGTCGTTGGTTGAGTAGTCGCATCGTCGAGTATGTAGATACCAATTGTAGATTGCTATGGTTGTAGAGATGATAACTTCATAAAAACAAGACTTCTCTTGTTTTAACAAATAAATGCACTGAGGCGTACATTGGTTTGTGTTAGACCAAGTTATAAAGTAAACTTGATCCCTGACAAGGTTTTAAAGTAAACCTTGCCCGAGAAAATTCATTCCCGTTGTGAGCCAAAGCTTTCATAAGAAATACTTGGCTTTAATGTGAAAACCGGGTTGTAGTCTGAAATAACTGCAAGCCATATAGGCATGTTTTATGAAATATTTACAACTTTTGTACGAACTCTATTTATGGCGCCATGTCAATATTAATCGACATTTCTAAGTCCGTAAATATTATCGTACCAAAAGACATGCCTTTGAAAAATAAAGTAAAATTATTTTTGGATTTTTCTAGAATTTTCAATTTTTATGGTTTTTATATGGTTTTATATTTTTCTATTTTTCTTTTGTGGATAAAAATATAAACAATATATACGAATGATAACCAAGGATACGGAGAATAGTTTACCACCACTTTCTTTCGCTTCATCTGCCAGTTCCTTTAGAGTCTCAGGCGAGAAAGTTCTCATTCCTAGCTTGTCGGACAAAAATTCCATTCGAGCGCGATCTAAAGCCTTCGTGAAAATATTCGCCAATTGATACTCAGATCGGACAAAGTAAAGCTCGATTACTCCATTCTCCACTTGCTCCTTGATGAAGTGGTAGCGAATGTCAATATGCTTCAACCGGGAGAATTGAACATTGTTGCAGCATAAGGCAATTGCACTTTTGTTGTCGCAGTACATCAGAATTTTGTTGAAACCTAGACCATAGTCGGTTAATTGCGATCTCATCCAAAGAATTTGAGCACAGCAACCGGACATAGCTATGTATTCTGCTTCCGTACTTGAAATTGCAGCGCTTTTCTGCCTTTTCGATGCCCAACTGATTAGTCGATCTCCTAGTAGTTGCAAAGTTCCACTCGTGCTACGCCTTGTATCTTGACAACCCGCGTGATCCGCATCTGCATATGCCATAAGTGCAATCGAAGAGTCCTTCGAATACCAAAGTCCCCGATTAATGGTTCCTTTATGATACCGAAAGATCCGTTTAACAGTAGCTAAGTGTAACTCAGTAGGTCGAGTTTGATACCGAGCACACATACATATAGCAAACTGAAGATCAGGTCGACTAGCTGTGATATACATTAGAGTACCGATCATTCCACGATAAAGTATCGGATCAACGGCAACTCCACGTGGATCTGCATCAAGTTTAGTTCGTTCTACCATTGGAGTATCCACGGGGTCGCAAGATTCCATCTTATACTTCTTAAGTGATTCAAGGGCATACTTGGATTGATTGATAAAGATGCCTCTAGGACTCTGAGATATCTGAAGTCCTAAGAAGAATGATACCTTGCCCATCATTGACATCTTAAACTTGGAAGACATGAGTGTCCCAAACTCGTCGGATAAGGTTTGAGTCGAGGCTGCAAATATAATATCATCAACATATATTTGTACCATAATCATATCTTTACCTCGTTTCTGAATGAACAGCGTGGGATCCACCTTGCCTTTAGTGAAGCCTTGCGTAATGAGAAATTGTAACAATAGATCATACCATGCGCGTGGAGCTTGCTTCAACACATAGAGAGCCTTCTTAAGCTTGTACACATGATTAGGATATTTAGGATCCACAAAACCATCCGGCTGTTGAACATAGACCTCTTCCTTGATTTCACCATTCAGAAATGCCGTCTTCACATCCATCTGATAGATGATCATATTCATGTGGGTTGCATAAGCGAGGAATAGTCTAATAGCTTCCAAACGGGTAACAGGTGCAAAGGATTCCATAAAGTCGATGCCTAATAATTGCTTGTATCCACGAGCTACTAGTCGAGCTTTGTTCTTCAATATTTCGCCTAACTCATCGAGTTTCACCTTGTAAACCCATTTCAAAGTGAGTAATTGCACTTGATCTGGGCATGGGACAAGTTCCCATACTTCAAGACGTATAAATTCATTAAGTTCTTCTTGCATAGCTTCTATCCAACAGGATTGAGTAAAAGCTTCTTGCCATGTCTTAGGTTCAACTTCAGTGAGAAAAGCATCAAAATGACAAAACATTGCATTTTTTGTAACTGACTTCGTGTGGATACCAGACGATTAGGGTCACTTGCTGTCATGTTCACGAATTCGTGGATTGGAGTAAATCATAGTAGGAGCTTCCTCTGAGGTGGACGACCCGACTTGATTAGGGTCGGGAATTGGTACACCAAAGAATGGAAGTTCACACATTTGAGCGAATTCTAAATCGTGATCATCATCATCCTCTTCATCATCAATAGGCATGACATGGGTAGCTGAAACATGTGTTGGTTGAGAATCACTCGTTGAAGGTATATTTTGACCAACTGTAGGTGCAGACGTATCTGATTGTGCAACGGTTGCTGGAGCGACAACTTCGGTTACCGGAGCTATTACCTCAGGTTCTGGAGCAACAATACTTGTAGGAGTAAAGAATTCATCAAAGAACGGTTGAAACAACGTATCCCATTCATCCTAGTAGGTGGTGTGAATGATGATGAAGTAGGGTTATTTGGGATAAGACCAGAACTAATGTTACTGTGTCCCATTTCATGAAGTGCGGGTTCAGAGCTGCTTTGCTCAGAAGCCATCGCTGTCAGCTCATCAAAATCAACATTCATAGCTTCGAGGATCTTACGAGACTTACGATTGTAGATTTGGTATGCCTTCTTTGCAGGTGCGTAACCAATGAAAATACCAATATCAGCCTTAGGTTGAAGTTTTCCCAAATTGTCACCATCATTATTTGGATAGCAAATAGAACCAAATACATGAAGATATGATTAATCTGGTACTTTTACATGGAGAAGCTCATAAGGTGTTTTACCATGGCATTTACGAATTAGTGACCGGTTTTGGGTGTACACTGCTGTAGATACTGCTTCCGCCCATAAAAACAATGGAGCCTTTGCGTAAATTAACATCGTTCGAGCAGCTTCCATAGGTGTGCAATTTCGCCTTTCAACGACACCGTTTTGTTGTGGAGTGCGTGCAACGGATGTTTCATGAGATTGCCAACTTCTTCATAATAATCACGCAAGATTTGATTCACAAATTCGGTTCCATTATCTGTACGAATGCGTCAGACAATTGTGTTGAGACGCACTTGAATCATCTTGAGAAATCCGATGATGAATTTAGGTGCCTCATTTTTTGTTGTAAGAAATTTCACCCATTTAAACCGAGAGTAATCATCGACAATTACGAGGATGTACTTTTTGCCACTAAGACTTTCAACACGCATTGGCCCACAAAGATCCATATGCAACAAATAAAGTTTCTCTTGGTTGGTGTCTTCAGTCGTGGGTTTGTATGATTTCTTAGTGCTTTTCCCCATTGTACACGCGGAACACAAATGATCCTTGTGAAATGAAAGTTTAGGAAGACCACGAACAAGTTCGTTTTTCGCCAAATGATTAATAGCGTCAAAGTTAAGATGAGATAACCGTCGATGCCATAACCATGACTTAGTCTTCGATGCTTTGGAGAGAAGACATACGGGAGAAGCGACCATCATGTCTTGTAGAGACAAAGTATACAAATTATTCCCTCGAGTACCTTTCAATAAATCAACCCCTTCCAAATTACGAATGAAGCAGGTATGCTCTCGAAAATCAACTTCTAGGTTTGCATCACAATATTGTCCCACAGAAAATAAGTTGTGACCGAGACCTTCCACATAATACACTCTTGAAATTATAACATTCCCAATATGATATTCACCATAACCCATTATCTTTGCAATATGATCATTTCCAAATTGAACCGTACCAAGAAACTTGCTGACGAAATTTCTGAGCTGAGAGCGATCTCCGTTCATATGCTTGGAGCAACCAGAGTCTAAATACCAGAGAACAATTTGGACCACCTCACTAATGACATCAGAACCGTAGTAAGAGAGATTAGCAACGAGAGCAGCTTGGGCAGAGTGAATGTCATCACAATCCGAATCATATGCGTCAAGATCATCTGCTTGATAAGCTGCATTAGAAGTGGAAACGACTGCAATGCCTTCAGTATCTGCTTCCCCTGGGTCTGCAAGAAATGCTAACTCCTCTGAATCCAAAATCTTTCCCTTAGACAAAGCATCAACCAAATACATTTTCTCACGAAACCATGCTTCATCCCTTCTCCTTCTCGGCTGAGTGCATTGCCTAGCCATATGACCTTGTCCTCGGCAATTTTAGCAAGTCACAACCTTTTGAGGACCAATGGGGCTTCCATTTCCATTAGCTTGAGAATTCACAGCTTGAAAATTCACAGTCCTTGTAGGAGGTCCATATGAATTTTGCCTTCCTTGAATAGGTTGCACTGTTACTTGACCATCTTGAACAGTAGCTTGTTGTCGAGGATTTAAAGAGGTGCGGAGCTGATTGTTTGTTGGTGGAAATCCTCTAGTTGCAATAAGTTTTGACAAGTAGGCAGTGAGATGGTTTAGAACATCAGCTGGCGTATCATTTGGAGTAAAGACCGGTGCTTGGATTGGTGGAATTTCATTAGAGTAGAAAGCTTGTGCTGGTTGTGCTTCTATTGGAAAATATCCTTGCTGAGGAGTATAGCCTATTGGAGAAGTGTTGGCTTGTGATGGTGATGTCTGATATGGTGGTTGTTGTGGAAATGATTGTTGATGAACACTTTGTTGAAATGCTTGATGTGGCATTATTGGTGGTTGATAAGATGGTTGTTGATAAGTATAAGCCATGTTTTGGTGAGAAGTATACATGGCAAGTGGATCATGAACTTGAGGTTTAGACAACCGAGCCTCGATCACATGGCATTCATGTTGTTGAAGAAAAGCTTGAAGTTGATCCACATTGGTGTTATGCAAGTCCTTAGCCAATTTAATATCCGTCACGTAGTTTTTCCATTCTGAAGGAAGAGTGTTCAAATACTTGGTGTTCAATTGAAACGTAGGCGTTGCCATGCCATAGATATTTAGCTCATTCAACAATAGGGTAAATATCAGATAGTAGTCATTGAGAGTCTCCCCTGGCACATAGGCAAACTTATCAAAAGTATCATAAAGCTTACACTCTCGTTCTTGTTTAGTTAACGAGGTGCCTTGTATTAGAACACGAATTATATCCCATAACTCTTTGGCAACTTTATGTTTGCTGACGAGTTTGTAGACATCTGGAGGAAGGTCTTGGAGAATGATGTTTGTAGCATACTTATCACATTTGTCTTGAATCTTCATATCTCCAGTCAATTCATCCGTTGTGCGAGGACGAGTAGCTGTACCTTCCGTCACTGTACCATAATCTAATGGTCCATTCTCTTTGTTCAACATACACGTTTTAGGAAAAACGCGTATGTGCGGCAAGTATTGAACTCGACGATTTAGGAAAACCGACAAGTCGAATAAATGCGGGTTCGTTCTCGAAGGAGGTGTGTGGATTAATGTGCCAATATATATAAAATCAAGTTTGGATTAGTGACGTTTTTGGTTGAGAAGAGAAAAAGTAAAGACGAGCTACGACTACGATTACACTACGACGTAATGACGTAAAACGATGACGTAATTACGTAAAACGCGACGAAATTAAAAAACAAACCTAAAAATTAATTAAAAGATTAAACCAAGTCTAAAATAATATAAATAAGAATAAAAATCCAACAAATATATTTTAAAACCTTTTATTAATTAAATATTCAATTTTTAATGCTAATTAAAGCCCTAAAATTAAATATAATTAACAAAATGTCAAAAATATAATTTTATTGAACAAATAACTCACTTATATTATTTAAAGACTAAAAAGTATTTTTTCTAAATTTTTAAAACTATTTTTCTATTTTTAAATCACTAAAAACTATTTTTAAACTAAAATAATCATAAAAAATAATAAAATAATGCCAAAAATAATTTGACAATTTTAAAACCTAAATTATGCTATTGAACAGTAGAAAAATTAAAAAGTTTGAAAAATGTAAAATTTTTCACTAAAAGACAAAACAGTTTAATATTAAAACCTAATTAAACTAGATTTAATTCTAAAAATTAAATAAAAAGTGAACAGTAAAAACTTTTTAAACTAAAAATCTTAAAATGTTTTTTCTTAATCTATGAAAAATTTTAAAACTGAAAAATAATGAATTTTACCACTAAAAGACAAAAACAGAAATTTAAAAAGTTAATTAAAATAGCAATTAAACCTAAAAAATACTAAATGAATAGTAACTGAAAATTAAAATAAACTGAAAAATCAAAAATTAAATAAGAAAAATAAAGAAACTGGTTTGAAACACTAATTCCTATTTTGGTTCACTAAAGACAAAAATTATAGTTTCTGAAAGTGACACTTGTGGACTGTTTGTCCTTTTGCTTGGCAGTGGTAACTTTAATACTAGCAGGGGCAACTTAGTTCCCACTGCTAGGGTTAAAAACAGGTCTGAGCACGTTTTTGATTGTAACTTGATGGATTGTTGGTTTTACTTGGATACAAGGGCACCCCCACACTCAGTGGAGTGTGGGGAGTCAAGATAAAAAATAAAATACACAAGTCCAATACAAATATTGCACAAACCAAGCAAAAATCAGTCACTGTAATGCTTTTGTAGGTCTGATGAACAGTAATCTGGTTTAATATGCACAAAGGTGAATTTCAATTGGTCAACACTAGCACACAATCTAGCCAAATCACATTTAAGCTAACTACAAACCCTACTTAACTCAAACCCTAACAGATTTATGAATTTGGTGGAACAAAATTGTAAAAACAAAGCACTTAAAGGCTACTGAATGTTTATGCCACTTTTAACCAAAAATAATCTTGCAAATTCTAATGAAGCCTACCAAAATGACTACCAATTACTGGAATAACATACTACTATTAAACTGAGTGTGTTTAGGTTGGTTTCAAGCAAAATCTTGTCACCAACTTGCCTAAAAGCCCAAATCCAAACACCCCCTTAACTTCTGAAATGTCAATTTTACAAACCAAAGTAGCTTAAATTTAGACTAAACTACTTTATACTACTTCTAACATGCATACAATTCCTAAATAAGCTTAATCAAACAGAAAAATTCACATAAAAAACAGAATCATGCACTTTCATATATAATCAAATAACACCATCTAAATCCAATTGTTTGGGTTCAAGCCATAAGTACCTAGCTGACGCCTTCAAAGAATGGATTGGAGGGATGCTATTGAGTATGTAGAGATGTCCTACTGATGGAATCTCCAAGAGACCCAAGTAATATGCAATGTCTTCAAGTAAAGATGTAAGGAAAAAGAGGGGACTTGTCTTGTTCTTTGAACCTGCAAACCACCACCAACCAGGAAACAGATACTTGTATCAAGAGCTACAAGCTAAAAGCTTGTAGCTTTTGATACAGTAAGTGGTAAAGAAAAAAAATAACAAAAGGTGTTTTGAACACCTTGAAATCAGAAACCTTTGAAACCAGAATAAAATCTTTTGATAAAATTCTTTTTCCTCGAAGGACAACAAATTAACAAGTTTTGACTATTAAATGGGTAAGACTGATGTCAAGCAATCCCCACCACAATAAACAAAGCTTGGATCTCAAAAAGTATTTATGCCAAGAAATCTTTTGGACAAAAACAGTTTGATAAAAATTTAGTACTAACTGCAGGAAAGAAAAAGTTTTAAGCTAATAACATGAAATGTAAATGAGGAACTCAAAAACTTTTGCAAGACTAAAGCAACACTCTAGATATTCATTAACTTTAAATCATTTACAAAAAAAATCTGGAACAAAGGCTACCAACAAGTTTGGTGCTCCTTAAATACTAGCCTAAGAACTTTCTGGAATACAAAAACCCTACTGAATGACTTGACAAATCTGCCCTTATGAAGAATCTTGAAAAGTTGTCAACACATTGCCCATGTGATTGCTGTGTAAAGCCAGCTGTTGGAGGACCAGTCTTAGCCGTCCAGATGCTCCTTTGGGGTCAAGAAATTGGCATGATCCGTTGAATTTTTGATAGATACTTTTTTTTTGCCATCTTTGGGTAAGCAGGGGAACATGGGGGTCCACTTTGGAGTCACGTGATGGGTTGGTTTGTGAGTGGGTTGTGATGAGGGGAGTCTTAATTAGTAATCTGGAAATTCATGGCCATTTTCCCTTTGATTTGGCCCTTAATCGATTTAGGGTTTATGTTGGGTGATTAGGGAATAATTAGGGAGGGTGAGTGAATAGGGATTGTTTCCCCGTCTTTAAATTATAACAAATCAAGTTTAAACGTGGGTGGTTTGACTGGTTAGACCAGTTTAACTAATAAATTAGGTGAGGTGTTGGGTCGGGTTGTGAGGGGTTTGGTGGGCTTGGGGTGAGTCTGTTTGGGCTTCAGCCGGGTTTGGAGTGGGTTTGGGTTTGGTTTATACAGCTTTGGCCCCCAATGTTCCTTTGTCTTGCTACTTTGTAATAACAGCCAAAAACTTTTAATTCCTTTTATAACAAGTTTCAAGTACTTGTCATTTTTGGCACAACATGTTTTCCAACTTTGGATAAGAACTAAAGTTGCAATAAATGCAATGTCCAAGGGCTATTCATGCAAACTCTTGTCAATTAACGGACCCAATGTGTAATAATGATTTTTACAAGGGTCTAAATTGACAAGTCTTCAAAAGTAGAGGGACCAAAGTTGCCAATCTTCAAAACTTCAAGGGTATATTTGCAAAATTCCAAACTTGGGCCCGGTTCTTTGTGCAACTTCGTTTCCCGTGTTCGTTTTTGCTCTATTCTTGTAATCTTTTGGTGAATTCACGATATCCGTACCTGAAATACACAATGAACAAACACAAGCATATATTTGGGTATTTTGATGATATTTTAAGCGTTTTAAGCCCGATTTGGACGATGAGACTATGTATAATTACAGTCTCATCACTCCCCCATACTAAACCATTGCCGTGTCCCCACGTAATGCTAGAATTAAGTATCGTAGCACTTCCAAAATTCATTTTATGATGACATTTATTGAAGACATAAATTTAAATAAACTACTACACGCGTTTTAGACATAATGTATTGTTTTCATCACGAGAAAGTGAACTTTAGGATCATAGAACAAGAACACGTGAATGCTTCGTTAGAAATAATTTCGTCGTCCTCGATTTTCACCCAATTCCATGCTAAGCGTGTAACGAGATCATTGTTATTATAAGTTAGCAACACGATCAAATCTCATGAGTGTTAATTACGAACCTAAACTCCCTTATTCCTACTTGGTATCTCTTATATTTTATTTTGTCTTAATGATCACGAGGATACATCATTGACTTATGCGTGAATAGAGATTAAGTCTAAAAATAGAAACTTAACGGTGTAACCAAAATCATTAAATTAATAATTCATCCTAATAGACAACGATGTCAAAAAATTAAGTCAACAAGAAGGATCGATAAACACAGTTTTATAACGGTTTTGAACATGAGACTTATTACCAAGACTTTTATACGTCCCCTAACGGAAGGGCCTTATTATCTTTGGTTTACCTCCATCTTTTATTCAACTTCGCCATGAAGCTTTTATTATGACTTCGGTCTTGCCTTGCCTTTTATTATCCGCCTCATCGGTGGTTTTATTAGCCAAAGACGTATATCCTCACGCTAAGGCGAATTTTGGATCTTTAAAGCTTCGAAGATTAAGGCTTGATTCACTTTCAATTTGGGCATAGATTTTTCGGCCTTGTGAGCTTCAAATTTTTGCTTAATTTAGGTGAGCACTTGAAATCTTATTATTAGGTGAAGCTTTCGATTATTCGGGTGCCAATACTTCAAAACCGTGACGCTGGCGATACCTTAATGTTTTCCTACTTTAATTACATGGAAGCTACTAAAACAAATTAGAAACCAACAATAGTGACTAAACCGCTAAATCAATTTTTATTAACAGTTTATTAAACAAAAGCGTGGGGAGAATAAGCTAATAATTACTACACATGAGATCGTGACGATTACGAGACTTATAAATAACTCTATCATTTCTCGTCCTCATTTAAGAGACTTAGCCTAAAAAGTTAAGGAATCGAAGCTAAGTGCTCAACACGTACGGTCGAGTCAAAAATTACTCTTATTCTCACCATCGGAAAACCTACATTCCTGTCTTAAACACTTATGAAAAATAAGAAAATTTTTAAAATTTGGCCATTTTTAGCCTTATTTGCAACAAAACGATAACAAAAAGATGAACTTTGGATAGCGTGTTGACGTAAGCAAGGTGAAGTATCTACTCACCCCCCATACTAAAACTAAACATTGTCCTCAATGTTTCGAGTCTAGGGGTGAAAACACCCCCATACTAGAGACGAAGTCGAATGCTTAATCTCGAGCATGGAAAGGGTAAAACGAATAACCTAAAAGCCGTTTATGAATTATGCTAATAAGATAAACGTTAGAACATAAAAGGATATCATCGGATATCGGAATCTCCAAAAGCAACGATCGAAGCTCGAGTGCTACGTAATACGAACACGAGAGGCTTCAATGATGACGATGAACCTAATAAATCACAATCACAAACAACCACGGAACAAAGGTGGGAAGAGCACAAGTCCCCTCGTTACGTTAAACTAAGAAAGCGATAATATTTACAAGGATAAGCATGAGAATCCCCCACGAGGCACCTTGTTTTTGTTAACCGAGTCAAAAGCTCGACTCGAATCCCCATAAATGTGATCATTTAGGGATAATCATGGTTTGGTCATTTTTGGTGGGGCTTACATGATAAACAATGCCCAAAAGTACGTGGAGTACTTTAAAAACCCGATACACGAATACCGGGGTCAAAGATAGCGTCTTCGTTTTCGGATGAAAGACGAAACAACGCCACTTCAACACGTGCCAAAACCTCAAAGAGGTAGAAGAAAATAGATAAGAAGTAGAAAGGTGGGGCAATGGGTAAGTCAAACATATGAGCTACTTGAGGTAGACTCACACCAAGCAAACGAAAAGATTTTCCATTTATTGCATCGGTGGAAGACCGAGATTTCCCTTTACAAGCAATTCCGGGATCATAAATCTCGTCCTCGGTGGAGAAATGTGAGGGAACATTTGGGGCTTCCCCCACACTAAATCCACACCAACCGTCGTCAAAAGGAGTAGACGAGGTGGTAGCACTCATAAAACGATGTGATGATGGAGTTAAACATGTAGAAAAATATTTTAAAACATTTTTAAAATCTTTTCCTTTTTCATCGTTCAAAAACTCTTTATGAAAACCCGATTTGATAATGTCGAAAATATTTGGCGTTTCAAATTCAAAATTAGTCGCGCTAAAAATCCTCACATTTAAGTCTTTGGTGAGAGGGGGTGGCGGATTATATAAGTTCTCAAAACGTTTGTCAACAAAGAACACCGCCTCCTTGGGGTCAACATACTCGTCATCCTCATGAACGTCGATCTCATCGATTTCTTCATCAAAGATAGGCTTGTCAAACCAAGGTTTGTCATTCCCTTCGTTGAGTATCTTAGAAACTCTCTCGAAAAGATCACGATCAAGCACGAAACCATCATTCTTTTGTGGGGATTATTGATAAGTTAAATCCTCACGAATGTGGTAAACGTAATTCTCATTTGAGGAGTGTTGATTAGGTAACTCCTCGAGAATTGGATTCTTAGTGGTCACATGAGTTGGTTCATCATCGAAAATAAGACGTTCCAACTCATTAATTTCATCCTTGATTTTGGAAAGATTGACCTCACTCGTAGGTGGAAGTGAAGGCATAAGAGCTAGCTCTCGTTCAATGATTTCTTCAATCTCGGGATCAAACTCGTAATCATCGTACTTCAGATGTTTCTTTTTAGGAGAATCAAAAATTGCATGTGGATTTCAAAGTACGTGATCAATCTCGGCAAAATCGCCATCGTCATCGTCAAAGAAAGAGTCGATGTGAGCACTCACAACCATGGTCTTACAAGTCGAATGACTATGCTTAGGTGACTTTTCTAAGATGAGAGGATCGATGTCGATGAACCCTTTAGCCTCAACGGGTGTTGGGCTAGGCAAAGGAGGCACTTCGATGTAGTTAGAAGTTGAAGCCTCAAAGACGTGGTCCTTCGAAGGTGGTGAAGACGAGCCCATTTTGGTCATTGTCGTGATGGCACTAACGTCGCCTTTCGGAATTGGTGTTTCACTTGTTTCGCTAAAAACATCCCAAAGTGAGTTTTCATCCATAAATTTACACATACCCTTTTGAATTAGGTACACGTACTCTTTATCATTAAAATCATCATCTTTACAACCGTTTTTCTTAATTCTTTCAAAACATGCATTAAGCCTCATTCTTTCCGCTAAAGTGAACATTTTGAAATCATTAGGATTTGAATCATTAGGTTTTGAAACCTCGGTTTTTTCATGATCATTAAACCCTTGGGATTTTCTAGCGAAAAAGTCCATTTTTTCATCCCCATATCTCATAGTAAGTCTCCCCTCGTGAACGTCGATTACGGTTCGAGCCGTCTATAAGAATGGTCGGCCTAAAATAATGGGACATTTAGGGTCATACTCGTAATCGGATATAACGAAATCCGCGGGAAAAACAAACTTTCCAACTTTGACATAGACATCCTCGGCTATTCCAATTGGTATAAGTGGCGTAAAATTTGCAAGCTCGATTGTCATGTTCGTTGGGGTAAGTGAAGGCAATCTCATGAATTTCCAAAGAGAATGAGGCATGAGATTGATGCTAGCACCTAAATCGACAAGGGCTAAACATCCCTCAATCTCGGAAAAATCACAAGGTAATAGAAATTGGCCCGGATCCTCTTCCTTTCTCGGCATACGCCTTTTTGGTTTTTTAAGAAGGATCGATGCACAAGTTTCTTCAAGGGTTACTTTGGTAAGGTCGATAAAGCTCTCTTTTTGAACCGTGGATGGAATTTGAGGTACACGAGGGGGTGCACTCTTTTTTTTGGTCGCCACGTTCACCCCATCGACTTTAGAACAATAAGAAGTCTTAGAAGTCGAGGGTTGAGAAGAAGAAACAACTCGAAATCCTTCAAGGTTAGGGGTAATCACACGACCTTTCTCACGAGACGAGGCGGCTTTACATTGTTCCTTCAGATTTGCAACGGTGTCACTAGGTAACGAACTCGATGACGCACCCGAGGCTTTGTTCATAATGGCTGAAAACATCTTTTTAATGTCGATTTGTCCTTGCTCAATCTTCGTGTTTTGCAATTTCAACGTATTTGTAAAGTCGTTTTTCAAAGTACCAATTTCTCCCTCTAATCGTCTCATATTAGCCTCATTCGTTTTCATGTAATTTTGAAAATCGTTTGACGAACTATTTTGATTAGAATTAAAGTTCCCTTGGTTTTGATTACTTCTTTGAGAATTGTTTTGATTCCCACTTGAAAAATTGTTTCCTTGATTGTTGTTGTTTGAAAAATTCGAGTTTTGATTGTTGTCACGATTTTGCCAATTCAAATTACGACCTTGATTATAACCTCCTTGATTTTGATTCGAAAAATTTCCTTGTTGATTATTTCCTTGAAAATTGTTGCCTTGGTTATAATTGCCTTGTTGTGATGGACCCGCATTATTTTGATTAGAAAAATTGTTGTTTCCATTTAATGCACTCACATTCGACGTTTGGCCATCCGTAGCCGCACACTCGTAATAATTATGAGGTCCACCACAAAACGTACACGAAACCTGAACCTCTTTCACCGTAGCGGGAGCGTCTTTCTTTTGCATCTCAACGAGAAAAGACGTAAACACATTCGTCAACTTATCGACTTTCGCATCAACTCTCTCAATGTCGCGATTAGAACTACTAACATTTGCGACATTGGCAACACTCGGTGCGTTGCGGAGTTGGTAAACCTTGGATCGGTTTTCGATAATTATCAATGCATCTTTCGGAGTCTTACACAAAAACTTGCCACCGGCGGCGGAATTCAACGAATCTTGTTCTTGAAAATTAAGACCGTTGTAAAACATATCGATTTGGTGCAACTCGGAAAAACCATGGTGAGGACATTGCCTAAGCAATTCCTTAAAACGATCCCACGCGTCTCTAAAAGATTCATTCGTTTTGTGCTCAAATTTCGTAATTTCATTTTTGAAAAACGTTGTCTTAGACGGTGGGAAAAAATAATTAACGAACTTGGAAACGAGATCCTTCCACGTAACTATCGAATTAGGTGGCTCTTTCTCGTACCAATCCTTGGCGGCACCATCGAGCGAGTACGGAAAAAGCATAAGCTGGACGACATCGGTGTCGACGTTCTTAAACTTGCTCGTGGCTAAAAGACGATCAAAATTCCGAATATGGTCGTGAGGATTATCGGCTTCACGACCTCGAGACTTCGTAGCTTGGATCAACGAAAGCATTCGGCTCTTAATCTCAAAATTTTCCGCTTCGATAGCGGGAATTACGATCGCGTCTCCATAACCCTCGGTGGGCGCTTGGAGCAATTCCATCATCGAACGATTGTCGGCCATCTCCTCTACGGTTTCTTCAACAACGATATTAGGAACGTCGGTTTCTAATTCGCGTCTACGTCGTCGATTCCTTCGATTACGATTGCGTCGATTCGAAGCGTTGCTAGAATTAGAATAATCCTTCGATCGAGTGCGCATGCACTAAGCGTAGAATGGGAGGTAGCAAAGAAGATTCTTTTTGCGGTTTTTTTATTTTTCAATTTTTTTGGTTTTTGATTGTTTTTTAATTTTTTTGGATTTTTGAATGTATTACGTAGATACAAATCTACAAATCTCTCCTCGAATCGACTTTCTCGATTAAAGGAGCCTCAAAGACTGAAAACGAGCACGTGGAGTGAATGCTTTCGATGACTTTAGAACGTTGGTGGAACACCAAAACGTTCAAGAGGGTTTAATCTTGAAAACACAAGCAAATATAGTATACGTAGATAACACTTGGGCGAAAAACCCTCGATTAGCCTTCTTTCTCAAAACACGCACAAGCAAGCGGGGGAAACGAGGCGGCGCTAAGCACTTAAGAGCCTTTTTCCCTTAGGTCGTGAAATACAACCGCCTTATACCCACCTTATAGTTTGTGTTAATTGAAATTAAGCCTCACGAAAGTATTTATCTATTTTGCCTTTAAACTTTTGCTTTAGATTCGAATACAATGATCGAGTGATGAAATCCCGAATCAAGGTTGCGTTTTCACGCTTTTGGAGTACTTGTATCTTTATTGTTCTACGTAAGTACAATATAGTAATAATATATTCACAAGAAAAACGAAAACCAATATATCTACAATATAGTAAAATGATTGTTGAGTGTTTAATTTAGGAAAATTAAACACGATTTATTTGGATACTATAATATAATAGAGAAAAATAACAAAAATGAGTATGTACGATATTCACGCTTTCCAAAAATTGAAAAGCAAAAACGCACTACTCACACAAACACGATACTAATAATGGCACACTAAACACCTCCCCGGCAGCAGCGCCAAAAATTGATGTAGGTTTTTCGTACACGTTTTAGGAAAAACGCCATGTGCGGCAAGTATTGAACTCGACGATTTAAGAAAACCGACAAGTCGAATAAATGCGGGTTCATTCTCGAAGGAGGTGTGTGGATTAATGTGCCAATATATATAAAATCAAGTTTGGATTAGTGACGTTTTTGGTTGAGAAGAGAAAAAGTAAAGACGAGCTACGACTACGATTACACTACGACGTAATGACGTAAAACGATGACGTAATTACGTAAAACGCGACGAAATTAAAAATTAAACCTAAAAATTAATTAAAAGATTAAACTAAGTCTAAAATAATATAAATAAGAATAAAAATCCAACAAATATATTTTAAAACCTTTTATTAATTAAATATTCAATTTTTAATGCTAATTAAGGCCCTAAAATTAAATATAATTAACAAAATGTCCAAAATATAATTTTATTGAACAAATAACTCACTTATATTATTTAAAGACTAAAAAGTATTTTTTCTAAATTTTTAAAACTATTTTTCTATTTTTAAATCACTAAAAACTATTTTTAAACTAAAATAATAAAATAATGCCAAAAATAATTTGACAATTTTAAAAATCCTAAATTATGCTATTGAACAGTAGAAAAATTAAAAAGTTTGAAAAATGTAAAATTTTTCACTAAAAGATAAAACAGTTTAATATTAAAACCTAATTAAACTAGATTTAATTCTAAAAATTAAATAAAAAGTGAACAGTAAAAACTTTTTAAACTAAAAATCTTAAAATGTTTTTCTTAATCTATGAAAAATTTTAAAATTGAAAAATAATGAATTTTACCACTAAAAGACAAAAACAGAAATTTAAAAAGTAAATTAAAATAGCAATTAAACCTAAAAAATACTAAATGAACAGTAACTGAAAATTAAAATAAACGGAAAAATCAAAAATTAAATAAGAAAAATAAAGAAACTGGTTTGAAACCCTAATTCCTATTTTTGTTCACTAAAGACAAAAATTATAGTTTCTGAAAGTGACACTTGTGGACTGTTTGTCCTTTTGCTTGGCAGTGGTAACTTTAATACTAGCAGGGGCAACTTAGTTCCCACTGCTAGGGTTAAAAACAGGTCTGAGCACGTTTTTGATTGTAACTTGATGGATTGTTGGTTTTGCTTGGATACAAGGGCACCCCCACACTCAGTGGAGTGTGGGGAGTCAAGATAAACAATAAAATACACAAGTCCAATACAAATATTGCACAAACCAAGCAAAAATCAGTCACTGTAATGCTTTTGTAGGTCTGATGAACAGTAATCTGGTTTAATGTGCACAAAGGTGAATTTCAATTGGTCAACACTAGCACACAATCTAGCCAAATCACATTTAAGCTAACTACAAACCCTACTTAACTCAAACCCTAACAGATTTATGAATTTGGTGGACCAAAATTGTAAAAACAAAGCACTTAAAGGCTACTGAATGTTTATGCCACTTTTAACCAAAAATAATCTTGCAAATTCTAATGAAGCCTACCAAAATGACTACCAATTACTGGAATAACATACTACTATTAAACTGAGTGTGTTTAGGTTGGTTTCAAGCCAAATCTTGTCACCAACTTGCCTAAAAGCCCAAATCCAAACACCCCTTAACTTCTGAAATGTCAATTTTACAAACCAAAGTAGCTTAAATTCAGACTAAACTACTTTATACTACTTCTAACATGCATACAATTCCTAAATAAGCTTAATCAAACAGAAAAATTCACATAAAAAACAGAATCATGCACTTTCATATATAATCAAATAACACCATCTAAATCCAATTGTTTGGGTTCAAGCCATAAGTACCTAGCTGACGCCTTCAAAGAATGGATTGGAGGGATGCTATTGAGTATGTAGAGATGTCCTACTGATGGAATCTCCAAGAGACCCAAGGACTATGCAATGTCTTCAAGTAAATATGTAAGGAAAAAGAGGGGACTTGTCTTGTTTTTTGAACCTGCAAACCATCACCAACCAGGAAACATATACTTGTATCAAGAGCTACAAGCTAAAAGCTTGTAGCTTTTGATACAGTAAGTGGTAAAGAAAAAAAAAATAACAAAAGGTGTTTTGAACACCTTGAAATCAGAAACCTTTGAAACCAGAATAAAATCTTTTGATAAAATTATTTTTCCTCGAAGGACAACAAATTAACAAGTTTTGACTATTAAATGGGTAAGACTGATGTCAAGCAATCCCCACCACAATAAACAAAGCTTGGATCTAAAAAAGTATTTATGCCAAGAAATCTTTTGGACAAAAACAGTTTGATAAAAATTTAGTACTAACTGCAGGAAAGAAAAAGTTTTAAGCTAATAACATGAAATGTAAATGAGGAACTCAGAAACTTTTGCAAGATTAAAGCAACACTCTAGATATTCATTAACTTTAAATCATTTACAAAAAAAATCTGGAACAAGGGCTACCAACAAGTTTGGTGCTCCTTAAATACTAGCCTAAGAACTTTCTGGAATACAAAAACCCTACTGAGTGACTTGACAAATCTGCCCTTATGAAGAATCTTGAAAAGTGGTCAACACATTGCCCATGTGATTGATGTGTAAAGCCAACTGTTGGAGGACCAATCTTAGCCGTCCAGATGCTCCTTTGGGGTCAAGAAATTGGCATGATCCGTTGAATTTCTGATAGATACTTTTTTTGCCATCTTTGGGTAAGCAGGGGAACATGGGGGTCCACTTTGGAGTCACGGGATGGGTTGGTTTGTGAGTGGGTTGTGATGAGGGGAGTCTTAATTAGTAATCTGGAAATTCATGGCCATTTTCCCTTTGATTTGGCCCTTAATCGATTTAGGGTTTATGTTGGGTGATTAGGGAATAATTAGGGAGGGTGAGTGAATAGGGATTGTTTCCCCCGTCTTTAAATTATAAAAAATCAAGTTTAAACGTGGGTGGTTTGACTGGTTTGACCAGTTTAACTAATAAATGGGTGAGGTGTTGGGCCGGGTTGTGAGGGGTTTGGTGGGCTTGGGGTGAGTCTGTTTGGGCTTCAGCTGGGTTTGGAGTGGGTTTGGGTTTGGTTTATACAACTTTGGCCCCCAATGTTCATTTGTCTTGCTACTTTGTAATAACAGCCAAAAACTTTTAATTCCTTTTATAACAAGTTTCAAGTATTTGTCAATTTTGGCACAACATGTTTTCCAACTTTGGATAAGGACTAAAGTTGCAATAAATGCAATGTCCAAGGGCTATTCATGCAAACTCTTGTCAATTAAGGGACCCAATGTGTAACAATGATTTTTACAAGGGTTTAAATTGACAAGTCTTCAAAAGTAGAGGGACCAAAGTTGCCAATCTTCAAAACTTCAAGGGTATATTTGCAAAATTCCAAACTTGGGCCCGGTTCTTTGTGCAACTTCGTTTCCCGTGTTCGTTTTTGCTCTATTCTTGTAATCTTTTGGTGAATTCACGATATCCGTACCTGAAATACACAATGAACAAACACAAGCATATATTTGGGTATTCTGATGATATTTTAAGCGTTTTAAGCCCGATTTGGATGATGAGACTATGTATAATTACAGTCTCATCACTCGTACATAGATTTTTCCAACATTGGTGGATGATTATCCGTACCCGAGAGGATGGACTTATCCGTAAGAGATGTGTACTCCATGTCGATAAGTTAAGATTTACAAATATTGATCGAACAATGAGAGAAAGTAAATGTGTTTGTTGTTGTGAGTTGAAGTCGAGAAACAATGTTAAAATCCCCTAAAATATGTTCTCGATGACCAAAAAATTCCAAGACAAAAAACACACGAATCCACGTTCGAAATTTTTTAAGGAATAATTTGTGGATCGTCGGAATATTGATCGGAATAAACCCTGTCGGAATACCTTTGTCGGAATAACCTTGTCGGAATAAACCCTAATTGGAATACCCTTGTCGGAATAACCTTGTCGGTATAAACCCTATCGGAATACCCTTGTCGGAATAACCTTTGTCGGAATAACCTTGTCGGAATAAACCCTAACGGAATTCTCCTGATCGGAATGTCCCTAATCGGAATGTCCCTAATCGGAATGTCCCAATCGGAATGTCCCAAATCGGAATGTCCCAAATTGGAATGTCCCAAATCAGAATGTCAAAAGCAAACCTGTCGAAATATAGCCCTGTCGGAATGATGTCGGAATGACCCTAGTCGGAATGTGATCGGAAACCTTAAACCCTTTTCCGATGACACTGATTGGAATAACTATTAGAATCCTTAAACCCTTTTCCGATGATACTGATCGGAATATATCCCACTTTTCTCGGACAAAACTCAACTAATTCGAGATTTTAAGCCAAAAATGATCAAAACACCAAAATTTTTTGTGTTTTTAGCCAAAGTAACCATACCAAATCTCTACCACAACTATGTAGAAGATTTGTATCAAGAAAAAACCATAAAAAACACAAAAAAAAAATTTGGTTCGTGTAAAATGGATCAAAATAGGCGTATGAATCAAGAACACAGACACATAAACAATACAATCATCCCATGGCTCTTGATACCATCTGTAGGATATGTAAATCTTGCTTATGTTTTAGAGAGAGAAAGATAGATGATTTCACACTTCTAGAGAGAGAAAGTTTAAGAACTATGTGTTATTTTAAATGAAATCACCACCCTCTCCATCAAAGGAGAGGGTTTATATACCCAAGCCTTGTGATGGGCTTGGGCTTACAATATTGGGCCGACCTACACATGTTGTAGGCTAGGCTTGGCCTTGTTTGTTAATAAAGATATCTAGACTACGAGATACTACTTAATATATTGTCGGAGTGACCGAATCTTCCTAAATACGTAAAAACGTATTTCCAACAATGGGGGAGTCAATCGATATAATAGCTTGTAATTGCTTTTTTCGTGTCTAAACGTAATCGTTTTTCTCGTTTTTCATAAAATTTTTAAATTTTTTAGTGTTATTTTAAGTTATAATAAATAAAATAAGTGCTTTTGACACAAATGTAGGCTTTCCGTTGGTGAAAATAAAAATAGTTTTTGACTCGACTCGGTCTTTACCTTAGCTTTTCCTTAACGTGTTTGAATTAAGTTTTGCTAGGCTTTTATATAGGGGAATTTAAAATGTGAAAGTCTTAACTCATACGGGTTAAGGACGAGAACTTTTCGCAAGTTCCTATAATTGATCCTAGAAAGTCGTTTATCAAGGGAACTTTAAAACGCAAATTCTAAAACTTGAAAAAGTATAAGAAGATGCAAGATCCTATAGATGACTCGAAAACCCAAAACTTTGATTTAATAGGCTAAGTATCTATTGATTTCTACATTTTTGAAATTTTACAATATGGAGAACAAGAGATGATATAGTTTATTCATAAGTTACTAAAGTTAATTCTTCTTTGTATAAGTATTTTTGTGTTTGATTTAATCTCCTCGTATTTATTTTCCACGCTTGAATAATAATTGCTTAATAAATGAAGTTTTTAGCGGTTTAGGCTTGATATCTTAACTCATAACTCCTTCTTTTTCTTCACTTGTAATTAAAGTGAGAACAAATTAAGGGTGTCAGCGTCATGGACTTTGGATCATGGGATTACGGAAATTTGGCTTACTATAAATATCATATTAATAAAGAAGAATAAATAAAAACATGTTCTCTATGAGCCTTCGGGTGGGAGTCATGTAGCACTAACCTTGTCATTAGAGCCTTAGGGTGTATGGAAAGGGGACGTGTTTAATAAAAATTGCTTCATCATCATGAGCCATAAGGTGGGATGGTGAATGTCAATTCCCTTATTTTTGTCCAAGGAGCCTTCGGGTGTGGATTTTAAATAAGGAGCACAATTGCATCTTAAAGAGCCACAAGGTGATATGATGTAATTGTTGCTAACTCCATTAATAAGGTCATAATTGACTTTGGAGGTTTTATTTTTGCTTCTAAGTAGACCTATTAGCCAAATTTCGGGTCCGAGGATTTATCCCTCAAATCGTGTTAAGTTATCCTTGATGTGGGCTTTCTTTAGTGACAACGATCTTTGAAGTTGAGGTTAGGTTTTGAGTGTTGAGTTTACACCGTTTTTGCCTTCATTTTTGGATTAATAAATATCAAATAAAGTCAAATGAGCCTACGGGTGAATGACAAATAAAATCTAGAGATACAATTAGGAATAATAGGAGATTAAGTTTAACGCAAATTACTTGTTTGAGTTGTGTTAATTTTGGGGCTTAGGATTGACAATGATCTTGTTTTTACACTTGGCATGGAAAAGTGAAAAGTCAAGGACGATGAATCTATTTGAGTTTTATGATCCTAAAAGTTATTTTTCAAATAATGAAAGCAATACATTATGTCTTTGCAAAATAAAGTATCAAAAGTTGAATAATGGTGTAGTTAGAGTTTTATTTTATCATTGCGTGAGGACACGACAATTGCTTAGCAAGGGGGAGTTTGATATGAGCTAAAATACTCATATCAATTTTAGCAATAAACAATGAATATATGCATTAATTGTATAAATATTTTCTTGTATTCGTTTGTTTGTCGTTTGATGTGTGTAGGTACCGAAGTTCGTGAAAACCGGCAAAAACCGACACGAGTTTGAAGAAAAGATCGTCAAAGCCAAAGACAAGTCCGTTTTTAGTGGATTTAATCTTTATGGAGTTATTTGGACTTTGTGGTTCACATATTTGGGTATTGGGCCCAAGAGCCCAATAGTGTACATAAGTTTTCACTTTTGTACAAAAGGCCCATCAATGGCCCAATATGAATATAACATGTGACGGATGGAAATACTATGGGCCAAAAGCCCATATCACTTTCCAAGTTACAATAAGGAAATGGTTAATGGGCTATTTGGATGGTCAATATCATAACAGATAAAAAGTTATGTTTATAAACTTTTTATTCTTTCATTTGGTCAAAATGTTTATTAACCCAACCAACTCATAAACACACACTTATCACACATGTTTATTTCTAACCTTTCGATACAACCTATGTACTTCACCCTCATCACTCCTCTCCCAAAACTAAATAACCAGTAACCCTTTTCACCCTAACCCTAGTTACAAAATTAAATTGAGGCTTTCATTGGTTCATAGCGCGTGAAGTACACGCTTGGGAAATTAATTCCCAATTAAACCGGAGATAGAAGATGGAGTAACCTGAGTGACGTGGCTCCCCTTCCTAGCCTGTGATTGGCTATGACACATCACTCCTCACCAATCCACCAATAAAAGTTTGACAACTAGGCTTCAAAGAAGCACAACTAGCACACTTGGTTGCCACGTTGGCAATCTGTGTGCTAGTTGGATAATATCAGCCACAAGATCAAGCAAGCAGAAGAAAGAGAAGAAAAGATACCAAATGGACGATCAAGATTAAGGGTTCTGCTCAACAAACTCACCCAAGAGGGTTTGGGGTTAGCCTATAAAAACCCCCAAATCTGTAATTGTTAAGGATCCCATTTTTTTTACTTTAATGTTATTATGCTAAATTAGGTTTAGGATTAAAATTGTAATTTTCTTTTCTTAAGTATTGTAATCTGTTTTTTGAGATTAATAAAAAGGTATTTCGAGATTGAATTTATCGATTTAATTACTGTTGAAGTTTATTGCATTTTATTCCTGTCATTGATCTTATTTGGTATAATATTAAATATATTTGATCAAGCTAAATAATAGTTTGAGTTTGATATATTAAGTAAAACTTAGGGAAAATCTTTCCCCACTGGAAAGTTTTTATATAATACTTGTTCGAATGTTGATGAATAATAATGAGGTAAGTTGGTTCGGTTCACAAAGTTACTGGTTCGATATGGTGTAAGATGATGGTGGTGTCGGTTTTTGTTCAAAGAATGTTCAGCACATTCTTCTGCCCAAAGGTTGCTCCAAAAGGTGCACTTCTATTTTATTTTACATGTTAAGTAGATTAATTTTTGTTAAACTGTTTAAGTGATTTAAAATGTTTGAGGTAATTTATATTCATAGATTTAATGCCGTTTAGTACTGATCTGTTTTAGTTTACTCATATCTGATCTATTTTGTTTATGATTTTTGATGTTAATTTTAGATTTTATGTATCTACTTTGAATATTAACTCTGATTAGTGAATTGTTTGTTTAGATTTTTGAGTAGCCTGCTTATGTTTAAAACTGTTTAGAGTAATCTTTTTTATAAAGGAGTTTTGGATAAATCTATTAAGTGAGTTATTTGTTTAAAAGGAGTTTTGGATTAATCTGGTTAAAAGGGGTTTTTGGATATGACTGAGTTTGTGAATTTGGATTTATAAAAGTAATTAAATCTGGTGTAATATCTGGATTAAGCCTGCTGAATGTTCAGCTGTTTAGAACTTATTGTGGATAAAATCTGGTTTGGTATAAGCTAATTTAATGAAATATTCTGTTTACTAAGTTTGAGCAAATACCTGATAATATTTTTAGCTTTACTGCCTTTAGTTAAATCTGTTTAAGTCAGTTTCTTCTGTCTGCTAGTTTATTTGGTTTTAATGAGTAGATAATTTAGTTTTATTTAACTAGGTTTTAGTTGAGCTTGTAGGATTTAATCTTGCTGTTATTTAAGTTAACGTTGCTGTATGATTTGCTGATATTATTGCTTAATTTGCTGATATTAGTGTATTGTTGAGTTTATACTGTTTGTTTTGTTGATGTACAAAAGCTATCAGGATTCAATTGATTTGATAGCCTTATAACTGATTCCTATCAGTTCACAATTACACAATTGAAAGGTCATTCCTGTGACCTTGGTTTATGTTTTTCATTGTCAAAAATGATAATCATCCAAAAAAGTCCTCAACAGGATTCGAACCCATGACCTCCTGGTCATGGGTCAAACACGTTTACCATCTGATCTAGATATATGTTTTAGTTATAACATTGTTTTAGTAATTAATATGCTAAGTTAGTGGACTGTCAGTTTTCTAAATTGATTTAAATACAAGTTTTTCATCTAAAGTAAATTTTAAATATTAGTTTTATGAAATTACTTTTATATAGTTTTAAAAATAAATAAATAAATATATAATAAAAAAAATATTTTATTAATTTTAGAAATTTAATTAGTTATTAAAAATTAGTTTTTAAATAATTAAATTTTAATTAATTTAGATTTTAAATAAAATAGTTTCATAAATATATTTTTAAATAGTGTAATAGTTATTTTAATTAAATAGTGTAAATTTTAAATAGCTTTACTTTTTAAATAATTGTTTTTAGATTAAATGGGGAACGATTCACGCACTTTAGGATTTTAATTTATAGGATTAATTTTAGTTTTAAAAAACCGAAACCATTCAAATCAATTGTCCATTTCAAAACAAAACGTCTCAAATTCACTTGATCTTCGTGTACAACGAACTTGGTTCATCATCGTGTTTAATTAAATCCGTCTTTGGTAATTTTAGTCTATTACTTTTTCCTAAAGGTAATTTTCTATTTTACCCTATAACGTATCTAATTGACATATACATTCCACGACACATCAATCATCAAGAAAAGTAGGAGTCACGAACTTCACTTTTACCATCTGATCTAGATATATGTTTTAGTTATAACATTGTTTTAGTAATTAATATGCTAAGTTAGTGGATTGTCAGTTTTCTAAATTGATTTAAATACAAGTTTTTCATCTAAAGTAAATTTTAAATATTAGTTTTATGAAATTACTTTTATATAGTTTTAAAAATAAATAAATAAATATATAATAAAAAAATGTTTTATTAATTTTAGAAATTTAATTAGTTATTAAAAATTAGTTTTTAAATAATTAGATTTTAATTAATTTAGATTTTAAATAAAATAGTTTCATAAATATATTTTTAAATAGAGTAATAGTTATTTAATTAAATAGTTTAAATTTTAAATAGCTTTACTTTTTAGATAATTGTTTTTAGATTAAATGGGGAACGATTCATGCACTTTAGGATTTTAATTTATAGGATTAATTTTAGTTTTAAAAAACCGAAACCATTCAAATCAATTGTCCATTTCAAAATAAAACGTCTCAAATTCATTTGATCTTCGTGTACAACGAACTTGGTTCATTATCGTGTTTAATTAAATCCGTCTTTGGTAATTTTAGTCTATTACTTTTTCCTAAAGGCAATTTTCTATTTTACCATATAACGTATCTAATTGACATATACATTCCACGACACATCAGTCATCAAGAAAAGTAGGAGTCACGAACTCCACAATCATTGTTAGCTTTGCCATCTCCATCCTTTCATGATCCCTAGTTTTGTTAGCCCTCTTCACAACTGAGTAAAATCTCTGAAAAGCCTTCTCATTTTTCTGAAACCTCTTAATCACCCTGGTCTCTACCACATACCTCTCGTACATTAGTCAATCGAACTTCTTCAAACAATGCTCCGTGTTACTGTAGATCTTTGGTCCAGGACAGTTGACCCTTGCTATGTTCTCGTGGAGAGAACGAGCATTAACCGCAGTACTAGAATCAACTTGATCATCATCACTACTATCACGAGCAACTACTGGTAAACCTTTCCAATAAGCATCACATGTAAGTGTAGCAGAACAAGAACGAACAGGTTGCTGCTCAGTCTGTCCAACTGCAGCCACAGGAACTTCATCCTCCACGGGATCCTCTTCCGGGTCCTCATCACTGTCAATCTCATCTTTTCCAACCTCATTAATTTCAACTTCATCTGATTCAATCCATCCATTTTCGCCTTGCGAGTTAGGAGCATTAGGTCCACCTTCAGCCCCTATAACGTACTCGTCTCCCTTATCGTTCGGTGGTATATCTACCATTTCTGCAAAGTACAGAAAGTTCGAGGTTATATAAGGTCATTATCCAAAAATTATATATACATGCATGCACATGCAATGCAAATGTAGTACATATGCCAATATGCAACAAAATGATAGCCATGCAAATGAAATGCAAAAATTACGATGTCACGTACTCCGCGCACGTTCACAATACCTCCATATAATACCATAGTACCATAGTACTTACTTAAAAAATATTCAGGAAATCATTTCAGTTTCAAAAGGGATACATCTCAAAATAAAAACAATGATAAAAGAAATCTTACCTGAGCCATGCAAGAAAGTTGTGTGCTTTAGAAACAAAATACTTACGACACCAAAGTTATAGTTTAGGACCTTTTTCAAAAACGACCTAGTTCTCTATAACTTGTGGCTTTGATTATCAATCTCTAACACCTCCAATTTACCTTGCTCAGCAGAATATCACAATTGGGTGTTAGTCAAAGAATCATCCCACACAAGCCATATTGAACGACTCAAAAGAGACGTTATAAGCATAAGTAATTTAAAAACATGTTAAATTACAACAACAACATAAATTGTCTAAAAGTTTCCAACCCTAAAATATACCAGAGTAGTGTTAGGTCCCCACAAATCTCACCCCGTTTAAAACCAACCCACATTGTTTACAAGACATACAAGAAAATACAAATTGTCTTTGTTAAAAGGGAGGAAAACAAGTTAGACCATCCACAAGCCACAAAAACATCCATTGCATGCTCCGCCTCTATCATCCTCGATTACCTAAAACACATGCTTAAAATCGTCAACAAATAATGTTGAGCGAGATCTATAGGTTTTACAAAATCACAGTTGAACATAAGTATAAAATTCATTCACGATCATTCAATAGTATGCAGATCATTACAAACTATTATTGGGTCTTACTCATTATAGCATAGGCTATTTAATTATGTTTAAGCTCATGACACCGACCCCATAAACTAATCAGCCGCGCCAAATGCCGGCGTGATTTAAGTGAAACCATTGCCCCTCTTAGGTATTCATTGCCAATCATACCTTTTTCTTGACACAAGTTATCCAACCGTAGAGGATACTCAACGTACTAGCTCTCGTATAGGATAGGGTCGTCAACCCAATAGTACTATCAATTGTTCAAGCGGCTATTTCCAATACACACTAGGATCAAACAATAGTTAACGATTCATGAATTTAGGGTCTTTGGTAACTAGCTACTCAACATAGTTCAAAACATCATTCGGGTCTAACAATCATTCATGACTTATGTTCCTTTTCATTTAAATAGCATTAATGTTCGATTTTTCTAGGTTGAAAATTCGTTTCTCGGAATCTTCTCGAATTGATAACTGGTTAAGTGCAAGAGATTAGTTGTTCTTGGTGAATCAAATGAAAGAGTGTCGTTGTCTACACTAATTAAAATAAAGACTTATAAAGATAAAATAAAGAAGCAAAAGAAGAAACAATGAAAGATTAAAACTTGACGAAAAGTAAATGACGAGAAATTAAGAGCAATCAAGGTAAATGACGCAAACTAAAACTTAAACTAAAAGGGAAGGCAAGTAAAAGTGCAAATAAAGAAAAAGGCGGGAAAAGTAAAGCTTAAAACTAAAAACAGGAAAACACTCATTCGGAATAAAACAGTTCATCCGGAATATGTCACTTATCCGGAATAAACTAGTTGATTCGGAATAAGGCTTTGATCCGGAATAAAAAAGGGAAAAGAGTGATTCGGAATAAAAAGAAGGAGCTTGATCCGGAATGAAAAGAAAATATTGTTGATTCGGAATACGGAGCTTGATCCGGAATATTATTCCGGATGAAAGACTTGATCCGGAATAACCAAATATTCCGAATGAAAAGCTTGATCCGGAATAACAGATATTCCGAATAAAGAGACTGATCCGGAATATTGAAGTATTCTGAATGGAAGACTTGATCCGGAATATTATTCCGAACGAAAGATTTGATCCGGAATATTAAATATTCCTAATGAAAGACCTGATCCGGAATAAATGAAACTAAGCGTGGTTCGGAATAAACGACTGATCCGGAATCTGGGCAAGAAAGAGATACGATGAACAGGGGAATGAATACAAGGTACAAATCTAGATCAAAACTAACCAAATCAACCAAAAGATTAAACAAAACTAATCAATAAACATGAACAACTAATCAATACCAATCAAACCAAATCAATAACACTAACAATCATAACCAAATCAATCAAAACCCACTTGATTGAAAAACATAAAAACTTAAGAACATGAACACAAAGATTAAACACAAACAAGAAAGGTAGATGAGAGATTAAACAAGAAAGTAAAGATTCAATAAAACTTACTTGGAATTAAAAGGTGCGATACAAGAGAAATTAAAGTGCAAGAAATTTAATTGTGCAAGGTATGAAAAATGGTGGAAGAGGTGGGTTGTCAGTCCACCCAACAACAACAAATGAAAACACTAATCATCTATTTATAGTGGATTAGGGAGATGCTTAGTGGAAGCTTCCTCCCTCTTTCTTCTTTCTTTAATTGCATCATTAAGTCCTTAATCTTCTTAATCTTTTGACTTTAATGACTTTGTCTCGGGATTTCTTCAAACTCGTCTTGTAATTCTTCAATAAATTAGACTTGAGTTCTTCGGCTTTTAGTAAACTTCCGTCTTTTGACGTTTTCTTCGATAAATCTTCAGAATTGGTCTTGGACTTCCGTTCTTTTTGCACTCTTGATTTCTTGACTTTGTCTTTCGTCTTTTTCTTCGATAAAAGCCCGTGAATGCCCGTGTTTTCTCCACTTTTCACCTTTTCGTCCTAAATCACAACAAAAACACAAACCACGCATAATTCCGACATAAATGACATAAAATACACGTTTTGGCTCGGTTATTATTGTAATTAAGTGGTAAAAATGATGGGTGTTTACACACCTATCAAAGCCCCTACACTTAACCATTGCAATGTCCTCATGCAATGCATTAGTTACAAAGCACGATTACACTTTTCATTATAATCAATCCACGTTGGCCTTTATTAAAGAGATAGAAAATTATAAACATTCAAAGTAAGAAAGAAATAAAAAACATACCTTAGGGTTTTGAAAATGTCATGAATGATCATCATCCTCAAGTTTTCACTTTCTCCAAACCAAGGTTAAAAACGAGATCATTGTTATTATAAGTTAGCAAACTAACACGAACTCATGTGGGCCAATTATTCACTTAGACTCCCATATTCCTAGGTGTATCTCTTATATTTTATTATTGTCTCGAATGATCACAAGGATGCATTGTTGACTTATTTTGATAGTTATTTAGGCTGAAAATAAAGTGGGACGATTTAATCAATAGTTAGCCAAAGGACAAAATCTTTTAAAACTGCTTCTCGGGACCTCATAAAGTTCATATCTTGGCATAACTCGCTTCGCGATTTGAGACCTTTCTCGGACCGATATTTGGCAGCGACTTCATACTTCGAATCTTGAGAGACGTTCATGAAATAATGGTCTTCTCTTCATAATAGGAATTTCTTCACTTGAACTTTTTGAGAGATTCTTCATATTTGGACCACGACTTCTTCATTTTTCTCCAATCTTTATTTTGGACTTTGATATACAACGATCCGCCTCCTTTTAGGACTTGGATCTATTTATCCTCATACCTTGTTAGGGCCTTTTTGGATAGACTTCTCCATGTCTTTTGGGGAGTATTTGCTTTTCGTCGTGTGTCTCGATCCTTCATATTGATTTTTGATAAATGATTCTTCACATCACTTGGGCTCTTTAGCAACAAAATGTAGCCCTCATGCCTTGTTAGGGCCTTTTTGGACTCGCCAATCTTCGCATCCCGCTTCAATAAGTTATGCCTTGGCTATGAACTCTAATCCATACCGAGCAACTTTTAAACGATCTTGGGCTAGAAGCTAGGTAACTTTTCAAATCGTACAACCTTATTTATTGCAGATAAATTTATTAGCAAGCGATGGGAGAATAGGCTCATAATCAACTCACATAAATTCACGAAAGAATACCAAACTTATAATTGACTCTATCATCTCTCGTTCTCCAAAGTTTAAAATCTCAAGGAATGAGACTCGTGGATGCTTAGCCTATTAAATCAAAGTTTTGGGTTTTCGAGTCATCTATAGGATCTTGCAAACTCTTAGACTTTTTCAAGTTTAGAAATCGCATTTTATAGTTCCCTTGATAAACAACTCTCTAGGATCAATTATAGGAACTTGCGAAAAGTTCTTGTTCTTAACCCGTGAGAGTTAAGACTTTCGCGTTTTATAGCTCCCTATATAAAAGCCTAGCAAAACTTAACTTAAACATGTTAAGGATACTAGCTAGAGTAAACTTAGATAAGTAAACTCGGGTTGAGTCAAAAGATTCACAACGTTAAAAATTAAAACCACTTTATTAAAATTTATTCTAGCAAGGAAAGAAAAATAACTATACAAAGGAAAAAACTAATAGGCCAAAATAGATCAAAAATTTTGAAAAATGTCGAAAAATTGATTTTCCGGTTAAAATGAGGACAAATACAAGGAAAAGACCACTTAACTTCGATAGAAGTCCCCCTACACTTGACATAAACATTGTCCTCAATGTTTAAGAATGTGGGAGTAAACTCCCCTACACTTAGGACATTGTGCACGGTGTTTAAATCTCGCTAAGGAAGAGACAACTAAAGAGATACCTATTTTAATATTGAGAAATATAAAATAGTGAATCGAAAAGAGTTTAGGATAGAACCGGGAAGACGGGAACACGGAATCACGGGTCGTCAAAAGTCATCAAAAGTGTGTCTTTGAAGCTCTAATCCCTGCACATGATAAGAAAGAAAACAAGAAACACCAACGGGGCTCCCCCTACACTTATGGTGAAAACAGGAAAGATAGATAGATAATTGGGTTGCCTCCCAAAAAGCGCTTGTTTATATTAACCGAG
Source organism: Glebionis coronaria (assembly GCA_025667525.1). Classification (NCBI taxonomy): domain Eukaryota; kingdom Viridiplantae; phylum Streptophyta; class Magnoliopsida; order Asterales; family Asteraceae; genus Glebionis; species Glebionis coronaria. The sequence goes on from CM046881.1 coordinate 360,985,185, forward strand.
TCACGAGCCTGACTCGTCCCCGAATTAAATTGTCCATGGGGAAGCCTCGAATGTAATACCGGGATCAAATACCTTGTCCTCGTTCCCGGAGGACATTAACAAAGGAGAGGCGGGGGGATAAGTCTTAAATGGGAGAAAAGTCCTTTGAAGATACAGTAAGTATGTGAAATCAAGATCCACGGGAGGTGGGGTGGGTAAAGTAAGGACATTGTCATCCCCCAAAGACAATGGATGCTGAGCAAGAGGCAAAGCCGTATTGTTATCAATCATAGCATAATCAATGTCACCTCACGGGTCAAAGCACTCATCCTCCGTGATAGTGGCTAAAGAGGAGGATGAAAGGTGCTCGGGAGGGGGATTTGGGTCAATACCTTCCTGCAGCAAATTATCAAGAATAATATCCCCCTCCATGTCATCGTCATCAATACCTGGAGGTATGGAGTGAATGTCGATTTCTTCCAGCAATGGGTCATTATCTTCAACGGGAGGAATAGATGGAGGTAAAGACTCGGAAAGAGGAGGAGAAGTCAACTCTTCGATTTGGGCAATAAGAAGATGCACTTTCAGTAATCTGTCGCGGAGAATCACGTCTTCCACCTCATCTTCAAGAGCAAGTTCATCGGTGAACTTCTCGTAAGCCGGAGAGAATAAATCGTCATCGCCTGCATCTCCCGGTGGAGATTGAGAAATTTCAAAAGTGAAATTCTCATAGCGTGGAGAAAAATCGTCATCACTAGGATCAAACTCTTCCGTAAGAGCAACGTCGTCCTCAAGCTCCATAGTTGGTAAGTCACAAACCTCATCATCCAATAATTTGTCGAAACCAACATCAATAAGCTCATTCAACGAATCAAGATCCTTAGATGCAGTAGGAACATCGAGAGTAGGAGCAGTAACTTCAGAAGATGGGTTGAAAGTGCATACAGCATCGTCGTCATCATCAACGAAATAGTAGTAAGGACGCACAAGAGAGGGGCAGAATCACTAAGATTAGATACTTGCTCTTGTTGCGGTCGCTTTTCCTCCTCCCATGCTTCTTTGATTAGAACAACGGCTTCTTGAAGTTGCATAATGATGGAGTGTGTTTCGTCATTCAAAGTAGTGAGTTGTTGGGCAAGACGAATTCTCTGAGAGGATTGATGATTGAGGGTGTGATGTGGGGGCTGAAAATTTTGAAAACCTGAATTATAGCACGGATGTGGCTCATAATAATTCAGTGGCTGAAAATAAGAAGTATCGTGAGGACCCCCACAGTTGTTGCAAAACGGGTGAGGAGAAAGACTGGGTGCGTCTTGTGGATAGCTATTACCATTGGCATGAATGTAATCCGGTTCTTGCTCGTCATAAGACGGGTAATCGAACTGGACACGAAACATGCCAATGAGAATCGCTTCCACAATACATGCAAGAGGGAGGAGTAAGTTCATTAGAAGTAAAGGATGAATTAATCGAATTACACGATGGGCAAAATCCTATTTGTGAATCGATTGAAATAGGAGGAAGATCTCTTCCGCATCGCTCGCATGAACACCATTGACATGAGTCGTTCCCAGATAATTGTTTCCCACACCCGACGCAACGGACATAAGAATCCATAAAGAAAGATAGAGAAGCAAGAAGAATATTTTTGGTGCAAAACTTTGAAAAAGAAATGCTTTTTATGATTTTTCAAATGTTTTTGGGATTTTTGAAAATTTTTGATACAAAAACTAACGTTCACGAGTGAACGGATCCCAAAAGCCAACGCGTCTCTCACAAAAAACCGTTAATCTTCACGAAAAGAGCCGGCAGCGGCGCCATTTTAATAAAGTGATTTTGCTAGGTTGAAAGATTCGTTTCTCGGTATCTCTTCGAATTGATAACTGGTTAATTGTGCGACTCAGTTGTTCTTGGTGGAATAAAAAGGGAATGGTCGTTGTCTAAAACTAATGAAAAATAAAGACTTGAAACAATAAAAATAAAGACGGTAAAAGGAAACAATGAAAGATTAAAACTTGACGAAAAGTAAATGACGAGAAATTAAGAGCAATCAAGGTAAATAACGCAAAGTAAAACTTAAACTAAAAAGGGAAGGCAAGTAAAAGTGCAAATTAGGAAAAAGGCGGGAAAAGTAAAGCTTAAAATTAAAAATTGGAAAACACTCATTCGGAATAAAACAGTTCATCCGGAATATGTCACTTATCCGGAATAAACTAGTTGATTCGGAATAAGGCTTTGGTCCGGAATAAAAAATGGAAAAGAGGTTGATTCGGAATAAGGAGTTTGATCCGGAATAAATTGTTATTCCGAATGGAGAAGTTGATCCGGAATAAATTGCTATTCCGAATGGAAAGATTGATCCGGAATATATGATATTCCGAACGAAAGAACTTGATCCGGAATATTTGATATTACGAACCAAAGAGCTTGATCCGGAATATTATACCGAATGAAAGACTTTTATCCGGAATGTCAGATATTCCGAATAAACAACTTCTATCCGGAATATTATTCCGAATGGAAGAAATTGATCCGGAATATAATCAAAGGTGCTTGGTTCGGAATGAATGAAGGATTTCCTTCATTCGGAATCTGGAAAACAGTAGGATGAACACGAAGAACAGGGGTTGAAGAAAAGGCACGAATTTAATCAAATCTAACCAAAACAAACCAAAAGATTAAACCAAAAGATTAAACCAAAATAACCAATAAACATTAACTAACAATAATCAATCAAACCAAATCAAAAAAACTAACAATAATAATCAAAATGATCAAAAACCACTTAATCAAAACTATGAAACTCAATAACATAAACATAACATAAGATTAAACACAAATAAGAAAGGTAGATGAGAGATTAAACAAGAAAAGTAAAGATTAAACAACAATTAAATAAAACTTACTTGGAATTAAAAGGAATTCAAAGGTGCGATACAAGAAATTAAAGTGCAAGAATTTAAATTGTGCAAAAATGAAAATGGTGGAAGAGGTGGGTTGTCAATCCACCCAACCACTACAAATGAAATGAAAATCATCTATTTATAGTAGATTAGGGAGGTGCTTAGTGGAAGCTTCCTCCCTCTTTCTTCTTTCTCTAATTGCATCATTAAGTCCTTAATCTTCTTAATCTTTTGACTTTAATGACTTTGTCTCGGGATTTCTTCAAACTCGTCTTGTAATTCTTCAATAAATTAGACTTGAGTTCTTCGGCTTTTAGTAAACTTCCGTCTTTTGACTTTTTTCTTCGATAAATCTTCAGAATTGGTCTTGGACTTCCGTTCTTTTTGCACTCTTGATTTATTGACTTCGTCTTTCGTCTTTTTCTTCGATAAAAGCCCGTGAATGCCCGTGTTTTCTCCAATTTTCACCTTTTCGTCCTAAATCACAACAAAAACTCAAACCACGCATAATTTCGACATAAATGACATAAAATACACGTTTTGGCTCGGTTATTATTGTAATTAAGTGGTAAAAAGGATGGGTGTTTACACACCTATCAAATCCCCTACACTTGACCATTGCAATGTCCTCATGCAATGCATTAGTTACAAAGCACGTTTACATTTTTCATCATAATCAATCCACGTTGGCCTTTATTAAAGAGATAGAAAATTATAAACATTCAAAGTAAGAAAGAAATCAAAAACATACCTTAGGGTTTTGAAAATGTCATGAATTATCATCATCCTCAAGTTTTCACTTTCTCCAAACCAAGCTTAAAAACGAGATCATTGTTATTAATGTTCGATTTTGCTAGGTTGAAAATTCGTTTCTCGGAATCTTCTCGAATTGATAACTGGTTAAGTGCAAGAGATTAGTTGTTCTTGGTGAATCAAATGAAAGAGTGTCGTTGTCTACACTAATTAAAATAAAGACTTAGAAAGATAAAATAAAGAAGCAAAAGAAGAAACAATGAAAGATTAAAACTTGACGAAAAGTAAATGACGAGAAATTAAGAGCAATCAAGGTAAATGACGCAAACTAAAACTTAAACTAAAAGGGAAGGCAAGTAAAAGTGCAAATAAAGAAAAAGGCGGGAAAAGTAAAGCTTAAAACAAAAAACAGGAAAACACTCATTCAGAATAAAACAGTTCATCCGGAATATGTCACTTATCCGGAATAAACTAGTTTATTCGGAATAAGGCTTTGATCCGGAATAAAAAACGGAAAAGAGTGATTCGGAATAAAAAGAAGGAGCTTGATCCGGAATGAAAAGAAAATATTGTTGATTCGGAATACGGACCTTGATCCGGAATATTACTCCGGATGAAAGACTTAATCCGGAATAACCAAATATTCCGCATGAAAGAGCTTGATCCGAAATAACAGATATTCCGAATAAAGAGACTGATCCGGAATATTGAAGTATTCCGAATGGAAGACTTGATCCGGAATATTATTCCGAATGAAAGATTTGATCCGGAATATTAAATATTCCGAATGAAAGACCTGATCCGGAATAAATGAAACTAAGCGTGGTTCGGAATAAACGACTGATCTGGAATCTGGGCAAGAAAAAGATACGATGAACAGGGGAATGAATACAAGGTACAAATCTACATCAAAACTAACCAAATCAACCAAAAGATTATACAAAACTAATCAATAAACATGAACAGCTAATCAATACCAATCAAACCAAATCAATAACACTAACAATCATAACCAAATCAATCAAAACCCACTTTATTGAAAACCATAAAAACTTAAGAACATGAACACAAAGATTAAACACAAACAAGAAAGGTAGATGAGAGATTAAACAAGAAAGTAAAGATTCAATAAAACTTAGTTGGAATTAAAAGGTGCGATACAAGAAAAATTAAAGTGCAAGAAATTAAATTGTGCAAGGTATGAAAAATGGTGGAAGAGGTGGGTTGTCAATCCACCCAATAACAACAAATGAAAACACTAATCATCTATTTATAGTGGATTAGGGAGATGCTTAGTGGAAGCTTCCTCCCTCTTTCTTCTTTCTCTAATTGCATCATTAAGTCCTTAATCTTCTTAATCTTTTGACTTTAATGACTTTGTCTCGGGATTTCTTCTAACTTGTCTTGTAATTCTTCAATAAATTAGACTTGAGTTCTTCGGCTTTTAGTAAACTTCCGTCTTTTGACTTTTTCTTTGATAAATCTTCAGAATTGGTCTTGGACTTCCGTTCTTTTTGCACTCTTGATTTCTTGACTTCGTCTTTCGTCTTTTTCTTCGATAAAAGCCCGTGAATGCCCGTGTTTTCTCCACTTTTCACCTTTTCGTCCTAAATCACAACAAAAACACAAACCACGCATAATTCCGACATAAATGACATAAAATACACGTTTTGGCTCGATTATTATTGTAATTAAGTGGTAAAAAGGATGGGTGTTTACACACCTATCAAGCATGTATCCACCTCGCGGGTAAAAATAATTTAAAATACAGTAAAGAGCGAGGCTATAGACTCACCTTAAGTAGTAGTGGTTGTATTAACGAAGACGTAGACGGAAAACAATCACCGGCGATGAGGACGCCCCTTGAAATCAATTACAACACCTAACAAACAAATCGCGTAATGAATCAAAACCTTAAAGTACCTTCAAGTACTATATGTACAAAATTTAGAACACTAAATGTTCATATAAACTCACGCCAAAATCCCAAGCAAGTGATATTTACTAGACACATTCATTGTTATACGTTATTAAATTTACTACTCGATTTACAATTCTGCCGGTACATACCTAATGTACGGACTGAATTCTCATACTTAAACATCACGAGTTTTTACGAAACTCGCTGTAGACTTCAATTACATCATGTAAAAAGCTCACAAATTTTTTCATAAAAAGATATTACTTTTAAGTCACGCTGCCCAACATATTTCCAACCTTGAAAATCTGGGCAGATTTACACCCTTACGTAGTAAAACCAATTTGACTCACTTAACCAATTCCGTTTGCAAAACCAATTTCTAAGTTTGAAAATAGACTCAAAAAATCAAGTTTTGAGCTAAAGAACAGCCCTCAACCATTTTTAAAACTCTACTTATAGTCCCCGAGGTTTAACCTAAAATCGAACACAAATTCGGATTATGTCGACTTTCATCTCCCGGTACACAAAACTTCAAACTAACGTAATTTTTGACTCGTTTGGAGTTAAAAGCTCTATCTTATATCAAAACGAAGCTAGAAAGAATATCTACAACTCTATCCTATAATAAAAATCTGGACTCAAACTTAAAACTATGAAAAATATCCTTGAATAATCTGTTTGAAAAAGACACTTTACAAATCACCTTTTTACCCATTTTCAACTCATACAATCTACTTCTATGATCCTAAAATCATCAACAAACTATTCTAACACCTCAACAACATCCTAAATCACTTGAATGATTCATCCACACAAAAACCCATTTCATAAAAGTTACATGCAATCTAACCAACAAGATTAAAAAGCATATAAACATGTATTTAAACATAAACCCATAAACTAACTAAATCAAAAATCAAAATCAAACAAACACCTCCCCTTGCCGTAGGGTTCATTGAACAAAAAAAGAAAAGTTTTTCAAGCCTTTTTAATCAATACCCCATGTTTATAAACACTTTTTACAAACATAAACACAAGATTTTCTAGATCAAAACTCACTTAATCATGAACAATAATTTTTGAAAAATTTAAGATGATGCATGTATGTTTTTAATAGATTAGAAGACTCACAAGATGATTTAGAAGGTGGGTCTTCAATTGGTTTCTTTAAAAACCTAGAAAAAATAGTGGTGGTGGTGATGGTGGTGGTGTAGGCCGGCGGTAAAGAGAGAAAAAGAAAGAGGGTGAAATTTTTTTTGAAGTGAAAATGTGTAGTGTGTGTTTACCTTCTCCCTTTTGTAAAAATGGAGGGACCCCTAATGCAATATTTTCTTTCTTTTGGCCTTAATGGAAAACTTTAATTTAAAGAGCGGGAATTCAACCCAATTGTCAGTTTTGAATTTTTACGGGAGTCGGGGTTCATCCCAGCTACTCCAAAATGTTTTTAAATGGTTCAAACACACCCAAAATGCAATAAAAACGGTTTCGACTCGACTTAACACGAAATAAAAATAAAAACTTCAAAAAATCCAAATATCGATTAATCGATAATAAAAGTTAAACTTTGGGCATCCATCGGTATTGTAATCGTCACCGATTCCTCTCAATTTGTAAAACGTTCAAATTAAGACCCCCAACATTAGTTTCAACTTAAACCGTCAAACATATTATTAACAAAATTCTAAAAATTTCAAAAATATACGGAAAATAGGATTAAATAAAGACGTCGATTTCTGGGGTGTTACACATTATCATATAGCCCATTATGCCACATGTAGGTAAGGCTATAAATACCTCTCCTTGCATGTAAGGAGAGGTTGTTTGGTTTATTATTCACTCTCTCTAATCTAATATTCACTAAGTTTCACACACTTATCTCTCTTTTCTCTCTCTCCTTTCTCTCTCTAGAATTCATCTATCTTCTACCTTTCTTTCTTGTTAAATCATCATATTATATGGGACAAAAATTGGTATCAATCGCCATGGGGTAGATTTGTGATTGGTTGTTGTGTTTTTATTTGATTCGGATGATTTGATCCATCTTTCATCTCAAATTCAAATTTTTTGTGTTTTCCATGCTCTAAATCTTGATATACATCTCCTACATAATTGTGGTAGGGATTTGGTTGCTTTCGGTTGGTTAAAATCACGGATTTCTTGTAAAAAATCTCATTTTTTTACCTAAAGTTTTAGAACTGCACAAGTATTCCGACAGAATTCCATCGGAAAAGGGCTTTAATATTCCGACAGAATTCCATCAGAAAAGGGTTTTAATATTCCGACAGTTATTCCGACAGAATTCCATCGGAAAAGGGTTTTAACATTCCGAAGGTTATTCCGATTGAGTATTCCGACAGGATATTCCGATTGTGTATTCCGACAACATTCCGATAGAACATTTCGACAGCATTCAGATAGTACATTTCGACAGCATTCCGATAGTACATTCCGACAACATTTCAGTAGTACATTCCGACAGCATTCCGATATAATATTCTGACAACATTCAACTATAATATTCCGACAGCATTCAGATACCATATTCCGATGGGTATTCCGATGGATTAAATCATGTGTTTTTTGGTCTTGGAGAATTTTTGGTTTTTGAAGAACATTTTTTAAGGGACTTCAACACTTTTTCTCTTCAACAACAATCACTATAACATCTACTTAAGATCTATATTCACTTCATCATTTCAGAGAATACTGAGATGGATTCTACTGTAGAATATCGTGTGACGAACAACAACAAAATGGTGGCGGGTAACAAAGAGAGACCACAACGCTTGTGTCGGGTCGATATGATCAATGGCAATCCTGTTTTCTATGTTATCTTGACACAAAACCTAACGGTGATGCTTTAAGGCAATGTATTTTTTATGGACCCTATAAACTCTCAAGGATTCAAGTTCCTGGAGTACCAGCCACATACACAACTGACGAACAACTCGCATATGAACGTGATGAAAAGAGAAACAACCTCACACCAGAGAAACATGCTTGGTTTGATGTAGAGAAGGAAGCGATTTACTTAATTCTCAGTGGCATTGGAGATGATATTTATTCCACGGATAATGCATGCCCTACTGCTAAAGAAACATGGACGGCTATTGAAAGATTGCAACAAGGTTAATCACTTAACAAACAAGACATGAAAACTAAGATGTTTTGGAACTTTGGCAAGTTTACATCAAAGGATGGGGAATCAATTGATTCTTATTACTCCTGATTCTACAAAATGATGAATGACATGACCCGAAACAACTTGCAAGTTTCCACCATGTAAGTCAATGTCCAGTTTCTACAAAAACTTCAACCAGAGTGGACACGGTTTGTCACCTTGGTGAAACAACAATAAACATTATACGAAGTTTCATATCACACGCTCTTTGACATTTTGAAACAATTTCAAAATGATGCAAATGAACTTCGAGCTGAACGTGCTGCAAAGGTTTCAAATCCACTTGCTTTGGTGTCTACCACTCAACATTGCCCAGATTATCGTTCTCGTGGTCCAAAGACCTACTCTACTCAATCATTATCACCACGATCATCCACTGTTTCTAAGTCACATGCTCCAACAAGATCCCAAGGCAAAGAAGTTGCAAGAGCACCATCAACCACACCTGAGCAATCATTCGAAGAAGACAGTGATGAAGAACTAGCTCAAAAGGATAGGGAATTCAAACAAAAAATGGCTTTCATTATGAAGCAATACATGAAAATCTACAAACCCACCAACAACAACCTCAAAACATCTTCAAACACAAGGAACAACTTTGCTTAGAGTCCTCTAAGGAATGACACACGAAGGCTTGCTGAGAGTCCTCCAAAGTATGATCGACAACCCGCGAAGTATGATAATCAGAGGGTTGCTACTGTTGTTGGAAATAGGGAAACTGTTGGTACTCAAGTTGTGCAACAAAGTGGGATTCAGTGTTTTAACTGCCGAGGTTATGGGCATTTGGCTAGGGTATGCAGGCAACCAAAGAGGGTTAAAGATTATGGCTATTGATGTGTCGTGGATAGTATATGTGATAATTAGATACGTTATAGGGTAAATTAGACAATTACCTTTAGGAAAAAAGTAAAAGTCCAATAATACCAATGACGAATTCAATTAAACACGTGAGTGAGTCGAGTTCGTTGTACACGAAGATCTTATGAATTTGAGACGTTTTGCTTTGATTTGGACAATCGATTTGAATTGATTCTCGGTTTTTAAACTACAATTAAAAACTACAAATTTTAAGCTATTTAAAATGACCCTAAAGTGCATGAATCGTTAAACCCCGCTAATTTAAAATAAATCTAAACAATTAATTATTTAAAATTAAAACTCAATTTAAAATTAAAACTAATTTAATTAACTATGAAAATTCAATCTATTTTATAATCTAATAAAAATAAATCTATTTAATTAAAACAACTTTTAAACTAATTTAACTCAAATGGTAATTAAACAAAAACAAAAACTGCCAAACTTCCTTATACTATATTAAATACATAAATGAAAAGAAAATCAAAAGAGCTTGTAGCTCGTCTGGTTATCACGTTGGGTGAGTGAAGTCTAGGTCTCGAGTTCGAAACCCATGGAAGACATAATTTTTGGAATTAAAACCTTTTGACAGATTGAGTGAATTTGGTCTCAGGAAAGACCTTTTTGGAAAGCTTATTTGTTTAAGCTGATAAGGATACAACTTATGAGCTTAATCAGTTAACTGAACTGATAAGCAATCGCATATTAACACAAACCAACAATAAGTAAACTGCCATGTTAATTACAATAAACAAAATTAAGATCAAGCAAATTCAACTCCAAACTAACTTAATAAACTGACACAAATAATCAGGTTAAGTAAACTGACAGTTCAAGTTAATTCAAGATCAAGTTTCAGGTTTAGAAAAATAAGATAAACCAAACACAAATTCGACATTTAATTACTCCAAATTCAGTACAAAGCAATCTGAAACTCACATATAAGATTAAAACAGCTAATAAAAGGAACCTACAGTACTCCACACAAAGATAGATAGACAATCTAAAAATTAAAACAAAATAGTTACGTTTATTCTATTCCAGAAATTATCAAGCAGTAACAAGCATCTCAGTTAACAAATACTTATCTCAGATAAGCAGTCCTAACAAATCCCAAATAAGCAGATTTAATTACCATTATTCAATTGCTGACAGGTTTACAACAAATTATTCAAACCAAGTAAAAGTTAACTAACTTAGACTAAATCAGCTAGTATCCATCCAGTTATAATCAATCAATCAGTGAATAAAATGCAAACTTAAACTCACAGTCTATAACTTTAATTCAGTAAACAAATTAAGCAGTTTACAAACGAATCAGGCAGAAAATAATATAACGACACTACATTAACCATTAATCAGGAAAACAAATAATCACAAAAATGAAAAGGACTTGGCACCTTTTTGACGATAACCTTTGAGATGTAGGATAGCGCTGAGCTACCTATGATCCGAACCGCAACCACCAGTCACCATTCTCCAATAACCGAAACTACCATTTAGTCATTCAACAGTCGAACCATACAATAGCTTTAATCAAACCAGTAGGGTTTGATTTATTCCCAAATCTTACCTTCAATATTTAATTAAACTATTGAACAGTTTAATTAAATATCTTTTAACATTATAATATAAAACTAGATTGAGAAAGAGGATGAAAAGACTTTATAACAGAAACTGAAACTCACGAACCAATTTAAATAACTGTAATTTTATTAATCAAACTTAAAATGATACAAAACTTATAAAAGAGAGATACAACTTTCTAATCTAATTTAAACATTATAACAGTAAAAATAAGAAAAGGGATAATTATACAGAATAATTTGGGGGTATTTATAGCCCCCCAAAGGCTTGATGAGCAGCGAATATGCGGATCTTTTTGGGATATTCCTTTTTCTTCTAAGCCATTGATCTTGATTTCATTATTCTCTTTCTTCTTTGATGGCTGAGATGATTTCAAATAGCACACGGATCGCCAACGTGGCATCCGTGTGCTAGTTGTGTTTCTTTTGCAGCCTCTGATTGGTTGGATTGGTGGTGTGAGGTGTAGCATCCAATAGAAAACGGCCACGTAGCACAACTTCTTCACCTCTTCTCTTCCTATAACAATGGGGATTTTATTTCTTTTGGAGTGAATTAACCAAAATAATAAAAAGCCCCATGTTATTTTATCTTTTTTTACCATCCTAGGGTTTTTGAACAGTAGTACTTTTACAGGTTTTATTTTGGAAGTGAAAAGTGAGGAAGGAGATGAAACATTGGGATTATCGAATGTTTTTAATACTGTGTGAGAGAATGAGTGGGTGAATGTTTTGGTTTTATTTATGAAAAGGTGAGGGTGCGTTTAATCAATGGAATAAATGGGAGTGGAAAGTGACGTGTGGTCACGTGTGTATGTGGGTGAAAGTCAACCAAGGGACGGTTTAAAAAAATGTGAGTTTTTAAGATGAGTAAGAACAAAACCCTAGCAAGCCCAAATCTCTTTACTCTTCCGTTTCCTGTTTTGGGCTTTGGGCCCAATGAAAACTTGTGTCACAATCCATCCGTGTACAAATTTACTAGCAAATATGGGCCTTTATTTGGGCTAAATCAAAACTCTTTATTAACTTGAAAATCTAAATGGGCCATTGAGCCCATTTTCCACAATGTGGGACCCACTTGACTTGTTTATTCGACAAATGATTAAATCCACTCATGTCGAGCTCGATTTTTGGCTTCTTCAATCTTTTTCTTCATTCTCGTGTCGGTTTTTGTCGGTTTTCGCGAACTTGGTACCTACACACATGAAAACAAGAAATATACAAACAAAAGGCATATTTGATACATTATGAGCATAATTTCATTATTTTAAGCTATAAATGATATGAGTAAAAATACTAATATCAAATTCCCCCATGCTAAGCAATTGCCGTGTCCTCACGCAATGATAAAATAAAACTATATCTACACCATTATTCAACTTTTGACTTTTTATTTTGAAAAGACATAAAATAACATTAAGGATCATAAAAGCTCAAATAGATTCATCGTCCTCGACTTTTCACTTTTCCATGCCAAGTGCAAAAACAAGATCATTGTTATTATAAGTTGGTAGACAAACACGAACTCATGTGGGCTAATTAATCACTTAGACTCCCTTATTCCTATGTGTATCTCTTATATTTTATTGTTGTCTTGAATGATCACGAGGATGCATTGTTGACTTATTTCGATAATTTATTAGGCCGAAAATAAAGTGAACGATTTAATCAATAGTTAGCTAAAGGACAAAATCTTTTAAAACTGCTTCTCGAGACTTCATAAAGTTCATATCTTGGGATAACTTGTTTCGCGATTTGAGACCTTTCTCGGATCGATATTTGGCAATGACTTAATACTTCCAACCTTGAGAGACGTTCACGAAATAATGGTCTTCTCTTCATAATATTTCTTCACTTGAATTTTTGAGAGATTCATACTTGGACCACGACTTCTTCATTTTTCTCCAATCGTTACTTGGGATTTTGATTAACAACGATTCGCCTCCTTTTTGGACTTGGCTTCATTTATCCTCATACCTTATTTTGGTCTTTTTGGATAGACTTCTCCATGACTTTTTGGGAGTATTTTGCTTTTTGTCGTGTGTCTCGATCCTTCATATTGATTTTTGATAAATGAGTCTTCACATCACTTGAGATCTTTAGCAATAAAACATAGCCCTCATGTCTTGTTAGGACCTTTTTGGACTCGCCAATATTCGCATCCCGCTTCAATAAGTTATGCCTTGGCTATGAACTCTAATCCATACCGAGCAACTTCTAAACGATCTTGGGCTAGAAGCTAAGTAACTTTTCAAATCGTTCAACATTATTTATTGCAATTAAATTATTTAACAAGCGATGGGAGAATAGGCTCATAATTAACTCACATAAATTCCTGAAAGAATACCACACTTATAATTGGCTCTATCATCTCTTGTTCTCCATACTGTAAAATTCCAAGAATGAAATCAATGGATACTTAGCCTATCAAATCAAAGTTTTGGGTTTTCAAGTCATCTATAGGATCTTGCATCTTCTTATACTTTTGCAAGTTTTAGAATTTGCGTTTTAAAGTTCCCTTGATAAACGACTTTCTAGGATCAATTATAGGAGCTTGCGAAAAGTTCTTGTCCTTAACTCGTATGAATTAAGACCTTCGCGTTTCAAAGCTCCCTATATAAAAGCCTAGCAAAACTTAATTCAAATACGTTAAGGAAAAGCTAAGGTTAAAAACCGAGTCGAGTCAAAAACTATTCTTATTGAAAGTCTACATTCGTGTCAAAAACACTTATTTTATCTATTAAAAACTTAAAAATAACACCAAAAATTTAAAATTTTATTGAAAAATGAGAAAACTATACGTTTGGACACGACAAAAGCAATTGCAAGCGATTATATCGACTGACTCCCCCATGCTAAAACCAAACATTGTCCTCAATGTTTCTTAGCTCAAGAGTAACACCCCCTTGCTAAGACACGAAGAGTCAAATGCAAACTCCTAGCATGGAAAGAGTACGCAAATCTATAAGCCGTTTATTAATTATGCCTCAAGATAAAACGTTAGTCGATAAAAATCAAGGGTAAAAAGTGTGCCCCTTTTTGGCATTCAAAGAATGGAAGGTCAAGTGGACCGGCAAAAACCGAACACGAGAGTCTTCAAATATGTAAGGGTCGTACCTAAGATCACAACACAACAAATCACGAACACGAGCTTGAAAGATCAAGCCTTATTAGGTGTTAGAAAATAGAAAGAAGATAGAAAGACTCGTTTTTGTTCACCGAGTTATGAGCTCGACTCGATCCCCGCATTCATTGGTCCTTAGGGAAGGTGGTGAAAACCGGCATATAAGGATAAAATCCAACATAAAGCACGATGCCGGGGTCAAAGATCTCATCCTCGTTGTCGGATGACAAACGAAAGGATAAAACTCCAACACAAATCTCTAACAAGAGATAGAAATCACAAATGATGGAATGGATATAGCATGCTCCCCGAGATAAACTCGCACCAAGATGATAGAAAAATCTTTCATTTATTACATCGGTGAAAGGCCGAGATTTCCCTAAATAAACAATTCCGGGATCGAATACCTCGTCCTCGGTAGAGAAAGGAAAGGATAACACGGTGTCGTCCCCCCATGCTAATCCAAGATCATATAAAGCACATGGTAATGGTAGGATAAAAATCTCATCCATAGTGGTTTCAACTTGCATGACTTTGTTGACCTTTTCACTCTTTTGAATGTGAATAAAGGGGTCATGGTACTCAAAACAAGTCGCATGAAAAACCCGCACATTAAGATCAAAGCGAGTGGGAAGGATAATAGGATCAAAAGTAATTTCTCCCTCCGGGTCAACATTGTCATCATCATAAATCGGGTGATCAAACCAAGAGTCTTTATCACCGTCATTAGACTCTTCCTCAAATTCCGAAGGAAGGTCCATGGAAAGTAACTTATCAAACTCCCTAATGAAAAGATCATCATCACAAAGGTTGTGAGATGTAGGAGGTATGATGTTCTCAAAATCCTCTTGAAACAATGGATTATTGTTCAATGAAACTTCAAAGAAAGGATTTGAGCAAGTCACTAAAGTATCATCATTCTCATTAGAAGGCAATTCATCGGCGAATTCCTCGAGAATGGTAGGTAAAACACAAGAATCACGCTTGATCTCGAGATCGAAAACGTCTTCACTTCCCCGTGGAAGTGGATCAACAAGTTCATCGGCAAACTTATCGAATGAATAATCACTAACTTCACTCGGTGTGAAGTTAGGAATCAAAGGCTCTTCAATGGAAGATTTTGCCTTAGGAACATCAACATGATCCTTAGAAGAGAGTGAAAACGAGTCCATTTTCAAAGATTGTTCAATTAAAGCAATGTCACTCTCGGGATCAAAATTCTCACTAATAAACTCACTAGCATCAAATGGCTCACTCAAGTAATCATCAATTTGTTTTTCAATCTTAGAACTTTCATCCTCGTGTGGATTGAGTGGAGATGAGGTAACATTACAACATGATTCAACAAAATTAGGTTTATCAATTTCAACACTTTCCAATTTCTTAGAAACCAATCTTGGAATTTTTTCCAGTTTGAAAATCATATGTTTATCCCCATATCTTATTTTAATCTCCTTTTCCCTCATATCAACTAAAACACCGGCCGTACACAAAAATGGTCGTCCTAAAATTATAGGCACACGAGGATTTGGCTCATAATCAATGATAGCAAAATCGGCTAGATAAATGAACTCCCCCACTTTAACAATGACATTTTCCGCTATACCAACCGGATGAGTGGTAGTACCATTAGCAAGCTCAATGATCATTCGAGTAGGCCTAAGTGGTTCATAGTCAATATTCTTCCAAATGACTAAAGGCATTACGTTAATACTAGCTCCTAGATCGGCTAGAGCTTTGTATTCCCCAAGCTCATCAACAACACAAGGTATCAAAAATTGACCCGGATCTTCATATTTCTTAGGAATGAAATCAAAGAAATCCGAAGTACTAATCACATTCAAAGTAGCCTTGGTGACTTTAAGAAAACTTTGCTTAGGTGGAACATAAATTTTCTCGATCACTCTTGCCACATTATCATCATCATAAACGGTTATGGACTTAAGCTCTCCCCTCGGGTTAGGAATGGTATCACTAGGTAAGCAACCCGAAGAAGATGACGGTTTAGACATGAATCCCTCAAACATCGAAAGCAATTTATTTTGACTTTGTTCCAAACTTTGGTGCATACGATTTTGACTTTGCTCTAGCCTTTGTTGATTAAGCTCAATCTTGTTATTTTGCCCTTTAATCGTATTTTGAAAATCAAGTCTCAAAGTATTAATTTGCCCTTGGATGTTATTTTGAAAAGCTTTCATATTTGCCTCATTTGATTTCATGTAACTTGACAAATCATTTTGATTATTCCCTTGAAAACCTTGATTGTTTTGATTAGCATTAAATCCATTTCCTTGATTGTAATTCCCTTGGTTACCACGGTTAAAATTATTCCCATTGTTTCCATTGTTGTACCTATTTTGAACCGGTGGAAAACCCGGTGGAGCAACATGATTTTAACGAGGAACTTGACCGTTGGAGCCATAAGTTCCCGTCGCGGCAAAAGCACTAGCTTGATCAAACCCCGCGTTCAAACAAGCATAATTAGGATGTGCTCCACCACATGATACACAAACATTCTCAATCATATTAATCGATCCATGAGGATTCTTCCTAATCTCATTCAAAATCGTGTCAATCTTAAAGTCCAATCTAGCAATCTCATGATTAGATGAATTCACATTGGAAACACCCGGTGTGTTTTGTGAATATTGTGCTCTAGACTTATCCTCAATTATTCCCCACGCGTCTCTCGGAGTTTTTCTTAAAAGATTACCACCCGCGGCGGCATTTAAAGAATCTTGTTCAATCATATTAAGCCCATTATAAAAAGTATTAATTTGATGCAATTCCGAGAAACCGTGGTGTGGACATTGTCTCAACAAATCTTTAAATCTCTCCCAAGCAACCCCAAACGATTCATGCACTTTTTGTTCAAATCTAGTGATCTCGTTCTTAAAATGTGTTGTTTTGGACGGTGGAAAGAAGTAATTCATGAACTTTGACACTAAATCATCCCAAGTTAAAATTGAACCCGGTGGTTCTTTCTCATACCAAAGCTTAGCATTACCCTCGAGCGAGTACGGAAAAAGCAAGAGCTTAATCGCGTCATTCGACACATCTCTAAACTTGAGAGTCGAGGTAATTCGAAGAAAATTCCGAATGTGAGAGTGCGGGTTATCGGCCTCATTGCCACGAAATTGGTCGGCACGAATGAGCGATAAAAGTCCCGTCTTAATCTCAAAATGATCCGCCAAAATAGCCGGCACAACGATTGCTTCCCCATACCCTTCGGTGGGTGCACGGAGCAATTCCTCCATTGTTCGGTTATCGGCCATCTCTACAACAATAGGTGGAAGCTCGGGTTCCACTATTCGTTGTTGACGATTTCTATTTCTACGAGGAATATTTTCAAGCCTATTAAAATCTATCACAAGACGAGATGAACGTAAATGCATACACTACAAAGACGAGAATTTAGAGGATTGAAGAAAAGAATTTAGACAAGAAAGAAGATTATTTTTGGTATTTTTATTTGGTATTGCTCAATCAATAATGATTGATAAAAAAACAAGGAATAAGGATAACTACTATGGAAGTAAATTACCCTCGGTCGACTTTGAAACGATAGGTGAAAACCTAAACGTCTCGAGGTTCAATAAGTAAACAACAAAAATAAGATTTATTACTACTTGAGTCGGCAAACCAATAATAGGTTGTCCCTCTCAATATACGCACAAGCAAGCGGGGAAACGAGGTGGCACAAAGCACTTAAAAACCTTTTTCCTTAGACGGCTTTTTATAGCACGTCGCCTTATACCCACCTTATGGTTTGTATAAATCGAGTTCAAACTTCTTATTAGTATTTATCTATTTTGCCTTTATTTTTGTTTTGGGTTCGAATACAATAGCTAGGTGATGAAATCCCAACTAAGGCTTATTTGAAAAGTATTTAAAATTTATTGTTCTACGTAATACAATATATTATTCACAAAAAACGAGAAAAACGATACATACTACGTAATAGAGAAAATAACAAACTTTCCGAGGACGGAAAGGGTCTTCAAATCCACGATCAACAAATCTCCACAAAGACGAATCGTACACAAGATCCCCGGCAGCGGCGCCAAAATTTTTGATGTGTCGTGGATAGTATATGTGATAATTAGATACGTTATAGGGTAAATTAGACAATTACCTTTAGGAAAAAAGTAAAAGTCCAATAATACCAATGACGAATTCAATTAAACACGTGAGTGAGTCGAGTTCGTTGTACACGAAGATCTTATGAATTTGAGACGTTTTGCTTTGATTTGGACAATCGATTTGAATTGATTCTCGGTTTTTAAACTACAATTAAAAACTACAAATTTTAAGCTATTTAAAATGACCCTAAAGTGCATGAATCGTTAAACCCCGCTAATTTAAAATAAATCTAAACAATTAATTATTTAAAATTAAAACTCAATTTAAAATTAAAACTAATTTAATTAACTATGAAAATTCAATCTATTTTATAATCTAATAAAAATAAATCTATTTAATTAAAACAACTTTTAAACTAATTTAACTCAAATGGTAATTAAACAAAAACAAAAACTGCCAAACTTCCTTATACTATATTAAATACATAAATGAAAAGAAAATCAAAAGAGCTTGTAGCTCGTCTGGTTATCACGTTGGGTGAGTGAAGTCTAGGTCTCGAGTTCGAAACCCATGGAAGACATAATTTTTGGAATTAAAACCTTTTAACAGATTGAGTGAATTTGGTCTCAGGAAAGACCTTTTTGGAAAGCTTATTTGTTTAAGCTGATAAGGATACAACTTATGAGCTTAATCAGTTAACTGAACTGATAAGCAATCGCATATTAACACAAACCAACAATAAGTAAACTGCCATGTTAATTACAATAAACAAAATTAAGATCAAGCAAATTCAACTCCAAACTAACTTAATAAACTGACACAAATAATCAGGTTAAGTAAACTGACAGTTCAAGTTAATTCAAGATCAAGTTTCAGGTTTAGAAAAATAAGATAAACCAAACACAAATTCGACATTTAATTACTCCAAATTCAGTACAAAGCAATCTGAAACTTACATATAAGATTAAAACAGCTAATAAAAGGAACCTACAGTACTCCACACAAAGATAGATAGACAATCTAAAAATTAAAACAAAATAGTTACGTTTATTCTATTCCAGAAATTATCAAGCAGTAACAAGCATCTCAGTTAACAAATACTTATCTCAGATAAGCAGTCCTAACAAATCCCAAATAAGCAGATTTAATTACCATTATTCAATTGCTGACAGGTTTACAACAAATTATTCAAACCAAGTAAAAGTTAACTAACTTAGACTAAATCAGCTAGTATCCATCCAGTTATAATCAATCAATCAGTGAATAAAATGCAAACTTAAACTCACAGTCTATAACTTTAATTCAGTAAACAAATTAAGCAGTTTACAAACGAATCAGGCAGAAAATAATATAACGACACTACATTAACCATTAATCAGGAAAACAAATAATCACAAAAATGAAAAGGACTTGGCACCTTTTTGACGATATCCTTTGAGATGTAGGATAGCGCTGAGCTACCTATGATCCGAACCGCAACCACCAGTCACCATTCTCCAATAACCGAAACTACCATTTAGTCATTCAACAGTCGAACCATACAATAGCTTTAATCAAACCAGTAGGGTTTGATTTATTCCCAAATCTTACCTTCAATATTTAATTAAACTATTGAACAGTTTAATTAAATATCTTTTAACATTATAATATAAAACTAGATTGAGAAAGAGGATGAAAAGACTTTATAACAGAAACTGAAACTCACGAACCAATTTAAATAACTGTAATTTTATTAATCAAACTTAAAATGATACAAAACTTATAAAAGAGAGATACAACTTTCTAATCTAATTTAAACATTATAACAGTAAAAATAAGAAAAGGGATAATTATACAGAATAATTTGGGGGTATTTATAGCCCCCTAAAGGCTTGATGAGCAGCGAATATGCGGATCTTTTTGGGATATTCCTTTTTCTTCTAAGCCATTGATCTTGATTTCCTTATTCTCTTTCTTCTTTGATGGCTGAGATGATTTCAAATAGCACACGGATCGCCAACGTGGCATCCGTGTGCTAGTTGTGTTTCTTTTGCAGCCTCTGATTGGTTGGATTGGTGGTGTGAGGTGTAGCATCCAATAGAAAACGGCCACGTAGCACAACTTCTTCACCTCTTCTCTTCCTATAACAATGGGGATTTTATTTCTTTTGGAGTGAATTAACCAAAATAATAAAAAGCCCCATGTTATTTTATCTTTTTTTACCATCCTAGGGTTTTTGAACAGTAGTACTTTTACAGGTTTTATTTTGGAAGTGAAAAGTGAGGAAGGAGATGAAACATTGGGATTATCGAATGTTTTTAATACTGTGTGAGAGAATGAGTGGGTGAATGTTTTGGTTTTATTTATGAAAAGGTGAGGGTGCGTTTAATCAGTGGAATAAATGGGAGTGGAAAGTGACGTGTGGTCACGTGTGTATGTGGGTGAAAGTCAACCAAGGGACGGTTTAAAAAAATGTGAGTTTTTAAGATGAGTAAGAACAAAACCCTAGCAAGCCCAAATCTCTTTACTCTTCCGTTTCCTGTTTTGGGCTTTGGGCCCAATGAAAACTTGTGTCACAATCCATCCGTGTACAAATTTACTAGCAAATATGGGCCTTTATTTGGGCTAAATCAAAACTCTTTATTAACTTGAAAATCTAAATGGGCCATTGAGCCCATTTTACACAATGTGGGACCCACTTGACTTGTTTATTCGACAAATGATTAAATCCACTCATGTCGAGCTCGATTTTTGGCTTCTTCAATCTTTTTCTTCATTCTCGTGTCGGTTTTTGTCGGTTTTCGCGAACTTGGTACCTACACACATGAAAACAAGAAATATACAAACAAAAGGCATATTTGATACATTATGAGCATAATTTCATTATTTTAAGCTATAAATGATATGAGTAAAAATACTAATATCAAATTCCCCCATGCTAAGCAATTGCCGTATCCTCACGCAATGATAAAATAAAACTATATCTACACCATTATTCAACTTTTGACTTTTTATTTTGAAAAGACATAAAATAACATTAAGGATCATAAAAGCTCAAATAGATTCATCGTCCTCGACTTTTCACTTTTCCATGCCAAGTGCAAAAACAAGATCATTGTTATTATAAGTTGGTAGACAAACACGAACTCATGTGGGCTAATTAATCACTTAGACTCCCTTATTCCTATGTGTATCTCTTATATTTTATTGTTGTCTTGAATGATCACGAGGATGCATTGTTGACTTATTTCGATAATTTATTAGGCCGAAAATAAAGTGAACGATTTAATCAATAGTTAGCTAAAGGACAAAATCTTTTAAAACTGCTTCTCGAGACTTCATAAAGTTCATATCTTGGGATAACTTGTTTCGCGATTTGAGACCTTTCTCGGATCGATATTTGGCAATGACTTAATACTTCCAACCTTGAGAGACGTTCACGAAATAATGGTCTTCTCTTCATAATATTTCTTCACTTGAATTTTTGAGAGATTCATACTTGGACCACGACTTCTTCATTTTTCTCCAATCGTTACTTGGGATTTTGATTAACAACGATTCGCCTCCTTTTTGGACTTGGCTTCATTTATCCTCATACCTTATTTTGGTCTTTTTGATAGACTTCTCCATGACTTTTTGGGAGTATTTTGCTTTTTGTCGTGTGTCTCGATCCTTCATATTGATTTTTGATAAATGAGTCTTCACATCACTTGAGATCTTTAGCAATAAAACATAGCCCTCATGTCTTGTTAGGACCTTTTTGGACTCGCCAATATTCGCATCCCGCTTCAATAAGTTATGCCTTGGCTATGAACTCTAATCCATACCGAGCAACTTCTAAACGATCTTGGGCTAGAAGCTAAGTAACTTTTCAAATCGTTCAACATTATTTATTGCAATTAAATTATTTAACAAGCGATGGGAGAATAGGCTCATAATTAACTCACATAAATTACTGAAAGAATACCACACTTATAATTGGCTCTATCATCTCTTGTTCTCCATACTGTAAAATTCCAAGAATGAAATCAATGGATACTTATCCTATCAAATCAAAGTTTTGGGTTTTCAAGTCATCTATAGGATCTTGCATCTTCTTATACTTTTGCAAGTTTTAGAATTTGCGTTTTAAAGTTCCCTTGATAAACGACTTTCTAGGATCAATTATAGGAGCTTGCGAAAAGTTCTTGTCCTTAACTCGTATGAATTAAGACCTTCGCGTTTCAAAGCTCCCTATATAAAAGCCTAGCAAAACTTAATTCAAATACGTTAAGGAAAAGCTAAGGTTAAAAACCGAGTCGAGTCAAAAACTATTCTTATTGAAAGTCTACATTCGTGTCAAAAACACTTATTTTATCTATTAAAAACTTAAAAATAACACCAAAAATTTAAAATTTTATTGAAAAATGAGAAAACTATACGTTTGGACACGACAAAAGCAATTGCAAGCGATTATATCGACTGACTCCCCCATGCTAAAACCAAACATTGTCCTCAATGTTTCTTAGCTCAAGAGTAACACCCCCTTGCTAAGACACGAAGAGTCAAATGCAAACTCCTAGCATGGAAAGAGTACGCAAATCTATAAGCCGTTTATTAATTATGCCTCAAGATAAAACGTTAGTCGATAAAAATCAAGGGTAAAAAGTGTGCCCCTTTTTGGCATTCAAAGAATGGAAGGTCAAGTGGACCGGCAAAAACCGAACACGAGAGTCTTCAAATATGTAAGGGTCGTACCTAAGATCACAACACAACAAATCACGAACACGAGCTTGAAAGATCAAGCCTTATTAGGTGTTAGAAAATAGAAAGAAGATAGAAAGACTCGTTTTTGTTCACCGAGTTATGAGCTCGACTCGATCCCCGCATTCATTGGTCCTTAGGGAAGGTGGTGAAAACCGGCATATAAGGATAAAATCCAACATAAAGCACGATGCCGGGGTCAAAGATCTCATCCTCGTTGTCGGATGACAAACGAAAGGATAAAACTCCAACACAAATCTCTAACAAGAGATAGAAATCACAAATGATGGAATGGATATAGCATGCTCCCCGAGATAAACTCGCACCAAGATGATAGAAAAATCTTTCATTTATTACATCGGTGAAAGGCCGAGATTTCCCTAAATAAACAATTCCGGGATCGAATACCTCGTCCTCGGTAGAGAAAGGAAAGGATAACACGGTGTCGTCCCCCCATGCTAATCCAAGATCATATAAAGCACATGGTAATGGTAGGATAAAAATCTCATCCATAGTGGTTTCAACTTGCATGACTTTGTTGACCTTTTCACTCTTTTGAATGTGAATAAAGGGGTCATGGTACTCAAAACAAGTCGCATGAAAAACCCGCACATTAAGATCAAAGCGAGTGGGAAGGATAATAGGATCAAAAGTAATTTCTCCCTCCGGGTCAACATTGTCATCATCATAAATCGGGTGATCAAACCAAGAGTCTTTATCACCGTCATTAGACTCTTCCTCAAATTCCGAAGGAAGGTCCATGGAAAGTAACTTATCAAACTCCCTAATGAAAAGATCATCATCACAAAGGTTGTGAGATGTAGGAGGTATGATGTTCTCAAAATCCTCTTGAAACAATGGATTATTGTTCAATGAAACTTCAAAGAAAGGATTTGAGCAAGTCACTAAAGTATCATCATTCTCATTAGAAGGCAATTCATCGGCGAATTCCTCGAGAATGGTAGGTAAAACACAAGAATCACGCTTGATCTCGAGATCGAAAACGTCTTCACTTCCCCGTGGAAGTGGATCAACAAGTTCATCGGCAAACTTATCGAATGAATAATCACTAACTTCACTCGGTGTGAAGTTAGGAATCAAAGGCTCTTCAATGGAAGATTTTGCCTTAGGAACATCAACATGATCCTTAGAAGAGAGTGAAAACGAGTCCATTTTCAAAGATTGTTCAATTAAAGCAATGTCACTCTCGGGATCAAAATTCTCACTAATAAACTCACTAGCATCAAATGGCTCACTCAAGTAATCATCAATTTGTTTTTCAATCTTAGAACTTTCATCCTCGTGTGGATTGAGTGGAGATGAGGTAACATTACAACATGATTCAACAAAATTAGGTTTATCAATTTCAACACTTTCCAATTTCTTAGAAACCAATCTTGGAATTTTTTCCAGTTTGAAAATCATATGTTTATCCCCATATCTTATTTTAATCTCCTTGTTGTCCTATGTATTTGTGTGATGTTATACACGAATTTAAAGAAGAAAGGAAGAAATGAGATGAATTGTAGAGAGAGAAACTAGAGAGAGAAAAGAGAGAGAAGTGTGTGAACTTGGTGAGATTAGATTAAGAAAAGTAATTACAAATGACCATCCACCCTCCTAACATGCTAGGAGGGTAGTATATATAGTCCACCCACATGCGGGCTTTAATGGACTATATATTGGGCCGGGCTTGTATTTTGGACTTTATTAGTTTAAATCCAAGCCCGTGAACCACGACTAAATAACTATCTATTACAACGTTCTAACTAATGTTACTATAATAACCTATGACCGATCATTCTTGTTTGACTCAATATTTTGAGGCTAACAATCTCCCCCAATGTGAGGTCATACCCTTTTGATATTTGAAGATCAATGGAGATTTATGAATTCCGTCATAAATGAGTCTTGAACGTGTAACAGTAGTTTTGTTCCTTCATGCTATGATCTTTGAGCCTTTGTCGTTGTCTTTCGACTTTGTCTTTAAGCTTGAGATCTTCAAATCATCCTTGACTTGTCTTTGCCATCTTGTGATCTTGTGTCTTTATCCACATGCTCACACTATCAATAGTTGGATAAGTCTTTGGGCATGAATATGTGGTTGTGTATATCTGACTTTGCTGAGTACACCGTGACGCCACCTTCTCGAGACAAAACATAGACACGGACTGAATGGCTTTGACATTCGTCCTAAATCGGTAGCGTTTTACCTCCGGTCGGTGAAGACCGTTATACGATATTAAATATCGTACCTGTGATCAGGTAGATTCAATTAAGAATCTCCTTGACAGGGTTTCGCGGCTGTACTAGCCGTTCTCTTTACTCGACCGTCTCAAAGCAAGACTGCGAACATAAAGAGTGAATCAATTGGATATATATCCGCTTGATTAAAGTCGTCAATTCAAATTCCTGGAACAAGTGTGATTCGTAAAGAATCTTACCATTGTTGCTTTCCAGTTGACACAAGTTTGATTCATAAGAATCTCACAAGTTACCTACCGTAGCGCTGTTTGATGTTGACGCTAGAAGGATTTCCATTCGTCACTGTGAATATTAATAAATATCACTCTGAATGTTCTGGCAAGACCATAAAGATATTGCGTAGAAACCTGAAACGAGTTTGAATCAATTCAGAATCAAACCACTGTTGCTTTTCAGTTTTACATATGTTCAATTCATAAAGAATCTTGCATATGACCTACCGCAGTGCTGTTTGATGTTAACACTGGAAGGATTTCCACTCATCATTGTGAATACTAAGTAGTATCACTCTGAGTGTTCTAGCAATATCACAAGGATATAGCGTAGGACTCTCTTGATCTTCATCCGTGTGTCCTAACGAGATTTGATTGATCTCTTGGCTCTAGACTCGATTTGTGCACTTTTAGTGGTCGGAGGCTGGAGCAGATGCCACCTATTCAATATCAACTATCTCGGAGTGAGAAAGTCAATAGAAGTCGTGTTGATCTCCGTGACAATAAAACAAACTTCTTTTGAGAGAAGCCTGAGTAGCTAGGAAAGGGTTGTGCTTCACATCACTGGGTCCATGATGAGTTTGTCTTCATGATGAGTTGACCCGGTTTCTGCCTAAGTTGTATGGAGGGCTTCTTTCTTTAGACCCTTTATCCTTACATTTCTTTTTCATTCTTCAACCCCTTCAATGCTTACCAAGACATCATTACTAGCACCTTGTTGTGATTGTTCCAGTGCTAGCATCAGTACTTAGTCGGCATTCAGCTACGTTCACATTCTACTCCATCTTTCCTAAGGACTTCTAATAATCTATTGGATTGTCCCTGGGAAGATCCCTCCGGTTCTGGTTGGATCATAGGACTTAAACCTATCCACCCTTTTGACACCAATAACGTCGTGAATTAAAGATGTTGTGGGTATTTGATCGTAACCATGAAAACCACTTTAAATTCTAACAAAGTGTTTGAAAAACATTTAACACCTTGCTAGTTTTGTCGTTTTAGAAATGCTCCCCCTTCACATGTGCATCGATAATCGAAAGTGTTTCGCACATGTAGGTAAGAGTGAAAGTGCTTGAGTCTTATATTAGATCACATTTTAATCACATTTTCTCCCCCTATCTCTAATATATAAAATCTTTTGATATTAGAGATACCAAATTTGATTAAAATATATTTTGAAAAATAGTCTTGAAATCTCCGGGAGAAAGATGTGTTAATCTTTTGCATGAAGTTTAAAATGCTCCCCCTCAAAAATTGATCCAATTGAATTGTCATTCTGAGGATATGATCCACATTTCGCTTTTTGAGGATGGGAGTTGTTGAACACACAATTTTTGAAAGATTTTGAATAATCATTGAGAAATTCTTGAAAAAATTGTGTTCAACGCTTTTTGAAAAATCCTATTTCTTTTTGTCGAAGAGGTTTTTCTAAAGCATAAACTTGAGTTCATAGACTTGGAATGTCTTGACGAATCCACTCAAGTGTAAGAAGATTTAACTTCTTTTGCTAAGGGTAAGAGCACGAAATCGTACACTCCCCCGTGAATGTAGTTCCGGGTTGCAATCTGAAAGTAATTACAAGCCATTGTGTTGAGCTCAAAACGTTGAATGTTTTGTGACAAGCTCAACCCGTGATAGATTGCTCTACCCGTTGTTTGGAAATATTGTCCAAAATAGACAATTTCCTTTATTAAAAGAAGAAATGACATGTTTTGAAAAATATTTACAACTTTCATTCGAGCTTTATGTACACACCCGTGTCGTTATTGAGCGACATTTCTAGGCACGTCCATATTATCGATACTGAAAGACATGTCGAGAAGAATATTTTTGGATTTTGAAAGATTTTTTTTTTTAATTTTGTGTTTTGCTTTTTGATTAATATTTACAGGTAGATGTTTGATAGGTGAATCAAGCAGGCTTCTTTGCCAGAACCTCCAGTTCTGCTGGAGTCAAACATCTCATACCAATTTGCCTAACTAGATACGCAAACCTCTCTTTCGAAAGAGCTTTTGTAAACAAGTCAGCTAATTGGTAATCAGTTCCAACAAAGTATAATTCAACAATACCCTTTTCAACTTGTTCCTTAATGAAGTGATATCGGACATCAATGTGCTTCGTGCGGGAATGCTGTACCGGATTGCAGGAGATGGCTATGGCAGACTTTGAGTCACAGTACATAGGTACTTTATCAAAGTGGAAGCCATAATCCGTGAGTTGTGTTCTCATCCAAAGAACTTGAGCACAACACGCAGATAGAGACACATACTCCGCTTCGGCTGATGAAAGTGACGTGCAATCCTGCTTCTTGGAAGACCATCCCACAAGCTTGTCTTGACCTAGAAATTGTGCACCACCAGAAGTACTTTTACGTGTATCAAGACACCCTGCATGATCAGAATCTGAATAGGCCGTTAGAAAGAAACCGGTTTCTCTCGGATACCAGAGTCCCATGTGAATGGTATTCTTAAGGTACCGAAAGATCCGTTTAACCTCCTTGAGGTGCTTTTCAGTGGGTCGTGCTTGATATCGTGCACAATAACATGTAGCATGATGAATATCAGGTCTGCTTGCTGTCAAGTACATGAGGGACCCGATCATGGAACGATATCTCGTTTGATCTATGGGTAATCCCTCCAAGTCAGCATCTAGCGATGTGGTTGATAATGGTGTCCCAACGGGGTCACATGAAGTCATACCATGCTTTTTGATTATCTCTTGACAATACTTAGCTTGGTTAATGAAGATACCACTTGGGGATTGGTGAACTTGAATTCCTAGAAAGAATTTTAGTTCTCCCATCATAGACATTTCAAATCTGCTGTGCATTACTTTTTCAAACCATTTTGAAAGTTTTGGGTTTGTAGACCCGAAAATAATGTCATCAACATAAATTTGCACAAGCAGAATGTCATCCCCATATTTATAAGTGAACAAAGTTAGATCAATGGAACCTTTTGAGAAACCTTTGGATACCAGAAATTTCGAGAGCTCGTCGTACCACGCCCTTGGAGCTTGCTTGAGTCCATAAAGTGCTTTGTGGAGACGATACACCTTGTCAGGATATTGAGGATTGACGAATCCTTCCGGCTGCGTGACATAGACTTCTTCCTTCAAAGGACCGTTAAGAAACGCCGTCTTTACGTCCATTTGATAGACAGTGAATCCCTTATGTGCAGCATAAGCAAGGAAAATCCTAACCGCTTCCATGCGAGCAACGGGTGCAAATGATTCATCAAAATCAATTCCCTCTTTCTGGCCATACCCCTTAGCCACTAGCCTAGCTTTATTCTTGATGATCGTATTCTCTTCATCCATCTTGTTTTTCCAGATCCAACGAAGATTTAATGGAGTCACATCGTATGGTCTGTCAACAAGTTCCCAGACTTTAAGTCTTTCAAATTGTTGAAGTTCATCCGTCATCGATTCAATCCAAGCATGATCAGCTAATGCTTCTTTGATGTTTTTCGGTTCCGCTGAACTCACGGCGAGTGCGAACATACAAACATCGCCATCGGTTGCTAGTTGTCGTCTTGTACGAACAGGCTGTGAAGGGTTTCCAATTACGTGAACCAAAGGATGATCTCGGGTCCAATGATGTGTTGAAGGATGTCGTTGATAGAACGTATGCATATTTGACGGATCAACATGGCGAGTAGAAGACTCTCCAGTTTCGTGTACCGGTGTACCGAATGGGTTGATAAATTCGTCTTCGTCAGATAATGCATCGTCTGCTTGATGTGTGTTCTCTGGAGCAATGACAGTAGTTGTGGATGTTGTAGGATCGATTGTTAATGTGATATTCTGAGGTAAATCTGCAACAACCCGTGTTGAAGTAGATGAAGTTGTATCCTTGTGTTGATGATGAACGGTATCATCATTCTTATCATGAGTGACAGCGGAAGACTTCGATGCAACTTGTTTCTCCCCCGTGAAATATTCATCATACATTGGTCCATATAACATTTCCAACTCTTCAAGTGTTGTGTCCACTATCATATCTGCTCTAGGAACATGTTCAGGAACCAGCTTTGAACTTGACGGTTCATTGCTGTGGTCTTGAGTTCCGAGTTCCGTGCGGTTGTGAACGGAAGTCATTTGTCGTTGTGGATCGGGACTTAAACTGCTTTGTTCAAGTGCCATCTCTTGAGATTCATCAAATCAGATGTGAATAGTCTCGACAATCAATTTTGTTCTTTTGTTGAACACTCTATATCCCTTAGACTGAGTTGCATATCCCACAAGAATACATGCATCACCTTTTTCTTTCATCTTATCCAAATTTTCACCATCTCGTATAATGTAACAAGTACATCCAAAAACATGAAGGTGTTTGAGTGAAGGTTTTCGATCATGAATTATGTGATATGGTGTCTTTTCGTGTCTTGGGATAATTAAGGAGCGGTTTTGTGTGTAGCATGCGGTTGACACGGCTTCGGCCCAAAAGTATAGTGGAAGTTTTGAAGCAGATAATAATGTTCGAGCAGCTTCAACCAAAGTACGGTTTCGTCTTTCAACAACGCCGTTTTGTTCGGGTGTTCGAGCAATAGATGTTTCATGTTCAATCCCTTCGGCTTCAAAATACTTTCTCAGATTAGAATTCAAAAATTCTGTACCTCTGTCAGTACGAACCACTTTAACTTGAGCTTGAAGACCACGTTGTATCAATTTTAGGAAGCTGATGAGAACGTCGGGTGTTTCATCCTTGGACCTCAAGAAGTGAGTCCATGTGTACCTTGAGTAATCATCGACAATTACCAGAATATATTTCTTTCCATTGATACTCTGAACACGCATGGGACCACACAGATCCATGTGAAGAAGATCTAACCGTCCTTTAGAGCTTGGTGTGGTCTTTGTTTTGAAGCTACTTCGTTTAGCTTTACACAGTTCACAAGAAGAACAAAGATGATCTTTGATGAATTTCAAGCTTGGAAGGCCTCTCACAATATCTTTCTTGGAAAGCAAGTTAATGGTATCAAAGTTGAGATGAGAAAGACGTTGATGCCATAACCATGCCTGAGTCGTTGAAGCTTTAGCCATGAAGCAAATTGGAGTTGATGAAGATGTGTCTTGAAGTGAAATAGTATAAAGATCAGTACCCCGTGTACCAGTAAGTAAGTCATTCCCATCATAATCACGAACAAAACATGTCTTCTTTCTGAAAGCAACTTCCAAATCCGCATCACAGAATTGACCAACCGAGAAAAGATTGTGATTGAGCCCTTCGACGTAGTATACCCTTTTAATCGTGATATTCCCCTGAACCAAATCTCCATATCCTAGGATCGGTGCAAATTGATCATTTCCGAATCGGACCGTACCTAGGAACTTCTCCACGAAGTTAATTAGAAGCTTGAGATTCCCCGTCATGTGCTTCGTGCATCCGGAGTCCATTATGAAGAGAATTATTTGTATCACCTGCAGAAGAGTTAGAACACGATGGAGCATTTGCTAAATTGGATACCACAGTAGTTGTGATAGTAGAATCATTAGTGTCCTTATCAACATGTAAAGGCAAACTAACACTCGTTTTCACATTTTTTGTCCTAACTTTAGGCATCCATTTATATCCGGGAGGACATTGATTAGCAAACCACCATTTCCAAGACTTGCTAGCAGACTCATATAATTCCTTAATTTTGCTTCTAGGATTCTTAGTGGTGGAGTCTGATGCATTACTATTCTTAGTGGGGGTAGCACCAGAATGGTTCACTTTGCGTTTGGGTTTACTAGCACTAATAGGCATCACAGTTTGCTTCTTAGTTCTAGTGTCTACGCCTTTGACATTATTCATAGCACACATAGAATGATTAGCATTAGCACATTTGCCACATTTGACACAAACAAATTTCACATTCATAGCATTCAAAGTCGAATCATTCAAATCGTCATGACACGCGATTACAGACGTTTTATTCTTAGAAACATTGAAAATCCTAGGGTGTTCTTCTACTTGCTTCATCTTCCCTTGATTCTTGTGTTTCCAGACCTTATCATTCACTTGAGTGCTCTTAAGCTGAGGCCGGCTAACACTAGTAGTGGAGACTATTCCTGTAGTAGAAGACACACGAATATTAGTGTTTCTAGAAGTCTGAGGCGAGTGAGTCTCTTTGTTTGTGGGCTTAGTGGGCATTCTATACATCCCTGGTTTAATCACATTATTGTGCTTAACGCTTGGTGCTATAGGATTCCTTATAGGTTGAGCTTGTGGTAACCTTTCCTTTCCATCCATCTTGGGGGCAAACACAGGTTTAGCAAACGAGGAATTAGATAAAGCAGATGGTTTTCCCAAGATAGAGGATCTATTCTCTTTAGAGGCATTGGGTTGTCTAACAACATTTTTCTTAATGCTAGGTTCCACAATTTTCCCACCCATTTTAGCAATGAGTTTCTGTAACTCAGCTATCGCTCTGTCCCTGTCTTGTAATTGAGCTTTCAACCCTTTAATTTCCAAATTCTGTTCATTCATTTCTCGAAATGTTTGGGAAAGTTTTTCTTGCAATTTATTATCATGTGGAAAACGACCAACATCTTTTTGCAAAGCAAGTTCAAGTGAATGACAATGTTTTTGAAGGAAATCAGTTTTGTGTTGAAGTAACTCAAAAGCCTTTTTGTCAACATTTTCTTTACGTTTCGAAAGCTCAATTTCAAGACGTTCACATTCTTTGATTTTATCAAGATATTGGCATGCAACTTCAGAATATTCATCAATATCAGCACAAGATGTAAAATAAGCACACATAACATCTTTAGAAACGCATTCTTGCAAGAGTAAATCATATTCATCTGAGAAATCAGACTTCTCCATTTGAAGATCATCAATGTGTTTCTCAATAGATTCAACATATTTTAAATCATCAAACATTTCAGTCCGAATGAACTCCTCAAGTTGAAGAACAGTTTCTTTAATCAACGCCGTGTTTGGAATTAAGAGTTCTTTGACAAGCAAGGTAATATCTTGAGGAATCGGACGTGTCCACTCAGCATTTTCACGTTTGGCCCAGTCTCTTTCAACAATAGATTTAACATTATCTATGTGGTGTTTAAGAATACCTAATGTTTTCCTACTCTTGCTTTTAGATTCATCTAGAGGGAGGTAGTTGATGTATTTGTAAACATTAGATTTCTTAGGGGCAAATGCTTTCTTCCATTGAATTCTCTTTTGTTTGCATTCTAAGAACACTTCCTCACGAGTTTTCTGAGTTTGTTTGTTGAACAGGCCATAGAGACTATTCTCATAAGCATAGTTATAAGGTTTCACAAACTCCTTATTAACAAGTGGTTGACTATCGGCATCCCAAAGGGCAGTCTCTTCACTATTGGCACTAACAGGCATGCAATCAAGATCTGTCCTTTCAGTCTCATCAAGATAAAGATGCGGGTTCGCAGCTTGAGCTTTGGCAAGGTACTCAGGACTTGCAAAGCTAGCTTGACCCTTAAACATCGATGGTGGTGCTAGCATTCTTACGGATTGAATAGAATCATGCGTTTTATAAACAACGTTCTTCAAAAAGTCGACTTGTGCTTCTAGTTTCGTAACTTTTTCGGTTTCTTTATCATATCTACTTTTGAAGTCTTGTTTTAACGCATCTACCTCTTGTTTCTTATCCTCTAGAATTTTAGCAGAATCAGTAGTGGTCATAGAGAGCTTTTGTTCAAGTTCATTAACTTTGGTATTGGCAAGGTACGTTTTTTGACGTTCATCCATTAAGAAAACATTATATTGTCGCTTCTCTTTAGCTAATAACTCAAGAGTGGTATTATATTTGTTTTCAAAATCGTCCTTTTGACTTTTTAACGCACTTCCCTTGTACCCCTCAAGCTCTTTGGTTTTCTGAAGGAGCTCATCTCTATAGGTTTCAGTCATCTCAGTAGATTTGATAAGAGCAGCTTTGCATTCTTCAAAGCTTTGAGTGAGCGTAGCGTTTGCCTTCTTTAATTGCTTTTGACTCTTTTTATTTTCAGTGACATCTTTTTGTAAAGTAGCAATTAAATTAGCAAGCGCAATACGTTCCTCTTCATCATATTCATTTGCATGTTGATCATCCTCAGACTCATTATTGCACATGTCTGATGAATCGGGTGTGGTATTGCTATCAACCGTTTCCATCATACATGTGTCATTAATGGCATTGGGTAGATCACTATGCTCAGGAATATCACCAAACACATTATATTCATCAGTAGTGTGTACCTTATCGATTGGCTCAGTGTCAAAGATAGGGCCATTGTCATCTTCAGTGACTTTGAGAACTTCTTCAACCTTTGCCATGTACGAGTAATGTGCATCAAGCTCTTGATCAGAATCTTCATCATCAGTATCATCCAGCATGGCTCCTTCCTCAGCTGACAATTTAACCCCTGCTTCCATCTTTTTGCATAGCAACATCTTTTCCTTGTGATAGCTGGAGTCTCTAACCCTTTTCGGCTTCCTGCATTCCTTTGCCATATGCCCATAACCTTGGCAATTAAAACATTGAATCCCACTCTGCTGAACCACTTGACTTCCAACCGTTTCCCTATTCCCAGTAGCAGCAGCAATCCTCTGAGCATCATACTTGGCAGTTTGTCGATCATATCTTGCAGAACCCTCAACATGCGTTGGATTATGTCGATCATACCTAGAAGGACTTTCACCACGTCGACGTGTGTCATACCTTGGAGGACTCTCAACATATCGGTTCTTTGTGTTAGATGATGTGCGAAGATTGTTGTTGGTGGGTTTGTAGATTTTCTTGTAAGTCTTCATTATGTAAGCAATTTGTTGTTTCATCTCTCGGTTCTTTTGAGCTTGGTCTTCATCACTATCTTCTTCAGATGAGGACTCAGATGGTGGTGATGGTGCTCTTGGCGCTTTACTTCGAGATTTTGTGGAAGATGAAGACTTAGATGATGTGGAATATCGTGGTGAAGATGATGTATTGGAGTATGGCTTAGGAGCACGAGAGTGAGGATCTTGAACATGTTGAGTGGTAGTCACTAAAGCAAGTGGATTAGCCGTCTTGGCAACACGTTCAGCTCGAATTTCATTTGCTTCATTCTGAAATTGCTTCAAGATGTCAAAGAGTCGATGATATGAGACCTCGTCTAACTTTTCTTGTTGTTTCACCAAAGTGACAAACCGTGTCCACTCAGGTTGAAGTTGTTGAAGAAATTGGACATTGACTTGCATGGTGGATACTTGCAGGTTATTTCTTGTCATGTCATTCATCATTTTATAAAACCTGGAGTAGTATGAATCAATTGATTCTCCATCCCTTGAAGTAAACTTGCCAAAATTCCAAAACAAGTTTGTTTTGACATCTTGTTTGTTGAGTGATTCTCCTTGTTGCAAGCGTTCAATAGCAGTCCACATTTCATGTGCTGTCGGGCATGCATCAACCGTGGAGTAAATATCATCTCCAATCCCACTTAAAACCATATAGATGGCTTCCTTCTCCGCATCATGCCAAGCACAATTTTCAGGTGTGAGATCAGCTCTTGTCTCATCACGTTCACTTGCAGGTATTGGATCAGTAGTATCTGTGGCTGCTCTTGGAGGAACTGAGATCTTCTTAAATATATATGGTCCATGAGTAATACATTTCCTCAAGGCATCACCATTGGGTCTTGTATCAAGATATCGTATGAAACGTGATTGCCATTGAGCATACCGACCAGATACAAGCATTGGTGGTCTCTCTTTGTTACCTGCCACCATTATGTTGTTGTTCGTCACACGATATTCGGCAGTAGAATCCATCTCAATATTCTCTGAAATGATGAAGTGAATATGGATCTTAAGTAGATGTGTTGTGATTGTTGTTGTGGTTTAAATTCCGAAAATTGCAATTTTTCTCCAGGCCGACAATAAATTCTCCAGTCCGACTAAAACGGTAGTCCAAAAATTTTGTAATCGCCAAAATTTGAAATCGAGCTAGAAATGTCCTAAAACTAGTATGGAAAAAAAAGATGTAAAATAAGCACACATAACATCTTTAGAAACGCATTCTTGCAAGAGTAAATCATATTCATCTGAGAAATCAGACTTCTCCATTTGAAGATCATCAATGTGTTTCTCAATAGATTCAACATATTTTAAATCATCAAACATTTCAGTCCGAATGAACTCCTCAAGTTGAAGAACAGTTTCTTTAATCAACGCCGTGTTTGGAATTAAGAGTTCTTTGACAAGCAAGGTAATATCTTGAGGAATCGGACGTGTCCACTCAGCATTTTCACGTTTGGCCCAGTCTCTTTCAACAATAGATTTAACATTATCTATGTGGTGTTTAAGAATACCTAATGTTTTCCTACTCTTGCTTTTAGATTCATCTAGAGGGAGGTAGTTGATGTATTTGTAAACATTAGATTTCTTAGGGGCAAATGCTTTCTTCCATTGAATTCTCTTTTGTTTGCATTCTAAGAACACTTCCTCACGAGTTTTCTGAGTTTGTTTGTTGAACAGGCCATAGAGACTATTCTCATAAGCATAGTTATAAGGTTTCACAAACTCGTTATTAACAAGTGGTTGACTATCGGCATCCCAAAGGGCAGTCTCTTCACTATTGGCACTAACAGGCATGCAATCAAGATCTGTCCTTTCAGTCTCATCAAGATAAAGATGCGGGTTCGCAGCTTGAGCTTTGGCAAGGTACTCAGGACTTGCAAAGCTAGCTTGACCCTTAAACATCGATGGTGGTGCTAGCATTCTTACGGATTGAATAGAATCATGCGTTTTATAAACAACGTTCTTCAAAAAGTCGACTTGTGCTTCTAGTTTCGTAACTTTTTCGGTTTCTTTATCATATCTACTTTTGAAGTCTTGTTTTAACGCATCTACCTCTTGTTTCTTATCCTCTAGAATTTTAGCAGAATCAGTAGTGGTCATAGAGAGCTTTTGTTCAAGTTCATTAACTTTGGTATTGGCAAGGTACGTTTTTTGACGTTCATCCATTAAGAAAACATTATATTGTCGCTTCTCTTTAGCTAATAACTCAAGAGTGGTATTATATTTGTTTTCAAAATCGTCCTTTTGACTTTTTAACGCACTTCCCTTGTACCCCTCAAGCTCTTTGGTTTTCTGAAGGAGCTCATCTCTATAGGTTTCAGTCATCTCAGTAGATTTGATAAGAGCAGCTTTGCATTCTTCAAAGCTTTGAGTGAGCGTAGCGTTTGCCTTCTTTAATTGCTTTTGACTCTTTTTATTTTCAGTGACATCTTTTTGTAAAGTAGCAATTAAATTAGCAAGCGCAATACGTTCCTCTTCATCATATTCATTTGCATGTTGATCATCCTCAGACTCATTATTGCACATGTCTGATGAATCGGGTGTGGTATTGCTATCAACCGTTTCCATCATACATGTGTCATTAATGGCATTGGGTAGATCACTATGCTCAGGAATATCACCAAACACATTATATTCATCAGTAGTGTGTACCTTATCGATTGGCTCAGTGTCAAAGATAGGGCCATTGTCATCTTCAGTGACTTTGAGAACTTCTTCAACCTTTGCCATGTACGAGTAATGTGCATCAAGCTCTTGATCAGAATCTTCATCATCAGTATCATCCAGCATGGCTCCTTCCTCAGCTGACAATTTAACCCCTGCTTCCATCTTTTTGCATAGCAACATCTTTTCCTTGTGATAGCTGGAGTCTCTAACCCTTTTCGGCTTCCTGCATTCCTTTGCCATATGCCCATAACCTTGGCAATTAAAACATTGAATCCCACTCTGCTGAACCACTTGACTTCCAACCGTTTCCCTATTCCCAGTAGCAGCAGCAATCCTCTGAGCATCATACTTGGCAGTTTGTCGATCATATCTTGCAGAACCCTCAACATGCGTTGGATTATGTCGATCATACCTAGAAGGACTTTCACCACGTCGACGTGTGTCATACCTTGGAGGACTCTCAACATATCGGTTCTTTGTGTTAGATGATGTGCGAAGATTGTTGTTGGTGGGTTTGTAGATTTTCTTGTAAGTCTTCATTATGTAAGCAATTTGTTGTTTCATCTCTCGGTTCTTTTGAGCTTGGTCTTCATCACTATCTTCTTCAGATGAGGACTCAGATGGTGGTGATGGTGCTCTTGGCGCTTTACTTCGAGATTTTGTGGAAGATGAAGACTTAGATGATGTGGAATATCGTGGTGAAGATGATGTATTGGAGTATGGCTTAGGAGCACGAGAGTGAGGATCTTGAACATGTTGAGTGGTAGTCACTAAAGCAAGTGGATTAGCCGTCTTGGCAACACGTTCAGCTCGAATTTCATTTGCTTCATTCTGAAATTGCTTCAAGATGTCAAAGAGTCGATGATATGAGACCTCGTCTAACTTTTCTTGTTGTTTCACCAAAGTGACAAACCGTGTCCACTCAGGTTGAAGTTGTTGAAGAAATTGGACATTGACTTGCATGGTGGATACTTGCAGGTTATTTCTTGTCATGTCATTCATCATTTTATAAAACCTGGAGTAGTATGAATCAATTGATTCTCCATCCCTTGAAGTAAACTTGCCAAAATTCCAAAACAAGTTTGTTTTGACATCTTGTTTGTTGAGTGATTCTCCTTGTTGCAAGCGTTCAATAGCAGTCCACATTTCATGTGCTGTCGGGCATGCATCAACCGTGGAGTAAATATCATCTCCAATCCCACTTAAAACCATATAGATGGCTTCCTTCTCCGCATCATGCCAAGCACAATTTTCAGGTGTGAGATCAGCTCTTGTCTCATCACGTTCACTTGCAGGTATTGGATCAGTAGTATCTGTGGCTGCTCTTGGAGGAACTGAGATCTTCTTAAATATATATGGTCCATGAGTAATACATTTCCTCAAGGCATCACCATTGGGTCTTGTATCAAGATATCGTATGAAACGTGATTGCCATTGAGCATACCGACCAGATACAAGCATTGGTGGTCTCTCTTTGTTACCTGCCACCATTATGTTGTTGTTCGTCACACGATATTCGGCAGTAGAATCCATCTCAATATTCTCTGAAATGATGAAGTGAATATGGATCTTAAGTAGATGTGTTGTGATTGTTGTTGTGGTTTAAATTCCGAAAATTGCAATTTTTCTCCAGGCCGACAATAAATTCTCCAGTCCGACTAAAACGGTAGTCCAAAAATTTTGTAATCGCCAAAATTTGAAATCGAGCTAGAAATGTCCTAAAACTAGTATGGAAAAAAATTGATTTTACTTGACCTAAATTTTTTAACTCTTTTTTTTTTTTTTTTTTTTTTTTTTTTTTTTTTTTTTGATCTTCGTGGAAACGATATTCTGAAACTAGTCTAGATGGTGGCTAAGTCTAAAAATTACTCAAACAAAATTTAGCGAAAACATGTCATCGGAATATCCATCGGAATGTGCCATCGGAATACCCATCGGAATGTTTCTTAGATCGGAATGTCCTTTAGATCGCAATGTGCACCTATCGAAATCCTTCAGATCGGAATGTTCAGATCGCAAAGTGTACCTATCGAAATCCCAGATCGGAATGTTCAGATCGCAATGGGTACCTATCGCAATGAGGCTGTCGCAATGTGGGCAGAGTAACGTTTCAAGATTGCCTTAAATCCGTCGCAATCCAGATCGCAATAACGATCGGAATGTTCAGATCGGAATAAGGGTCTATCGCAATACTGATCGCAAAGTAAAACCCTAGGGTTATTGCGATCGAAATCGTACTCTCCTTTCCGAAATTCTAGCTGTCGCAATAAGGGACTTTTTTCCAACTTTTTAGGCAACGGTTTTTGGCAACTTTTAGGCAACAAATTAGCAACTTTTAGGCAACAAATTAGCAACTTTTAGGCAACAAATTCGTGATTTTTACCAAACCAAAACAACCAAATCTCTACAACAAGTATATAGATGATTTGTAGCAAGATAAAGAACACGAAAACCACAAAAAAATTTGAATTCGAGTTGATTTATGGAAGAAATCACACGAATCAAATATAAGAAGAACAACCAATAACAAATCTACCCCGTGGCGATTGATACCAAATGTTGTCCTATGTATTTGTGTGATGTTATACACGAATTTAAAGAAGAAAGGAAGAAATGAGATGAATTGTAGAGAGAGAAACTAGAGAGAGAAAAGAGAGAGAAGTGTGTGAACTTGGTGAGATTAGATTAAGAAAAGTAATTACAAATGACCATCCACCCTCCTAACATGCTAGGAGGGTAGTATATATAGTCCACCCACATGCGGGCTTTAATGGACTATATATTGGGCCGGGCTTGTATTTTGGACTTTATTAGTTTAAATCCAAGCCCGTGAACCACGACTAAATAACTATCTATTACAACGTTCTAACTAATGTTACTATAATAACCTATGACCGATCATTCTTGTTTGACTCAATATTTTGAGGCTAACACTCCTTTTCCCTCATATCAACTAAAACACCGGCCGTACACAAAAATGGTCGTCCTAAAATTATAGGCACACGAGGATTTGGCTCATAATCAATGATAGCAAAATCGGCTAGATAAATGAACTCCCCCACTTTAACAATGACATTTTCCGCTATACCAACCGGATGAGTGGTAGTACCATTAGCAAGCTCAATGATCATTCGAGTAGGCCTAAGTGGTTCATAGTCAATATTCTTCCAAATGACTAAAGGCATTACGTTAATACTAGCTCCTAGATCGGCTAGAGCTTTGTATTCCCCAAGCTCATCAACAACACAAGGTATCAAAAATTGACCCGGATCTTCATATTTCTTAGGAATGAAATCAAAGAAATCCGAAGTACTAATCACATTCAAAGTAGCCTTGGTGACTTTAAGAAAACTTTGCTTAGGTGGAACATAAATTTTCTCGATCACTCTTGCCACATTATCATCATCATAAACGGTTATGGACTTAAGCTCTCCCCTCGGGTTAGGAATGGTATCACTAGGTAAGCAACCCGAAGAAGATGACGGTTTAGACATGAATCCCTCAAACATCGAAAGCAATTTATTTTGACTTTGTTCCAAACTTTGGTGCATACGATTTTGACTTTGCTCTAGCCTTTGTTGATT
Organism: Glebionis coronaria; assembly: GCA_025667525.1. Lineage (NCBI taxonomy): Eukaryota > Viridiplantae > Streptophyta > Magnoliopsida > Asterales > Asteraceae > Glebionis > Glebionis coronaria. The sequence continues at coordinate 361,025,793 of CM046881.1, forward strand.
AAGCTCAATCTTGTTATTTTGCCCTTTAATCGTATTTTGAAAATCAAGTCTCAAAGTATTAATTTGCCCTTGGATGTTATTTTGAAAAGCTTTCATATTTGCCTCATTTGATTTCATGTAACTTGACAAATCATTTTGATTATTCCCTTGAAAACCTTGATTGTTTTGATTAGCATTAAATCCATTTCCTTGATTGTAATTCCCTTGGTTACCACGGTTAAAATTATTCCCATTGTTTCCATTGTTGTACCTATTTTGAACCGGTGGAAAACCCGGTGGAGCAACATGATTTTGACGAGGAACTTGACCGTTGGAGCCATAAGTTCCCGTCGCGGCAAAAGCACTAGCTTGATCAAACCCCGCGTTCAAACAAGCATAATTAGGATGTGCTCCACCACATGATACACAAACATTCTCAATCATATTAATCGATCCATGAGGATTCTTCCTAATCTCATTCAAAATCGTGTCAATCTTAAAGTCCAATCTAGCAATCTCATGATTAGATGAATTCACATTGGAAACACCCGGTGTGTTTTGTGAATATTGTGCTCTAGACTTATCCTCAATTATTCCCCACGCGTCTCTCGGAGTTTTTCTTAAAAGATTACCACCCGCGGCGGCATTTAAAGAATCTTGTTCAATCATATTAAGCCCATTATAAAAAGTATTAATTTGATGCAATTCCGAGAAACCGTGGTGTGGACATTGTCTCAACAAATCTTTAAATCTCTCCCAAGCAACCCCAAACGATTCATGCACTTTTTGTTCAAATCTAGTGATCTCGTTCTTAAAATGTGTTGTTTTGGACGGTGGAAAGAAGTAATTCATGAACTTTGACACTAAATCATCCCAAGTTAAAATTGAACCCGGTGGTTCTTTCTCATACCAAAGCTTAGCATTACCCTCGAGCGAGTACGGAAAAAGCAAGAGCTTAATCGCGTCATTCGACACATCTCTAAACTTGAGAGTCGAGGTAATTCGAAGAAAATTCCGAATGTGAGAGTGCGGGTTATCGGCCTCATTGCCACGAAATTGGTCGGCACGAATGAGCGATAAAAGTCCCGTCTTAATCTCAAAATGATCCGCCAAAATAGCCGGCACAACGATTGCTTCCCCATACCCTTCGGTGGGTGCACGGAGCAATTCCTCCATTGTTCGGTTATCAGCCATCTCTACAACAATAGGTGGAAGCTCGGGTTCCACTATTCGTTGTTGACGATTTCTATTTCTACGAGGAATATTTTCAAGCCTATTAAAATCTATCACAAGACGAGATGAACGTAAATGCATACACTACAAAGACGAGAATTTAGAGGATTGAAGAAAAGAATTTAGACAAGAAAGAAGATTATTTTTGGTATCTTTATTTGGTATTGCTCAATCAATAATGATTGATAAAAAAACAAGGAATAAGGATAACTACTATGGAAGTAAATTACCCTCGGTCGACTTTGAAACGATAGGTGAAAACCTAAACGTCTCGAGGTTCAATAAGTAAACAACAAAAATAAGATTTATTACTACTTGAGTCGGCAAACCAATAATAGGTTGTCCCTCTCAATATACGCACAAGCAAGCGGGGAAACGAGGTGGCACAAAGCACTTAAAAACCTTTTTCCTTAGACGGCTTTTTATAGCACGTCGCCTTATACCCACCTTATGGTTTGTATAAATCGAGTTCAAACTTCTTATTAGTATTTATCTATTTTGCCTTTATTTTTGTTTTGGGTTCGAATACAATAGCTAGGTGATGAAATCCCAACTAAGGCTTATTTGAAAAGTATTTAAAATTTATTGTTCTACGTAATACAATATATTATTCACAAAAAACGAGAAAAACGATACATACTACGTAATAGAGAAAATAACAAACTTTCCGAGGACGGAAAGGGTCTTCAAATCCACGATCAACAAATCTCCACAAAGACGAATCGTACACAAGATCCCCGGCAGCGGCGCCAAAATTTTTGATGTGTCGTGGATAGTATATGTGATAATTAGATACGTTATAGGGTAAATTAGACAATTACCTTTAGGAAAAAAGTAAAAGTCCAATAATACCAATGACGAATTCAATTAAACACGTGAGTGAGTCGAGTTCGTTGTACACGAAGATCTTATGAATTTGAGACGTTTTGCTTTGATTTGGACAATCGATTTGAATTGATTCTCGGTTTTTAAACTACAATTAAAAACTACAAATTTTAAGCTATTTAAAATGACCCTAAAGTGCATGAATCGTTAAACCCCGCTAATTTAAAATAAATCTAAACAATTAATTATTTAAAATTAAAACTCAATTTAAAATTAAAACTAATTTAATTAACTATGAAAATTCAATCTATTTAATAATCTAATAAAAATAAATCTATTTAATTAAAACAACTTTTAAACTAATTTAACTCAAATGGTAATTAAACAAAAACAAAAACTGCCAAACTTCCTTATACTATATTAAATACATAAATGAAAAGAAAATCAAAAGAGCTTGTAGCTCGTCTGGTTATCACGTTGGGTGAGTGAAGTCTAGTTCTCGAGTTCGAAACCCATGGAAGACATAATTTTTGGAATTAAAACCTTTTGACAGATTGAGTGAATTTGGTCTCAGGAAAGACCTTTTTGGAAAGCTTATTTGTTTAAGCTGATAAGGATACAGCTTATGAGCTTAATCAGTTAACTGAACTGATAAGCAATCGCATATTAACACAAACCAACAATAAGTAAACTGCCAGGTTAATTACAATAAACAAAATTAAGATCAAGCAAATTCAACTCCAAACTAACTTAATAAACTGACACAAATAATCAGGTTAAGTAAACTGACAGTTCAAGTTAATTCAAGATCAAGTTTCAGGTTTAGAAAAATAAGATAAACCAAACACAAATTCGCCATTTAATTACTCCAAATTCAGTACAAAGCAATCTGAAACTCACATATAAGATTAAAACAGCTAATAAAAGGAACCTACAGTACTCTACACAAAGATATATAGACAATCTAAAAATTAAAACAAAATAGTTACGTTTATTCTATTCCAGAAATTATCAAGCAGTAACAAGCATCTCAGTTAACAAATACTTATCTCAGATAAGCAGTCCTAACAAATCCCAAATAAGCAGATTTAATTACCATTATTCAATTGCTGACAGGTTTACAACAAATTATTCAAACCAAGTAAAAGTTAACTAACTTAGACTAAATCAGCTAGTATCTATCCAGTTATAATCAATCAATCAGTGAATAAAATGCAAACTTAAACTCACAGTCTATAACTTTAATTCAGTAAACAAATTAAGCAGTTTACAAACGAATCAGGCAGAAAATAATATAACGACACTACATTAACCATTAATCAGGAAAACAAATAATCACAAAAATGAAAAGGACTTGGCACCTTTTTGACGATATCCTTTGAGATGTAGGATAGCGCTGAGCTACCTATGATCCGAACCGCAACCACCAGTCACCATTCTCCAATAACCGAAACTACCATTTAGTCATTCAACAGTCGAACCATACAATAGCTTTAATCAAACCAGTAGGGTTTGATTTATTCCCAAATCTTACCTTCAATATTTAATTAAACTATTGAATAGTTTAATTATCTTTTAACATTATAATGTAAAACTAGATTGAGAAAGAGGATGAAAAGACTTTATAACAGAAACTGAAACTCACGAACCAATTTAAATAACTGTAATTTTATTAATCAAACTTAAAATGATACAAAACTTATAAAAGAGAGATACAACTTTCTAATCTAATTTAAACATTATAACAATAAAAATAAGAAAAGGGATAATTATACAAAATAATTTGGGGGTATTTATAGCCCCCCCAAAGGCTTGATGAGCAGCGAATATGCGGATCTTTTTGGGATATTCCTTTTTCTTCTAAGCCATTGATCTTGATTTCCTTATTCTCTTTCTTCTTTGATGGCTGAGATGATTTCAAATAGCACACGGATCGCCAACGTGGCATCCGTGTGCTAGTTGTGTTTCTTTTGCTGCCTCTGATTGGTTGGATTGGTGGTGTGAGGTGTAGCATCCAATAGAAAACGGCCACGTAGCACAACTTCTCCACCTCTTCTCTTCCTATAACAATGGGGATTTTATTTCTTTTGGAGTGAATTAACCAAAATAATAAAAAGCCCCATGTTATTTTATCTTTTTTTACCATCCTAGGGTTTTTGAACAGTATTACTTTTACAGGTTTTATTTTAGAAGTGAAAAGTGAGGAAGGAGATGAAACATTGGGATTATCGAATGTTTTTAATACTGTGTGAGAGAATGAGTGGGTGAATGTTTTGGTTTTATTTATGAAAAGGTGAGGGTGCGTTTAATCAATGGAATAAATGGGAGTGGAAAGTGACGTGTGGTCACGTGTGTATGTGGGTTAAAGTCAACCAAGGGACGGTTTAAAAAAATGTGAGTTTTTAAGATGAGTAAGAACAAAACCCTAGCAAGCCCAAATCTCTTTACTCTTCCGTTTCCTGTTTTGGGCTTTGGGCCCAATGAAAACTTGTGTCACAATCCATCCGTGTACAAATTTACTAGCAAATATGGGCCTTTATTTGGGCTAAATCAAAACTCTTTATTAACTTGAAAATCTAAATGGGCCATTGAGCCCATTTTCCACATTGTGGGACCCACTTGACTTGTTTATTCGACAAATGATTAAATCCACTCATGTCGAGCTCGATTTTTGGCTTCTTCAATCTTTTTCTTCATTCTCGTGTCGGTTTTTGTCGGTTTTCGCGAACTTGGTACCTACACACATGAAAACAAGAAATATACAAACAAAAGGCATATTTGATACATTATGAGCATAATTTCATTATTTTAAGCTATAAATGATATGAGTAAAAATACTCATATCAACTATCATAAGGAAAAGTTGTTGCTGTGCAAGAAAATGGAAGCTGGGATCAAGTTATCAACTGAGGAAGGAGAAATGCTTGACGACACAGATGATGAACTCTCCGACCAAGAACTCGAGGCACATTATTCATACATGGCAAAGATTCATGAGGTCCTTAACGTCACTAAAGATGACAATGGTCCTATCTTTGATACCGAGCCAATTGATAAGGTACAACATGATGATGGATATAATGTGTTTGGTGATACACATGAGCATAGTGATCTACCAACAACAATTACTGACACGTGTATGATGGAAAAGGTTGATAGCAATACCACACCTGATTCATCAGACATGTGCAATAATGAGTTTGAGGATGATCAACATGCAAATGAGTATGATGATGAGGAGCGTGTCGCGCTTGCTAATTTAATTGCTAGTTTACAAAAAGATGTCAATGAAAATAGAAAGAGTCAAAAGCAATTAAAGAAGGAAAACACAACGCTCACTCAAAATTTTGAAGAAAGCAAAGCCGCTCTTATAAAATCCAGTGAGACAATTGATAGTTATAGGGCTGAGCTTCTTCAAAAGACCAAAGAGCTTGAGGGGTACAAAAGTTGTGTTATTAAAGTTAAAAAGGACGATTTTGAAAATAAATACAACGAAGCTCTTGCTTTGTTAACTAAAGAACAACATCAATTTAATGTCTTATTAAGTGATGAACGTCAAAAAACGTACCTTGCCACAACAAAAGTTAATGAACTTGAACAGAGGCTTTCTATGAATACCACTGATTCTGCTAAAATTCTTGACGAAAAGAAACAAGAGGTACTTTTAGTAACATAACCTAACTAATTATAATCCATCTCATTTCATTCATCGGGTCATATAATCATTCGGGTCCATATCAATAAGCATACAATCGGGACAACTGGTGTGTCCTATTTTTATTAAACCTAACATGTTATCTCCCTCGCGAGTTTATAAAACATTTCATAAAACATTTAAAAGAGTGCAAGGCTATGAACTCACGTTGATTGGGAAAGGCGGGTTATCGGCGATTTGGATGTACGGTACGTTCTTCAATCACGGAAACCTAGACCAATAAGACTCGTCTTAGACTCTTGTCCAATGACTTTATAAAAATAATGGTTATGTATATATTATGATATCATAAGTATGATGATGATCAAGTTGGATTTTATCTCTTCATACAACATTATAGTTGTTATGTGTTAGTAAATTTAGACTAGTTATACTAGTTCCAACTTATTTATATATTAAGGCCCAATAAGCCCATTAAAAGTCCAATACACTATATTAGCCCATTTATACTTTTAATACCAGGCCTATACTTATATGTTGGGCCCCAGTGGGTTAAGCCCATGAGTAAGTCCATTAGTGTCTAGCCAAACTAGTTGGGCTAATGGTCCAATAAGGCTACTTTGGCCCGTTAATGTACATAAGTTATAAAGCTCGGGTTTTTATCGGTTTTTACTTGTAAAATGTACTTACATATCAGTAGATGAGATATAAAAATGTTACATTAGACGGGTCTGACCGTCTAAGTTTTATTTGGCGAAAACGTTAATCTTTCGGTTTTAACCGAAAAGACGTAAAACTTATATATAGTTTTATAACTTTAGAAAACATTTGAGTGTGTAATTTTCTAAAATGTCATACTTATTTTGTAACACCCCACTTGGATAAGTGGACCGTTACGTGTATTTATGGCGTGTCATCAAAGCATATGGTAAATGTCCTGAAACATTAACTGACCATAAAAGAAATACCGAAATCAAACATCGGCAATCCAAACATAAGCCCAAAACATGAAAAGTAAAATACTAAAGTAAAGGACTAAACAATGTCCAAATACGCAGAATAATGTAAGTACATAAAGTAAAAAGTCTGGATAGCTTCCATCCATATGCATATGCTCTCAAAATCCTACGAGCGTCCTAGTGTACCTGCCGTTAGAACATGAAAGGGAACTACGGCGGAGCATAACGCTCAGTGAATGGATATAAAGCATGATAAGGAATTACTGAAATGAAACAGATGATGAAATACTAGAGTTGTAAGTCTGATAAGTAAAGTTGCAGCGGAAATCTGCGTATAATTTGTAAAGCCTGATTTAAATAATAAAGCTGAACTGTTATCTGTTAAATCTGAAAACATGTATTTATTGTATTTTAATTGCCAGAGCTTATATAGGTCATGTGCTGTAACAACGGTGCATGAATAACTGGAGGGGTGACCTCGTCATGCTGTAGAGGGGTGACCTCTAAATAACTGTAGAGGGGTGACCTCTAAATACTGTGCTGGGTGGAGGGATCAACTCCAATGTGAAGGATGTAGAGCACACACCACATTCACCCTTATAACTTGTAAACTGATAAGCCTAGGATGCATCCATACGCCCCACTAAACATACTGATAAAATGGCCAAACTGAACATGAGTGGGACGATGTAGGATATCACTCTCCTACATGTGAGTCACGGCACCGGTGCCTCTAGTGCCATGGTTACGGTACCTCCGTAACTAGTACATAAACTGGTCATGCTTGTATATAATGCTCAGGCAATTTATTTAGTTATTAACATGATTACTGATAAGCTTAAACACATACTGGGGAAAACATTTGGCTGCAGACGGGGAATCCTAATCATGCATAAGAAAGGAAGTCCTTACTGAAAGGACGGAAAATCCGTACCTAGAAGGCGAAGCAACACGTATCTGAAAACATAACTTACTCCTTCGATTTATCTACAGTAATATGGAACTCGTTAATACTAATACTAATGTATTATGTATTAATTAAGACTTTATTTTATGATCTAATACATAACTTCTTTTACATGTACTTCTTTCTTCAATATAGTACTAGTTTCACTACATATGTATATTAACTGTTCACTAAATATATATTCATGAATGAATAAGGCAACCATTCTTGTTAACGTGTGGAGTCCAAACTAAAGACCATGCATTATCAACTTGCTGCGTTTTAGCACCGACATCAAGCATGCAAATATATTTATACTTCATGCGGTTCAGAACCTGTCTAAAACTTGTTTATTATTTAATTATTTTTTTGTTGTTGTTGGTCATAACTGCTTTAAGTGGCAAAACATTTTAAACAAATTATATTTGAGATTTCATGCAGTATGTACTTGTTCATACTTTATAACCGGCAAAGACTATTACCAAACCCGATATTTACATCTTCATCACTTGTTTAGATACTAGTTTCATATATAATCACATGTTTTAGAACTGCGATGCATATGGATTCACCGTTTATATATATCAAAAGCCTGATTTGTTACTCTTTGTTTAGAAAACTCATTAGCGATGCTTATGGTAATAGATATCTATATGCAACCTATTAATACCTAACAGGTTCTTAACGCAACACATGATCATCTATATAAATCCTAGTTCAAGAATACCTCTCGACAAAATGATCGATCAGATGAAAACATAAGTGCCAAAATTCAGGAAGATAGGATCAAGACTAAAAGTCCAAGATTAGCAGCCCACAACAGAAACCAAATCAATAAACGATCATCAATCTCGTGTGAACACAAAAATGAACTACTACTCGTCCATTTTCTATTTTTGCAATCTTGGTTATGAAAACAAATGGACTACTGCTCGTGTGAACACAAATGGACGAATTGTAAAAGAAAGAAGGCATCAACTCGTGTGAACACAAACCACCGGTCTTGTTTTCTTTTCTTTTGCGGCTAACTTTTTTTTTCTTGTTCTTGGTTTCACAGCCGGCGGCCACCACTAGATATTAGGGTTTTCCTTCTCTTTTTTTGTGTTTACTGATTTGACAAAAGGGAAGGTTTTTACCCCCGTTTTTTTGTTTACTAGTGAAGTGGGCCCAAAGCCCATTTATTCTTCCTTCTTTTCTTTTTTAAAACGCAGCCCAACACAGTCCATGTGATTTTTGTTTTCGTTTCGCTTCGTTTAATATCATATAACTTGCGTTCGTATTTTAAAACCCCGTCATGTATTTATTTTACGGAAAATAAATACGTACGTAATACTGAATAATTATTTTCTGAATATTTCCTGAATAATTAATTACGTACCGATCTTATTAAAAACTGAGACTGTGTATTTACTGTTGACGTTTAATTACAGTTAAAGTTGAGACTACGCGTATTTAATATTCGGGGATTTTAAATACGGGTTTTACAATTCTTCCCCTCTAAAAAAAGTAATTCGTCCTCGAATTAAGGATGCGATTTTGCTGTGGATTTTACAATTCTCCCTCTCTAAAAAGAAAATTCGTCCTCGAATTAAAGGTAAATTAAGCTGGTGTAGTTTATATATAAGCAAAAAGGTACATAGGCTGAAAGAGTATGAAGGCTGAAAGGACATATAAGATGAAAGACCATTCGTCCTTGATCTAGAACATACTGCTGCTGAAGGGTATAACGTGACATGACTGAAGTGAACATGGGACGTAACATGTCTTGAAGAACTTAACTGAATCATTGAAGGAAAAGAATGAGAGGTCCGGATGGACTCCTCCGTTCCGAGTGGCTTCCCGCTCGAAACTACTCCTTCAAGGTCTAAACACAATGAAAATCTTGGTCCTGATGACTCTGTCCTGACGATGCTGAATAATACTGGTTCCATACTTAAGATGCATTTTCTGAATCTGATAGAATGAATAAGCTATAACATGTAGTATACATGAAACGGTATGTACAAATATCCTGAAAAGATAACATTTATATCTCTGAGCAAGTTGCTGAAAATATATAGGGACGAACTACGTGAACAATTGTGAACGTGGTTCACGACTATATGAGGAATGCTGGGCATGGAATATTTTGTACACTATAATACATGAAACATTCTCTGAACGTGATGTTAGGAAATATCATGAACATATGCTGACTAAGGAAAGAATGCCAAACGATACGGCCTGAGACGTGAAACGTCTGCCTGGGTATGGAGAAGCTCTGCGAACTTGAGTCTGGTTTCTTAAGCTTTCTGTAACCGAATTCGGTAATAGACTATGAAACGTGTGTCACGGAATGGAACACGAACTCGAACGTGAACAGTGTCATGAATGCGAGCGTGAAGTTAAATCATGAGATAGCACAAACTATGGACTGAAACAACATCATAATGTGAACGTGAGATGCAAACGTAAACGTGAACGTAAACGTGAACATGAACATAAACGTGAACGTGAATGTGAACATAACGTAATTCGTGAACATGAATGTGAGCGTGATTCACGAACGTGAAATTTTCTATCTGATATGATTGTTGATGGAATACCGTGAAATCTTACGATTTATTGCTGAATTTCCTGCAGGTCTGTTACTGCGTAATCCTTTCGGATACGAGAAAACGTGTAGGCTGGTTTAAATGGGTGACAATGACTTAGATAGGATCAAACTTTTCTGAGTTCTGTGGTAGCTGATAGAAACCTTCATTGAAACCTTGTCCCATTTATGTTCAAAATTTCTAATGGTTGTAACCACTCACTGGCATGATTGCGTTCTATCTTGAACCTCCAGTGTGTCAGGCATTTAGATATGAACGTAGATGCATCCAAGTGTTATACTGCTTCTTTAAAAAATTTGTCTGAGATTTTTGGTACATTCTGGTGGAATCTGGATGAATAGTCATGGAAGGATTTTAGTGAGAACTGACAGTAATTTTTGCGGTAGCAGTCAACAGATTTCTAGAAAACTTTGTACCCTAGTTACAGACGTTGGTCTTGACCATCTGGTGATGGCCTTCACCTTCGTAGGATTGTCTGAAATTTCTTTCTGTTGAAATAGGGTGGTTCAGGAATACCACCTTGTTCAACTGTAATTCACATCTGGGAAGCTGCTTATATAATTTTCTCCTATCGGAGATTCTGTACAACTGTGAGAAGATGATTCTATTGTACTTCTCTAGAATTTGGCAGATCAGAATGTTATCAATGAATATACTGACGATTTTGTCTGAGAAGTCATAATTTTTTTTTATAAATTTCATATTATAGCTAGAGCATTAGGGAGCTCAGAAGTATAAATCAAAATTTTTAGGGAGACTATAACATGTGCAACAGCAGTCTGGTAAACCTCATGTTCTTTCTCTCACCACTGATGGTGACATGGTCGGAAATTGTTCTAAAAATTGTTTAAGACATCGTAGCAGATAAGATAAGATTTCTATATGTGGAATGAACATCGATTAAGAATGGCGATCTTGTAAAAAAAATGTAACACCCCTAAATTTTATACAACTTAGTACAGCGGAAGACTCGTTGGTGTTACGGGATAGCACATTACTCACATCATAGACAACGCATAAAAATCGCGTCGTTTAATAGTAAAAGCATTTCCATTCATAAATATCAAAGTTACATCGGTCCCAAGTCATTATATTTCATACAAAGTTTTACAAAGTATTTGAATGGAAAATATAGTTAGGTGCGGGCCATGAATTCTTGTTGTCTTCCCGAGAATTACCTTCAAGTACCTGAGATAAAACATGTTAAAAGAAAAGGTCAGCGATAACGCCGAGTGAATTCATAGAGTTTAATAAAACCATCAATATAATATCAGTATAAAATTATTACTGAAAATCGTTTTGTACAAATCATTTTAATAGGCCACAAAATAGCCAAAGTCATTTTATACAAATCCGTATCGAAAATCATAATACATGCATTAGCCTTAAAAATCATTGTACGAGCTAATGTCGTAAAAACATCATACAATACGTTTTGCAACGTTGTATAGATTAAATAAAATACGTTATAAGAATATGGTTATGAAAACCAAAACACGAACATAATATCAGTAGTATGACCCTGTATTGCTAGTCAGGCAATACATCGTAATTCGGAGCGTCTATTAGTATTTTGTAAATTTTGGATTATTATAAGCCGCATGACATTGTTACCTTACTAAACCAACAACGGGTAGCTAACCCGATACCAATTTTGCCCATCTAAAGTAGCGTGTCGTCACAAAGGTCACGCTATGGAAATCTTCTCATACATAAATTCGCTTACCAATCAATGTGGCACGACAGGGATCAACCGTCAAGGCGCGAACTGGGGTGATCGTCCCCAAATAGTACTATTAAATGCATAAGCGTCTACCAACTCCCGGTAGTTCACAATTCATGCTAATGGGACTTTTAGTGACATAACCTAACTTTAATAATCCATTTGTTTTCATCTATCGGGTCCTTTAATCATTTATCGGGTCATACATTCGGGTCATTCAATCATTCGGGTCCAAAATCAATAAACAAACAATCGGGACAAATGGTGTCCTAAGTTTATAAAAACTAACATGTTATCTCCCTCGCGGGTTTATAAAGCATTTATAAAACATTTAAAAGAGTGCGAGGCTATGAACTCACGTTGATATGGGAAGGCGGGTTATCGGCAATTCGGTCGTACGGTACGTGCTTCAATCACGGAAACCTATATAAATAATAATCGGTCTTAGACGTTTGTCCAATGACTTTATAAAAATAACAAGTATGTATACATATGATGATTATATATATATGATGATCAAGTGGGTTTACATATTCTCGTTTACTCATTTTAGTGTTATATGTTGATAACTTTTATATTAGTTTACTAGTTTTACCCATTTACGTCTCTTAAGTCCAATAAGCTTATTATAAGTTATTTAACTTATTTTAATCTATTTTGTACTTATATTATCAGTACTTAAACTTTACAAGTTGGGCCCAAATGGGTTAAGCCCAATAATAAGTTTATAAGTGTTTTAGACCATTTTTGTTGTATTGTTAGTCCAATAACGTTAATTTAGTCCGTTAACGTCCGTAAGTCCTATAGTTCGGGTTTTATCGGTTTTTACTTGTTATACATGTTTATATATCAGTATATAAGTTTTATAAAGTTTACATTAGACGGGTCCAACCATCTAAGTTTTATTTAACAAAAACGTTAATTTTACGGCTATAGCCGAAAAAGTTGTAAAAATCAAGTTTATAGTTTTATAACTTATAAGTGTTTTCCACTACCATTTTTATAATTTATATACTTATTCCACCTTTTACATATTTATATAAATAGAATCCAAGAGTTAGTGGGTTTTAACTTTACATTTTATACAATATAATTTTGAGTGCTTATGTAATAGTTTTATACTTTATTTTCCAAAATCTGATTTTTATCTTCACTTTCACCAAAACTGCCATATCTTGAGTTCTATATGGAGATAGAAGCTCAAATTTTTATCACATAAACTACATGATATGTGCTACATTTAACTCTTCTATAGCTACTGTTGAATCATCTTTTAATTATTTTCTAAAATTCGTCCAAAACAGTAACCTCAGATTTATACCTTAAACTTGTTTTGATCATATCTCACTCATTACTTTGATTCCATTGCATGGCCAACTCTCACATGTGTACAAGACCCATAGCTTACTGTAAATCCATTCTACTTCATCATTTTATCAGTTTACCATATGGTTCTTTACTGTTTTTATACAGCCTACATTTTTAAGCAAGATTTTAACCTTGTTTCATATGGTTTTTCACCTTTTTAATCATGTTTATCAACAACAAATCCCCACATAACATTTTTATCATCATATAATCATCATATACATATACAATAGGAAATAAAATACATGTTTACATAATCAAATTAACAAGAAGATGAGGAGGACAATCTTTATACCACCATGATGATGTAGGTTGATCAAAACATGGATTTTTGATGGGGAAACTTGTGATGCACCAAGACCATCTTCATGACCACCATGCTTCATGAACTCCTTGTGGAAAATCAGCCCCAAGACACCATGAATACTCCTCCTTGGATGTTATAAGCACCACCAATCAAGAGAGCTTCAAGAGGGCTTCAACATGTGTATGAATAACACATGATTTCTTGGATGAATTTGATCAAAATGGGATGTTGGTGAGTGATATGGGACGGCTAAAATGGGAGAGGATGAGAGTGTTTATGGTTGTTTTGCATGTTTTGAATGTGTTAGCTAGTTTTAGTCTAGTGGTTTTTGTTTGGTGGAAAGCTTACATTGTAAGCTAAGACATGTGTAAGTTTTAGCTAGAAACTTGCCACCAAATTGGTGTGGTGGCTTCTTTAGGCCGGTTTGAATGGGAGTGGGGCAAGTGTCCCACTTGTCTCATCCCCATTTATTTACGGGTACTCCTCGATTCTTGTTTCCTCGATTTGCGTGCCCTCGGGTCGTTTTACGAAAAACGTTTTTATAAATTATGAATCACCGTCACAAAACGAATCCAATAAAAATTGTCTCATCAAAAACGGAGTTCGAAAACGTAAATACGTAATCCTAGGGTTTCCGGTTTAGTCGTAAAGGACGTTAAAATAAAATCGTAAGTCCTAATCTCTTCTCGTAAATTTGTGAGTTTATGAACCAACACAAATTTAAAACTCCAAAATAATATTCACAAATAAATTTATTTTCTGAAATGTCGGACTGTCACCAAAGACGGTGTATGTAAACGTAAGCACGTAACGTTGAATCCTCCGGTTTAGACGTAGTCGATGCTACTCCAAGACGTAATTCCAAATTTCTTCCCAAAAATAAGTGAGTTCATATTGTAACACTAAAATAATATTTTCAAATAATATTTGAGAATAAAATATCAATCGTAAATTGACGGATTGTCACAGCATTTACCCCTAAACAGGATCTTTGTCCTCAAAGATCATCTTACTACTCGCTTCTTATAGAGTTAAAGCCATGTGGGTATTTCCTCCACATTCGGTCTTTTCCCACAAGTGTAATTCATTACAATACGTGAGTTTCATCAAACATAACTACGGGAATAAGATCAGGCTTAATGTTGACTTACTTTCTCTATCCATGATGTTCACGGGTTTTTGATGAATGCAACTTTTCGCCGATCTAAACATTACTAAGGAACAATCAGATTTTCACTTGATAGATATTTATCAAGTTTGATTTACGAAACATAATTTACGCAGTCCTTGAAGTCCTAGGGTAGATCCAGCTTATATGCCTTTCAAACAATTTTTTCACATCATCTCAATGGTCCCATACAACGGGGACTTATATCCCATGATTTGTCAGATCATGAATTCATCTTTCCAAGTTTTAAAAATTGTGGCATAACTTTGCTACCCATTTGGCACTTCAAAATCTACATTTCACATTCACATAACCTCTTGCCCACTACCGGCTGTCAATAATCAGATCCTAATTTCAACAATCATTTCAGATCTCGCGGGTCGGGTATTTTGTAAGGCTAGGTTCGCCATTATAGGAAACCTTAAACCTAAAAGACATGTCCAACTCACAATGGGTGTATGTCGGGTGTCTTCATCTCAACTCTTGCTTACAGATGCTCTAAGATTTAGATCCTAACAAGATTCGATCTCAATCCTAACACGATGATTATCAAAGATAATCTCTCTAGAGGAAAACGATTATACGGTTTATTACCAAAGGTCGTTCATTAAAACATAAAACAACACTTATATTACTTTGTATCGTTACTTTACCTCGTCCCTTCGATTTGGGGTGGTACATAGTACTCTTATCAAGGTTCGTTCTTATTGATTTCTGAGCAAATCTCTAGAAATTCGATGCGAAGCGAGGATCTTGATAAAGATGTTTGATACAAGCACACTATGTTTACATAAATCTTTTTGCATTTATCATTAACGGGAATGATATTAGCAGATTTGGTCAGTCTGTCGACGATGACCTAAATCGAATCAAATTCAGATGATGACCTTTGCAATAGCTAGACGTTTACTAATATATGAGGCGATGTCTGCCTTCATAATTGCCATCAGTACAACTTCTTCAAACAAAGATACTTTTAGTCATAAAATGACATAAATAGAATACTTATACTTACAAATTCCAACATAACTAATCTCACAATCTTCATATTTAGGCAACCATAAACGGCCCTTTAAAACATTTAACGCTATCGGCTTCTCAATTCTAATGGTTCACATTAGCTGCGAACCCCTTTTTATTATCTATTTTATCCTTTTTACACACATCGTTTATTTTAAATTGTTCGGCAATTTATTTTGCACCTTCATTTTTAAGGAACATGTCCTAACTGGTTCTTTATCCTTTTTATATAATATGTCAGTATCTATATTATTCTCATGATGATGTAATTATCATGTCCACAATTCACTCAGTTATTCTTTCTATATTATGCGTCGGTAATTACGTTCACCTTTCCTGATGAAATAAATA
The DNA here is from genome assembly GCA_025667525.1 of Glebionis coronaria. Classification (NCBI taxonomy): domain Eukaryota; kingdom Viridiplantae; phylum Streptophyta; class Magnoliopsida; order Asterales; family Asteraceae; genus Glebionis; species Glebionis coronaria. Next base: position 361,041,921 of record CM046881.1, read on the forward strand.
TCACAACCGTATTTATTCAAAAATTCTTTCTTCATATCTTCTATGTTTTAGTTTCGTCTTTACTATCATTTTTATCCGTTTTACTCAATCCGTCGTCTAAAACGTTGATAATTATCATAATTAATTAAATAATAATTATTAAATTTTTATGAAACGTAAACGTTTTTAATTTCTTAGTTCGACCAATTATAATAAAATGTTCAAAATAAATTTGATTTTCAATTATCAAGATTTTTGTTGATTTATCCAAAATATTAAATAAGATCCGTAATTGTTCGAAAAATCTTTGGTTTATACTTTGGTCAAAAATTTCTTAGTTGACAAGTAAAAATTGTCGTTTCAAGTTTTTAAGTCATGGTTTAAATGGTTTCCTCAATCCCTCTTAAGTTATCTTGAGGTATACACAAACATTTACCCCTAAACAGAGGTTTAGTTAAATGTTTTGTGTATAAGGGAATAATCCCTTTAAAAATCCTTTGTTAAAACATTTGTCAAAACGTATTTCCATTTCTTTTTGGAAAAATCCAAAGTCTTAAAAGGGCTCTTAATTTTTGAAGAGTCTATATGCATACATCTTACCATTATTAATCCAACGGTCATTTTATGTAAAGGATTAAGTTTTTAATCCCTAAGCGTTAATGGTTCTAATCTTTGAGAAGTTAATATAGCTTCCATTATCTATTAATCACACGGTTCAATCATGTAAAGGTTTAAGTCTTTAATCTCATGTTAATTATTCAAGGTACATGTTTTTATTGTTCGGCCAGTTCAGAGGAATCTATAATTAATTATTAACTTCATTCTTATTCTTATAAACAAACAAATAAATGGTCCTTAATGATCACGAGCATGAATTTATCAAATTTCAGCCTACACACGTGATCCACCAAATGCATGAATACTACATGTGCATTGGTCAATCCAAACGACATCACATGAAACTCATAATGTTCATTACAAGTACCGGATGTAGTGATTGGAATACATAATCTTTTCCGCAGATGCGAAGTTGACAGTAACCATGCCGTGGATCAAATCTTTAAAACATACGCTAAAACTTTGTAAATGATCAAACAAATCTTCCATTTTGAGTTATGGATATCGTTTTCGATTGTCAATTTACTCAGTTCACAGTAATCTATAAATATAAGGAAAGATAACACCATAGCTCTTCAGGATGACAGGCTTGGTATAATAAATTCTTTCTCCGACAACTCTTTTAGTTGTACGGTAATTCCTTTAATTTAGATGGTGTGGATATACAATGCACAAGCCACAGGTGCAGCACCGGAAATATAATCAATACCAATTTCAACTTGCCTTAATGGCGAAAGTCTAGGTAATTCATCAACAATACCTCCTAAAGTTTCAAATAACATAATTATCTTTTAATACATTCATATTAGGTTCTTCTAGATTACAATATCTATAACTAGTTCACAATCATTCATGGTATACTTTTTAAGTCTAAATGCAGGATATGGTCATCCATCACGAATTATTTAGATCACTTTTGATTATCAACATCTTATCATTTAGGGGAATTCTACTCGAGTTCCCATCAATTAAGACAATGTCGTCATGTCATAATCAATCAATCCATTCTACGGGCACTATCAACTTTCCAGTTGCATCGCCGTCGATAAGATGTGAACTTCTCAAAAGACTAATAATAATTTATAATCCTTCACAAATTCAAGGATATATGGAGACACAACTACCATTAAAAGAGTAAGGTCAACGCATAATCTACGCGAGAGAATTTCAAATCAGATACAGACGAAAACATTTAACGAATATGAATATATCCCATGTTTTCATAATTTGAGTACGCATTCGAAAGCTCCTCGGATCGTTACCCAGGTCATTCAAATGAAATCAAATCAAAAGAAACGATAAGAACATCGATACATCCAGTCGGGTATCAATACTCGGTAATCAAATACTTTTCCTAAGAATCTTACTACGGGAGAATTGGACAAGAAAGAATTGTCAATTGTCAAATAAGACAATTTCCACAGATGAGTAAATTCGACTCAGAAGAATAGATGTTACAGGCACATATGTAGGTGTCCCTATCAGTATGTCCCTATTTTGCACTTTTTGCAGATCTCATAAAATTTTAATCATTCACAATCTTCAAAGAAAATGTAGTGTTTATTCATTAGTTTTATGGTGACTACTAATAAGTCTTGCATAGTCCATTCCAAATTGTATGTAGGCGCGCAACTATATACAATTTCAAGATTAACGATGCAATACTCAGTTCGTCAAAATTTTTATCATCATGTTTATAATAAAAACATTTTCATGCTTAATTCTTAAATAAGAATCAAGAATAAATTTACAAAGATTTTCTTTATTATGAAAACAATTAGGTTTTCCAAAGTGTTTTATAAACAACTTCATTTCAATAACAATCACTTATAAATCTCACTATGAATAATCCTTATAGTGATGAAAATTCAATTTTCTCAAATGATACTGTTTTATCTTATAAAAACAATGAGTGATCTGCAAAAGAGTGATGAAGAGTTGTTTACCAAGAACTTAACTACAATGTAATAGGAGATGAGCTTAGCCAAATAATCATGAGGTTCATGACCTTGATGGCACTCAAAAGAGAATAATCCAAAACATAACTCAAATCGAAATGGGTATTTGTTCAATGGTTGCATCACTAATGCGAACATTAGGATGAAGTAATAAAAGATAGATAACATCGATACATGTATAATTTAGCAATCAAAGGTAGTCTTTTCATTAATCACAAACAAGTCAAAATTGTACCGTAACACATTACGTGTCACTATGTCATACAATTCCAAGAACTCATCCTACCAACCGATGTCTCAGTTAAGTTATGGATTATTTTTAAAAGATACCACAATGAATACTAATCTACAAGAGTCATTAGGTGTTCCACATGTCCCGAAAGATCCATCGGTCTCAATTCAGAAGAAGATTTCTTCAATTTATTTCTTGGACACTGGGCATCCTCGTTAGTGGACAATGGCCTAGGAACAACCCTTTAACACAAACTTACAATCATTAAAAATCCTATAATTCAATCACGGGACTTAACGACTTCCTCTTATCAATCTCATATTCCATACAGGTTAAATTTTACTTTATTCAAGTTTCAATCAATTTTATACTCAATTCAATATCCTACCTCATATTCCAATACTTTCAATCTTATTCTTAGGCCTTAATAGGCAATAAAAGCTCGATATGATCAACACTTAATTTCCAATCCTATATTTCTTACAACAATAATTATCAAATGAGTCACTAGCATGAGATGACTCACACATTCAATTAGATTTCTCGGAAAGGTATTAGTGGCATGAGGCTTTTGGGTACTGGTTCCAATGACAGCCTCAAGTGCAACATTCACCCTTTCGATTTCAATTTAAGAATTGGATGACAACGAATCAGATGACATCTTTCCAGGTGGTAACGTTTTGTCAAACTCCACTCTATAAGGAAAGATCGTCATGACACCGATATCAGTTTTAATCTCGCCAATTCTTTTTCAATATCACAATCAACTAATATCTACACTTCTACGAATATCAACCATTTGTTGGGATCACAAATATCCACAACTTGGTTTAGATCTAGGATAGCTAGAATTCCTACGAGAATAGCTTCGATTAATTTACTAGGGGAGTTAGGGTACATTGTGACAATCTACGTCGTATAAATACCTCGTATAAAAATCAAAATAATCATCAAACAATCATGTAATAAAATTACATCATATATATATATATATATAATCCAAGTTATATATATATTAAAATAACACTTCTCAGTCTGGCCTTGTCGGTAACTCGGGAATTCTTCGGCACCGTTATAGTCAAAAGATTTTAGACATTTTTAGAAAAATGTTTATAGTTAAAAGATTTTGAAATGTTTTATTCAAAACCTTGGTTTTAAAAATCTTTCGTTCTCTATAACGAGAGCTCTGATACCAAACTGTAACACCCCCAAATTTTATACAACTTAGTACAGCGGAAGACTCGTTGGTGTTACGGGATATCACATTACTCACATCATAGACAACGCATAAAAATCGCGTCGTTTAATAGTAAAAGCATTTCCATTCATAAATATCAAAGTTACATCGGTCCCAAGTCATTATATTTCATACAAAGTTTTACAAAGTATTTGAATGGAAAATATAGTTAGGTGCGGGCCATGAATTCTTGTTGTCTTCCCGAGAATTACCTTCAAGTACCTGAGATAAAACATGTTAAAAGAAAAGGTCAGCGATAACGCCGAGTGAATTCATAGAGTTTAATAAAACCATCAATATAATATCAGTATAAAATTATTACTGAAAATCGTTTTGTACAAATCATTTTAATAGGCCACAAAATAGCCAAAGTCATTTTATACAAATCCGTATCGAAAATCATAATACAGGCATTAGCCTTAAAAATCATTGTACGAGCCAATGTCGTAAAAACATCATACAATACGTTTTGCAACGTTGTATAGATTAAATAAAATACGTTATAAGAATATGGTTATGAAAACCAAAACACGAACATAATATCAGTAGTATGACCCTGTATTGCTAGTCAGGCAATACATCGTAATTCGGAGCGTCTATTAGTATTTTGTAAATTTTGGATTATTATAAGCCGCATGACATTGTTACCTTACTAAACCAACAACGGGTAGCTAACCCGATACCAATTTTGCCCATCTAAAGTAGCGTGTCGTCACAAAGGTCACGCTATGGAAATCTTCTCATACATAAATTCGCTTACCAATCAATGTGGCACGACGGGGATCAACCGTCAAGGTGCGAACTGGGGTGATCGTCCCCAAATAGTACTATTAAATGCATAAGCGTCTACCAACTCCCGGTAGTTCACAATTCATGCTAATGGGACTTTTAGTGACATAACCTAACTTTAATAATCCATTTGTTTTCATCTATCGGGTCCTTTAATCATTTATCGGGTCATACATTCGGGTCATTCAATCATTCGGGTCCAAAATCAATAAACAAACAATCGGGACAAATGGTGTCCTAAGTTTATAAAAACTAACATGTTATCTCCCTCGCGGGTTTATATAGCATTTATAAAACATTTAAAAGAGTGCGAGGCTATGAACTCACGTTGATATGGGAAGGCGGGTTATCGGCAATTCGGTCGTACGGTACGTGCTTCAATCACGGAAACCTATATAAATAATAATCGGTCTTAGACGTTTGTCCAATGACTTTATAAAAATAACAAGTATGTATACATATGATGGTTATATATATATGATGATCAAGTGGGTTTACATATTCTCGTTTACTCATTTTAGTGTTATATGTTGATAACTTTTATATTAGTTTACTAGTTTTACCCATTTACGTCTCTTAAGTCCAATAAGCTTATTATAAGTTATTTAACTTATTTTAATCTATTTTGTACTTATATTATCAGTACTTAAACTTTACAAGTTGGGCCCAAATGGGTTAAGCCCAATAATAAGTTTATAAGTGTTTTAGTCCATTTTTGTTGTATTGTTAGTCCAATAACGTTAATTTAGTCCGTTAACGTCCGTAAGTCCTATAGTTCGGGTTTTATCGGTTTTTACTTGTTATACATGTTTATATATCAGTATATAAGTTTTATAAAGTTTACATTAGACGGGTCCAGCCATCTAAGTTTTATTTAACAAAAACGTTAATTTTATGGCGATAGCCGAAAAAGTTGTAAAAATCAAGTTTATAGTTTTATAACTTATAAGTGTTTTCCACTACCATTTTTATAAATTATATACTTATTCCACCTTTTACATATTTATATAAATAGAATCCAAGAGTTAGTGGGTTTTAACTTTACATTTTATACAATATAATTTTGAGTGCTTATATAATAGTATTATACTTTATTTTCTAAAATCTGATTTTTATCTTCACTTTCACCAAAACTGCCATATCTTGAGTTCTATATGGAGATAGAAGCTCAAATTTTTATCACATAAACTAAATGATATGTGCTACATTTAACTCTTCTATAGATACTGTTGAATCATCTTTTAAGTATTTTCTAAAATTCGTCCAAAACAGTAACCTCAGATTTATACCTTAAACTTGTTTTGATCATATCTCACTCATTACTTTGATTCCATTGCATGGCCAACTCTCACATGTGTACAAGACCCATAGCTTACTGTAAATCCATTCTACTTCATCATTTTATCAGTTTACCATATGGTTCTTTACTGTTTTTATACAGCCTACATTTTTAAGCAAGATTTTAACCTTGTTTCATATGGTTTTTCACCTTTTTAATCATGTTTATCAACAACAAATCCCCACATAACATTTTTATCATCATATAATCATCATATACATATACAATAGGAAATAAAATACATGTTTACATAATCAAATTAACAAGAAGATGAGAAGGACAATCTTTATACCACCATGATGATGTAGGTTGATCAAAACATGGATTTTTGATGAGGAAACTTGTGATGCACCAAGACCATCTTCATGACCACCATGCTTCATGAACTCCTTGTGGAAAATCAGCCCCAAGACACCATGAATACTCCTCCTTGGATGTTATAAGCACCACCAATCAAGAGAGCTTCAAGAGGGCTTCAACATGTGTATGAATAACACATGATTTCTTGGATGAATTTGATCAAAATGGGATTTTGGTGAGTGATATGGGACGGCTAAAATGGGAGAGGATGAGAGTGTTTATGGTTGTTTTGCATGTTGTGAATGTGTTAGCTAGTTTTAGTCTAGTGGTTTTTGTTTGGTGGAAAGCTTACATTGTAAGCTAAGACATGTGTAAGTTTTAGCTAGAAACTTGCCACCAAATTGGTGTGATGGATTCTTTAGGCCGGTTTGAATGGGGGTGGGGCAAGTGTCCCACTTGTCTCATCCCCATTTATTTACGGGTACTCCTCGATTCTTGTTTCCTTGATTTGCGTGCCCTCGGGTCGTTTTACGAAAAACGTTTTTATAAATTATGAATCACCGTCACAAAACGAATCCAATAAAAATTGTCTCATCAAAAACGGAGTTCGAAAACGTAAATACGTAATCCTAGGGTTTCCGGTTTAGTCGTAAAGGACGTTAAAATAAAATCATAAGTCCTAATCTCTTCTCGTAAATTTGTGAGTTTATGAACCAACACAAATTTAAAACTCCAAAATAATATTCACAAATAAATTTATTTTCTGAAATGTCGGACTGTCACCAAAGACGGTGTATGTAAACGTAAGCACGTAACGTTGAATCCTCCGGTTTAGACGTAGTCGATGCTACTCCAAGACGTAATTCCAAATTTCTTCCCAAAAATAAGTGAGTTCATATTGTAACATTAAAATAATATTTTCAAATAATATTTGAGAATAAAATATCAATCGTAAATTGACGGATTGTCACAAAAAACGGGGATCGATACATGATCTCATGTTACTAGACTTCTTCCTGATAGATAGAAAAATGGTACACCTCCTGGTGGTGCGCTAGGCGAATAAAGCCTCGTCCCGATAACTCTTTCATCTAGGGCTGCAACTCTTTTAACTCAACGGAAATTCTGCGATAAAGGGTTCTGAAAATAGGTTATGTCCTTGAGACAAACTCTATGTTAAACTCTGTCTCTTGTTTAGGAAGGAATTTCTGGAAAAACCTTCTGGAATGATCTTTGGAAACTTTGGGATAATCTGCTGATCATGAATTTAAGGAATTTCAGAAGTAAATTTAAAACTGGTAGATAAAAAAAAACTTCGTAGCTATGGACTGATAAGCCACACGCTTATAAGGCAGACATAATTTTACTGATTTTTCTGGCAGAAAGTATAATAATATATTTGGGATTTAGTAATACGGATCTCGTCATTAACTGAAAGGAAAACCTTAATAAATATGGGTGATAATGTGGAGTCTTTTCTGGCTGGGAGGTAGATAATACCTGATTTAGATAAAGCTCACATATAAATAAGTGAGCAAACATGGAAGATCTTGCTGAATGTGTTTGTCTGTAACCTAATAGAATGAACACTACATATCTAGCCTGAATAATACTCCAGTGGTGGTAACTGGATCTTTAATGGTTTGATTTATGTGTGGCATGACAAAACGGGTATACCCCCTTGGAGGGTACCCTGAATTTCTGAGGGCCTGGTTTAGAAAATTTTACTAGAGTAATGAGTTTTGACTCGTACCTAGAGACGACATTCTTATGTCATGTACCATGACTGGTTTCCTGACATGTGTCTTCAGAATTGATGCCTAAGACATGTGTCTTGACTGATGTCTTGACATGTGTTTTAGTAGATGAATCTAAACAAGGCTGAAAATTTTTGGTAACTGCTAGGGTTGGCGGACCGATTAGACTGCTAACCTCTGTATTTTTGGTCACATCCGTTCCGGAGTTCCGATGGTTACTGACTGATTAATTATAAGCATGGTGGTTGTCACTACTACTTTGTCTGTCAATTTCTAATGGTCATTATCATGACCGTGATTCATGTAACTATTTTGCTGAGTGGCCAGCTGGGTACCCGTTCCCACTCTTCTGAATGAAAGGTTAGCTGAGTGAAGTGTGACATCTAGCTGAGAAAGTAAAAGCATGGAATGGGATGGTAGCATCTGATGGTTGAAGTATATTTTTGTCTGGAATTTCAAATTTATTATTTTCGTCCTTGCTCTGAAGAGTCTTCATAGTATAAACAGCATCGGCATCTCGTGGATTCTCTAAAGTATCAGCAGCATCAGCATTCGTGAGGTCTTCGGAGTGTTAGCAGCATTAGTATCTGGTAAAATCTTCAACTTACGATCAGCATCAGCATCTGGTGAGATATCGACAAGTGGAAACGCTTGAGATTCTTAAGGATCGATTAACCGTATACATGGAGTAAGGTATATGGAATACACTTGAATACTGTACGTGAAGTACAGGATGAATATTGTACATGTAGTACACCTGAGATACTGTTCATGTGGTACACATGAAATACTATACATGGCTCCGATGGAAATTTCTTGAGATGATCGATACTTGTGTCAACCGTCTAACATGGTCAACGGAAGATAATTTGGTTTAACCGGTTAGCAAACTGAACTGAAACAAGTAACATGATAGGCTAACAATTCCTGCGTAGACTTAATGCTGGTTGTATAAAGAGCTCAAAATATGATTAAACGGAGTTTCATCAATAATCAGCCTGAAGATATGATTGATGAAGACCAAACATGATTTATCATGAAAACAGGATTTTACTGAAATCCTTTTGTGTCTTAGCATGGAAACATTATCACTCTGCTGAACATAAAACCCCCGTAAGGAGACCTGAAACAGAATCAGCGTGAAAACGACATCAACTTGAGATTGTGAGAACTGGATTGTTAAAAGAATATAAGAGTATGATCAACTGAGGTTTTACAACAACTAGTATGGATGGTTGCGGATAAATCCACCAAATTCGAATGAGAAGAATGTGACTAAGTATAGGCGATTCTGGTTCAATCCATACTTGTCAAAATTTTACGAGAACTGTCATGTATAGAAATCTACAGTCTGGGACTATATATAGATGGCTGTAGTCCAACCCATACCAGTCAAAACTTCAACGAAACATCATGATATGAACAAAGGTGAACAACTATGGGTCGGTTCACAAAACAATTATCGTCTGAAAACATGAAATTTGACCTGAACAATGGTGAACGTATATGGGCTGGTTCACCAAGTAATATTCGACTGAAAACATGAATCTGACATGAGTAAGGATGAACGCCTATGGTCAGTTCATTTATACAAAAATCTGAACGGGCAAGGGGTGAACGCCTATGGTCAGTTCACCAAAACGAAAATTCTCTAAAAATCACATGCGACTAAATATGGCCAGTCATGTACCCACCTTTTACTTAGCCAAAAACTTTAAGAAAACCGACTGATAACTGAAGAAAACTGACTGATAAACGCATGAGAAACATGAAAGATAACAACGCAAAAATCTAGAAAGTTCCTGGTGACTACCCACTAGTCACAAGTCAAGTTTTAGAGCCTACAGGTCGAACCTTGAGCTCTGATACCATAATTGTAACACCCCACTTGGATAAGTGGACCGTTGCGTGCATTTATGGCGTGTCATCAAAGCATAAGGTAAATGTCCTAAAACATTAACTAAGCATAAAGGAAATACCGGAATCAAACATCGGCAATCCAAACATAAGCCCAAAACATGAAAAGTAAAATACTAAAGGAAAGGACTAAACAATGCCAAATAAGCAGAATAATGTAAGTACATAAAGTAAAAAGTGTGGATAGCTTTCATCCAAATGCACATGCTCTCAAAATCCTACGAGCGTCCTGGTGTACCTGCCGTTAGAACATGAAAGGGAACTACGGCTGAGCATAACGCTCAGTGAATGGATATAAAGCATGATAAGGAATTACGGAAATGAAACAGATGATGAAATACTGGAGCTGTAAGTTTGATAAGTAAAGTTGCAGCGGAAATCTGCGTATAATCTGTAAAGCCTGATTTAAATAATAAAGCTGAAATGTTATGTGTTAAATCTGAAAACATATATTTACTGTATTTTAATTGCCAGAGCTTATATAGGCCATGTGCTGTAACAACGGTGCATGAATAACTGGAGGGGTGACCTCGTCATGCTATAGAGGGGTGACCTCTAAATAACTGTAGAGGGGTGACCTCTAAATACTGTGCTGGGTGGAGGGATCAGCTCCAATGTGAAGGATGTAGAGCACACACCACATTCACCCTGATAACTTGTAAACTGATAAGCCTAGGATGCATCCATACGCCCCACTAAACATACTGATAAAATGGCCAAACTAAACATGAGTGGGACGATGCAGGATATCACTCTCCTGCATGTGAGTCACGACACCGGTGCCTCTAGTGCCATGGTTACGGTACCTCCGTAACTAGTACATAAACTGGTCATGCTTGTATATAAGCTCAGGCAATTTATTTAGTTATTAACATGATTACTGATAAGCTTAAACACATACAAGGGGAAAACATTGTTGATCCCAAACTTAGATCGATTTAGCTTTATGTATACGAGATTAGATCAAGTAATACACTTAGAGAAACCTTTGTATATGTATATGACAATCTAAGTGTTATGCGGAATTAACACTTAAACAAGAACACACAAGATGTAAACAAACTTTCACTTTGATTAATGATATCAATCTTGCTTACAATGAAAGTAGTTTACGTGTAAAAAACTTATATTGAACATTAACCTAAAGGTCTTCTTTTATAGACATAAGAAGCCTTGTACAATAATCTACGTATCAACTATTCTAGGTAAAGATAAATATAGAAAATACATTGTTGTTCCTATCTTTACTAGAAGTAATCTAGAATACAATAAACGCGTAGAGTATATCTGATAGGTGTGTAAACACCCATCCTTTTACCACTTAATTCGGGCTAAAACGAGACCAAAACACGTATTTAATATCATTTGTTTGGAATTATGCGTGGTTTTTGTGTTTATTATGTTTTCAGAGCCAACCGGATGAATTTTGAAGAAAACATGGGATTGCACGGGTTTTACTGAGGAAAAAGACTCAAGATAAAGTCTATTGTCCAAGAGATGCAAAAGATTTGAAGTCACTGGGCCTATTCAAAGATTTATCGAAGAAAAGGACCAAATATGGAAGATTTATATAAGTCGAAGAAACTCAAGTCTATTAAACGAAGAAATTAAAAGACGAGTTGAATTTAATCGACAACAAATCCCGAATCAGAATCGAAAACGGAAACTTTTCTGAAAAGACGAAAATGCAAGAAGAACGGGAGAAAGCCCACTCACCAACTAAAGGACAAGCCTATATAAAGAGTTCCCTCACACACATTTTAGAGCTAGCTTTCATTTTTCTTCTTCCCCACTTTTTCTTCCTGGTTCGTAGCTTCACCTTCACCACTAGGGTGATTGGTGATTTTGATCTTTAATTCTTTAATCTTGTAATTTTAATCTTTGTTTTATCTTGTCAAAACATTAATCATTCAATACAAGTTCTTGTTTAATCTTTCCATTTCATCTTGTTCTTCATCATCTTTATCTTCAAGTTTTTAAGTTTTTATTTTCTTGATTTGATCTTCAAAAGTTTTTTGGATTTGTGTTTTTATTGGTGGGATTCGTTGCTTATGGTGTCTAAATGATTTTTGTTTAATTTGGTAAAACCTTTTTAAGTATTTGGTTTGATTTTGATTAAGATTCGAGCTCCGTGTTCTTCGTTGCCTGTTACTGTATATGGGTTTCCAGAAGTTCCGAACCAGTTAAAAGTTCTGAATGAAGCATTCATTCGGAAACTTCCGAACCAAGCATTAAGTCCCGAATCAGTGACTTCCGAATCAATTTCTTCAAAACTTCCGAACCAAGGAGTTCCGAACCAAGCCAAAAGTTTCGAACCAATCAAGCCTTCATTCGGAAGTCTCAAAACTTCCGAACCAACCCTTCATCCGGAAAGTTCCGAGTCAAACGCCTTCATTCGGAAAGTTCCGAATCAACCAGTAAGTTCCGGATCAAGAAAATTCTTCCGAAGCAAACCTTCATTCGGAACGTTCCGAACCAAGCCAGAGAGTTCCGGATGAGAAAGTTCCGGATGAATGAACAGTAAGTTCCGGATGAGTTGTCTTTCAAAAGTTCCGAATCAAAGGTTAAAGTTCCGAATCAATTTTTCTTTTAGGTTACTGTTTGTTTGCTTTACTGTTCCTTTATGTTTATTGAGCTTTAATTTCAATTTTAGTTTTAATCTTAATTTTAATCTTAAGTTTAATACAAGTCTTTGTTAATCATAATTAAAGTAATTGTCTTTGATTTAAATTTTCATTTCCACTTCTTATTAGACTAGGAAACCAAACCCCTTTTCTGTAGTACCAAGAACAATCATTCCACTTAAGACCTAGATCAATTCGAGAGGATATCGAGAGTAAAATTGAACCTAGCAAAATCATAATATCAAATGGCGCCGCTGCCGGCTCTTCTCGTTAAGATCAAAAGTTTTTTGTGAGAACTTGGATTTTGGGATCCGTTCCCCGTGAACGTTACTTTTTCAAAAATTTTCAAAAACAACAAAAAAATATAAAATTTTCAAAAATCCTAAAAATTAAAAAACAATAAAAACCAAAAATATTTTTGCTTTGTTTTTCTTTGTTCGTTCTTTTGCAGGTGTATGCGCACTCGATCCACGTCTTATCAAGAGCCCGAGCCTCTCGATAACTTAGACATGGCTGGTGTACAAAACAACAATAACATACCACCTCCGAACAACAATAATAACAACAACAATCCGCCTTTCAACAACATGAACAATAACAACAACAATGAGCACCTTCCGGATAATCGCCCAATGATTGAATTGCTGCAAGCTCATGTCGATGGCAATACGGATCCAATTGTTATACCACCAATTGCCGCCAACAATTTCGAGCTAAAGTCAGGCTTTATCCAGATGGTCTCAGCTCAACCATTCTTGGGACGAACCATTGATGACCCACACGACCATATCAAGAGATTTCTACAACTCACCAACACGGTCAAGTTCAATGGAGTTCCACAAGAAGTGATAAGGTTACAACTTTTTCCCTTTTCTTTAGAGGGACAAGCCCGACATTGGCTTGCTAAGGAACCGCCACAGAGTATTCTCTCGTGGACGGATTTGGAAACAAAGTTTATCAACTACTTTTTTCCACCCTCTCGTACTACCGCTTTGCGGAATGAAATCATAAATTTCGAATAAAAGTACGATGAGTCATTCAGTGAATCTTGGGATCGTTTCAAAGATCTTTTAAGAAAATGCCAACAACATGGTTTTACCAAAGTACATCAAATCAATACTTTTTACAATGGTTTAAGCATGAGTGACCAAGATTCACTGAATAGTGCCTCAGGGGGTAATTTATTGGCTAAGACTTCCAATGCTGCTTGGGATATCATTGAGAACAAATCTCGTGTGCAAACCAAGAGTGTTAGGACCAATGTTGCTAGTGCTAGCACTAATGACAGCGACAAGCGACTTGACAAAATCACCACGCTTCTTGAATCGCTTGTTACCCACACCGTCAGCAACAACAACAGCAACAACGCCAAAAACGCACAAGTGAACGCTGTCAGCCAACCTTGTGAGATATGCGGTGGTCCCCACTCTTACACAACTTGTACCGCCACCCAAGATTACCCTGCTGAGAATGTGAATGCGGCATATGGCACCTACCAACAACCTGCTTATCAAGCTAGACCTCAAGGTGACCGTAACTTGCTTAGCTATCGATCAAACAACTATCTTTCACCACCTGGTTTCCCTCCTACCAACCCAAACCAACAACAAAACCTTAACCGCCCTCCTCAACAACAACAACAACCTAGACAACCATACATCCCACCTCACAAGCAACAACAACCACCTCAACGTAACAATCAAGTCTACCAACAACCTGCTTACCAACCACCTGCATACAATGCTCCTCCTACCCAAACCAACATTGCATTACACCAAGAGGTTGCAACCTACATGAGGACCAATGATGTGATTGTGGGAAATCTCCAAGAGGAAGTGCGCAATTTGAAGGCAGACTTGGTCAAGCAAGGAAATGATTTGAGAGCTGACATGAGAAACACGTTGGATAGCCAGACTAATGATCTGAGGAACATGATGGCTAGTTTCTTCCAAGGTAATCAACCCTCTTCTTCGGGTACTCTTCCGAGTAACACTGTTGCGAACCCAAGAGGGGAGATGAAAGCAATCACCACTCGAAGTGGCAAAGGTACTAAGGAACCCGAGCTTCCTATACCTCCACCGGTGGTTGTGACAAAGGAGAACGAGTCACCTGCTCCTGTTCCTAACCCTTCTCCTTCCCCAATTTCTCCACCTCTTCTTTCTACCCCTCCTCCACCCGTGCTTGTGAGTGATCCTATTCCCTTAAAGCCTTCCTCTTCTTCCAATATACCTTATCCTTCAAGGTTGAGGAAAGAGAAGCAAAAGAGCAAGGATGATATTCAGGTTTCGAATTTCCTTAAAATGTTCAAACAACTGAATTTCAATATCTCCTTCGCTGAGGCTCTCGCTCACATGCCCAATTACGCCAAAATGTTTAAAGACCATCTGAGCGACAAGGAAAAGCTCCTCGATATTGCCAACACCCAACTTAATGAGAACTGCTCTACAGTGCTCTTAAGGAAATTGCCAACCAAACTTGGTGATCCGGGTCGTTTTCTTATCCCTTGCAATTTCCCGGGATTAGAGAATTGCATGGCCCTAGCCGATCTAGGTGCCAGTATTAATCTCATGCCTCTAAGTGTTTGGAAGCAATTATCTCTCCCAGAGCTAGTCCCCACTAAAATGACTTTGGAATTGGCCAACCGTACGGTTGCTTATCCAGTGGGGATAGCCGAAGACGTCATTGTAGGAGTCGACAAATTCACCTTCCCTGCTGATTTTGTTGTCGTCGACTACGAGATGGACCCTCGTGTACCACTGATTGTTGGTCGTCCATTCCTTAGGACCGGTCGCACTCTTATTAATGTTGAAGCCGAAGAGCTTATCATGAGAGTGGGTGACGATAAAGTAGTCTTCAACATGGGAAAGTTGTCTAAACAACCTTATTCATATGAGAGCGTTAATTGTATTGACGTTCTTGATGAGGCTTGTGAAGAACACTTTAATGATGCTTGCAAAAGTATTCCTACCTCTCTTCCCACTGTTGAGACCGTGTCCTCCATTGATTCATCGTTGTCTCTATTTGGAGATAGTGATTTATTCTGGAACAATCTTGAAGATACCATGGGAGATGGGAATTTAGCTACTAATGATTCTCCCACCGAGGGGGATGAAGACATGAGTTTCTTTGACAATCTTCTCACCGAAGACAATCCTTCGCCTCCATCTCCCACGGTTATTGCTATCGATGCCACGACTTTGAAAACGCCTCCCGTCGAAAATCCTCCGGATTTGGAACTTAAGGAGTTGCCGCCACATCTCGAGTACGTGTTCCTTGACGACAACAAGAAGTCACCCGTCATTATTGCAACGGATTTGAAAGATGAAGAGAAGACTCGCCTCGTTGCCGTGCTGAAAGATCATAAGAAGGCTATCGCTTGGAAGATTTCCGATATTCGTGGAATTGATCCTCACTTCTGCACACACAAAATTCTCATGGAGGACGACTTCAAGCCCACTATTTAAAGCCAACGAAGGGTGAATCCAAAAATACATGAAGTCATCAAAACAGAGGTTATCAAACTTCTTGATGCGGGTATGATTTACCCTATTTCGGATTCACCGTGGGTTAGTCCAATCAATTGTGTGCCCAAGAAGGGCGGAATAACCGTTGTTCCCAATGAACACAACGAGTTGATTCCCACTCGTCTCGTTACTGGGTGGAGAGTTTGTATAGACTACCGCAAACTCAATGATGCCACGAGAAAGGATCATTTCCCTCTACCTTTTATGGACCAAATGCTTGAACGTTTAGCCGGTAATGAATATTACTGCTTTCTTGATGGTTTCTCGGGTTATTTTCAAATACCCATCGATCCCCAAGATCAAGAGAAGACTACATTCACTTGTCCCTATAGCACTTTCGCTTACAAAAGAATGCCTTTTGGCTTATGTAATGCGCCCGGGACTTTCCAAAGGTGCATGTTAGCTATCTTCCATGACATGGTTGAACAAACCATGGAAGTCTTCATGGATGATTTCTCGGTCTTCGGGGATTCCTTCTCTGCTTGCCTTGCCAATTTAGAACGTATGTTAAAGCGGTGCGAAGACACTCGCCTTGTTCTAAATTGGGAAAAATGCCATTTTATGGTAAAAGAAGGCGTCGTGCTTGGACATAAGATCTCGAAAGCCGGTCTCGAAGTTGACCGTGCTAAAGTCGATGTTATCACAAAGTTGCCTCCACCTTCAACTGTGAAGGGTGTGAGAAGTTTCCTGGGTCATGCGGGCTTCTACCGTCGATTCATCAAAGATTTTTCTCAAATCGCTCGCCCGATGACCCACCTCTTGGAAAAAGATACTCCTTTTATCTTTTCCAAAGAGTGCCTTGAAGCCTTCAACTCACTTAAGGATAAGCTAACTAAGGCACCCGTCTTAGTTACCCCTAATTGGGAGCCGCCCTTTGAGTTGATGTGCGATGCTAGCGATTTTGCTATTGGAGCGGTTCTTGGACAACGAGTGAACAAACACTTCCAACCGATCCATTACGCTAGCAAGACAATGACGGGGGCACAATTGCATTATACGACAACCGAAAAAGAGCTTTTAGCTGTTGTCTATGCTTTTGAAAAATTCCGCCCCTATCTTGTCCTTTCTACCACTATTGTGTAAACCGATCATTCCGCGCTGAAGTACTTGTTGACAAAGCAAGATTCCAAACCAAGACTTCTTCGCTGGGTTTTGCTGCTCCAGGAATTTAAAATCGAAATCCGCGATAAAAAAGGAGCAGAAAACTTAGCCGCGGACCATCTTAGCAGACTTGAGGATCCTTACCAAGGGGATCATCCGACCAAAGAAATCAATGATTCTTTTCCCTTGGAGACCTTAATGTCTATAAACTCGAAGCCGAATGAAACCCCGTGGTTTGGGACTTTGCAAACTACTTGGCGGGTGGAATTCTCAAGGAAGGGTTGACGTCCCAGCAAAAGAAGAAGTTCTTTACTGACATCAAGACTTACTTTTGGGACGACCCTTACCTATTCAAACAATGTGCCGACTTGATTATTCGCCGATGTGTTGATGGACCGGCAGCGTCTGAAATCCTTAATGCTTGCCACAAAGGACCCACCGGTGGTCACTTTGGTCCCAACTACACCGCTAAAAAAGTGTTTGATTCGGGATTTTATTGGCCCTCCATATACCGTGACGCTCACGATATGGTCAAACGATGTGATGTTTGCCAAAAGCAAGGCAAAATCACACATAAAGACGAGATGCCTCAGATTTTTATTCAAGAGTGTGAAATTTTTGATGTTTGGGGTATCGACTTTATGGGGCCATTCCCTTCGTCTAAAGGAAACAAATACATCCTTGTAGCCGTTGACTACGTTTCAAAGTGGGTTGAAGCCAAAGCTTTGCCTACTAATGACGCAAGGGTGGTTTGTAACTTTTTGAAAGCTCTTTTCGCTAGATTCGGTGTGCCTCGCGCCATTATTAGTGATCGTGGGACTCATTTCTGCAATGACCAATTTGCTCGAGTCATGGCTAAGTACGGTGTAAATCATCGTCTTTCCATAGCCTACCACCCACAAACTAATGGCCAGGCTGAAATATCCAACCGAGGACTGAAGCGAATTCTTGAAAGGACTGTGGGAGAGCATCGTGCCTCATGGGCTGATAAACTGGATGATGCTTTGTGGGCTTTCCGTACTGCTTACAAGACCCCGATCGGCTGTACGCCTTATCGTCTTGTGTACGGGAAAGCGTGCCACCTCCCCATTGAGTTGGAGCACAAGGCTTATTGGGCCTTGAAGTGGGCTAATTTTGATATAAACAAAGCCGGTGACCTACGCAAGATCCAACTCAATGAGCTGAATGAACTTCGGAATGAGGCTTATGAAAATTCTTTGATCTATAAGGAAAGAACTAAGCTCATTCACGACTCTAAGATCAAAAACCGAGAGTTCCATGTTGGAGACAAAGTCTTACTTTTTAACTCTCGGTTGAAAATCTTTTCGGGCAAGCTCAAATCTCGTTGGTCCGGCCCATTCACCATTGCCCAAATTTTTCCATATGGTACTCTCGAGCTCGCTCAACCAAATGTACCAAATTTTAAGGTGAATGGCCAACGAGTGAAGTTGTACTTTGGTGAGGACACCTCTCAGGAGGTGATTCCATCCCTCACCACGTTCCCCATGAACTAATTTTGGGTCGAGTCAGGCTCGTGACTCGGTTATCAAAAACAAGCGCTCCTCGGGAGGCAGCCCGGGTATCTATCCTTTTATGTTTTAATCCCCTAAGTGTAGGGGGACTTCTATATGTGTTTGTCTTTGTGTGGTGTGATTACAGGGATAAGTGCACTCTTGGAATCTTTGAAGAACCGTGCTCCCGTGTTTATCCGAAATCCGGTTCTATCTCTCAACTATCGTGATTCAATTTTCTTCATACTCACATTTGAAATTGATCACTTTAGTCGTCTCTTCCTTAACTTGAGTTAACCAACGTGCACAATGTCATAAGTGTAGGGGAGACTTTTCCCACATGCTTAAACATTGAGGACAATGTTTATCTTAAGTGTAGGGGGGACTTCTATCGAAGTTTTAAGTGGACTTTTTCATGAAAATGCCTTCAATTAACCGGAAAATCCTATTTTTCAACATTTTTCAAATTTTTTATTAACTTTGGCCATTTAGTCGTAATTTTTAAATTTTTATCTTTGCTTTCATATGTATATATCCCGCAATAAAGTCAAATTTAAATAAAGTGGTTTAGCTAGTTTAGAAGTCTTTGACATATTAGGCCCGTTGCGTTTATTTTGACTCAACCCGAATAGACTTATCCAAGTTTATTCTAGCTAGTATCCTTAACCATGTAGACCTTAATTGGTTTATTAGGCTAAGTATCCACGAGTCTCATTACTTGAGATTTTAAATTGTGGAGGACGAGAAATGATAGAGTCAATTATAAGTCGGTATTCTTGCGCAAGCTCACTTGGTGTAATTATTTGCCTATTCTCCCATCACTTGCTAATAATTTATCTGCAATAAGTAAGGTCGTACGATTTGAAAAGTTACTTAGCTTCTAGCCCAAGATCGTTTAAAAGTTGCTCGGTAATGATAAGAGTTCATAGCCAAGGCATAACTTATGAAGCGGGGCGCAAAGATTGGCGAGTCCGAAAAGGCCCTAACAAGGCATGAGGATTCAATTTTATTGCTGAAGATCCAAAGTGATGTGAAAAGCATTATTCCTAAAATCAATATGAAGGATCAAGACTCACGACGAAAAGCAATCAACTCCCATAAAGATCATGGAGAAGTCTATCCGAAAAGACCCTAACAAGGTATGAGGATAAATAGATCCAAGTCCGAAAAGGAGGCGGATCGTTGTATCTCAAAATCCCAATTAGAGATTGAAGAAATAATCATGAAGTCGTGGTCAACAAAGTTGGAGTACCCCTCAAAAGTCTCCAAGCGAAGAAACTCTATTATGATGAGAAGACCATTATCTCAAGAACGTCTCTCGAAGATATGAAGTATGAAGTACATGCCAAATATCGGCCCGAGAAAGGTCTCAAATCGTGAACCAAGTTATGCCAAGATATGAACTTTTTGATATCCCGAGAAGCAGTTTTAAGAGATTTTGTCCTTTAGCTAACTATTGATCAAATCGTCCTACTTTGCTTTCAGCCCTAATAAACTATCGAAATAAGTCCAAAAATGCATCTTCATGATCATTCTAAGACAAAAATAAAATATAAGAGATACACCTAGGAATAAGGGAGTTTAAGCATTTAATTAAGCCATGTGTGTAAGTGTTTGAATTGCTAACTTATAATAACAATGATCTCGTTTTTAAGCTTAGTTTGGGGAACGTGAAACTTGAGGGTGATAAATCTTCGCAGCACCAAAGCCCTAATGTAAGTCATCGATTTCTTTGCAAGTTATTTCCATATAGCTATTTTCAAGTGAAAATGGTTTTCTATCCTTTTGTTTCCTTCAAAGTCTTAATTTCCTTTAGTACTTTAATTTTGTTTAGTAGAATTTAAATAAGGCCAAGGTTGATTAATTATGAGAAAAGTGTAAGATTGCTTTATCACTAAGCATTGCATAAGGGCATGGCAATGGTTAAGTGTAGGGGATTTGATAGGTGTGTAAACACCCATCCTTTTACCACTTAATTCGGGCTAAAACGAGACCAAAACACGTATTTAATATCATTTGTTTGGAATTATGCGTGGTTTTTGTGTTTATTATGTTTTCAGAGCCAACCGGATGAATTTTGAAGAAAACATGGGATTGCACGGGTTTTACTGAGGAAAAAGACTCAAGATAAAGTCTATTGTCCAAGAGATGCAAAAGATTTGAAGTCACTGGGCCTATTCGAAGATTTATCGAAGAAAAGGACCAAAGATGGAAGATTTATATAAGTCGAAGAAACTCAAGTCTATTAAACGAAGAAATTAAAAGACGAGTTGAATTTAATCGACAACAAATCCCGAATCAGAATCGAAAACGGAAACTTTTCTGAAAAGATGAAAATGCAAGAAGAACGGGAGAAAGCCCACTCACCAACTAAAGGACAAGCCTATATAAAGAGTTCCCTCACACACATTTTAGAGCTAGCTTTCATTTTTCTTCTTCCCCACTTTTTCTTCCTGGTTCGTAGCTTCACCTTCACCACTAGGGTGATTGGTGATTTTGATCTTTAATTCTTTAATCTTGTAATTTTAATCTTTGTTTTATCTTGTCAAAACATTAATCATTCAATACAAGTTCTTGTTTAATCTTTCCATTTCATCTTGTTCTTCATCATCTTTATCTTCAAGTTTTTAAGTTTTTATTTTCTTGATTTGATCTTCAAAAGTTTTTTGGATTTGTGTTTTTATTGGTGGGATTCGTTGCTTATGGTGTCTAAATGATTTGTGTTTAATTTGGTAAAACCTTTTTAAGTATTTGGTTTGATTTTGATTAAGATTCGAGCTCCGTGTTCTTCGTTGCCTGTTACTGTATCTGGGTTTCCAGAAGTTCCGAACCAGTTAAAAGTTTTGAATGAAGCATTCATTCGGAAACTTCCGAACCAAGCATTAAGTCCCGAATCAGTGACTTCCGAATCAATTTCTTCAAAACTTCCGAACCAAGGAGTTCCGAACCAAGCCAAAAGTTTCGAACCAATCAAGCCTTCATTCGGAAGTCTCAAAACTTCCGAACCAACCCTTCATCCGGAAAGTTCCGAGTCAAACGCCTTCATTCGGAAAGTTCCGAATCAACCAGTAAGTTCCGGATCAAGAAAATTCTTCCGAAGCAAACCTTCATTCGGAAAGTTCCGAACCAAGCCAGAGAGTTCCGGATGAGAAAGTTCCGGATGAATGAACAGTAAGTTCCGGATGAGTTGTCTTTCAAAAGTTCCGAATCAAAGGTTAAAGTTCCGAATCAATTTTTCTTTTAGGTTACTGTTTGTTTGCTTTACTGTTCCTTTATGCTTATTGAGCTTTAATTTCAATTTTAGTTTTAATCTTAATTTTAATCTTAAGTTTAATACAAGTCTTTGTTAATCATAATTAAAGTAATTGTCTTTGATTTAAATTTTCATTTCCACTTCTTATTAGACTAGGAAACCAAACCCCTTTTCTGTAGTACCAAGAAAAATCATTCCACTTAAGACCTAGATCAATTCGAGAGGATATCGAGAGTAAAATTGAACCTAGCAAAATCATAATATCAATATCCTTCCATCAGTGCTTGTCTTCAATGTATCAACGCTTGACTTTGTCTTGTCAACGCTTGATCTGTCAGCGTTTGTTTTACTCATGTCAACGCTTGTGTTACTCTTGTCAGCGCTCAAGTAGACTGAATATAATTTATTCCCAACAATCCTCCCCTAAACTTGATATCTACTCTAGTAATCAAGTTTCTGAATAAACATTAAGGACTAGGAGGAATCTTACAAACCATCTCATATTGGTAATAAATAAATCTGATCAAGTCTTTGGCCACGTCACTTGAATAATCAATTTCCAGCTGTGTATTCTTCATCTTCTCCAAGATTTCCTTGGACATGAAATACTGACCATCTACAAGTAGATACTCAATAAACTTTGTAGAACTCAAATAATAAACACCACCAGCTGAATACAATCTCCATTGAAGAGCACTGAGGTCATCTTCAAGATCCTTCCAAATAGCAGGATCTTCGTCTCTTGGTCCACATATTCTCTTAAATGTGGACCACAATTTTATTCCATTGACTGAAGTGGGAGCTTCAGTCTAATACTTGGCCTCTAACAACCTCCATAGGTCTACCAAGTCTTCTCTATCAAAACTTGCAAACAAAGATATAAGAGTGGTAAAAGTGTGAACCTCTTTTCC
Organism: Glebionis coronaria; assembly: GCA_025667525.1. NCBI lineage: Eukaryota > Viridiplantae > Streptophyta > Magnoliopsida > Asterales > Asteraceae > Glebionis > Glebionis coronaria. The sequence continues at coordinate 361,064,971 of CM046881.1, forward strand.
ATACCTGCCAATTTTCCAAAACCCACATTCATCTTCTTCATAGCTTATAATAGGGTTTCTGGAATCAAGTGGCAACACTTGTACCATATCTGAAGCTTCTAATGGTGAGAGCTTGAGGCTCTTTCTTATAACAGCTTCACTTGGATATAATGGATCCATATCTTTGGGAAACTCAAGAGGGACTCCCTTTTTCACTGGTCTGGGAACAAACATTGCCTTCTTGAGATCCATTTCCTCTGCAAGTTCTTCTTTTGTTTCATCAGAAAGAAGTCTTAGAGTGTTTTCTTCCTGCTCTCTAACCCAAATGGGATAAGCTCTACATTCCAACTCTTCAAATGTCAATCCAGTCAATTTCTTATAAGTCCACCCTGTTCCATGACATCCGAGCAGCATGAAGTACAACTCCTTTCTATCCCTTTTCAAATTTGAGAGAACATTGCTTGCTTTGTGTTTCAGAATGACCTTGCAATCCTTTTTTACTCTGAGAAGAATCTCCAAACCCCATATCTGATCTGAAATGGTCAAATGTGGATTCTCCATACACCTATCTTCCCAATCATGGTACATCTGAACCACCTCTGGCATATCAAAATCAACCTACAATTTCAACTCATTCAATTTCTCCTTGGCCAGCTCATCACCATACTCAAGTCTTTCTGGTTGCTCTATGATCATTACACTTGAGTCTGAACTGGCTTCATCACTTCCTTCTTGCTCTTCTGAAGTGACAACAAAAGGTGATTCACCCACCTCCTTTCTTTCTTGTTCCACAATTTATGCAGCCAACTTTCTATCAAACTCAATTTGTGCTGCATTCTTTGGAACAACTTCTTCTACCATAATACCCTTACCCTTATCTAATGGATCAACTGTTGGTAAGTTAGATGGTAATACCTGTGAAGAAACCTCTTTGATGATGGATGATGACTGGAATACATCAACCTCATTTGCAGGTCTGTCAACGCCCAATTTTGCTTTGTCAGCGCCCAAAATACTCATGTCAGCGTTTAAATTCTGCTTGTCAACACTCAAATTTCCTGCCTCAGCGCCTATTGCAATTTCCTCCAACATGGCTGTAAATGACAAATTTAAGTTTGTAGGAGAGACTAGAGACGTATCAAAACCTGTCTGTTTCTTCAAACTTGTTAGGGCCTCAACAACATCCAAAGATTGACCATCATGAGAGCCCTTATCAATCACATTATTTGTTCATCCTCCCCTTTGGAAGATTCCTCCATCCCTCTCCTTGTACTACCAGTCTCCAAGATAACAATCCTCTCCCTCAATTGCTTGAGTTCAAGGCCTTGTGTGCTGACAACTTGTACCAAGTCTGCATTTTGCTTTTGCAAGCTCATGCAGACAACCGTCAATTCCATTAGGGTCATTGGTTCCAATCTGCCCTCTTCTAAAATGGGTATTTGACCTCCTAAGTTAGATTCATTAGGCATGGATGAGGTCTTAATTATGGTGGGACTGCCTTGGCCAGCTTCTAAGCCAGAACCAATAGTCCCAGCCTCATCCATAGCACCAACCACACTTGTGGTGGTGGTTCTCTCTGCTACATGGCTAGGACCACTAGAGGAGAACACTCCAATAATCCTTTGGCATTTTTGTAACCTATATTGCGTTGGTGGAGATGATGATGTGGATTGGGTGGATGTGGGTTGGTTAAGGGGTGTTTGGGTCTGTGAAGGATTTGTGTCAACGTTAGAAATAGGCACATCAACGCCAACATTTAATGTGTCAGCGTCAAAGAGTTCTTGGTCAGTTTGCATATGTTGTGGTGAAGGTAATGGTTTAGGTATTGGGTCAAGTTGGGGTTGGGGGTCTGGTTGGGGTTGTGCTGCTTCAATGACAGCAATCATAGCAGGGGTGAGAGGTAGGTCACGATGTGGGGGTGAGTTCATCTTCATAAAAATTGCTTTCTTTTGCACAGAGATCTCATAAAAATCATCATGATCCCTTGTGCAGTAACCTTGGACATCAAAAACCATTTGTAAAAATCTGGGATAAGCTAAAGTCATTTTGTTCCCTTTATTTTTACACATGCCCTCAAAAATCATTTTGGAATAATTAAATTTTTGCCCAGTAGCAATGCACACTATAGCACTTGCAATAGACCTATTGATCTCATTGTGTGCAGTACACTTGGGACTCAAACACTGTAAGAGGACATGTATTAGGTACTTCCAGGCTGGGGGAAATTCCTGTTTATGATATTTATTTAAAGTTCCTTCAGCAGGAAAAGGATAACCCAAAGCCCTTAGTCCTTGTTCTATTTCACTAATGGGGAGGGTGGTTATACCATCAGCATCATCAAGATGCAAAGCTTGGCGTACCAAAGCTTCAGTAACCACCCATGTTCACCCATGAACAATAGAAGATAATGTAGTCACTCTATTAACTGTTGAGGAACTGACATTGTTCCAAAACTGTTTAATATGTGTGACAGGAATGAGTGGTGCATGAGAAAGAGCATACCTAAAAGGAGATGCGTTTAAATACGCCACCATTTGTGTGTATTGGGGAAACAGAGTATCATCAGCTTCAAGATACGCGATCATGTTGTGTTGACTTCTGAATCCTAATTCCAAATCACTTGGTTTGAATTTTGGTGCCATTGTTGAAAGCTGTTTGAATGATTGATAAAGATGAAGTTGATAAGAGAAATTGTGTTAGACAAGAATAATAGGTACCCTGTTTAAAAATAGGAGCCAAATATATAGGAGAAGAAAATGCATGTGATTGGCCCAAAAATAGGCAAGTATTTTCAAAATGCAATCATGAAAATATTGTAAAAGAATAAGTTTATCTCATGCATTAAATGAAAGTTATCAGCTCCCAAAATTACGGCCTAAAAATATGCCAAAAAGTAACAACTGGGTAGGTCCCATTGAGTGTCAACGGTCAAAAATAACCCATCAACGCCCAACGGCTATATTCTTGTCAACGTTTGTCAAAGCCATGTCAGCGTCTAAATTGGTCACAACAACGCTTGGAAAAATACTTGTCAGCGTCCAAAAATAAAAATGTTTAAAAAATGAAAAATGACCTTAACAAAGTAATTTATCTTAGAGAAGATAACCAAAAAGTTGATAATTATTATAGGGCGGCAAGCACTGTCCAGTTATGCACACTTGCTTATGCAAGATAGACATAACAGTCCTCTAGTGTCCCTTGCTAACCAAAACTCTTAACAACTAAGTTACCTTATAAAATCCCTTGTTACTCCCAGGTAAAACCCATGACAAAATCATTCCAAAGTCTCCCAACAGACCACAACCAATTCTAGGCCAAACATGTCTTGGCAGCATGCATAGTATATCAACTTTGCATGCTATAGTGCCTCATGATTTAGTAAAACTAACTCATACTCACCTATGGACACAATCTAGAATTGTGATAAGAGTATCATAAGGATACCCAAACAGCCTAAAGGTTCCTAAAACCTCCCCTTAAACTGTGATACAAAAGTTGCCAAAAATATGCATGAACATAAAAATTTATGTCAAGATAGGAATTAAAAATTCCAACCATCATCCATAAACAAAAACATGTCCAAATGCTTCTCCAAGGATCCATAAGCAACTCTGTATCCAATGGTATACTGCTAACACCACCTACACATTTAGATTGAAAACCACAAAACTAACATTGTTGCTGACAACGCCCCGATAACACTTGACAGCGTTGAGGGAAGCTTTGTCAGCGTTAGACAAATATATTGCTGACAACGTCACAAAAACACTTATCAGCGTTCAAGCAACCTTTGTCAGTGTTAGAAAAATATTGTGGAAAATCTAAATCCTCAAAAAAGACCAATAACAATGCATTATCCTGTACATACTTTTACAAAAAGACTCTAAAACACATATTATGTAAGATTGATCATCCTAATACTTGTTACCAAGTATTGAAACCTCCCAGCATCAAAAGGTTTAGTTAGTAAATCTGACACATTCTCTTCTGTGTCAACCCTATTTGGTTGTATTAAACCCTTTTCAAAACAATCTCTTATAAAATGGTGTCTAATTTCTATGTGTTTAGTTTTAGAATGATGTACAAGATTCTTAATAATGCATAAGGTGCTGTTATTGTCAATAAATATTTGGTATGCATGAAATTATACCCATAGTCCAACAGCTGGTTCTGAATCCACAAAACTTGTCCACAACAAGCAGCTGCAGCCATATACTCTGCTTCAGTTGTAGAATTAGCCACCACTGTTTATTTCTTGCATTGCCAAGATATTAACCTGCTCCCAAGAAACTGACATCCACCAGTTATGGATTTTCTATCAAACTTATCACCTCCATAGTTACTGTCTGAGTATGCAATCAGCTCCAATGGTGAATCCTTTGGGTACCACAAGCCAAGACTAGGATAGCATCTTAGGTACCTAAAGATCCTCTTGACAGCATAAAGGTGACATTCTTTGGGAGTCACTTGATGGCGTGCACAAGCACACACAACAAACATGATGTCAGGTCTAGAGGCTATGAGATACATCAATGAACCAATCATTGATCTATAGTGCCTGACATCAACATCCTTTACATCTCCAATCTTTCCCCAAGGGTGTTCTCTATCCATAGGAGTAGTAGCCCTCTTTTCATGTGGAGAAAAGCCAAACTTCTTCAAGATCTCTGCCACATATTTATCCTGGGAGATGAAGATACCATCTTCTTTCTGCTGAACTTGTAACCCAAGAAAGAAGTTCATCTCCCCCATAGCACTCATCTTGAATTTGTCTGTCATAAGTTTGGAGAAATCCTCACTCATGTTTGGATCTGTGGATCCAAAAATGATGTCATCAACATAGACTTGAACAAGCAACACATCCTTACCTTTCTTCTTTGTAAATAGTGTTTGATCTATGGTGCCCCTCTTGAATCCATTGTCCACCAAATAAGTAGACAAGGTACCATACCATGCTCTTGGGGCTTGATGAAGTCCATACATAGCCTTCTTGACTCTATACACCTTGTCTGGATTCTCTGGATCCTCAAAACCAAGAGGTTGCATCACATATACCTCCTCAACAATTGTTCCATAGAGGAAGGCACTCTTGACATCCATTTGATAGACAGTGAAGCCCATGCAGGATGCATAGACTAAAAAGATCCTTATAGCTTCAATCCTTGTAACTGGTGCAAAGACCTCTTCATAGTCTATCCCCTCCTCTTGTGTATATCCCTGAGCCACTAACCTTGCCTTGTTTCTGACCACAATACCTCTTTCATCTCTCTTGTTTCTTAGAACCCGTCTTGTCCCAATAGGTCTAACATATCTGGGACAATCAACCAGCTCCCAAACATCCTGAATTGCAAATTGGTGAAGCTCATCCTGCATTGCTTCCACCCAACTTGGTTCTTTGAGAGCATCAAATATCTTCTTGGGTTCCTGTTGTGACAGAAAACAGGCAAACAAACATGCTTGCACAAGAGGGGTATCAACCTTCTTGTGAATATTGGCAATAAATCCACCAAGACCTTGATGAGATCTTCTAGTTCGAACAGGAGTCATAATATCACCAATGATTTGAGAAGTGGGGTGATTCTTCATAGTAGAAGTGAGAACTCCTCCTTCAAAAAGTCTGGTGTCTTCAATCTCATTCTCCAAGTTGCCAATATCTTCTTCTCCAGACTCTCTTTCATCAATATGAGGATGAACCTCTTCATATAAATTGGAAGGTTCACCATGTTCAAAAGTAGAAGAGAAAAGATGTGCAAAAGTGTTGTCAATGCCTGAACCTTGGTTGTCAGCGTGTGGGCTAACAACGCTTGAACTGTTGTTGTCAACGTCTGAGCCATCAACGTCTGAATTTGTATTGTCAGTGCTAGATTTGCCTTTGTCAGCGCCTGAAGGACCATGCATGTTGTTATCTGGTGGTACTTAGGGACCACCATTATCTTTTCCAGCAGCAGCAGCAGCAGCAAAAGCATCTGTCCATATGGGAATTATGACATACTCTAGTATAGGAGATGACTTTTCTGCTTGTGATCCAACCTTTTCATGAACCTGTGTACCTGAAACATCAACAACTTGTTCTTCCACAACATTTGAAGTTACCTTCACAATGTCTGGATTAGTGACAGGCATATAATTTAAAGTCCTAGATAAAGGTTCCAAGTCAAACAACAAATTTGGACCACTTTCAGGATCACTAGGTTTACTCTCTAAAACCTAACATGTACTCTTTCAAGTACACGTTTTTCCTTTTTAAGATAAACCCTATATCCCTTGCTCTGCACTGAATAGCCCATGAAATAGCCTTCATCACCTTTTGCACTAAATTTACCTAAGGCATCACTAGTATCTAAGACAACTACATTACAACCAAAAGGTCTGAGAAAACCAATATTGGGTTTTCTTCCCCAAAGTAACTCATAAGGTGTTTTGTTCTGTATCTTGTTGACCAATGCTCTATTTTGAACATAGCAAGCTGTATTAACAGCCTCAGCCCAAAAGGCTATAGGGAAATGAGCATCAGCCAACATGGTTCTGGCTGCTTCAATTAGGGTTCTATTTTTCCTCTCAGCAACCCCATTTTGTTGTGGGGTTTTGGCAACACTAAATTGCCTAGTAATTCCTTTCCTGGCACAAAACTCATCTAACAATTTATTCCTAAATTAACCACCATTATCACTCCTAAGCATTTTAACTTCATTTCCAGTCTTCTTCTCAATCTGAGTGATAAAATCAATTAAAGTGTCAGCTGTATCACTCTTCATAGCTAAAAAGAAAGTCCAAGTAAACCTAGAAAAGTCATCTGTGATGACAAAGCAGTATGATTTACCATTCAAACTCTCTATATTGGTTGGACCAAATAGGTCCATATGAAGCAAGTGAAGAGGTCTAGTACTAGAATGCACATGTTTAGACTTGAATGAGACCTTGTGTTGCTTGCCTTTAAGACATGCAACACAAGAGTGGTCATCGTGGAAGGCCTTTTCAGGCAAACCATCAACCAAACCAAGTCTCACAAGCCTGCTTATATTCTTAAAGTTTATGTACCCTAGTCTCCTGTGCCACAGATTACTTTCATCTACTGAAGATTTAGCATAAAAACATGACATATTGCTATTCATTCTAATCCCATTCAGATTCACATTATATATGTCTTTATGTCTAGGTGTTTTATAGTCAATATATTTCTCATCCGGGGATCTTATAATCCTTGTTTAACACCAAACATTCAGTATCAGTAAATAGAACTTTATTTTTGTTATCACACACTTGTGATATACTAAAAAGATTGTAGTCAAGTTCCTTTACCAAAAATACGTTTTCAAAACGCAAGTTCTTGGTGAGAAGTGTTTCTTTGCCTGTGATAGTACCATATCCGCCTCCAAAGTAAACCTTATCACCATCCTTAATGGGAGTGAAGTTAGTCAAATAATCTTCCTTCAATGTCATGTGCCTTGAGCATCCACTGTCCCAATATCCATAATCATTGACCTGTTTTTGAATGCCCTGCACATAAAGAAAACAAGTTAGTTTTCTTTGGGAACCCAAGCCTTAGCAGACTTAGATTCATCTGGTTGTTTAATAAGCACAGACTTAGTTCTCATAACAACCCCTTGTTCATCCCTCTTTGGATGAAATACCCAATTAACCCCAATAGGTTTTGTAATGACCTTTGAAATGTAATTAAATCTGTTGCAGGTCATTGAAATCCCATTATCATTAGGGTTTTGATCTTTCTTTGGTCTCCATGTCAAGCTTGAAGAAGCCTTTGACCCCTTACCCTGTGGTTGCAAATATTTAGGTCTGGTCACGTTTCTGTTAGCGTTGGAATTGGTCTTGTCAACGCTGAAATTACCTTTGTCAGCGTTGAACCTAGGGTTTTCTACAGAAACCCATTGCCTATTAGACCAAGTGTTTGTCTTTGGAAATGGTCTTTGTCCATGAGTGTTAGACCCTCTAGTGAAGAATGGGGCAGGTCTAACAACTTGTGGGACTTTGCTGCACACAAGGTTTGGGTCTGAACAACATTGACTTTGGAAGCGTTGACACACTTATATGCTAAATGTGAAAAGCTACCACAAGTGTAACAGGATTTTCTAGACACAACCCTAGGTCTAGAAGAGAAGAAACCTGTTCCATCATTACTAACCTGGCTTTTAGGTGACCTAGTATTCCTATACATTTCTGCATACTTGACACTAGGTTTTCTAACAGTGTTTGAGCCAAGGTCAACAGCCTTACCAGTGATTGGGTTTGTAACCTTAATAGGGGTTGACTCATTAGGACTTTCACATAATAATCCACCCTTAACAAATAAGGTAGGATTGGATTTCTTCCATTCATTCAAGTCAGTCAACTTCTATTGATACTCTTCAACTAGGGTAACAACTCTTGGTGGAGGAATGAATTCCTCCTCTCGGAGTTTTGGTAAACCAGTCCAAGATAGGTCCTTTTGTTGGACACCATAGAAGTCACCAGCTGGTGGTGGAACCACAGAGTAGTCTTTCATCCCAATCCCAGTCATGTCCTTGGGATCCCTTTGTTTATTAACGCATTCTCCTAGGGTTTGTGTGGCCCTATCAAATCTCTGAATTTTAAGGCCAACATTATCTTTATTCTTAATGGCCTCATCTAACTTAGCCTGTAAATCACTATTAACCCTTTCCATGATGTTCCTAACATCATTACTAGCATCTAACTCATGTTTTAAGATATTTATTTTATCTTTTAAATCAAATTCCATTTTCTTGTATTCAGAAACTGTTTTCTCAGTTTGAGTGAGAGCTAATTGATAGTTAGACAGTTTGCATCTCTCAGTACTCACATCATCTAATAACCTTAACACCTCTTTGTTAAGTTTCTCAGTATTTAATCTACAGCCCTTACTACAAAAAGCATCATCGTATACCTCATTATCTGATAAAGAGGAGGAGTGTGCCATGAGAGCATATTGAACATGCTCTTCTTCTTCAATTTCAGCAACCAAAGCTTTATCCTCTTCCACATCCTTAGCCAAATAGCTCCAGTCCCATCCCATACCATCAATTCCTTGAACTGCAACCATGGCCTTAGGATCCTGAGCCTTAACAATTTGGCTTGAGGGTTTACTAGCATCAGATCTTCTAGGAGATCTGCATTCCCTCATGAAGTGCCCCATACGATGATAGTTGTAGCGTTAAACTTTGGATTTATCAAATCCAGCTGTATCCTTTGCATTGAAGGTCATCTTCTTCTTAAACCTTCTATTCCACCTGTTTGCTCTTATACTAGCAAGAGCCATGTTCCACTTGATATCCATCTCTTCCAATTGCTCATCACTTATCTGCTCAAGATCCTCATATGTAATCACTGAACCATTGGGCAAAGAAGCAATATAAGCACATACAGTATCTAGGTCCAAACCAGCAGGTTTAACTCTTGGTGAGTCACTTTTATATGTATCAGCGTCTGAATAGGAGGCGTTGACAGGACATGTTCCAGCGTTGACACATGATGATCCAGTAACTGGATGCATGTAAGAGTCCTTCTGATCAAATTGGCCTTCACTATGTGAGAAGAAGGCCATGTTACTATTAGTTGACTTGTTTCCATGCTCCAAAAGAGTTTCATTCTCCAATAGCCTTAGTTTGTTGTAGATATCATCAAACGTGGAACTTTTGTGAGTATTATTGGCAAGAATAGATCTTGCCTCAATCTTCCACGCTTCACCAAGACTTTTAAAAAAAGTGGCATTAATATCAACATCACCAAGTTGTGTCCCCATGAAGGACAATTTACTTGTAATGTCAAGCAATCTGCTTCTCACACTGCTAAGCTTCTCATTGGGTTGAGCTTTGAAAACAACATAATCATGCATGAGTTGTTTCTTCTTTTCTTCCCTAGTATCTTCATTGCCACCATATGCAACTTCAAGAGCTACCCATAGGTCTTTAGCAGAATCATAACCTCTGTATTTATGCTGGTTCTCTTGTCCCAAAGAGACTTTCAGAATATTTAGGGTTTTCATATCAACCCTTCTCTTTGCTATGTCTTCAGCAGACACAGCTCTACCATCACCAGGTTTTTCTTTCTTATCTGCTTCTGGACATCCAGCAACAGCAGTTCTTGTAGCAATAGCAGCAACAACCTTTTCAGCTCTATTGAATGTGTTACCATACTCAATGATCTCCTAGAGAGTGTAGTCATAGATCCCCAGATATTGCTCAAAGTTGAATTTCCACAATTCAAAGTTGGTTGCATCAAGCATGGGAATCTTGATGTTTGGCAAGGGTGAGGAGGAAGAGGTTATTTCTGGATTTGACATGATGTTGTCTAGGGTTTTGAGAAAATTAGGGTTTTGGTGATTTTAGGGTTCTTGTGTTCTTTAAGATCAAAAGTTCCCCAACAAGCTCTGATACCACTTGTTGATCCCAAACTTAGATCGATTTAGCTTTATGTATACGAGATTAGATCAAGTAGTACACTTTGAGAAACCTTTGTATATGTATATGACAATCTAAGTGTTATGCGGAATTAACACTTAAACAAGAACACATAAGACGTAAACAAACTTTCTGTAACACCCCATTTTGATAATGGAATGTCACGCGTAATTATGGCGTGTCATCAAAGCATACAAGGATAAATGTATAAAACATTACATGACCATAGGGATAACCGGAATCAAACATCGGTTCCCAAACATAAGCCCAAAACATAATAAAGCAAAAGAAATGAATGAAAGACAAAACACGCATAAGTAAATGAAGGCAAAAAGGAAAAGAAGTCTCTAGCAGCTTCCATCCTATGCACGTCCTCCAAATGCTCGAGTCTTTCCTAGGGTACCTGCCGTTTTGGGACATGGAAAGGAAAGTAACGGCTGAGCAAAACGCTCAGTGCACGGATATAGACATAGTATAAGTGACTAAAACATAATAGAGACTTAATAGCAGCGGAAATGTATAAGTCCTGGAAAACCTGGAACATGTTCATAAAACTGGTTTTATAGTTTGAAAAGCCTTATGTTTATCTTATGAAAACTGTTTAACATATTTTACCATTAGCCAATATAGGTCATGAAAAATCCACCGTGCATGAATACTAGGAGGGGTGACCTCATCATGCAAATTAGAGGGGCTGCCTCTAATTTAATATACTAGTTTTTGGGTAGGAGGGATCAGCTTCTTGTGAAGGATGCAAGGCACACACCACATTCACCATGTAATCCTGAATAAAACATGTAACTAGGATGCACCCATACGCCCCACATGATAAATATAAATAAATGGCCAAAAGCTGAAGGGACGCCACGAGCAATCACTCCGCCGTGGTGAAGTCATAACATCAGTGCCTCTAATGTTATGGTTATGGTACCTCCATAACTAGGTGAAACTGGTCATGCATGTATATGGCTTTAGGTATTCTAATTAAACATAAGCAATTCAAAAAAACATAAAACATATACTGGGGAAAACAGTTGGTTGCATACGGGGAATCCTAATAAGGAAAGAATGTCCATACTGAAAGGACGGGAATCTGTACATTATGTCCAGTGAACGAAGAAGATGAACTGAGCGGAATCCTACTTCCGAATCACTAGTGCGAATTCGTGGATCAAAAGGATGAAGAACAAACACGATCACCAACTTAATTTCCAAGATCCAAGATCACAAACCACCTCCTTGTGGTGTTCTTAAGGTGGCGGCACAAAGAGGAGAAGGAGGAGGGTTTTAGGGTTTTTTTCTAAATCTTCTCTAAAACTAAAAAAAATGAGTAGTGTAAAATATTTAACCCCTTTTAGTAAAAATTGATAGGCTAAGCCCATCCTCCCTCCTAAATTTCGTGGGAATGGGGCCCACAAGGGGTAACCCGAATGTTTTTCGTGTCTAATTAATAATTGTGTTCTTGTGTTCGTGTTTTACGTGTTTGTTCGTGTTTATTTGTGTTCGCGTTTTGTGTGTTCTCGTTAAATAATTACCGTGACCTAATATATTTAATTACGCTCGTAATAAATATATATACGTAATTAATAATAGTTCGTGTTTTAATTACGTTCATGATTTCATGATCGCATGTTCGTGATTAATTATCGTCAATAATTATTACATGATCGTGCGTAGTAAATACTTATCGTGTTCTAACACGTACGTAATACGTAAACTCCTAACACGTAATCGTAATCATGCTATATTAGGAAAGTTTTAATCTAGTACGTACGATCCTAAGGGTACTATGCATGGTAAAAGCATGCGGGTTTTACAACTCTTCCCCCCTAAAAAGAATAATTTGTCCCCAAATTATAGATAACATAACTGAAAGAGAAACATACCCGAATCAAACTGAGAGGGTATGTAAGATTAATGAACGTACAGGTGACATGGTAGAAGGAACGTGGAACGTTACATGTCTTGAAAGGACATGGAACGTGACGTGACTGAAAGGACATATCTAATTGATGAGAGAAAACGGATAAAAGTCCGGATGAACTTGTCCATTTCCAAGTGGCCTCCCTCTTGGAACGGTTCCTTCAGAAGATCTTGACACAAATGATAAATATTGGTCCTTCTGACCTTGACTTGGAATACGAAGAAATTCTTTGTTATCAACGGAAGGTAGATCCCCTAAATTCGATCGAGGAAAAAAAGAGTTAACGTGCTAGGGTAACTGAAACGTTACGATGCAAGACAATCTGTCTTAACTGATAACTAGAACGATGCGCGAGACATAAAGAAACGTAGTACGTGAAAATTTTTGAACGTGATACGTGAAAAATTTTGAACGTGCTACGTGGAGATATGGCGAGTGTAGTATGAGTAACATATCGTGATCCATGATACATGTAACATATCTTGATCATGATATGAGGAACGTGGAATGAACATGACATGTGAAACATATCGTGAACATAGAATATAATGGCGGTAACGCCAAACGCTACAAGGTGAGACATAGAATATGACGAGAAACGTCTATCTGAGGATAGGGAGTTATACTAAACTTGGGTCTGGTCTCTCAAGTTCTTGCAACTTCCTAGAATGAGAAGAAAATGAACGTAAAATCGTAAGCCAAAATACGATCATGAACATGAATAGTGTCATGAACGCGAGCGCGAAAACAGGTCGTGAAATTAAGACAAGGACGTGAAGTAAATAAGGAGCATAATTATGAATATTTGTCTGGCCTGATAACTAAGGAATTGCCAAGTGATCGGATGAACCTTGGCTGGAACATGTCCGATCAATCTGTTGGTTCTGAAATCCTTGCGGATGTAAGGATTCTGCAGACTTGATCAAACTGTTTGCAATAACCCAAATAGCATCATGCTTCTTTTGAGTTTGCGTTAATCTGGTAACCAAAATCCGTGGAGATCTTGTCCCATTTTAATTCACAATTTTCAGATGATGAAAACATCCCAGTTTGTTGGTGTCCTATCTTAACCTGTTGGTATGTCAGGTACCTAGATATGAACGTAACTGTATCTTGCTTCGTAGAACTTGATACATAGGAGTTTGCGAAACTCTGAGTCTCTGAATCTAGACTTCTCCTAGCGTAGGATTTTCTAGAACACCTAATGTAGTGTAGGGTTCTCTCCTTTACGCATAAGCTGAGTCATGGTAAGATTAACCGTAGAAACCCATGTGATTCAGCGTGTCACTGTAATCAAGCAGAATTGATATTGGAAAAATTTCCAGGGTAAAATTTCTCTTGTCATAGAATTTGCAACATAGTGCAAATATGGTCTTCCTGTTCTTCTTCTAGGATTAAAGGAAATCAGGTTATCCTCAATGAAAACACTGATGAATTTGCTATGAGTTCATGGAAACTCATTCTTATAGTTCCGTTGGAGCATTGATGAGACTAATTCAAAATCATAAATCTAGCATGACCGAGTCGTGTATGAATAGCAGTCATGGACATGTCCTGCTGTTTCATTCGTCACTGTTGGCAGCATGATCATGAGTTCGATCTTGGAAAAGTGATTAACACCATACGGTTGATTGGACATGTTGTCAATATGTGGAGGAGAATAACGGTCATGAATGGTGATTTGTTTACGCCGACGGTAGTCGACAAATAATCTCATGGTACCGTCCTTCTCCTTGTAGATTCTTTTGGAATGTATAGGAAGACTTTGGAATAATCAACTGGCTATGCGTAAAAGAATTAAGTGGTCGTGTCTTACTGACAGCTAGAAAATTTTAGCGACCATGGCTAACAACGCACATGCTTGTAAGTATAGATAATTTGTACAGATTTTCCCGATGGAAAATCAAGCTGAATGTGTTCAGGAGCCTGAACATTATTGTACATAATTATGAATCTTAGCATGGTGTGCTGTTCATAGTCCATAATTAGGATAAAATTCATCTCATGTCTGTCCGAGGAAATGCGTTAGCAGCTTGGATCTCATCATTAAGCTGAAGGAAAACCTTCGTATACGTGGGAATACGAAAGGCGTCCTTCATGGTCATGAATCATAAGAAATATGGTTACAAGAATGAAAGTGACATCGGCAACGTGATAGTTCTCACTGATGCGCCGGTAATGGTATAGAAATTCTTGTGGCCTGATTAATACATGGCACATCAAAATAGATATACCCTTGGAGGGTTCCTTGAATTTCTTAGAAATGTTCCATAGTTGGACGTGAGTCATGTGTCTTGACTCGTTTCTTGGAACTATAAGCATGACATATGTCTTGACTGGTGTCTTGACATGTGTCTTCAGGAGGTATACGTGAGACATGTGTCTTGACTGATGTCTTGACATGTATCTCGAGATGTGAAACAAATATAACCACAATATAAGGTTATTATGCCAGAATTGGCGGATCGGTTGGACTACTAATCCTTGTATTTTTGATCACGTCCGTGGCCAGAGTTTCGGTTGCGATTTCTAGGATAGTTGTTGTCATAGTAGTGGTTACTATCGTCCTGTCTGTCAGTTCCATGATGGTCATTCTCATGACCGTGATTCATGTAACTATTCAGCTGAGTGGCCGGCTGGTACCGGTTTGCACTCATATGGCTGAAATGACAGCCGAATGACGTGTGACATGTAACTAAGAATTAGGGACAATGATTGATGGGAATCGTCTGATGGTGAAGCATCTTCTCGTCCAATTGCTTTGCTCCGTCGCCTTTGTCTTTGTCTTGTAGGATCTCCAGGTTGTGAACAACATCCGCATCTCGTAGCGTCTACGAACGTCAGCAGCATCAACCTTTAGTAACATCTCCAAGTTATGAGCAACATCAGCAATTTGTAGAGTATTAGCAAGTGGACATATGCCTGAGAGGATTCAGAATCGACTAGCGAATACTCGTGCAGTATTGCAAGTGAAATACACATGGATTTAGGTACGTGTAATACATGTGGAACATGGTACATGGAGTACACGTTGAATGCACATGAAATGATCGGTATGGTCGATCATTTGTCATGATTTAAGGAAAGTATACCGGTTGAACGGTTAGGAAAACCATCATGTTAACCTGGCAGTATTAGCATAGACATCATTCTGGTTATAACGGAAACGTTAAAGTGTGGTTACACGAAATTCAACGATGATTTGCCTGACAGCATGATCAATGAAAACCAACCATGACTATCATGAAAGCATGATTCAATGAAATCTAACAATGTCTTGCAGGACAACGTAAATAACAAAAGAGGCGTAAAACATAATCAACATGAAGACGGAATTATCATGAAGAAACATGAAACCATCTATCACAAAGAAGTGTATAACATAATCAGCATGAAACTGAAGTTAACCATGACAGTATGAAAACATACTTGACATAAAAACATAATAACTTATGAGGGGACATGATTTTTTTTTTTGCCAATTTAAATCATGAGAAAAATTTTATGCATGAAAAACAGTGCATGAATGCGTAATGTAGTTTATAAAAACCTTTATATGTGCGAGGGGATGCCTATGGGTCGGTCCCAAAACAAAAGACATGGCGAGGGGACGCCTATGGGTCGGTCCCAAAATTAAAAGTTTCGATAAAAGCACATGCGACTAAATAGGGCCAGTCCTGTACCAACCATTACTTAGTCATAATCCCTGCAACAATGATACATGAAACATAAATAAATGAAACTCATATGTCAAAACTTATCAGAAAAAAAATTTATGTGACTAATTATGAACTACTGGGGTTCAGTCCACATAGCCACAGTTCACGAGGAACATTATGCATGAAACAATGACACATAACTAAATATGAATGACGGTTGTCCATCCATATTAGTAAAACAATATCGATGAAAACATCAAGGTTAAAACCTCAAGGTGCTGAAAACATCATGGTTAAAAAACAATGCGCTGAAAACATCAATACGTGGAATAACAACGTTGGCTTAGGAAGCTCCTGGTGACTACCCACTAGTCACAGGTCGAGTTTTAGAGCCTACAGGTCGAAGCCTTGGCTCTGATACCATAATTGTAACACCCCATTTTGATAATGGAATGTCACGCGTAATTATGGCGTGTCATCAAAGCATACAAGGATAAATGTATAAAACATTACATGACCATAGGGATAACCGGAATCAAACATCGATTCCCAAACATAAGCCCAAAACATAATAAAGCAAAAGAAATGAATGAAAGACAAAACAAGCATAAGTAAATGAAGGCAAAAAGGAAAAGAAGTCTCTAGCAGCTTCCATCCTATGCACGTCCTCCAAATGCTCGAGTCTTTCCTAGGGTACCTGCCGTTTTAGGACATGGAAAGGAAAGTAACGGCTGAGAAAAACGCTCAGTGCACGGATATAGACATAGTATAAGTGACTAAAACATAATAGAGACTTAATAGCAGCGGAAATGTATAAGTCCTGGAAAACCTGGAACATGTTCATAAAACTGGTTTTATAGTTTGAAAAGCCTTATGTTTATCTTATGAAAACTGTTTAACATATTTTACCATTAGCCAATATAGGTCATGAAAAATCCACCGTGCATGAATACTTGGAGGGGTGACCTCATCATGCAAATTAGAGGGGCTGCCTCTAATTTAATATACTGGTTTTTGGGTAGGAGGGATCAGCTCCTTGTGAAGGATGCAAGGCACACACCACATTCACCATGTAATCCTGAATAAAACATGTAACTAGGATGCACCCATACGCCCCACATGATAAATATAAATAAATGGCCAAAAGCTGAAGGGACGCCACGAGCAATCACTCCGCCGTGGTGAAGTCATAACATCAGTGCCTCTAATGTTATGGTTATGGTACCTCCATAACTAGGTGAAACTGGTCATGCATGTATATGGCTTTAGGTATTCTAATTAAAAATAAGCAATTCAAAAACACATAAAACATATACTGGGGAAAACAGTTGGCTGCATATGGGGAATCCTAATAAGGAAAGAATGTCCATACTGAAAGGACGGGAATCCGTACCTTATGTCCAGTGAACGAAGAAGATGAACTGAGCGGAATCCTACTTCCGAATCACTAGTGCGGATTCGTGGATCAAAAGGATGAAGAACAAACACGATCACCAACTTAATTTCCAAGATCCAAGATCACAAACCACCTCCTTGTGGTGTTCTTAAGGTGGCGGCACAAAGAGGAGAAGGAGGAGGGTTTTAGGGTTTTTTTCTAAATCTTCTCTGAAACTAAAAAAATGAGTAGTGTAAAAATATTTAACCCCTTTTAGTAAAAATTGATGGGCTAAGCCCATCCTCCCTCCTAAATTTTGTGGGAATGGGGCCCACAAGGGGTAACCCGAATGTTTTCCGTGTCTAATTAATAATTGTGTTCTCGTGTTCGTGTTTTACGTGTTTGTTCGTGTTTATTTGTGTTCGCGTTTTGTGTGTTCTCGTTAAATAATTACCGTGACCTAATATATTTAATTACGCTCGTAATAAATATATTTACGTAATTAATAATAGTTCGTGTTTTAATTACGTTCATGATTTCATGATCGCATGTTCGTGATTAATTATCGTCAATAACTATTACATGATCGTGCGTAGTAAATACTTATCGTGTTCTAACACGTACGTAATACGTAAACTCCTAACACGTAATCGTAATCATGCTATATTAGGAAAGTTTTAATCTAGTACGTACGATCCTAAGGGTACTATGCATGGTAAAAGCATGCGGGTTTTACACTTTCACTTTGATTAATGATATCAAACTTGCTTACAATGAAAGTAGTTTACGTGTAAAAAACTTATATTGAACATTAACCTAAACGTCTTCTTTTATAGACATAAGAAGCCTTGTACAATAATCTACGTATCAACTATTCTAGGTAAAGGTAAATATAGAAAATACATTGTTGTTCCTATCTTTACTAGAAGTAATCTAGAATACAATAAACGCGTAGAGTATATCCTTCCATCAGTGCTTGTCTTCAATGTATCAACGCTTGACTTTGTCTTGTCAACGCTTGATCTGTCACCGTTTGTTTTACTCTTGTCAACGCTTGTGTTACTCTTGTAAGCGCTCAAGTAGACTGGCTATAATTTATTCCCAACAAATATTTGGCTGCAGACGGGGAATCCTAATCATGCATAAGAAAAGAAGTCCTTACTGAAAGGACGGAAAATCCGTACCTTGAAAGCGAATCAACACGTATTTGAAAACATAACTTACTCCTTCGATTTATCTACAGTAATATGGAACTCGTTAATACTAATACAAATTTATTATGTATTAATTAAGACTTTATTTTATGATCTAATACATAACTTCTTTTACATGTACTTCTTTCTTCAATATAGTACTAGTTTCACTACATATGTATATTAACTGTTCACTAAATATATATTCATGAATGAATAAGGCAACCATTCTTGTTAACGTGTGGAGTCCAAACTAAAGACCATGCATTATCAACTTGCTGTGTTTTAGCACCGACATCAAGCATGCAAATATATTTATACTTCCTGCGGTTCAGAACCCGTCTAAAACTTGTTTATTTTTTAATCATTTTTTTTGTTGTTGTTGGTCATAACTGCTTCAAGTGGCAAAACATTTTAAACAAATTATATTTGAGATTTCATGCAGTATGTACTTGTTCATACTTTATAACCGGCAAAGACTATTACCAAACCCGATATTTACATCTTCATGACTTGTTTAGATACCAGTTTCATATATAATCACATGTTTTAGAACTGCGATGCATATGGATTCACCGTTTATATATATCAAAAGCCTGATTTGTTACTCTTTGTTTAAAAAACTCATTAGCGATGCTTATGGTAATAGATATCTATATGCAACCTATTAATACCTAACAGGTTCTTAACCCAACACATGATCATATATATAAATCTTAGTTCAAGAATACCTCTCGACAAAACGATCGATCAGATGAAAACATAAGTTCCAAAATTCAGCAAGATAGGATCAAGACTAAAAGTCCAAGATTAGCAGCCCACAACAGAAACCAAATCAATAAACGAGCATCAATCTCGTGTGAACACAAAAATGAACTACTACTCGTCCATTTTCTTTTTTTGCAATGTTGGTTATGAAAACAAATGGACTACTGCTCGTGTGAATACAAATGGACGAATTGTAAAAGAAAGAAGGCATCAACTCGTGTGAACACAAACCACCGGTCTTGTTTTCTTTTCTTTTGCGGCTAACTTTTTTTTCTTGTTCTTGGTTTCACAGCCGGCGACCACCACTAGATATTAGGGTTTTCCTTCTCTTTTTTTGTGTTTACTGATTTGACAAAAGGGAAGGTGTTTACCCCCGTTTTTTTTGTTTACTAGTGAAGTGGGCTCAAAGCCCATTTATTCTTCCTTCTTTTCTTTTTTAAAACGCAGCCCAACACAATCCATGTGATTTTTGTTTTCGTTTCGCTTCGTTTAAAATCGTATAACTTGCGTTTCGTATTTTAAAACCCCGTCATGTATTTATTTATTTTACGGAAAATAAATACGTACGTAATACTAAATAATTATTTTCTGAATTATTTCCTGAATAATTAATTACGTCCCGATCTTATTAAAAACTGAGACTGCGTATTTAGTGTTGACGTTTAATTACAATTAAAGCTGAGACTACGCGTATTTAATATTCGGGGATTTTAAATACGGGTTTTATATATTTATTATAGTATATAACTTATTTTATAAGTATTATCATAAGTTAGTGGGTTTTATATATGTATTTTATAATAATATTACTTGAGTGCTTATTTTATATTATATACTTTTATTTCCAAATCTGATTATCAAAGTCACTTTCACCATTTTTGCCATATCTTGAGTTCTACAAGGAGATAGAAGCTCAAATTTGGGCAGCACAAACTACATGATATGTGCTAAAAATAACTCCTTTTAGCTACTGCTCAATCATCCTCTAAGTATCTCTAATAATTCGTCCAAAACAGACTATACAGATTTGAACCTTAGTAGTATTTTGATCATATCTTGCTCATTTTATTGATTCCATTGAGTCGTCAACTCTCCACATATGTAAAAATCATATATCTAACTGTATATTCAATAATCTAAGTCATTTTACCAAGTTATCATATGGTTACTTACTATTTTATACAGCCCATAAATCTAATCAAGATTTTAACATTTTAACTTGTAGATTTTAATATTTTTAACCCAATCTATTAACACAAAATCCCCACATAATATTTTGATTATAATTTATCATCATATACATATACATTTATAAAAAAATACATGATTACTTTTACAAAATAACAAGATGATTGGAAGGAAACAATCTCTATACCACTCAATAAGATGAAAGATTGAGATTTTTGGATGAATAAGACTGGGTTTTGGGTAACCAATCTTATGAAATATCAAGACCACTTCTAGGATCACCAAGAATATGTATACGCCTTGAGAAATCAGACCTTGATCTTCATGAGATCTCCTTTTCACATGTTATAACCACCTCCAATCTTCATCCTTTCAATGGGTTTTCATAATATGTAAATTATACATATGATTTATGGTTGATTTTTGATCAATGATGGTGTTTATTGGGGAGTAAGAGAAGGCACAAAGAGAGCAAAAGAGAGAGAGAGAGAGAGAGTTTGAGTTTTGCATGTATAAATGAGAAGAAATGGTTTATGGTTGCTAGTTTTATGTTTTAAGTGGTTCTGGAAGGAAAGGGAGGACAAGTGTCCTACATAAGTATAAGAAGTTGCCACCAAAAGTGGTGTGTTGGCTAAGTCTTGCCGCCACATGTACGGCGGTGGGCAAGTGTAAACTTGTCTCATCCCCATTAATTTACGGGTACTCCTCGATTCTAGTTTCCTCGATTTACGTGCCCTCGGGTCATTTTACAAAAAATATTTTTATAAATTATGAATCAACGGCACAAAACGAATCTAATAAAAATTGTTTCATAAAAAACGGAGTTCAAAAACGTAAATACGTAAACCTAGGGTTTCCGGTTTAGTCGTAAAGGACGTTAAATTTTGCACGTAAGCCCTAATCTCTTCTCGTAAATTTATGAGTTTATGAACCAACACAAATTAAAAATTCCAAAATAATATTCAAGAATAAATTTATTTCCTGAAATGTCGGACTGTCACCAAAAACGGTGTATGTAAACGTAAGCACGTAATCTAGAGTTCTCTGATTTAGACGTAGTCGATGCTACTTTAAGATGTAAACCCAAATTTCTTCCCAAAAATGAGTGAGTTCATAATATAACATTAAAATAATGTTTTTAAATAATACTTGAGAATAGAATATCGACCATAAATTGACGGATTGTCACAGCAGTTACCCCTAAAGAGGATCTTTGTCCTCAAAGATCGATTTATCTTACTACTCGCTTCTTATAAAGTCAAAGACATGTGGGCATTTCCTCCACATTCGGTCTTTTCTATAAAGTGTAATTCATTACAATACACGAGTTTCATCAAACATAATTACGGGAATACGATCAGGCTTAAGTTGACTTACTTTCTCTATCCATGATATTCACGGGTTTTTGATGAATGCAACTTTTCGCCAATCCAAACTTCATTAAGAAATAATCATATTTTCACTTGATAGACATTTTATCAAGTTCGTTATACGAAACATAATTAACGCAGCCCTTGAAGTCCTAGGGTAGATCCAGCTTACATGCCTTTCAAACCAACTTTTTACATTACCTTAATGGTCCCATACAACAGAGACTTATTTTCCCATGATCTTTTAGATCATCAATTCACTTTTCCATGGTGAAATTTTTTGGCATAACTTCGCTACCCATCCTGCACTTCAAGATCTACATTTCATATTCACACAACCTCCTGTCTACTACTGGAAGTCAATAATCAGATCCTAATTTCAACAATCATTTCAGGTCTCGCGAGTCGGGTATTTCATCCCAACTCTCACCTATAGGTGCTCTTTATATAGATCCTCACAAGATTCGATCTCAATCCTAATACGATAATTATCAATGATAATCTCTCCAAAGGAAAACGATTATCTCGTTCATTGCCAAAGGTCAATTATTCAAACATAAAACAAGACATCTAGTGTTTGTATCGTTAATTTACCCTGTCCCTTCGATTGGGGTGGTAAACAGTACTCTCATCAAGATTTGTTCCCAATGATTTCTGAGGAGATCTCTAGAAGTTCGATGCGAAGCGAGGATCTTGATAGAGATGATCAGTACAGGCACACCATGCTTACACAACTCCTTTAAATACAAAAAGAGTCATTTTCTTCATCGAGGATCTATCATTAACAAGAATGATATTAACAGATGTGGCCAGTCTGTCGACGATGACCCAAATCGAATCAAATTCAGATGATGACCTAGGAAAATTTATGATAAAAAAAAATCCATGGTGGTTCTATCTAACTTGCAAACAAGAATTATAAGCAGTAGAAGAAATCCTTATGGATTTTTGGCGTTTAGCCTTGACCTTCGCAAAAGTTAGACATGTGCCAACGTATGTTGCGGTGTCTGCTTTCATATTTAGCCATCAGTACAACTTCTTCATATAAAGATATATTTAACCAGAAATGGCATGAATAGAATACTTAAACTTATGAGATTCCAACATAACAAAATCTCACAATCCTTCATATTTAGGCAACCACAAGCGGCCTTTTAAACATTTAACGCCATCGGCTCTCATTTCTAGTGGTTTTCATTAGCCGCGAAATTCTTTATTATCTATATTATCCTTCTTACAAGCATAAGTTATTTCTAAATTGCTTGGGCAAATTATTCTGCACGGTCATTACTAAGGAACACATCCTAATTGGTTCTTTATTTTTTCTACATAATGTGTCAGCAACTATATTCACGTTCCCCGATGAAATAAATATTATGACCGTATTCATTCAAAAATTATTTCTTCATATTTTCTAAGTTTTAGTTTCGTCTCAACTATTATTTTTATCAGTTTTGCTCAATCCGACGTTTAAAGCGTCGATAAATATTACAAGTAATTAAGTAATAATTTTTTTATGAAACGTAAACGTAAATTTTTAAAAAATTTTCAGTTCTTCCAATTATAGAAAAATGTTCAAAATAATTTTGAATTTAATTAACACGATTATTGTTGATTTATCGAAAATAATTAATAAGATATGTAAATGTTCGAAAAATCTTTGTTTATACTTTGGTCAAAATTTTCTTAGTTGAAAAACAAAAATTGTTGTTCCAAATTCCATATCATGGTTTAAATTATTTTCTCAATTCCTCTTAGGTTGTCTAGAAGTATACACAACCATTTACTCCTAAGGGAGTTTAGTTAAATGATCTGGGTATAAGGGAATGATTCCTTAAAAATCCTTTGATAAATATTTGTCAAAATATTTTTGCACTTTCTTTTTGGTATAACCCAAGACCTTAATAACTCTAATCTTGGAAGAGTCAATATAGATTTCATTACCATTAATCACACGGTCAAATAATGTAAAGGATCAAGCCTTAAATCACATGTTAAATATTCAAGGTACATGTTTTCACTACTCGGCCAATTCAGTGCAGTCTATAAATGATTATTAACTTCTTATTCTTAGAAACAAACAGATGGTCCTTAATGATCACAAGCATGAATTTATCAAATTACAGCCTACACACGTGATTCACCAAATTTATGAATACTACATGTGCATTGGTCAATCCAAACGACATAACATGAAACTCATAATGTTCATTACAAGTTCTAGATGTAGTGATTGGAATAGATAATCTTCTTTGCGGACGCAAAGTTGATGATAACCATGCCGTGAATCAAATTTCAAATATACGCTAGAACCTTGTAAATGATCGAACAAATCATTCATCTTGGGTAACAGATATCAATTTTGATCGTCAATTTACTTAGTTCGCGGTAATCAACAAATATAAGGAATGACAATACCATATCTCTTCATGATGACGAGCTCGGTAGAATAAAAGCTTTCTCCGACAACTCTCTCAGTTGTACGGTAACTCTTTCAATTCAGATGGTGCTGACGTATAGTGCACATGCCATAGGTGCAGCACTGGGAATATAATCAATACCAAATTCAACTTGCCTTTATGGCGAAAGTCTAGGTAATTCACCAGTAAATACCTCCGAAAGTTTCAGATAACAGGAACATCTTTCAATAAATTTACTTTAGGTTCTTTCTAGATTACAAGATCTATGACTAACTCATAACCATTCACGGTATAATTCCATGCCTAAATGCAGGATATGATATCCCATCGGGAATTATTTTGATCACTTTTGATAATCAACAGCTTATCTTTTAGGGGAATTCCACTCAAGTTCCCATCAATTTAGAGAATGACATTATGTCATAATCAATCAATCCATTCTACTGGCACTAACAACTTTCCAGTTTTATTACCGTCGATAAGATGAGAACTTCTCAAAAGGCTAAGAATAACTCGTAACCCTTCACAATTCAAGGATATCCAGAGACATAGCTAACATTAAAAGAGTAATGTCAACGCATAATTTACGCGAGAGAATTTCGAATTAGATAAGACGAAAACATTAACGAACATGGATATATCCCATGTTTTCATGATTTGAGTACGCATTCGAAAGCACCTCGGATCGTTACCCATGTCATTCAAATGGAATCTTATCAAAGAAATGATAGGAACGCCGATACACCCAGTCGGGTATCAACACTCGATAATTAGTAAAATTTCCAAAGAATCTTGCCATGAAACAATTGGACAAGAAGGGGAGGTCAAGTGTCGAATAAGACAATTTCCACAGATGATTAAATTTGATTCAGAAAAAAAATGGTACGGGCACATATGTAGGTGTCCATAACAATATGTACCTATTTTGCACTTCTTGCATATCTCATAAAAATTCAATCTTTCACAATTTCAAGGAAAATGTAATGTTTATTAACAATTTCATGGTGACTATTAATCAGCCTTGCATGGTCCCTTCCAAATTGTACGTAGGCGCGCAACTATATACAATTTTATGATTAACGATGCAAAACTCAGTTCGTCAAAACTTTGTCATCATGTTTAAAATATATATATTTTCATGCTGAGTTCTGAAATAAGAATCAAAATGAATTTACAGAGATGTTCTTTGTTATGGAAACAATTAAGTTTTCCAAAGTGTTTCATAAACAACTTTACTTCGATAACGATTATTTAAAAGTCTCACTTTGAATAATCCATATGGTGACGAAAATTCAATTTTTATCAAGGGATACTGTTTTAACTTTATAAAAACAATGAGTGATCTGCAAAAGAGTGATGAAAAGTTGTTCACCAAGAACTAACTACAATATAATAGGAAATGAGCTTAGCCAAATAATCATGAGGTTCATGACCTTGATGGCACTCAAGAATACAAAGAGAAGAATCTACAACGCAACTCAAACCGAGATGAGTGCTTGTTCAATGGTTGCATCACTAATGCGAACATTAGAAAGAAGCAAGAAAAGATAGATAACATCAATACATGTAAAATTTAGGAATCAAAGGTAGTCTTCTCATTAATTACAAACAAGTTAAAGATTGTACCGTAACACATTACGTGTCGCCATGTCATACAATTCCAAGGACTCATCCTACCAACTGATGTCTGAGTTAAGTTAGAGATTTTAAAAGATACCACAACTAATACTAATCTACAAGAGTCATTAGGTGTTCTACATGTCCCGAAAGATCCATCGGTCCCAATTTCAGAAGAAGATTTCTTCGATTTATTTCTTGGACACTGGGCACCCTCGTCATTAGACAATGGCCTAGGAACAACCCTTAACATTAACTAACAATCATTCAAAACCTTATAATTCAATCACAGGACTTAACGACTTCCTCCTAACAATCTCATATTCCATACTAGTTAAATTTGACTTTATTCAAGTTTCAATCAACTTAACTCAATACGACATCCTACCTCATTCTCTAATACTTTCAACCTTATTCTTAGACCTTAAAACGGCAATAAAAGCTCGATATATGCAACACTTAATTTCCAATTCTATAGCTCTTACAACAATAGTTATCAAATGAGTCACTAGTATGTAATGACTCACACATTCAATTAGACTTCTCAGAAAGATACTAGTGGCATGAGGCTTTTGGGGTAATGGTTCCAATGACAGCCTCAGGTGCAACATTTACCTTTTTGATTTCAATTTAAGAGTTGGGTGACACCGAATCAGATGACACCTTTCTAGGTGGTCAGGTTTTGTCAAACTCCACTCTATAAGGAAAGATCGTCATGACATCGATATCAGATTTAATCTCGCCAATTCTTCTTTAATATCATAATCAACTAATACCAACATTTCTACGAATATCAACCATTTTGTTGGGATCATAAACATCCACAACTTGGTTTAGATCTGGAATAGCTAGAATTCCTATAGAAATAGCTTCGATTGATTTGCTAGCGGAGTTAGGGTTCCTTGTGACAATCTACGTCGTATAAATACCTCGTATAAGTATTAAAATAATCATCAAACAATCATGTAATTGATGTTGTGATTTTACTACTCTTTAGGAAAAGAGAGCAAAAAGGGTAAGCACGACGATTTAGGAAAATCGTGTGTAAATGACCCTAAAATGAGTTCGTTCTCAAGGAGGCTAGTGTGTTATGTGTGTAATGATTTGGATTAATTTGTGATTATATTTTTGAGAAAGAAAAATAGAAATGAGATTAGAAGAGAATGACGGTTACGATGACGGATTACAATAAGACGAAAAGGTCGATCACGTAAAACCGTAAAAAGCACCAAATTAAAAATTTTAACCTAAAAATTAACTAAAAGTTAAAACTAAGTCTAAAATAATATAAATAGGAATAAAAATTCAACAAAAATATTTTAAAACCTTTTATTAATTAAATATTCAATTTTAAATGCTAATTAAAGCCCTAAAATTAAATATAATTAACAAAATGTCCAAAATATTATTTTATTGAACTAATAACTCACTTATACTATTTAAAGACTAAAAAGTATTTTTCCTAAATTTTCAAAACTATTTTTCTATTTTTAAAACACTAAAAACTATTTTTAAACTAAAATAATCATAAAAAATAATAAATAATGCCAAAAATAATTTGAAAATTTTAAAAATCCTAAATTACTCTAAAGAACAGTAGAAAAATGAAAAAGTTTGAAAAATATAAAATTTTGCACTAAAAGACAAAACAGTTAGAAATTAAACCCTAATAAATCTAAATTTAATTCTAAAAAATAATTAAAAAGTGAACAGTGAAATAATTTCTTACTAAAAATCTTAAACTATTTTTCTAAATATAAGAAAAATTTTAAAGCTGAAAAATATTTAATTTTACCACTAAAAGACAAAATCAGAAATATTAAAAGTAATTAAAAATAGCAATTTAATCTAAAAAATACTAGATGAACAGTAACTGAAGATTTATTTAAACTGAAAAATCAAAAATTAAATTAGAAAAATAATGCAATTAAAATGAAACCCTAATTCCTAATTTCACCCACTAAAGACAAAAACCTAAGTTACTGATAGTGACACTTCAAGGACTTTTGTCCTTTTGTTGAGCAGTGGTAACAAATGCACAAGCAGGGGGAACTTGGTTCCCACTGTTAGTGCAAATTCTTGGTCAGTTGACCAATAAGCTTAGGGAAGCTTTTTATGAGCTTATCTTGGGCAATAAGGCACTCCCACAACCAGTTGGGTTGTGGGAAGTTAAATAAACAAGAAAAATTGCAAGTTGATAACACAAATTACACAAAGCAGGCCAATTCAAGTGACTGTTAAACCTATGATGTTTCTGATGAACAGATAGCTGGTTTAATGTGCACAAAGGTGAATTTTAAAACTCAAAATCTTGCACAAAATTAAACCAAATCACAAATAAGCTAGCTAGAATCCTGTATTAGCCTATCCTCTAACAATTTTCATGATTTGGTGGGAAATTTCACAAGATAAAAGCAGTGATGTATGCTTACTGATTTATATCAAGTTTTAGCAAAAATGTAGCATACAAATCCCTTTTAAATCCCTTCAAACTAAATACTGAATACAGAAAACAACTATAACCAATAACTCAAGTATGCTAAGCCTAGTTTCTTAGGTTTGTTTCACTCAAACCTATTTTAAACCCTAAACCCAAACACCCTTTTAATTTCAGAAATCAACTTTTTTCAAACCAAATGCTTTTTAAACTTAATCAAACTTGTCCTAATTACCTCTAACATGCATACTAACATCAAATAAGCATAATCCAACAAATTAAATGAACAAACACACCAGATTTGTCACAAATTTCTCAAAATCACACAAATCATATATTAAACTTGAAAAAAAAGGATTCAAGGTTTATACCTTGTGGGACCCACATCCAGGCCCCACTATGGGAGCAATGCCATCTCCCATCAGCTTGTAGCTGGGCTTATGGCTTATAGAACAAGTATGCTTAGTAGAGAGTTGCTGGTGATGGTCTAACTAGACACATGCACCCAATATGTCTTCAAAATGGTTGAGATTTTATGAACCTGCTAAGAAAGAAAGTAAACAGAAGAGTGACCTGTTCACAAGTCAAGTAAGCTAATAAGCCAGCTTATCAGTTAAGCTACCTATGGCTTATTTGACAAAATAAAAAAAACTGATTTTTGGTTTTCTGAAAATCTTAACAATAACTAAATCAACAAACAATTTAACTTTCACTTGAGCTTGATATTCAACAAGAATATCAGGCTCATATGATCAATTTAAAAAGCTTGGACAGAGAACTTAAGGACTAAATAACTTGAGTTTCCAAAATAAACAAGGACTTAAAATGGTATTTAAACTTCAAAATTTAAAGATGCAATGGAAAAGTAAATGGCTCTTGTTCTTTTTCGTCACAACAAACACCTATTTCATTCACTTGAAAGGGATTTACAATGCCTGACCCAGGAAAGAGAAAACAAGAACAAGTAAAAATGAAAACCTATTTTCCTTTATATAGAGGCTTACAAAACATTCTAGAACTGAAAAGAAGAATTAACCCTAATGGTGTGAACTTCCATCTTTGCCCTTTAGATATTCGGATATCTCTTTGAATATTCTTGCTTTTGAATTTGGTCAAGAGCTCCATGTGATGATCTTTTGGATTGTTGTGGGATGCCAGAAGTGTAGAAATGATCCTAGGCGTACAATAAACCTTTGGGGAACACGAAATTGCTATGAGCTGTTGATCTGCTGTCACCCCTTTTGTTTGCTTGTGCAGGGGAGGGCCAGGGTATCACATGGGTAATGGTGAGGGTTTTCTGGGTTATGGGATTGGTGTAGGGTCGGGTTGATTAGCGATCTGGAAACAATAGGATAAAACCCCTTTGATTTGTGTAAATGTGGATTAGGGTTTATGTCTGAAGATTAGGGGATGATTAGGGGTGGAGGCTGAATAGTATCCGTTTCCCTCCCTTAATATTATACTAAATTCAGTTTAAAAACTGATTAGTTAATATTAAATCGTGTTGGTGGAATGCTGATGTGGGAGTGGTGAGGTGTCAGCAGGGGTGAGATGGCAGCAGCTAAGTGGTGGGGAGAGGTTGTTTGTCTGGGCAATTATGGCCCTCAATCTTCCAAGTCTTGTTCACTTTGTGTTAAATAGCCAAAAATCTCTTTTCCCTTGTTTATAACTTTCAGCAACTTGTCAAAAATGGCACCACAAGTTTTTAAACTTATATCAAGGACTAGACATGCAAATTTATGATATTTGAAGGACTGATTTTGGCAGTTTCTTCATTCTTCAATGTTTTGACTTGTATGTTGACTTCTTGGAGGACCAATATTGACAATTTAGTTTTGTTGAGGGACTAAATTTGCCAATTCTTCAAAGTTAAGGGTCCCTTTTGTAATTTTGACAAATTTTAGGGACCAAACTTGTAATTATGAAGATACAAGGGTATAAAGTGTCAATTCTTCCATATTGGAGGACCCTTCTTCATAATTCTTCAAATCTTCAAGGGTTTTCTTTGGAAAATTCTTCATTAGTGCTTGGTTCATTGTGCGGCTTCGTTTCCCGTGTTCGTTTTTGTATGATTCTTGTGATCTTTTCTCATTTTCTCAATATCCGTACCTAAAATACACAAGCAACAAACACAAGCATATATTTGGGAATTTTGATGATATTTAATACATTTTAAGCCCGTTTTGGACGATGAGACTATGTATAAAAGCAGTCTCATCACTCCCCCATACTAAACCATTGTCGTGCCCTCACGCAATGCTAGAATAAAGTATCGTAGCATCTCCAAAATTCATTTTTATTCATTTTATTGAATGATAAACTAGCTACACTACTACTATTACTACTACTTGCGCTTTAGACATAATGTATGATTTTCATCGCAAAATGGGACGTTTAGGTTCATAGAATAAGAACACGTGAATGCTTCGTTAGAAATAATTTCATCGTCCTCGATTTTCGCCCCAATTCCATTCCAAGCGTGCAACGAGATCATTGTCATTATAAGTTAGTAATGCTAACACTACTCATATGCCCTAATCACGTACTTATCCTCCCAATTTCCTAAGTTGTATCTCTTATATTTTATTTTGTCTTGAATGTTTCACGAGGATACATTGTTTGACTTATGCGATAATAGAGATTTAGGTCTAAAAATAGAGTCCTAACGGTGTAACCAATACCATCAAATCAATAACCCCTCCCAATAGACAACGATGTCAAAAAATTAAGTCAACAAGAAGGATCGATAAACACGGTTTTATAACGGTTTTGAACATGAGACTTATTACCAAGACTTTTATACGCCCCCTAACGGAAGGGCCTTATTATCTTTGGTTTACCTCCATCTTTTATTCAACTTCGCCATGAAGCTTTTATTATGACTTCGGTCTTGCCTTGCCTTTTATTATCCGCCTCATCGGTGGTTTTATTGGCCAAAGACGTATATCCTCACGCTAAGGCGAATTTTGGATCTTTAAAGCTTCGAAGATTAAGGCTTGATTCACTTTCAATTTTGCATAGATTTTTCGGCCTTGTGGGGCTTCAAATTGTTTGCTAGATTTAGGTGAGCACTTGAAATCTTATTATTGGGTGAAGCTTTCGATTATTCGGGTGCCAATACTTCAAAACCGTGACGCTGGCGATACCTTAATGTCTTCCCAATTTAATTACACGGAAGCTACTAGAAAAGACTAGAAACCCAACAATCCCAACTAAACCGCTAAGTCAATATTTATTAAGCAAAAAATATTTACATGCGAAGGGAGAATAAGCAAACAACGAGAACACATGTGTTTTTGAAAGAATACGAGTACTCTACGTTTAGCATAGTAACTTATAATTAACCCTATCATTTCTCGTCCTCATTTAAGAGACTTAGCCTAATGTGTAGTTAAGGAATCAAAGCTAAGTGCTCAACACGCACGGTCGAGTCAAAAATTACTCTTATTCTCGCCATCGGAAAACCTACATTCGTGTCTTCAAACACTTATAAAACATGAGAAAAATTTAAAATTTTGGCCATTTTTAGCCTTATTTTGCAACAAAACGATAAACAAAAAGATAAACTTTGGAAAGCGTGAAGGTTTGGCAAGGCAAGTATCTATTCACTCCTCCATACTAAAGTTAAACATTGTCCTAAATGTTTCGAGTCTAGGGGTGCAAACACCCCCATACTAGAGACATAGTCGAATGCCTAATCTAGCATGAAAAGGGTGTAACCAATAAATTAATAGCCGTTTATGAAGTGTGCTAATAACCTAATGTTAGAACATCAAAGGATATATCATGGATATTGAGAAAGTATTCAAAGCAAACGATCGAGTGCTCCTATAAAACGAACACGAGAGGCTCCAATCGTGAAGATCATGATCATCTAAAGTCCACAATTCACAAACAACCACGGAACAAAGGTTGGAAGGGCACAAATCCCCACACGTTAACTACATTAGAAAGCGATAATATGTACATAGGATAAGCATGGGACTCCCCCACGAGGCACCTCGTTTTTTATTACCGAGTCATGAGCTCGACTCGATCCCCTCAACACTAATTATCATTGGGGAAAGTTATTTGGTCGAGGTAGTTCAAGGATGGAACTTCCCCGCCAAAGTAGTGCTTCAACCTATGTCCATTCACCTTGAAGTTAGGACCATCATCTTGAGCTAGCTCGATGGTCCCATACGGAAACACTTGAGTCACGGTGAATGGACCGGACCAACGGGATTTCAGCTTACCGGAAAAAAATTTCAATCTTGAATTAAAAAGCAAAACTTGATCCTCAATGTTAAAAACCCGGTTTTTAATTTTTGAATCATGCAACTTTTTAGTTTTTTCCTTATAAATCAATGAATTTTCATAAGCAATGTCTCTCAATTCATCCAATTCATTTAATTGCATTTTACGGTGTTTTCCCGCGGTCTCCATATCATCATTACAATGCTTTAGGGCCCAATAAGCCTTGTGTTCTAACTCGATAGGCAAATGACAATTCTTTCCATACACAAGCTTATAGGGAGTGCACCCAATGGGTGTCTTATGAGTGGTCCTAAAGGCCCATAAAGCATCGTCCAACTTATCCGACCATAATTGTCGGTTTTCCCCAGCGGATCTTTCCAAGATCCTCTTCAAAGCTCGGTTTGAAACCTCGACTTGCCCACTCGTTTATGGGTGATAAGCCGTAGAAAGCTGATGTGTAACCCCATATTTCCTTAGGACCCTTTCGAATTGGTCGTTACAAAAATGGGTTCCACGATCGCTTATGATCGCACGAGGGGTTCCAAACAGAGAAAACAAGCTTTTCAAGAACTTGACTACCACACGAGCATCATTGGTGGGCAAGGCTTTGGCCTCCACCCACTTAGATAGGTAGTCAACCGCAACGAGAATGTACTTATTACCACGAGATGATGGGAACGACCCTATAAAGTCTATACCCCAAACGTCAAAGATCTCACATACTTGGATGATATTTTGTGGCATTTCATCTTTTTGTGAGGTTTTTCCTTGTTGTTGGCATGCATCACACGACTTCACAAGATCTTGTGCATCTCGGTAAATAGTAGGCCAAAAGAAGCCGGCATCAAACAGCTTTTTAGCCGTGAGAATAGCACCGTGGTGACCACCCGTGGGTCCCTCATGGCAAGCTCTAAGGATATTAGAAGCTTCGGTGCCAAATACACAACGTTGGATGATTTGATCCGCACAAGTTCGAAACAAGTAAGGGTCGTTCCAAAAGTAGAACTTGACGTCACGAAAGAATTTTCGTTTTTCTTGAGTCGTCATACCCTTGATGATGAAGTTACCCGCATGGTAATTTGCAAAATCCGCAAACCATATGGTGGAAGAATCAAGCTTAGAATTCACTACACCAAGTGTCTCGAGCGGAAATGTTTCGGTGATTTCCTTGGGCTCGTAAACACTTTGGTGAGGATCTTCCAAACGAGAAAGATGATCGGCCGCTAGATTCTCGGCTCCTTTTTTGTCAACGATTTTGTGATCAAATTCTTGAAGGAGGAGAATCCAACGAAGTAATCTAGGCTTAGCATCTTTCTTTGCCATGAGATACTTAATAGCCGAATGATCCGTATACACTATGCATTTCGTCAAGACGAGATAAGGTCGGAACTTCTCAAATGCATACACCACGGCAAGGAACTCCTTTTCCGTTGTAGTGTATTTTAGTTGAGCCTCGGTCATCGTCTTGCTAGCATAGTGAATAGGCAAGAAGTGCTTATCATGACGTTGCCCCAAAACGACCCCAATAGCGTAATCACTAGCATCACACATGAGCTCAAAGGGGAGGTTCCAATTGGGAGCAACAAGAATGCGAGCTTCGGTAAGTTTCCTCTTAAGGATTTCAAAGGCTCGTACACAATCTTCGTCAAAGACAAATCGTGCCTCTTTTTCAAGAAGATGTGTAATGGGTCGGGAAATCTTCGAAAAATCCTTGATGAATCGACGATAAAAGCTCGCGTGGCCTAGGAAACTCCTAACTCCCTTAACGGTTTTGGGATGAGGTAATTTGGCGATGACGTCTACCTTAGCTTGATCTACCTTAATCCCCGCTTTCGAGACCTTGTGCCCTAAGACGATTCCACTCTTAACCATAAAATGACACTTTTCCCAATTGAGCACAAGGTTGGTTTCCTCACAACGTTTCAACATTCTCTCAAGGTTCGACAAACACGAAGTGAACGAATTACCAAACACGCAAAAGTCATCCATGAAGACTTCACCGTTGAAAGGTTCCCAGTGCATTGCAAAGTCCGAATGGCATTCTACGATAGGCAAACGTTCCATATGGACACGTAAACATAGTTTTTTCTTGATCACGAGGATCAATGGGAATTTGGAAGTAACCGGAAAAACCATCTAAAAAGCAATAGAAATCGTTTCCCGCAAGACGCTCCAACATTTGGTCCATGAAGGGCAAGGGAAAATGGTCTTTTCGAGTGGCTTCATTCAACTTACGATAGTCAATGCACACTCTCCATCCGGTCACGAGTCTAGTGGGAATCAACTCGTTGGCATCGTTTGGCACAACGGTCATTCCTCCCTTCTTAGGGACACAATGAATAGGACTCACCCAAGGGCTATCAGAAATAGGGTAAATCATTCCCGCGTTAAGGAGTTTAAGGACCTCCTTTTTGATGACGTCGTGAATTTTGGGGTTTACCCTTCTTTGACATTGGATTGCGGGCTTGTAATCCTCCTCCATTAAGATTTTGTGGGTACAAAACTTGGGATCGATTCCCTTAATGTCGGATAACTTCCACGCAATTGCCCCTTTGTGATCCTTTAGAACATCGACAAGTGCGGTTTTTTCATCATTCGGAAGTTCTTTCGCAATAATAACCGGCAACTTGTCGTCCTCCTCCAAATAGACATATTCGAGATGAGGAGGTAAATCTTTCAACTCGAGGATAGGTGGTTCCTCAAGTGAAGATTTGGGCTCGATACTCATAACCTCCTCGGGTGGAGGAAATGGGAAATCGTTAAGAAAATCCTTGATAATCGAGAAGTCCTCATCATTGTCGAGGTCTTCGTTACAAGTACGTGGAACATCGAATTCTTCCAACTTAAAACCACCACCTTCAAATGGAGTGAAGGTTGGTGTCGAATTATCAAGAATTGGATCTAACATAGTGGGATTGCCACTAGTTTCTTCATCACCAAACCCTAGAACTTCTTGTGAAAATTCCTCGCAAACCACGTCGATCATATCAACGAGGTTTATGGTAGCAACGGAATAAACATGAGAAAGTTGAGAATTTTGAGTTGCGTTTATAACAAGTTCCTTGTCGTTTAAACGTAAGGTGATCTTTCTAGCATGCACATCAATTAAAGCCATAGACGTATCTAAAAACGAACGACCTAAAATGAGAGGAACTTGAGGATCCGTGGGAATATCGACAACGATAAAGTCTACGGGATAGTAGAACTTTCCCACTTTCACAAAAACGTCTTCCGCCAATCCACACGCACGAATCATGGAATGGTCGGCCATCTCAATAGACATTAGTGAAGGAGTAAGATTAGGAAGATTGAGCAACTTGAAGATTGCAAGTGGCATCAAGTTAATGCTAGCACCAAGATCGGCCAAGGCATAGCATTCTTCCATATCTTGAATTGCACAAGGGATCAAAAATTTACCGGGATCACCGACTTTTTGAGGTATGCGATTAAGATAAACCGATGAACAACTAGACAATTGGTGCAATTTCTCCTTGTTGTTCAACATACTCTTAAAGTTAGCGGCAAATCGAGGCATCATGACCAAAGCATCGACGAAACTCACATTAAGGTGCAAATCACGAAACATTTTCATAAAAAGCTCAAATTGATAATTGTCGCGCTCTTGTCGTTTCTCCTTTCTAAGTCTTGATGGGTAAGGTAAGGGTGGTGTGGGTTGGGGCATAGGCATAGCCTTTGGAATCTCGGGTTCCAATGTTGGTAATGGGTCAATCGTAGGTGTGGCATGAGCGGTACTTTGTGGGCTTGAGATATGCTCCTTTTCGACCACCACCTCGGGTTCTTCCTCAATTTTCTCCACCGTTGGAGTAATTGGTTGAGGAGTCGGTTCCTTAAGTGCCTTACCACTTCGTGTGGTAATCACTTTCATCTCTCCCTTCGGGTTTGATATGGTGTTACTAGGTAGACTACCCGAAGTAGAGGCTTTCTTCCCCATGACCGCTTCCAAAATAGCATTAAGCTTAACATCTTGACTAGCGGCTTTTTGGTCAATCCTTTGTTCAAGCCTAGCATGACTTTGCTCAATTTTATTGTTTTGACCTCTAATTTGATTAGCAAAATCATTTTTCAACTCATTTCTCATGTTAACATTTTCCTTAACAAAATTAGCTAACTCCTTCGTGTTTTTAGCCGTGTCCCTAGCTTGACTAGCCAATCGATCTTGAATGTTTTCCAAAATCTTATCATTTGCCGTAGCGTAATTCAAAAAGTCCATTGGAAGTTCTTTAGTGTAAACATTTTGAAGACCTTGACTTGTGTTTTGAAAATTACGGTTTTGGTTTTGCAATTGGCTACTACTCCCTTGATTCCCATAGTTGTTATTACCCTTTTAATTGTTTCTTTGATTGTTTTGGTAACCAACTTGATTGTTTCGATAATTGTTAGCATTTTGATTTGGTGGAAAACCCGGTGGAGTCAATTGATTAGTGCGGGTAACTTGACCGTTTTGGTCATAAGTTTTCGTGGCCGCGTAGGCACTCGAAGTGTTACCACCGTTGGTAATGCACTCGGGCTAATCGTGAGCTCCACCACAATACATACAAGAAACCTCAACCGCTTTAGCCGTAGCGGGAGTGGGTTGTTCACCAACTTTAAATTCAATTAACAATCCTTTAAGCTTATCAAAAATCTTGTTCTCCAAATTAGCCTCGATTTGGCAAGCATCAATGGTATGTGACAATGAAGGCGAAGGTGAAGACGAAGTCTTACGAACACTCGACGTGCTACACAAAAAATTACCACCCGCGGCGGCATTAAGATAATCACGCTCATGATCGTTCAAGCCATTGTAAAACGTGTCAATTTGATGCAAGTCGGAAAAACCATGATGAGGACATTCGTGCAACATTTCCTTAAACCTATTCCAAGCCGTTGAAAAACTCTCATTATACTCTTGTGAAAACTTTGAAATCTCTTTTTTCAAATGCGTAGTCTTAGAGGGCGGAAAAAATTGGTTCACGAATTTTGAAACGAGATCCTTCCACGTCAATATAGAATTGGGTGGGTCTTTCTCTAACCAAATTTTTGCGGGCCCCGCTAAGGAATACGGAAAAAGCATCATCTTAATCGAGTCGTTATAGACGTCCTTAAACTTGCACGTGGCGGTAAGACGATTAAATTGGCAAATGTGGTTATGAGGGTTGTCCTTTTCGTCACCATGAAATTTGTTGTTTTGAATCATGGACAACAAACCCGTCTTAACCTCAAAATTCTCCGCAAGGATAGCGGGAATCACAATCGCTTCTCCATAACCCTCGGTGGGTGCTTGAAGCAACTCCATCATAGTTTGATTAGCCATGGGTGCTTCTTTCTCTACGATGGGTTCGACAATAGGAGATTCTTCACTAGAAGATGTTTGGTTTCCTTCCTTTTGATGACGTTTACGTGCACGTCTTGCTTTGGAGCGAGTTTGCATAAACGTCACGTACAACGAGAGGGTAAGCAAAGAAGATTCTTTTTGGTGTTTTTACTTTTTCAATTTTTTTGTGGTTTTTGATTGTTTTTACTTTTTTTGGGTTTTGTGATTGTATTAAGTAGACCAAAATCTACAAATCTCCTCCTTAATCAAATCTCTCGATTAAAGAAGCCTCAAGGAATGAAAACGATCACGTGAAGTGAACGCCTTCGATGACTTTAGAACGTTGGTGGAACACCAAAACGTTCAAGAGGGTTTAATCAAATGAAACCAAGAAAATATATATGATACTTAATAATACTTTGGGCGGCAAAACCCTCGATTAGCTCTCAAAATCAAATACTCACAAGCAAGCAGGGAAACGAGGCGGCGCGAAGCACTTAAGAGCCTTTTTACTTAGGATATATTTTATAATATCCGCCTTATACCCACCTTATAGTTTGTATTCTCAAAATTAAGCTTCACGAAAGTATTTATCTATTTTTGCCTTTTTCTTTGGTTTGAGATTTGAATACAATGATTGGGTAATGACCTCCCAAGTCAAGGTTGTGATTTCTCACGTATTTGGAGTACTTGTGAATTTATTGTTCTACGTATACAATATAGTAATAGTATTCACACAAAAAACGAAAACCGATAATACATATTAGTAGAGTGCTACTAATACAAATACTATTATGGCTATATATAAAAACAAAAATTTCCAAATCAAAACAAAACACGCCTCCCCGGCAGCGGCGCCAAAATGATGTTGTGATTTTACTACTCTTTAGGAAAAGAGAGCAAAAAGGGTAAGCACGACGATTTAGGAAAATCGTGTGTAAATGACCCTAAAATGAGTTAGTTCTCAAGGAGGCTAGTGTGTTATGTGTGTAATGATTTGGATTAATTTGTGATTATATTTTTGAGAAAGAAAAATAGAAATGAGATTAGAAGAGAATGACGGTTACGATGACGGATTACAATAAGACGAAAAGGTCGATCACGTAAAACCGTAAAAAGCACCAAATTAAAAATTTTAACCTAAAAATTAACTAAAAGTTAAAACTAAGTCTAAAATAATATAAATAGGAATAAAAATTCAACAAAAATATGTTAAAACCTTTTATTAATTAAATATTCAATTTTAAATGCTAATTAAAGCCCTAAAAATAAATATAATTAACAAAATGTCCAAAATATTATTTTTTTGAACTAATAACTCACTTATACTATTTAAAGACTAAAAGGTATTTTTCCTAAATTTTCAAAACTATTTTTCTATTTTTAAAACACTAAAAACTATGTTTAAACTAAAATAATCATAAAAAATAATAAAATAATGCCAAAAATAATTTGACAATTTTAAAAATCCTAAATTACTCTAAATAACAGTAGAAAAATGAAAAAGTTTGAAACATATAAAATTTTGCACTAAAAGACAAAACAGTTTGAAATTAAACCCTAATAAATCTAAATTTAATTCTAAAACATAATTAAAAAGTGAACAGTGAAATAATTTCTTACTAAAAATCTTAAACTATTTTTCTAAATATAATAAAAATTTTAAAGTTGAAAAATATTTAATTTTACCACTAAAAGACAAAATCAGAAATATTAAAAGTAATTAAAAATAGCAATTTAATCTAAAAAATACTAGATGAACAGTAACTGAAGATTTATTTAAACTGAAAAATCAAAAATTAAATTAGGAAAATAATGCAATTAAAATGAAACCCTAATTCCTAATTTCACCCACTAAAGACAAAAACCTAAGTTACTGATAGTGACACTTCAAGGACTTTTGTCCTTTTGTTGAGCAGTGGTAAAAAATGCACAAGCAGAGGGAACTTGGTTCCCACTGTTAGTGCAAATTCTTGGTCAGTTGACCAATAAGCTTAGGGAAGCTTATTTATGAGCTTATCTTGGGCAATAAGGCACTCCCACAACCAGTTGGGTTGTGGGAAGTCAAATAAACAAGAAAAATTGCAAGTTGATAACACAAATTACACAAAGCAGGCCAATTCAAGTGACTGTTAAACCTATGATGTTTCTGATGAACAGATAGCTGGTTTAATGTGCACAAATGTGAATTTTAAAACTCAAAATCTTGCACAAAACTGAACCAAATTACAAATAAGCTAGCTAGAATCCTGTATTAGCCTATCCTCTAACAAATTTCATGATTTGGTGGGCAATTTCACAAGATAAAAGCAGTGATGTATGCTTACTGATTTATATCAAGTTTTAGCAAAAATGTAGCATACAAATCCCTTTTAAATCCCTTCAAACTAAATACTGAATACAGAAAACAACTATAACCAATAACTCAAGTATATTAAGCCTAGTTTCTTAGGTTTGTTTCACTCAAACCTATTTTAAACCCTAAACCCAAACACCCTTTTAATTTCAGAAATCAACTTTTTTCAAACCAAATGCTTTTTAAACTTAATCAAACTTGTCCTAATTACCTCTAACATGCATACTAACATCAAATAAGCATAATCCAACAAATTAAATGAACAAACAACAGATTTCTCACAAATTTCTCAAAATCACACAAATCATATATTAAACTTGAAAACAAAAGGATTCAAGGTTTATACCTTGTGGGACCCACATCCAGGCCCTACTATGGCAGCAATGCCATCTGCCATCAGCTTGTAGCTGGGCTTATGGCTTATAGAACAAGTATGCTTAGTAGAGAGTTGCTGGTGATGGTCTAACTAGACACATGCACCCAATATGTCTTCAAAATGGTTGAGATTTATGAACCTGCTAAGAAAGAAAGTAAACAGAAGAGTGACCTGTTCACAAGTCAAATAAGCTAATAAGCCAGCTTATCAGTTAAGCTACCTATGGCTTATTTGACAAAATAAAAAAAAAAAACTGATTTTTGATTTTCTGAAAATCTTAACAATAACTAAATCAACAAACAATTTAACTTTCACTTGAGCTTGATATTCAACAAGAATATCAGGCTCATATGATCAATTTAAAAAGCTTGGACAGAGAACTTAAGGACTAAATAACTTGAGTTTCCAAAATAAACAAGGACTGAAAATGGGATTTAAACTTCAAAACTTAAAGATGCAATGGAAAAGTAAATGACTCTTGTTCTTTTTCGTCACAACAAACACCTATTTCATTCACTTGAAAGGGATTTACAATGCCTGACCCAGGAAAGAGAAAACAAGAACAAGTAAAATGAAAACCTATTTGCCTTTATATAGAGGCTTACAAAACATTCTAGAACTGAAAAGAAGAATTAACCCTAATGGTGTGAACTTCCATCTTTGCCCTTGAGATATTCGGATATCTCTTTGAGGATTCTTGCTTTTGAATTTGGTCAAGAGCTCCATGTGATGATCTTTTGGATTGTTGTGGGATGCCAGAAGTGTAGAAATGATCCTAGGCGTACAATAAACCTTTGGGGAACACGAAATTACTATGAGCTGTTGATCTGCTGTCACTCCTTTTGTTTGCTTGTGCAGGGGAGGGCCAGGGTATCACATGGGTGATGGTGAGGGTTTTCTGGGTTATGGGTTTGGTGTAGGGTCGGGTTGATTAGCGATCTGGAAACAATAGGATAAAACCCTTTGATTTGTGTAAATGTGGATTAGGGTTTATGTCTGAAGATTAGGGGGTGATTAGGGGTGGAGGCTGAATAGTATCCGTTTCCCTCCCTTAATATTATACTAAATTCAGTTTAAAAACTGATTAGTTAATATTAAATCGTGTTGGTGGAATGCTGATGTGGGAGTGGTGAGGTGTCAGAAGGGGTGAGGTGGCAGCAGCTAAGTGGTGGGGAGAGGTTGTTTGTCTGGGCAATTATGGCCCTCAATCTTCCAAGTCTTGTTCACTTTGTGTTAAATAGCCAAAAATCTCTTTTCCCTTGTTTATAACTTTCAGCAACTTGTCAAAAATGGCACCACAAGTTTTTAAACTTGTATCAAGGACTAGACATGCAAATTTATGATATTTGAAGGACTGATTTTGGCATTCTCTTCATTCTTCAAGGTTTTGACTTGTATGTTGACTTCTTGGAGGACTAATATTGACAATTTAGTTTTGTTGAGGGACTAAATTTGCCAATTCTTCAAAGTTAAGGGTCCCTTTTGTAATTTTGACAAACTTTAGGGACCAAACTTGTAATTATGAAGATACAAGGGTATAAAGTGTCAATTCTTCCATATTGGAGGACCCTTCTTCATAATTCTTCAAATCTTCAAGGGTTTTCTTTGGAAAATTCTTCATTAGGGCTTGGTTCATTGTGCGGCTTCGTTTCCCGTGTTCGTTTTTGTATGATTCTTGTGATCTTTTGTCATTTTCTCAATATCCGTACCTAAAATACACAAGCAACAAACACAAGCATATATTTGGGAATTTTGATGATATTTAATACATTTTAAGCCCGTTTTGGACGATGAGACTATGTATAAAAGCAGTCTCATCAGTAATAAAATTACAACATATATATATATATATATATATATATATATATATATATATATATATATATATATATATATATATATATATATATATATATATAATCCAAGTTATATATATATATTAAAATAACACTTCGCAGTCTGGCCTTGTCGGTAACTCGAGAATTCTTCGGCACCGTTATAGTCAAAATATTTTAAATATTTTATTCAAAATATTTATTTAAAAATATTTATAGTTAAAAGATTTCAAAATGTTTTATTCAAAACCTTGGTTTTAAAAATCTTTCGTTCTCTATAACGAGAGCTCTGATACCAAACTGTAACACTCCCAAATATTCATACTTTAGTTCAGCGGAAGAGTCGTTGGTGTTACGGGATAGCACATTACTCACATCATAGACAACGCTTAAAAGTTGCGTATTTTAATAACAAAGCATTTTCCATTCATAAATATCAAATTACATAGGTCCTCAGGTCATAGTATATCATACAATTTTACAAAACATTTGAATGGAAATTTTATATGAATGCTGGCCATAAATTCTTGTCGTCTTCCCGAGAATTACCTTCAAGTACCTGAGATTAAACATGTTAAAAAGGTCAGCAAAAACGCCGAGTGAATTCATAGAGTTTAATAAAAATCATTAATATATCACCGGTATATAATCAACACCGAAAATCATTTTGTACAGTTCTTTGTCGGAGGCCATAAAATAAGCCAAAGACATTTTATATGAATCTTTGTCGTAAATCATAATATAGGCTTTTGCCTTCAAAACCATTATACGAACCATTGTCGTAAAAACATCATACAATACGTTTTATAACGTTGTATAAAGTTAAATAAAAACCGTTATATGAAAATGGTTATGTAAAACCAAAACACGAACATAATATCAGTAATAAGACCCAGTATTGCTAGTCAGGCAATATAGTATAATTCAATGCGTATATCAATATTTTTGTTATTGGATTATTATAAGCCGCATGACATTGCTACCTTATTATAACAAACAACGGGTAGCTAACCCGTAATTCCTTTTCCCATCTAAAACAGCATGTCGTCACAATAATCACGCTTATATAAATCTTCTCATACATAAATTCGCTTACCAATCAATGTGGCATGACGGGGATCAACCGTCAAGGCGCGAACTGGGGTGATCTTCTCCAAATAGTAATAATATATGCATAAGCGTATACCAAATCCCGGTAGTTCACAATTCATGCTAATGGTACTTTTAGTAACATAACCTAACTAATTATAATCCATCTCAGTTCATTCATCGGGTCATATAATCATTCGGGTCCATATCAATAAGCATACAATCGGGACAACTTGTGTCCTATTTTTATTAAACCTAACATGTTATCTCCCTCGCGGGTTTATAAAATATTTCATAAAACATTTAAAAGAGTGCGAGGCTATGAACTCACGTTGATTGGGAAAGGCGGGTTATCGGCGATTTGGATGTACGGTACGTGCTTCAATCACGGAAACCTAGACAAATAAGACTCGTCTTAGACTCTTGTCCAATGACTTTATAAAAATAATGGTTATGAATATATTATGATATCATAAGTATGATGATGATCAAGTTGGATTTTATCTCTTCATACAACATTATAGTTGTTATGTCTTAGTCAATTTAGACTAGTTATACTAGTTCCAACTTATTTATATATTAAGGCCCAATAAGCCCATCAAAAGTCCAATTGTGACATCCTAGGCAAATCCCACATCGGCTGTGGCCAGGAGAGATCCATGGTTCATAAGATAACAGTCGCCTTCTCATGACACAACGCGTTTTGTGGTCTACTGCACGTAGGGTTCTCAGGAACTGGCAGTTAAGCGTGCTCATGGAAGAGTAGTACTGGCTTGGGTGACCTGCCGGGAAGTCTTCACAAGAGGGCCACAAAGCAAAGCCGTGAGCTTGCGGGCAAAGCGGACAATATTGTGGTCTGAGTAGGCGGGATGTTACACCAATACACTATATTAGCCCATTTATACTTTTAATACCAGGCCTATACTCATATGTTGGGCCCCAGTAGGTTAAGCCCGTGAGTAAGTCCATTAGTGTCTAGCCAAACTAGTTGGGCTAATGGTCCAATAAGGCTACTTTGGCCCGTTAATGTCCATAAGTTATAAAGCTCGGGTTTTTATCGGTTTTTTA
The DNA here is from genome assembly GCA_025667525.1 of Glebionis coronaria. Classification (NCBI taxonomy): domain Eukaryota; kingdom Viridiplantae; phylum Streptophyta; class Magnoliopsida; order Asterales; family Asteraceae; genus Glebionis; species Glebionis coronaria. The sequence continues at coordinate 361,109,587 of CM046881.1, forward strand.
CTTGTAAAATGTACTTACATATCAGTAGATGAGTTATAAAAATGTTACATTAGACGGGTCCGACCGTCTAAGTTTTATTTGGCGAAAACATTAATCTTTCGGTTTTAGCCGAAAAGACGTATAACTTATATATAGTTTTATAACTTTAGAAAACATTTGAGTTTGTAATATTATAAAATTTCATACTTATTTATCATAGTATACAACTTATTTTATAAGTATTATCATAAGTTAGTGGGTTATATATGTATTTTATAATAATATTACTTGAGTGCTTATTTTATATTATATACTTTTATTTCCAAATATGATTATCAAAGTCACTTTCACCATTTTTGCCATATCTTGAGTTCTACAAGGAGATAGAAGCTCAAATTTGGACAGAATAAACTACATGATATGTGCTACAAATAACCCCATTTTAGCTACTGCTCAATCATCATCTAAGTATCTCTAATAATTCGTCCAAAACAGACTATACAAATTTGAACCTTAGTAGTATTTTGATCATATCTTGCTCATTTTATTGATTCCATTGAGTGACCAACTCTCTACATATGTAAAAATCATATATCTAACGGTATATTCAATAATCCAAGTCATTTTACCAAGTGTTCATATGGTTACTTACTGTTCTATACAGCCCATAAATCTAATCAAGATTTTAACATTTTAACTTGTAGATTTTAATCTTTTTAACCCAATCTATTAACACAAAATCCCCACATAATATTTTGATCATCATTAATCATCATATACATATACATTTATAAAGAATATACATGATTACTTTTACAAAATAACAAGATGATAGGAAGGGAACAATCTCTATACCACTCAATAAGATGAAAGATTGAGATTTTTGGATGAATAAGACTTGGTTTTGGGTAACCAATCTTATGAAATATCAAGACCACTTCTAGGATCACCAAGAATATGTAAAATCCTTGAGAAATCAGCCCTTGATCTTTATGAGATCTCCTTTTCACATGTTATAACCACCTCCAATCTTCATCTTTTCAGTGGGTTTTCATCATATGTAAATTATACATATGATTTATGGTTGATTTTTGATAAATGATGGTGTTTATTGGGGAGTAAGGGATGACACAAAGAGAGAAAAAGAGAGAGAGAGAGAGTTTGAGTTTTGCATGTATAAATGAGAAGAAATGGTATATGGTTGCTAGTTTTATGTTTTAAGTGGTTTTGGAAGGAAAGGGAGGACAAGTGTCCTACATAAGTATAAGAAGTTGCCACCAAAGGTGGTGTGTTGGCTAAGTCTTACCGCCACATGTATGGGGGTGGGCAAGTGTAAACTTGTCTCATCCCCATTAATTTACGGGTACTCCTCGATTCTAGTTTCCTCGATTTACGTGCCCTCAGGTCGTTTTACGAAAAACGTTTTTATAAATTATGAATCAACGACACAAAACAAATCTAATAAAAAATGTTTCATCAAAAACGGAGTTGAAAAACGTAAATACGTAAACCTAGGGTTTCCGGTTTAGTCGTAAAGGACGTTAAATTTTACACGTAAGCCCTAATCTCTTCTCGTAAGTTTGTGAGTTTATGAACCAACACAAATTAAAAATTCCAAAATAATACTCAAGAATAAATTTATTTCCTGAAATGTCGGACTGTCACCAAAAACGGTGTATGTAAACGTAAGCACGTAATCTAGAGTTCTCCGATTTAGACGTAGTCGATGCTACTTTAAGATGTAAACCCGAATTTCTTCCCAAAAATGAGTGAGTTCGTAATATAACATTAAAATAATGTTTTTAAATAATACTTGAGAATAGAATATCGACCATAAATTGACGGATTGTCACAATATTCATCATCATGTTGTACCTTATCAATTGGCTTAGTATCAAAGATAGGACCATTGTCATTTTCACTGACGTTAAGGACCTCACGAATCTTTGCCATGTATGAATAATATGCCTCGAGTTATTGGTCGGAGAGTTCATCATCTGTGTCGTCAAGCATTTCTCCTTCCTCAGCTGATAACTTGATCCCAACTTCCATTTTCTTGCACAACAACATCTTTTCCTTATGATAGCCATAATATTTGACCCTCTTTGGCTGCCTGCAGTCCCTAGCCAAATGCCCATAACCTCGGCAGTTAAAGCACTGAATCCCACTTTGTTGCACTACTTAAGTACCAACAGTTTCCCTATTTCCAACAACAGTAGTAACCCTCTGGTTATCATACTTCGCGGGTTGTCGATCATACTTAGAAGGACTCTGTAGATTTGTAAATCTATACTTATGTTTTTAGAGAGAGAAAGAGATAGAAAGATGGTGGATTTCACACTTCTAGAGAGAGAAAGTTAAGAACAACTATGTGTAAAATAATGAAAAACCACACCCTCTCCATCAAAGGAGAGGGTTTATATACCCAAGCCTTGTAATGGGCTTGGGCTTACACGTTTGGGCCGGCCTACACATGTTGTAGGCTAGGCTTGGACTTGTTTAATAAGTAATGAAAGTTAACTAAACTACGAGCTATTACATGGACTATTAATGGAGTGACCGATCCTTCTTAATACGTAAAACGTATTTCCAACAATCTCCCCCTAAGGGAGGTCACTACAAACAAGGGCGTTACCCAAGTTACAATAATAAGAAAAACCTAGCATACTATGCTTGTCTTGAGCTCGTAGTCTTCGTCTTTCTTTTTCTTTTTCTTTTCTGGTGAACATGCTGATGTGATCTTTGATATCAATCTTGAGCATTAATCTCTTGCCTTGATCTCGTGCATCCATCACTTGTGATCTTCGCCTCTTCGTGACCTCACGTCCCACATACTTATACCTTTGTAATTCTTGAAAGCTTCAGAGTTTGAAACAGCGGAAGACTTAACTTTTAGGCCTTCTTGAATTAGATGAGATATTAAGTGCATAAAGTATAAGCATGCGGGGACGACTTCTTCTTGGATTCCGCAACGCCACCGTCTTCAAATGCCGCAACATAAGTAGACACGAACGAAATGGCTTTGAACATTTCATTCTAAATCGGTAGCATTTTACCTCCGGTCGGTGAAGACCGTTGGACGATATTAGATATCGTACCCGTGACGGATAGTTTCAATTAAGTAACTTCCTGACAGGATTTCGCGGGTAAACCCGTTCTCTTTATTCGACCGTCCAAAGCTGACTGCGAACATAAAGAGTGAATCATTTAGATAATAATATCCGCATGATTTGAAGCCGTCAATTCATGTTCCTGGAACAAGTGAAATTCAATTAAGAACCGCACCATCGTTGCTTTCCACTCATCACCGTGAACACTAAGGTATCACTCTGAGTGTTCTGGCAAGATCATTAAGATATTGCGTAGAGGCCTGGAACGTGTTTAAATTCAGTTAAGAATTAAACAGCTGTTGCTTTCCAGTTATCACAAGTTTGATTCATAAAGAATCGCACAAGTCACCTACCATGAGCTTTTTGATATTCGCTCAAGAAGGATTTCCATCTTCATTGTAAATACTTTCGTATTACTCGGATGTTCAGGCAAGATCATGAAGATTTTGCGTAGGACTCTTAAGATCTTACTTTTCACAGTGTGTGAAGAAGCAAGGAATTATGAAAGTGTGTCCTAATGAGATATTTGATGATCTCAAATGGCTCTAGACTCGATCGTGCACTTTGGATTTTAGTGATCGGAGGCTGGAGAGGAGTGCCACCATTTCAATACCAATTTATTCGGAGTGAATAAATCGATAGATAACGTGTTGTCTCCGTGTGATTAAAACAAATACCTTTTGAGAGATATCTGAGTTAGCTGGGATGGGTTGTGCATTGCATCACTGGGTCCATGATGTCTGTCTTCAATATCAAGAATCATTAACAATGATCTCAATAGCATATGTATTGACCCGGTTTCTGCCTAAGTTGTAAGGAGGGCTTCTTTCTTTACACCCTTTATCTTTACAATTCTTTTTCATTCTTCAACCCCTTCAATGCTTACCAATACGTCATCACTAGCACCTTGTTGTGATTGTTCCAGTGCTAACTTAAGTACTTGGTCGGCATTCAGCTACGTTCACAATCTTTCTCCATCTTTCCTAAGGACTACTATTTCTAGCTATGGAATGTCCTTGGGAAGATTCCTCCGGTTCTGGAAGAGTCATTGGACTTAACCTATCCTACCATCCTTATGTCACCACAATCTTCATCGTCGTGAAATAAATGGGTTTTGGGTAAGTATATGTCACCATGAAAATCCATTTTGATATAGCAAATCCATTTTGCTCCCCCTTAACATATGCCACGATATTCGAAAACATTTTGCATATGTCGGGATGAGCCAGCACATTAAGTCAAACCATTTGTGATAATATCCCATATTAAATCACATTTTCTCCCCCATATTAAAAATATTAACCCAATCGATGTTTTTTAATATCAATTGATTTAATGAAGTTTTAACAAAGGTTTTGGGAAGAAAAATGCACGTCCGTTTTACCTTCATGATATCAAACGCATGAGATATGATACCGATTTGTAACATGATCACATATTCACCATATTAAAAAAGAATTGACAAGGTTGGACCTGATAGATGAGAACATCATATGATAAGATCAAATGGTTCTTGGCCGCATATGTTGGTCGCCTCGTCACGTCTGAAGTCATCTCTTGACACCACATGTACGATTGGTATTGTTGTCTTGACACCAACTTGTGAACTTGGCACTTTCGGCATCGAAGATTCTGAATGCTTGACACTTGCTCCCCCTCAATTGTTGACCTGTGTTCTATCGAAAGAGCTGTAGTCGTTGGTTGAGTAGTCGCATCGTCGAGTATGTAGATACCAATTGTAGATATCATGGTTGTAGAGATGATAGCTTCATAAAAACAAGACTTCTCTTGTTTTAACAAATAAATGCACTGAAACGTACATAGATTTGTGTTAGACCAAGTTATAAAGTAAACTTGATCCCTTACAAGGTTTTAAAGTAAACCTTGCCCGAGAAAATTAATTCCCGTTGTGAGCCAAAGCTTTCATAAGAAATACTTGACTTTAATGTGAAAACCGGGTTGCAGTCAGAAATAACTACAAGCCATAAGGGCATGTTTTATCAAATATTTACAACTTTTGTACGAACTCTATTTATGGCGCCGTGTCGATATTAATCAACATTTCTAAGGCCGTAAATATTATCGTACCAAAAGACATGCCTTTGAAAAATAAAGTAAAACTATTTTTGGATTTTTCTGAATTTTTCAATTTTTATGGTTTTTATATAGTTTTATATTTTTGTATTTTGCTTTTGTGGATTAAAAATATAAACAATATATACAAATGATCACCAAGGATACGGAGAATAGTTTTACCACCACTATTCTTTCGCTTCATCTGCTAGTTCCTTAAGAGTCTCAGGCGAGAAGGTTCTCATTCCTAGCTTGTCGGCCAAAAATTCAATTCGAGCGCGATCTAAAGCCTTCGTGAAAATATCCGCCAATTGATACTCAGATCGGACAAAGTAAAGCTCGATTACTCCATTTTCCACTTGCTCCTTGATGAAGTGGTAGCGAATGTCAATATGCTTCGACCGGGAGAATTGAACGTTGTTGCAGCATAAGGCAATTGCACTCTTGTTGTCACAGTACATCGGAATCTTGTTGAAACCTAGACCATAGTCGGTTAATTGCGATCTCATCCAAAGAATTTGAGCACAGCAACCGGACATAGCTATGTATTCTGCTTCCGTACTTGAAATTGCAGCGCTTTTCTGCCTTTTCGATGCCCAACTGATTAGTCGATCTCCTAGTAGTTGCAAAGTTCCACTCGTGCTACGCCTTGTATCTTGACAACCCGCGTGATCCGCATCTGCATATGCCATTAGTGCAATAGAAGAGTCCTTCGAATACCAAAGTCCCCGATTAATGGTTCCTTTAAGATATCGAAAGATCCTTTTAACAGTAGCTAAGTGTAACTCAGTAGGCCTAGTTTGATACCTGGTACACATACATATAGCAAACTGAAGATCAGGTCGACTGGCTGTGATATACAGAAGGGTACCGATCATTCCACGATAAAGTGTCGGATCAACGGCAACTCCATGTGGATCTGCATCAAGCTTAGTTCGTTCCACCATTGGAGTATCCACGGGGTCACAAGATTCCATCTTATACTTCTTAAGCGATTCAAGGGCATACTTGGATTGATTGATAAAGATGCCTCTGGGACTCTGAGATATCTGAAGACCTAAGAAGAATGATACCTTGCCCATCATTGACATCTTAAACTTGGAAGACATGAGTGTCCCAAACTCATCCGATAAGGTTTGGGTCGAGGCTGCAAATATAATATCATCAACATATATTTGTACCATAATCATATCTTTACCTCGTTTCTGAATGAACAGCGTAGGATCCACCTTGCCTTTTGCGAAGCCTTGAGTAATGAGGAATTGTGACAATAGATCATACCATGCGCGCGGAGCTTGCTTCAACCCATAGAGAGCCTTCTTAAGCTTGTACACATGATTAGGATAATTAGGATTCACAAAACCATCTGGTTGTTAAACATAGACCTCTTCCTTGAGTTCACCATTAAGAAATGCCGTCTTCACATCCATCTGATAGACGACCATATTCATATGGGCTGCATAAGCGAGGAATAGTCTAATAGCTTCCAAACGGGCAACAGGTGCAAAGGATTCCATAAAGTCGATGCCCAATAATTGCTTGTATCCACGAGCTACTAGTCGAGCTTTGTTCTTCAATATTCCGCCTAACTCATCGAGTTTCACCTTGTAAACCCATTTCAAAGTGAGTAACTGCACTTGATCCGGGCATGGGACAAGTTCCCAAACATCAAGACGTATGAATTCGTTAAGTTCTTCTTGCATAGCTTCTATCCAACAGGATTGAGTAAAAGCTTGTTGCCATGTCTTAGGTTCAACTTCAGTGAGAAAAGCATCAAAGTGACAAAACAGTGCACTTTCTTGTAACTGACTTCGTGTGGATACTGGACGATTAGGGTCACCAATAATAGAATCTATAGGATGATCCTTTGTCCACTTGCTGTCATGTTCACGAATCCGTGGATTGGAGTAAACTGTAGAAGGAGCTTCCTCTGAGGTGGACGACCCGGCTTGATTAGGGTCGGGAATAGATACACCAAAGAATGGAAGTTCACGCATTTGAGCGAATTCCAAATCGTGATCATCGTCATCCTCTTCATCATCAATAGGCATGACATGGGTAGTTGTTACATGTGTTGGTTGAGAATTACTTGTGGATGGTATATCTTGACCAATTGTAGGTACAGATGTATCTGATTGTGCTTCGGTTGCTGGAGCGACAACTTCGGTTACCGGAGCTATTACCTCAGGTTCTGGAGCAACAATAGTTGGAGGAGTAAAGAATTCATCAAAGAACGGTTGAAACAACGTATCCCATTCATTCCTAGTAGGTGGTATAAATGATGAAGTAGGGTTGTTTGGGACAAGACCAGAACTAATATTACTGGGTCCCATTTCATGAAGTGCGGGTTCAGAGCTGCTTTGCTCAGAAGCCATTGCTGTCAGCTCATCAAAATCAACATTCATAATTTCAAGGATTTTGCGAGAGTTACGGTTGTAGATTCGGAATGCCTTCTTTGCGGGTGCGTAACCAATGAAAATACCAATATCAGCCTTTGGTTGAAGTTTTCCCAAATTGTCACCATCATTGTTTGGATAGCAAAGAGAACCAAATACATGAAGATATGATAAATCTGGTACTTTTCCATGGAGAAGCTCATAAGGTGTTTTACCATGGCGTTTACGAATTAGTGACCGGTTTTGGGTGTACACTGCTGTAGATATGGCTTCTGCCCATAAAAACAATGGAGCCTTTGCGTAAATTAACATCGTTCGAGCAGCTTCCATAAGTGTGCGATTTCGCCTTTCAACGACACCGTTTTGTTGTGGAGTGCGTGGAACGGATGTTTCATGAGAAATGCCAACTTCTTCATAATAATCACGCAAAATTTGATTCACAAATTCGGTTCCATTATCTGTACGAATTCGTCGGACAGTAGTGTTGAGACGCACTTGAATCATCTTGAGAAATTTGATGATGAATTTAGGTGCCTCATTTTTTGCTTTAAGAAATTTCACCCATGTAAACCGAGAGTAATCATCGACAATGACGAGGATGTACTTTTTGCCACTAAGACTTTCAACACGCATTGGCCCACAAAGATCCATATGCAACAGATAAAGTTTCTCTTGGTTTGTGTCTTCAGTCTTGGGTTTGTAAGACTTCTTAGTGCTTTTCCCCATTGTACACGCGGAACACAAATGATCCTTGTGAAATGATAGTTTAGGAAGACCACGAACAAGTTCGTTTTTCGCCAAGTGATTAATAGCGTCAAAGTTAAGATGAGATAACCGTCGATGCCATAACCATGACTTAGTCTTCGATGCTTTGGAGAGAAGACATACGGGAGAAGCGGCCATCATGTCTTGTAGAGACAAAGTATACAAATTATTCCCTTGAGTACCTTTCAATAAATCAACCCCTTCCAAATTACGAATGAAGCAGGTATGCTCTCGAAAAGCAACTTCTAGGTTTGCATCACAAAACTGTCCCACAGAAAATAAGTTGTGACCGAGACCTTCCACGTAATACACTCTTGAAATTATAACATTCCCAATATGATATTCACCATAACCCATTATCTTTGCAATATGATCATTTCCAAATCGAACCGTACCAAGAAACTTGCTGACGAAATTTCTGAGCTGAGAGCGATCTCCGGTCATATGCTTGGAGCAACCAGAGTCCAAATACCAGAGAACAATTTGGACCACCTGTTTTCAATAACAACAGTAGACAATGCATTGGAAACTATTGGTTCCGGAGTGTTAGCAGATACAGATATAGAATTATCAGAATTGCTAACATTTTTGAGATCCTTAGATTTCCTGCATTTTCTAATGTGAGTTTTAGCACTAACAGGTTTTACTGTTCCAACTTTCTTAGGTTTTGGATTATTCGCGGGCACTACAGTGGGAGTAGACCTATTTAAAGGGCACTTTGTTCCTACAGTAGTGTTGGTGTTCCTAGTTAAAGGACACGCTTGTGTTTTGGTAGCCTTGGTACTCCTAGTTAAAGGGCACGCTTTCTTCACTTCAGTGGGAGTGATCCTAGTTAAAGGGCACATATTTCCTACTATAGTGAAAGTTCTACCAGTGGGGCGCCACATCCAGCCAACTTGGGTTAACACTTTCCCAGTCGGTTTCCATTCTAATCCATTTTTCCGGGCATACATCTCATTCACATGGTCAATAAGGCAAGAATCATGACGACTAGAAAACATACATTCATTGCAATTCCAACATTTTAAATTAGAATTCACAATAGGCTTAGAACGCTGCACAACCGCAGAGCCTTTAGGTTTAGCTACATGATTCTTTTTATTCAAAACAGAAATAACATTCCTAGGATGGACTTCTACTTTCTTCTTCACGTGACTACTAGATGGGGGCAAGATCCTATCATTCTTCTTGTTTCTCTTAAGCTTAGATCTTTGAGCCTTAGTAGTGGTGCTTACTCCTGTAGAAGGCAACACGGGAATATTAGAAGCTGGTTTTGATTCCGCCTTATCTTTAGGGACCAAAGTTTGAGATGGTTTAGTCTTAGGGCCCTTGTTAATTGGTGTGACGGCTATAAGGTTCCTTTTGATTGCACTAGAGGACGAAGCTGAGATAGTGGCTGCGTTATCCACAACATTCTTACCTTTTAGAGTACGAAGTGTTTCCTTTAACTCAGCCAAGACCAGGTTCTTATCACAAATTTGTTCCCTCAAATCAGATATTTCCATCGACTTTTGATTCAATTGTTCAATCAATGATTGATTCTGTGCAGTGATATCAACACATGCGGGCTGTACTGAATCGAAGAGTCGTGTATTTTTCTGTTTTAAGTTATCAACTTTGGACAAAATCTTGGAAACTTGATTGTCTAGATCAAGTCTAAAACTCTCAGCGGCCTCAAGTACGTTCACACAGTTAAGCTCCTTAGATTTCTCTATTTCTATCGGCAAAGAGTTAGCAACTTTGTCACTTGGCTGACGCTGTTTTGATTGTAAATTCAATCGAAAATTCTTTTCAAAATTTGCATCATCGATATTAACACCTTCGAATGACGTTTCAAAGATTTCTTGAATAAATTGTTGCTTGCATTCAAGCGAAATACAATGTGTTTGAATATCATCAAAACGTTTTGAAAGCGATAAATATGAATCTTGAAGCTTTAAAAATTCAGCGTCAGATTCGTGACAAGTACTATCTACCACATTATCCACAGATTCAACATTATACACAATAGAATCATTATCAACACTTGTATTCACACAGACAGAAACTATATCATGAGACATCACTTGCTTCAGAAGCAGATCATTTTGGCGTGAAACCCGTTCTATTTCAAGTAAACTGTTTTCGTAAGCATCATCCATTTCATTGAAAACACGTCTAACTTCGTCTAATTCCAAAGACAAATCTTGATCAAGATTACTAAGACAAGCCTTAACATTCTTTACAAACGGAACAATTTCATCTCGAAACGCAGCTCTAGTGTGCTCAAAGTTCCATTCACCTTCCGTTATGGCTGTGGCCGTCGTACGTTCCAAAATGACCTTGTCAAAATCGGCTAAGTGTTGGTGAACCGCATTTAAGTTAACGGACGCCTTACTTACCGGTGGAATTAACTTCGTTAAATCCTTTTTGACGAGTGTAGGAGACGTACTAGGAAGGTTTTCATTTGACAAACTTTGGGGCACAAGAACTGTTAATTCTGCTAATTCCTTTTGTAAGCGAATGCGTGTCTTTTTCGAAAATTGATCTTTGTTATGTTGATCATAATCAATTGTATGGAATTTTGAAAGCATTTTAGAATGAGTTTCATCCCCAAGTGATTGTGTCTCCTCAGTACTACGAACAAAAGGTGCTTCTTTCGATTTGCCAATTATGGTCATGTCATAAAGACCTGGAATATATTCCTGAGCTTGTTTTGCATAACCGGGATTAGGTGGTAAATCTTGAAGACGCTTAAGTTCGAATTCTTTAAATGATTTAGTTAAAAGATGAACCTTTTCTGTGGAAGCGTATTGTTTTAAAAGCTGTTGTTCTTTGAATTTAAGAAGTTTGGTAGCATTAATTTCCGATTCAACCTTTTTAGACTCGAGAGTTTCGTAATCCATTTTAAGTTTCTGAAAATCATTGACAACCGACTCCTTTTCTTTTAATTCATTGGAAAGATTAGCTTTTAATGATTCTATTTCTTTCAAGTGTTCAATCTTTTCAAAACGAAATTGGTCAAATTCAGAACATGTTATTTTCTCTTCTTGAGGGACCATTTCAAAAGTTTTGACCTTTTCTTTATGCAATGCAAGCTCAGCAGTTAGGGTGGAATTCGTATCTACGGATTGTCTGAGGGCCATATGCATTTGATCAATAATATGTTTAGGCACCATGACCAAATCATGTGGAGCATAAGATTCCATACCCGTCGTAGCATTTGGTGGAGGTTCACTCAAATGTGTAGGATTGGGTACCACATCATTTGAGTTACTAGTTCCCGAATGCTGTTCGAGGTTGTCATTTTCATGCCCAACTTGATGTTGGTTATCATCAATATTATTAGATGTGGTTGGTACCTCACTGATGACATCAGAACCGTAGTGAGAAAGATTAGCAACGAGAGCAGCTTGGGCAGAGTGAATGTCATCACAATCAGAATCATATGCGTCAAGGTCATCTGCTTGATAAGCTGCATTAGAAGTAGAAACGACTGCAATGCCTTCAGTATCTGCTGCCCCTGGGTCTGCCAGAAATGCCAACTCCTCTGAATCCAAAATCTTCCCCTTAGACTGAGCATCAACCAAATACATCTTCTCACGAAACCATGCATCATCCCTTCTCCTTTTCGGCTGAGTGCATTCCCTAGCCATATGACCTTGTCCTCGGCAATTGTAGCAAGTCACAACCTTCTTAGGACCAATAGGACTCCCATTTCCACTAGCTTGAGCATTCACAGCTTGATTGTTCCCAGTCCTTGTAGGAGGTCCATATGAATTTTGCCTTCCCTGAATAGGTTGCACCGTTACTTGACCATCTTGAACAGTGGCTTGTTGTCGAGGATTTGAAGAGGTGCGGAGCTGATTGTTTGTTGGTGGAAATCCTCTAGTAGCAACAAGTTTTGACAAGTAAGCAGTGAGATGGTTTAGAACATCAGCTGGCGTATCATTTGGAGTAAAGACCGGTGCTTGGATTGGTGGAAGTTCATTAGAGTAAAAAGCCTGTGCTGGTTGTGCTTCTATTGGAAAATATCCTTGCTGAGGAGTATAGCCCAATGGAGAAGTGTTGGCTTGTGATGGTGATGTTTGATATGGTGGTTGCTGTTGAAAAGATTGTTGATGAACACTTTGTTGATATTCTTGCTGTGGCATCATTGATGGTTGATAAGATGGTTGCTGTGGTTGCTGATAGATGTGTGGTGGTGGCTGCTGCAAGTATGATGGTTGTTGATAAGTATAAGCCATGTTTTGTTGAGAAGCATACATTGCAAGTGGATCATGAACTTGAGGTGTAGACAACCGAGCCTCGATCACATGGCATTCATGTTGTTGAAGAAAAGCTTGAAGTTGATCCACATTGGTGTTATGCAAGTCCTTAGCCAATTTAACATCCGTCACGTATTTTTTCCATTCTGGAGGAAGAGTGTTCAAATACTTGGTGTTCAATTGAAAGGTAGGAATTGCCATGCCATAGATGTTAAGCTCATTCAACAATAGGGTAAATCTCAGATAGTAATCATTGAGAGTCTCCCCTGGCACGTAGGCAAACTTATCAAAAGTATCATAAAGCTTACACTCTCGTTCTTGTTTAGTTAACGAGGTGCCTTGCATTAGAACACGAATTCTATCCCATAACTCTTTGGCAACTTTATGTTTGCTGACGAGTTTGTAGACATCTGGAGGAAGAGCTTGGAGAATGATATTTGTAGCATACTTATCACATTTATCTTGAATCTTCATATCTCCAGTCAACTCACCCGTTGTGCGAGGACGAGTGGTCGTACCTTCCGTCACAGTACCATAATCTAATGGTCCATTGAGCACCGATGCCCAAATTAGATGTCCATTCTCCTTGTTCAACATATAAAGTTCCATTCGGGAAGCCCATTCCTCATACATAGTCTTCACCAACATTGGTGGACGATTATCCGTACCCGAGAGGATGGACTTATCTGTAAGAGATGTATACTCCATTTCAATAAGTTAAGATTTACAAAGTTGATCGAACAATGAAATAAGGTTAAGTATTTTGTGTTGTTGTGAGTTAAAACCGAGAAACAATGTTAAAATCCCCTAAAATATGTTCTCGATAAACCAAAAATTCCAAGTCAAAATTACACACGATCGGAATGTCAGATCGGAATGTCAGATCGTAATACTTGATCGGAATGTCAGATCGTAAAACCAGATCGGAATATAGCCCTGTCGAAATGTTGTTGGTATCGGAATGCTCAGATCGCAAAGCCCTATCGGAATGTTCAGATCGCAAAGCCCTATCGGAATGTTCAGATCGCAAAGTGGCTGACAAAATTTAAGCAGAGTAACGACTTAACAAACTTCCTTATACCCGTCGGAATCCCAGATCGCAAAGCACGATCGGAATGTCCAGATCGGAATAAGTAATAAAACCCACGATCGCAAAGTAGAAACCAATCCCTTTCCGATGGACGGTTATTGCGATGGAAGCCCAAGTACAATTGTACTTTCCGATGGATGCTTCTGCTGAAATTTCGGAATGAAGAACACCCAACTTTTTTGCACTTTTGATCCAAGAAAGATGATGTTTAAACGAAAACCAAGATACCAAGAACAGTTAACACGAATCCCTATGTTATACTACTTTAAACTCCGATCCAACACCAAAAAAATTTTGAAGATTCGGCTAAAAACAAACCACAATCTACGAAATGTTTAGAACACAATACTCAACACAAAAACAAACCTATATTTCATCCCAAGCTCTTGATACCATTTGTAGATTTGTAAATCTATACTTATGTTTTTAGAGAGAGAAAGAGATAGAAAGATGGTGGATTTCACACTTCTAGAGAGAGAAAGTTAAGAACAACTATGTGTAAAATAATGAAAAACCACACCCTCTCCATCAAAGGAGAGGGTTTATATACCCAAGCCTTGTAATGGGCTTGGGCTTACACGTTTGGGCCGGCCTACACATGTTGTAGGCTAGGCTTGGACTTGTTTAATAAGTAATGAAAGTTAACTAAACTACGAGCTATTACATGGACTATTAATGGAGTGACCGATCCTTCTTAATACGTAAAACGTATTTCCAACAGACTCTCATCACGCCTTCGTGTGTCATTCCTTGGAGGACTCTGAGCAAAGTTGTTCCTTGTGTTTGAAGATGTTTTGAGGTTGTTGTTGGTGGGTTTGTAGATTTTCCTGTATTTCTTCATAATGAAAGCCATTTGTTGTTTGAATTCCCTATCCTTTTGAGCTAGTTCTTCATCACTGTCTTCTTTGGATGATTGCTTAGGTGTGGGTGATGGTGCTCTTGCAACTTCTTTGCCTCGGGATCTTGTTGGAGCATGTGACTTAGAAACAGTGGATCATCGTGGTGATGATGATTGAGTAGAGTAGGTCTTTGGAGCACGAGAACGATAATCTGGGTAATGTTGAGTGGTAGACACCAAATCAAGTGGATTTGAAACCCTTGCAGCACGTTCAGCTCGAAGTTCATTTGCTTCATTTTAAAATTGTTTCAAAATGTCAAAGAGCGTGTGATATGAAACTTCGTCTAACGTTTGTTGTTGTTTCACCAAGGTGACAAACCGTGTCCACTCTGGTTGAAGTTGCTGTAGAAACTGGACATTGACTTGCATGGTGGAAACTTGCAAGTTGTTTTAGGTCATGTCATTCATCATTTTGTAGAATTGGGAGTAATAAGAATCAGTTTATTTCCCATCCTTGACTGTTAACTTGCCAAAGTTCCAAAACATCTTAGTTTTCATGTCTTGTTTGTTAAGTGATTCACCTTGTTGCAATCTTTCAATAACCGTCCACATTTCTTTAGCAGTAGGGCATGCATCAACCGTGGAATAAATATCATCTCCAATGCCACTGAGAATTAAGTAAATTGCTTCCTTCTCTGCATCAAACCACGTACGATTCTCTGGTGTGAGGTCGTTTCTCTTTTCATCACGTTCATATGCGAGTTGTTCGTCAGTTGTGTCTATGGCTGGTACTCCAGGTACTTGAATCCTTGAGAGTTTATAGGGAGAAGAGAACAACTACTGTCATTGCTAATATGATACCAGTTAGTGATAATATGTAAGAAAGTTCATTAGATTGCTAGAGTTTATCAAATATTAAAAATCTCAAAATTATTAAAAATCTCATCATATCATATTGTAAGTAAGTTTATAGGGAGAAGGTCATGCTCTGATACCAATTATTGTCCCATATAATATGATGATTAAACAAGAAAGAAAGGTAGAAGATAGATGAATTATAGAGAGAGAAAGTAGAGAGAGAAAAGAGCGAGAGAAGTGTGTGAAACTTAGTGAATATTAGATTAGAGAGACTGAATAATGAACAAACCAACCTCTCCTTACATGCAAGGAGAGGTATTTATAGCCTTACCTACATGTGGCCTAATGGGCTATATGATAATGGGCCGGTCTTTCCTTTTAGGCTTTAGTTACTTATGAATGAACTTTAGCTTAAAGTTAAGCCCGTAAAACACGACTAACCTACTACCTATTACAACTTTCTAAAATATGATACATAATAAACATATGACCAAGCATTCTTGTTTGACTCAATATTTTGAGGCTAATAATCTCACCTTATGAGAGTCATTACCCTTTATGAGAGGTCATTACCCTTTGTCATTTGGAGATTTGTAGAGATTACTAATCTCGCCATAAATGAGTATTGAACGTGTAATAGTAGTCTTGTTCCTTCATGCTGCGATCTTTGAGCCTTTGTCGTTGTCTTTCGACTTTGTCTTTTGTAGGATATGTAAATCTTGCTTATGTTTTAGAGAGAGAAAGAGATAGAAAGATGGTGGATTTCACACTTCTAGAGAGAGAAAGTTTAAGAGACCTATGTGTTATTCAAATGAAATCACCACCCTCTCCATCAATGGAGAGGGTTTATATACCAAGCCCATAAGATGGGCTTGGGCTTACATTTGGGCCGGCCATACAAGCATGGACCGGGCTTTTCCTTGTTTAGTTAATTAAAAGATATCTAGACTACAAGCTACAACTTAATATATTGTCGGAGTGACCGAATCTTCCTAAATACGTAAAAACGTATTTCCAACAATCTCCCCCTAAGGGAGGTCACTCCAAACAAGGGCGTTACCCAAGTTACAATAAAATAATCCTAGCATACTATGCTTGTCTTGAGCTCGTAGTCTTCGTCTTTCTTTTCTTTTTCTTTTCTGGTGAACATGCTGATGTGATCTTTGATATCAATCTTTAGCATTAATCTCTTGCCTTGATCTTGTGCATCCATCACTTGTGATCTTCGCCTCCTCGTGACACCATGTCCCACATACTTATACCTTCGTAATTCTCGAAAGCTTCAGAGTTCGATACAGCGGAAGACTTAACTTTTAGGCTTTCTTGAATTAGATGAGGTATTGAGTGTATAAAGTATAAGCATGCGGGGACGACTTCTTCTCGGATTCCGCAACGCCACCGTCTTCAAATGCCGCAACATAAGTAGACACGAACGAAATGGCTTTGAACATTTCATTCTAATTCGGTAGCATTTTACCTCCGATCGGTGAAGACCGTTGGACGATATAAAATATCGTACTTGTGGCAGGTAGATTTAATTAAAAATCTCCTTGACAAGATTTCGCGGGTAAACCCGTTCTCTTTACTCGACCGTCCAAAGCTGACTGCGAACGTAAAGAGTGAATCATTTGGATAAAATTATCCGCATGATTGAAGCCGTCAATTCTCATTCCTGGAACAAGTGAAATTCAATTAAGAACCGCACCATCGTTGCTTTCTAGTTGTCACGAGCTTGATTCATATTGAATCTTGCAAGTTACCTACCAAGTGCTGTTTGATGTTAAGACTAGAAGGATTTCCACTCATCACTGTGAACACTAAGGTATCACTCTGAGTGTTCTGGCAAGATCACTGAGATATTACGTAGAGGCCTGGAACGTGTTTAAATTCAGTTAAGAATTAAACCACTGTTGCTTTCTAGTTATCACAAGTTTGATTCATAAAGAATCGCACAAGTCACCTACCATGAGCTTTTTGATATTCGCTCAAGAAGGATTTCCATCTTCATTGTAAATACTTTCGTATTACTCGGATGTTCAGGCAAGATCATGAAGATTTTGCGTAGGACTCTTAAGATCTTTCTTACTTTTCACAGTGTGTGAAGAAGCAAGGAAATATGAAAGTGTGTCCTAATGAGATATTTGATGATCTCAAATGGCTCTAGACTCAATCGTGCATTTTGGATTTTAGTGATCGGAGGCTGGAGAGGAGTGCCACCTTTTCAATACCAATTTATTCGGAATGAATAAATCAATAGATGATGTGTTGTCTCCGTGTGATTAAAGCAAATACCTTTTAAGAGATATCTGAGTTTGCTGGGATGGGTTGTGCATTGCATCACTGGGTCCATGATGTCTGTCTTCAATATCAAGAATCATTAAAATGATCTCAATAGCATATGTGTTGACCCGGTTTCTACCTAAGTTGTAAGGAGGGCTTCTTTCTTTACACCCTTTATCTTTACAATTCTTTTTCATTCTTCAACCCCTTCAATGCTTACCAATACGTCATAACTAGCACCTTGCTGTGATTGTTCCAGTGCTAACTTAAGTACTTGGTCGGCATTCAGATACGTTCACAATCTTTCTCCAACTTTCCTAAGGACTACTATTTCTAGCTATGGAATGTCCTTGGGAAGATTCCTACGGTTCTGGAAGAACCATAGGACTTAACATATCCTACCATCCTTATGTCACCACAATCTTCATCGTCGTGAAATACATGGGTTTTGGGTAAGTATAAATCACCATGAAATCCACTTTTGATATGCAAATCCATTTTTCTCCCCCTTAACATATGCCACGATATTCAAAAACATTTCGCATATGTTGGGATGAGCCAGCACATTAAGTCAAACCATTTGTGATAATATCCCATATTAAATCACATTTTCTCCCCCATATTAAAAATATTAACCCAATCAATGTTTTTAATATCAATTGATTTAATGAAGTTTTAACAAAGGTTTTGGGAAGAAAAATGCGAGTCCGTTTTATCTTCATGATACCAAATGTATGAGATTTGATATCGATTTGTAACATGATCACATATTCACCATATTAGAAAAGAATTGACAAGGTTGGACCTGATTGATGAGAACATCATATGATAAGATCAAATGGTTCTTGTCAGCATATGTTGGTCGCCTCGTCACGTCTGAAGTCATCTCTTGACACCACGTGTACGATTGGTATTGTTGTCTTGACACCAACTTGTGAACTTGACACTTTCGGCATCAAAGATTCTGAATGCTTGACAATTGCTCCCCCTCAATTGTTGACCCGTGTTCTATTAAAAGAGCTGTAGTCATCGGTTGAGTAGTCGCATCGTCGAGTATGTAGATACCAATTGTAGATTTCTATGGTTGTAGAGATGATAGCTTCATAAAAACAAGACTTCTCTTGTTTTTACAAATAAATGCACTGGAACGTACATAGATTTATGTTAGACCAAGTTATAAAGTAAACTTGATCCCTTACAAGGTTTTAAAGTAAACCTTGCCCGAGAAAATTAATTCCCGTTGTTAGCCAAAGCTTTCATAAGAAATACTTGACTTTAATGTGAAAACCGGGTTGCAGTCTGAAATAACTACAAGCCATTTAGGCATGCTTTATGAAATATTTACAACTTTTGTACGAACTCTATTTATGGCGCCGTGTCAATATTAATCGACATTTCTAAGGCTGTAAATATTATCGTACCAAAAGACATGCCTTTGAAAAATAAAGTAAAAATATTTTTGGATATTTCTAGATTTTTCAATTTTTATGGTTTTTATATGGTTTTATATTTTTGTATTTTGCTTTTGTGGATAAAAAATATAAACAATATATACAGATGATCACCAAGGATACGGAGAATAGTTTACCATCACTATTCTTTCGCTTCATCTGCCAATTCCTTTAGAGTCTCAGGCGAGAAGGTTCTCATTCCTAGCTTGTCGGCCAAAAATTCAATTCGAGCGCGATATAAAGCCTTCGTGAAAATATCCGCCAATTGATACTCAGATCGGACAAAGTAAAGCTCGATTACTCCATTTTCCACTTGCTCCTTGATGAAGTGGTAGCGAATGTCAATATGCTTCGACCGGGAGAATTGAACATTGTTGCAGCATAAGGCAATTGCACTCTTGTTGTCACAGTACATCGGAATTTTGTTGAAACCTAGACCATAGTCGGTTAATTGCGATCTCATCCATAGAATTTGAGCACAGCAACCGGACATAGCTATGTATTCTGCTTCCGTACTTGAAATTGCAGCGCTTTTCTGCCTTTTCAATGCCCAACTGATTAGTCGATCTCCTAGTAGTTGCAAAGTTCCACTCGGGCTACGCCTTGTATCTTGACAACCCGCATGATCCGCATCTGCATATGCCATTAGTGCAATCGAAGAGTCCTTCGAATACCAAAGTCCCCGATTAATGGTTCCTTTAAGATATCGAAAGATACGCTTCACAGTGGCCAAGTGTAACTCAGTAGGTCGAGTTTGATACCGAGCACACATACATATAGCAAACTGAAGATCAGGTCGACTAGCTGTGATATACAGAAGAGTACCGATCATTCCATTATAAAGTGTCGGATCAACGGCAACTCCATGTGGATCTACATCAAGCTTAGTTCGGTCCACCATTGGAGTATCCACGGGGTCGCAAGATTCCATCTTATATTTCTTTAGCGATTCAAGGGCATACTTGGATTGATTGATAAATATGCCTTTAGGACTCTGAGATATCTAAAGATCTAAGAAGAATGATACCTTGCCCATCATTGACATCTTAAACTTGGAAGACATGAGAGTCCCAAACTCATTGGATAAGGTTTGGGTCGAGGCTGCAAATATAATATCATCAACATATATTTGTACCATAATCATATCTTTACCTCGTTTCTGAATGAACAGCGTGGGATCCACCTTGCCTTTAGTGAAGCCTTGCGTAATGAGGAATTGTGATAATAGATCATACCATGCGCGTGGAGCTTGCTTCAACCCATAGAGAGCCTTCTTAAGCTTGTACACATGATTAGGATATTTAGGATTCACAAAACCATCCGGCTGTTGAACATAGACCTCTTCCTTGATTTCACCATTAAGAAATGCCGTCTTCACATCCATCTGATAGACGATCATATTCATATGGGCTGCATAAGCGAGGAATAGTCGAATAGCTTCCAAACGGGCAACAAGTGCAAAGGATTCCATAAAGTCGATGCCCAATAATTGCTTGTATCCATGAGCTACTAGACGAGCTTTGTTCTTCAATATTCCGCCTAACTCATCGAGTTTCACCTTGTAAACCCATTTCAAAGTGAGTAACTGCACTTGATCCGGGCATGGGACAAGTTCCCATAGTTCAAGACGTATAAATTCATTAAGTTCTTCTTGCATAGCTTCTATCCAACATGATTGAGTAAAAGCTTGTTGCCATGTCTTAGGGTCAACTTCAGTGAGAAAAGCATCAAAGTGACAAAACATTGCACTTTCTTGTAACTGACTTCGTGTGGATACCGTACGATTAGGGTCACCAATAATAGAATCTATAGGATGATCCTTTGTCCACTTGCTGTCATGTTCACGAATCCGTGGATTGGAGTAAACCGTAGTAGGAGCTTCCTCTGAGGTGTACGACCCGACTTGATTACTGTCGGGAATAGGTACACCAAAGAATGGAAGTTCATGCATTTGAGCGAATTCCAAATCGTGATCATCATCATCCTCTTCATCATCAATGGGCATGACATGGGTAGTTGAAACATGTGTTGGTTGAGAATTACTTGTTGAGGGTATATCTTGACCAATTGTAGGTGCAGATGTGTCTGATTGCGCTTCGGTTGCTGGAGTGACAACTTCGGTTACCGGAGCTATTACCTCAGGTTCTGGAGCAACAATACTTGGAGGAGTAAAGAATTAATCAAAGAACGGTTGAAACAACGTATCCCATTCAGTCCTAGAAGGTGGTGTAAATGATGATGAAGTAGGGTTATTTGGGACAAGACCAAAACTAATGTTACTGGGTCCCATTTCATGAAGTGCGGATTCAGAGCTGCTTTGCTCAGAAGCCATTGCTGTCAGCTCATCAAAATCAACATTCATAGTTTCGAGGATCTTGCGAGAGTTACGGTTGTAGATTCGGTATGCCTTCTTTGCGGGTGCGTAACCAATGAAAATACCAATATCAGCCTTTGGTTGAAGTTTTCCCAAATTGTCACCATCATTACTTGGATAGCAAATAGAACCAAATACATGAAGATATGATAAGTCTGGTACTTTTCCATGGAGAAGCTCATAAGGTGTTTTACCATGGCGTTTACGAATTAGTGACCGGTTTTGGGTGTACACTGCGGTAGATACTGCTTCTGCCCATAAAAATAATGGAGCCTTTGCGTAAATTAACATCGTTCGAGCAGCTTCCATAAGTGTGCGACTTCGCCTTTCAACGACACCGTTTTGTTGTGGAGTGCGAGCAACGGATGTTTCATGAGAAATGCCAACTTCTTCATAATAATCACGCAAAATTTGATTCACAAATTAGGTTCCATTATCTGTATGAATGCGTCGGACAGTAGTGTTGAGACGCACTTGAATCATCTTGAGAAATCCGATGATGAATTTAGGTGCCTCATTTTTTGCTTTAATAAATTTCACCCATGTAAACCGAGAGTAATCATCGACAATGACGAGGATGTACTTTTTGCCACTAAGACTTTCAACACGCATTGGCCCACAAAGATCCATATGCAAAAGATAAAGTTTCTCTTGGTTGGTGTCTTCCGTCTTGGGTTTGTAAGATTTCTTAGTGCTTTTCCCCAGTGTACACGCGGAACACAAATGATCCTTGTGAAATGATAGTTTAGGAAGACCACGAACAAGTTCGTTTTTCGCCAAGTGATTAATAGCGTCAAAGTTAAGATGAGATAATCGTCGATGCCATAACCATGACTTAGTCTTCGATGCTTTGGAGAGAAGACATACGGGAGAAGCGGCCATCATGTCTTGTAGAGACAAAGTATACAAATTATTCCCTCGAGTACCTTTCAATAAATCAACCCCTTCCAAATTACGAATGAAGCAAGTATGCTCTCGAAAAGCAACTTCTAGGTTTGCATCACAAAATTGTCCCACAGAAAATAAGTTGTGATCGAGACCTTCCACATAATACACTCTCGAAATTATAACATTCCCAATATGATATTCACCGTAACCCATTATCTTTACAATATGATCATTTCCAAATCGAACCGTACCAAGAAACTTGCTGACAAAATTTCTGAGCTGAGAGCGATCTCCGGTCATATGCTTGGAGCAACCAGAGTCCAAATACCAGAGAACAATTTGGACCACCTGTTTTCAATAACAACAGTAGACAATGCATTGGAAACTATTGGTTCCGGAGTGTTAGCAGATACAGATATAGAATTATCAGAATTGCTAACATTTTTGAGACCCTTAGATTTCCTACGTTTTCTAATGTGAGTTTTAGCACTATCAGGTTTTACTGTGCCAACTTTCTTAGGTTTTGGATTAATCGTGGGCACTACAGTGGGAGTAGACCTATTGAAAGGGCACTTGGTTCCTACAGTAGTGTCGGTGTTCCTAGTTAAAGGACACGCTTGTGTTTTGGTAGCCTTGGTACTCCTAGTTAAAGGGCACGCTTTCTTCGCTGTAGTGGGAGTGATCCTAGTTAAAGCGCACACATTTCCTACTATAGTGAAAGTTCTACCAGTGGGGCGCCACATCCAACCAACTTGGGTTAACATTTTCCCAGTCGGTTTCCATTCTAATCCATGTTTCCGAGCATACATCTCATTCACATGGTCAATAAGGCAAGAATCATGACGACTAGAAAACATACATTCATTGCAATTCTAACAATTCAAATTAGAATTCACACTAGGCTTAGAACGCTACACAACCGCAGAGCCTTTAGGTTTAGCTACATGATTCTTTTTATTCAAAACAGAAATAACATTCCTAGGATGGGCTTCTACATTCTTCTTCACTTGACTACTAGATGGGGGCAAGATCCTATCATTCTTCTTGTTTCTTTTAAGCTTAGATCTTTGAGCCTTAGTAGTGGTGCTTACTCCTGTAGAAGGCAACACGGGAATATTAGAAGCTGGTTTTGATTCCGCCTTATCTTTAGTGACCAAAGTTTGAGATGGTTTAGTCCTAGGGCCCTTGTTAAGTGGTGTGACGGCTATAAGGATTCTTTTGATTGTACTAGAGGACGATGCTGAGACAGTGGCTGCGTTATCCACAACATTCTTACCTTTTAGAGTACGAAGTGTTTCCTTTAACTCAGCCAAAGCCAGATTTTTATCACAAATTTGTTCCCTCAAATCAGATATTTCCACCGACTTTCGATTAAATTGTTCAATCAACGATTGATTCTGTGCAGTTGTATTAGCACATGCGGGCTTTACTGAATCGAAGAGTCGTGTATTTTTCTGTTTTAAGTTATCAACTTTGGACAAAATCTTGGAAACTCGATTATCTAGATCCAGTTTAAAATTCTCAGCGGCCTCAAGTACGTTCACACAGTTAAGCTCCTTAGATTTCTCTATGTCTATCGGCAACGATTTAGCAACTTTGTCACTTGGCTGACGCTGTTTTGATTGTAAATTCAATTTAAAATTCTTTTCAAAGTTTGCATCATCGATATTAACACCTTCGAATGACGTTTCAAAGATTTCTTGAATAAATTGTTGCTTGCATTCAAGCGAAATACAATGTGTTTGAATCTCATCAAAATGTTTTGAAAGCGAAGAATATGAATATTGAAGCTTTAAAAAATCAGCGTCAGATTCGTGACAAGTACTATCTACCACAGTATCCACAGATTCAACATTATGCACAATAGAATCATCATCAACACTTTTATTCACACAGACGGAAACTATATCATGAGACATCACTTGCTTCAGAAGCTGATCATTTTGGCATGAAACCCGTTCTATTTCAAGTAAACTGTTTTCATAAGCATCTTCCGTTTCATTGAAAACACGTCTAACTTCTTCTATTTCCAAAAGCAAATCTTGATCAAGATTACTAAGACAAGCTTTAACATTCTTTACAAACGGAACAATTTCGTCCCGAAACGCAGCTCTAGTGTGCTCAAAATTCCATTCACCTTCCGTTATGGCCGAAGCCGTCGTACGTTCCAAAATGACCTTGTCAAAATCGGCTAAGGGTTGGTGAACCGCATTTAAGTTAACGGACGCCTTGCTTACCGGTGGAATTAACTTTGTTAAATCCGTTTTGACAAGTGTAGGAGACGTACTAGGAAGGTTTTCATTTGACAAACTTTGGGGCACAAGAACTGTCAATTCTGCTAATTCCTTTTGTAAGCGAATGCGTGTCTTTTTCGAAAATTGATCTTTGTTATGTTGATCATAATCAATTGTATGGAATTTTGAAAGCATTTTAGAATGAGTTTCATCTGCAAGTGACTGTGTCTCCTCAGTACTACGAACAAAAGGTGCTTCTTTCGATTTACCAATTATGGTCATATCATAAAGACCAGGAATATATTCCTGAGCTTGTTTTGCATAACCGGGATTAGGTGGTAAATCTTGAAGACGCTTAAGTTCGAGTTCTTTAAATGATTTAGTTAAAAGATGAACCTTTTCTGTGGAAGCGTATTGTTTTAAAAGCTGTTGTTCTTTGAATTTAAGAAGTTTGGTAGCATTAATTTCCGATTCAAACTTTTTAGACTCGAGAGTTTCGAAATCCATTTTAAGTTTCTGAAAATCATTGACAACCGACTCTTTTGCTTTTAATTCATCGGAAAGATTAGCTTTTAATGATTCTATTTCTTTCAAGTGTTCAATCTTTTCAAAACGAAATTGGTCAAATTCAGAACATGTTATTATCTCTGCTTGAGGGACCATTTCAAAAGTTTTGACCTTTTCTTTATGCAACGCAAGCTCAGCAGTTAGGGTGGAATTGGTATCTACGGATTGTCTGAGGGCCATATGCATTTGATCAATAATATGTTTAGGTACCATGACCAAATCACGTTGAACATAAGATTCCATACCCGTCGTAGCATTTGGTTGAGGTTCACTCAAATGTGTAGGATTGGGTACCACATCATTTGAGTTACTAGTTCCCGAATGCTGTTCGAGGTTGTCATTTTCATGCCCAACTTGATATTGGTTATCATCAATATTATTAGATGTGGTTGGTACCTCACTGATGACATCAGAACCGTAGTGAGAGAGATTAGCAACGAGAGCAGCTTGGGCAGAGTGAATGTCATCACAATCCGAATCATATGCGTCAAGATCATCTGCTTGATAAGCTGCATTATAAGTAGAAACGACTGCAATGCCTTCAGTATCTGTTGCCCCTGGGTCTGCAAGAAATGCTAACTCCTCTGAATCCAAAATCTTCCCCTTAGACTGAGCATCAACCAAATACATCTTCTCATGAAACCATGCATCATCCCTTCTCCTTTTCGGCTGAGTGCATTCCCTAGCCATATGACCTTGTCCTCGGCAATTGTAGCAAGTCACAACCTTTTTAGGACCAATGGGGCTTCCATTTCCATTAGCTTGAGAATTCACAGCTTGAGCATTCACAGTCCTTGTAGGAGGTCCATATGAATTTTGCCTTCCCTGAATAGGGTGCACTGTTACTTGACCATCTCGAACAGTAGCTTGTTGTCGAGGATTTGAAGAGGTGCGGAGCTGAATGTTTGTTGGTGGAAATCCTCTAGTTGCAACAAGTTTTGACAAGTAGGCGGTGAGATGGTTTAGTACATCAGCTGGCGTATCATTTGGAGTAAAGACCGGTGCTTGGATTGGTGGAAGTTCATTAGAGTAGAAAGCTTGTGCTGGTTGTGCTTCTATTGGAAAATATCCTTGCTGAGGAGTATAGCCCATTGGAGAAGTGTTGGCTTGTGATGGTGATGTCTGATATGGTGGTTGCTGTGGAAAAGATTGTTGATGAACACTTTGTTGATATTCTTGTTGTGGCATCATTGGTGTTTGATAAGATGGTTGTTGTGGTTGCTGATAGGTGTGTGGTGGTGGCTGCTGCAAGTACGATGGTTGTTGATAAGTATAAGCCATGTTTTGTTGAGAAGCATACATTGCAAGTGGATCCTGAACTTGAGGTGTAGACAACTGAGCCTCGATCACATGGCATTCGTGTTGTTGAAGAAAAGCTTGAAGTTGATCCACATTGGTGTTATGCAAGTCCTTAGCCAATTTAACATCCGTCATGTATTTTTTCCATTCTGGAGGAAGAGTGTTCAAATACTTGGTGTTCAATTGAAAGGTAGGAATTGCCATGCCATAGATATTATGCTCATTCAACAATAGGGTAAATCTCAGATAGTAGTCATTGAGAGTCTCCCCTGGCACATAGGCAAACTTATCAAAAGTATCACAAAGCTTACACTCTCGTTCTTGTTTACTTAACGAGGTGCCTTGCATTAGAACACGAATTCTATCCCATAACTCTTTGGCAACTTTATGTTTGCTGACGAGTTTGTAGACATCTGGAGGAAGGGCTTGGAGAATGATATTTGTAGCATACTTATCACATTTTTCTTGAATCTTCATATCTCCAGTCAATTCACCCGTTGTGCGAGCACGAGTAGTTGTACCTTCCGTCACTGTACCATAATCTAATGGTCCATTGAGCACCGATGCCCAAATTAGATGTCCATTCTCCTTGTTCAACATATAAAGTTCCATTCGGGAAGCCCATTCCTCATACATAGTCTTCACCAACATTGGTGGACGATTATCCGTACCCGAGAGGATGGACTTATCCATAAGAGATGTTTACTCTATTTCAATAAGTGAAGATTTACAAAGTTGATTGATCAATGAAAGAAAGTAAATGTGTTTGTTGTTGTGTGTAGAAACCGAGAAATAATGTTAAAATCCCTTAAAATATGTCCTCGATAAACCAAAAATTCCAAGATGAAATTGCACACGTAAAAATTTTCAAAAACACGTTTTTGAAAAATCTTGGAATACTTGTTGCCCTATCGCAATGCCTAAAAGGAATGCTGTCGCAATGTCCAATCGCAATAAATCCTATCGCAATGTCCAATCGTAATAAATCCTATCGCAATGTTCCAATCGCAATAAGTCCTATCGCAATATCCAATCGCAATAATCCAGTCGCAATGTTCCAATCACAATACCCCCTGTCGCAATACCCCTGTCGCAATACCTGTCGCAATGCCCTGTCGCAATACCTGTCGCAATACCCCTGTCGCAATGTGGATCGCAATAACAGAAAACACATAAATCGCAATCCCAATCGCAATGTGGATCGCAATGTCTAAACCCTAGATATTGCGATGGAGAGGCTGTCACAATGGTACAAACAGTGGACACTTTTTACCACTTTTCTCGGACAAAACACACCAAATTCGAGATTTTAAGCCAAAAATTGATCCAAACACCCAAAAATTTTGTGTTTTTAACCAAAGTAACAATACCAAATCACTACCACAACTATGTAGATGATTTTTATTAAGAAAAAACCATTAAAAACACAAAAATATTTTTTGGTACTTTTGAAATCGGATCAAAATAGCCGTGTAATTCAAGAACACAAACACAAAAACTAAGCAATCATCCCATGGCTCTTGATACCATTTGTAGGATATGTAAATCTTGCTTATGTTTTAGAGAGAGAAAGAGATAGAAAGATGGTGGATTTCACACTTCTAGAGAGAGAAAGTTTAAGAGACCTATGTGTTATTCAAATGAAATCACCACCCTCTCCATCAATGGAGAGGGTTTATATACCAAGACCATAAGATGGGCTTGGGCTTACATTTGGGCCGGCCATACAAGCATGGACCGGGCTTTTTCTTGTTTAGTTAATTAAAATATATCTAGACTACGAGCTACAACTTAATATATTGTCGGAGTGAGCGAATGTTCCTAAATACGTAAAAAAGTATTTCCAACATCTTTTGATCTTGAGATCTTCAAATCATCCTTGACTTGTCTTTGCCATCTTGCGATCTTGTGTCTTCATCCACATGCTCACACTATTAATTGTTTCATATGTCTTTAGGCATGTGTATGTGGTTTTGAATCTTTGACTTTGCTGAGTACACCGTAACGCCACCTTCTCGATACAAAACATAGACACGGAGTGAATGGCTTTGACATTCTTACTATATTAGTAGCGTTTTACCTCCGGTCGCTGAATACCGTTATACGATATTAAATACCGTACCCGTGATAGGTAAATTCAATTAAGAATCTCCTTGACAGGGTTTCTCGGCTGTACTAGCCGTTCTCTTTACTCGACCGTCTCAAAGCAAGACTGCGAACATATAGAGTGAATCAATTGGATAAATATCCGCTTGATTAAAGTCGTCAATTCAAATTCCTGGAACAAGTGTGATTCATAAAGAATCTAACCATTGTTGCTTTCCAGTTGACACAAACTTGATTCATAAGAATCTCGCAAGTCACCTACCGTAGCACTGTTTGAGGTTGACGCTAGAAGGATTTCCATTCGTTACGGTGAATATTAATGAATATCACTCTGAATGTTCTGGCAAGATGTAACACCCCCAAATATTCATACTTTAGTTCAGCGGAAGAGTCGTTGATGTTACGGGATAGCACATTACTCAAATCATAGACAACGCTTAAAATCGCGTCGTTTAATAATAAAGCATTTCCATTCATAAATATCAGATTTACATAGGTCTCAAGTCATAGTATTTCATAAAATTTTACAAAGCATTTGAATGGAAATTGTTATTTAAGTGCGGGCCATAAATTCTTGTCGTCTTCCCGAGAATTACCTTCAAGTACCTGAGATAAAACATGTTAAAATAAAAGGTCAGCGAAAACGCCGAGTAAATTCGTAGAGTTTAATGAAATCCATTAATATATCATCGGTATAAAATTATTACCGAAAATCATTTTGTACAATTCTTTGTCGTAGGCCACAAAATAAGCCAAAAACATTTTATACAAATCTTTGTTGTAAATCATACTATAGGCTTTTGCCTCCAAAACCATTATATGAACCAATATCATAAAAACACCATACAATACATTTTATAACGTTGTATAGAGTTAAATAAAAACCGTTATATGAATATGGTTATGTAAAACCAAAACAGGAACATAATATCAATAATAAGACACTGTATTGCTAGTCAGACAATATATTGTGATTCGATGCGTATAGCAGTATTTTCGTTATTGGATTATTATAAGCCGCATGAAATTGCTACCTTACTATAACAAACAACGGGTAGCTAACCCGTAACTCATTTACCCATCTAAAACAGCGTGTCGTCACAATAATCATGCTTATATAAATCTTCTCATACATAAATTTGCTTACCAATCATTGTGGCACGACGGGGATCAACAGTCAAGGCGTGAACTGGGGTGATCTTCCCCAAATAATATTATTATATGCATAAGCGTCTACCAAATCTCGGTAGTTCACAACTCATGCTAATGAGACTTTTAGTGACATAACCTAACTAATAATAATCCATCTCATTTCATTCATCGGGTCATATAATCATTCGGGTCATACAATCATTCGGGTCCATATCATTAAGCAAACAATCGGGACAACTGGTGTCCTATTTTATTAAAACTAACATGTTATCTCTCTCGCGGGTTTATAAAACATTTCATCAAAACATTTAAAAGAGTGCGAGGCTATGAACTCACGTTGATTGGGAAAGGTGGGTTATCGGCGATCTGGATGTACGGTACGTGCTTCAATCACGAAAACCTAGACAAATAATACTCAGCCTTAGACTCTTGTCCAATGACTTTATAAAAATAATGGCTATGTATATATATGATGAAATTATAAGTATGATGATCAAGTGGGATTTTATCTCTTCATACACAATATAGTGTTATGTGTTGGTAAATTTTTAGACCAGTTTCACTAGTTTAACTTGTTTACATGTTAAGGCCCAATAAGCCCATTATAAGCCCATTAAATTATATTAGCCTATTTTATACTTTTAATATCAGCCTTATACTCACTTGTTGGGCCTAAGTGGGTTAAGCCCAATGAGTAAGTCCATTAGTGTTTAGCCAAATTAGTTGGGTTAATTGTCCAATAAGGCTAATTTGGCCCGTTAATGTCCATATGTTATAAAACTCGGGTTTTATCGGTTTTTAATTGTCAAATATTCTTATACATCAGTATATGAGCTATAAAAAGTTTACATTAGACGCGTCCGACAGTCTAAGTTTTATTTGACGAAAACGTTATGTAACACCCCCAAATTTATACAACTTAGTACAACGGAAGACTAGTTGGTGTTACGGGATATCACATTACTCACATCATAGACAACGCATAAAAATCGCGTTGTTTAATAATAAATCATTTCCATTCATAAATATCAAAGTTACATCTGTCCCAAATCATTATATTTCATACAAAGTTTTACAAAGTATTTGAATGGAAAATATAGTTTAGGTGCGGGCCATGAATTCTTGTCGTCTTCCCGAGAATTACCTTCAAGTACCTGAGATAAAACATGTTAAAAGAAAAGGTCAGCGATAACGCCGAGTGAATTCATAGAGTTTAATAAATTCCATCAATATAACTTTGGTATAAAATTAGTACGAAAAATCAATTCGTACAAATCATTGTAATAGGCCGTAAAATAGCCAAAATCATTTTATACAAATCTTTGCAATAGGCCATAAAATAGCCAAAGTCATTTTATATAAATCCTTATCGAAAATCATAATATAGGCATTTGCCTTAAAAATTATTATACGAGCCAATGTCGTAAAAACATCATACAATACGTCTTATGACGTTGTATGAAACCAAAAACCGTTGTATGAATATGGTTATGAAAACCAAAACACAAACATAATATCAATAGTATGACCCAGTATTGCTAGTCAGGAATACATCGTAATTCGGAGCGTCTAGCAGTATTTCGTTAGTTTTGGATTATTATAAGCCGCATGACATTGTTACCTTACTAAACCAACAACGGGTAGCTAACCCGATACCAATTTTGCCCATCTAAAGTAACGTGTCGTCACAAAGGTCACGCTATGGAAATCTTCTCATACATAAACTCGCTTACCAATCAATGTGGCACGACGGGGATCAACCGTCAAGGCGCGAACTGGGGTGATCGTCCCCAAATAGTACTATTAAATGCATAAGCGTCTACCAACTCCCGGTAGTTCACAATTCATGCTAATGGGACTTTTAGTGACATAACCTAACTTTAATAATCCATTTTATTTCATCTATCGGGTCCATTAATCATTTATCGGGTCATACAATCGGGTCATTCAATCATTCGGGTCCAAAAATCAATAATCAAATAATCGGGACAAATGGTGTCCTATTTTATAAAACTAACATGTTATCTCCCTCGCGGGTTTATAAAACATTTATGAAAACATTTAAAAGAGTGCGAGGCTATGAACTCACGTTGATATGGGAAGGCGGGTTATCGGCAATTCAGACGTACGGTGCGTGCTTCAGTCACGGAAACCTAGACAAATAATACTCGTCTTAGACTCATGTCCAATGACTTTATAAAAATACCAATTATGTATACATATGATGATTTTGTACATATGATGATGATCAAGTGGGTTTATACATCCTTGTTTACTTATTTTAGCGTTTACGTTTTGGTAACGTTTTACTAGTTCACTAGTTTTAACCTATTTACCTCTTTTAAGTCCATTAAGCCTTCTATAAGTTCTTCAACTTGTTTTTATCCCTTTTATACCTATATTATCAGTATATATACTTTTCATGTTGGGCCCAAATGGGTTAAGCCCAATAAGTTCTTTTTACAAGTTTTTATCTTATTAAGTCCAATTATTAGTCCAATATGTTTAGTTAGCTCGTAAATGTCCGTATCTCTTATAGTTCGGGTTTTATCGGTTTTTACTTGTATTAGTTACTTATACATCAGTATATGACTTTTATAAACTTTACATTAGACGGGTTTGGTCGTCTAAGTTTTATTTGGCGAAAAACGTTAATTTTACGGCGATAGCCGAAAAAGTCGTAAAAATCAAGTTTATAGTTTTTATTACTTATAAATATTATTTTACCACCATTTATATCATTTAATTAACCTTTTATACATTTATATAAATAAGTTTTATAAGTTAGTGGGTTTATATTTTTACATTTTATACATTATAATGTGAGTGCTTATATAATATTAATAAACATTATTTCCAAAAATCTGATTTTTAACTTCATGTTCACCATTTTTACCATATCTAGAGTTCTATAATGACTTAGAAGCTCATTTTTGGATGGCATGATCTTCATATTATGTGCTACATTTAACTTAGTTATAGCTACTGCCTATTTTGAGTTTAAGTTGCCTTAACAGTCCCTACAAAACTGCTTATTCAGATTACACCACCTAACTTGTTTTGATCATATCTCACTCATTATTTTGATTCCATTGCATGGCCAACTCTCACATGTGTATAACATCATCTAATTACTGTAAATGGATCAAACCATGCAATTTTATCAGTTCATCCTTTAGTTATCTACTGTTTTTATACAGCCAACTAAATAATCAAGATTTTAGCTTCATTGCTTATAGTTATCATCATTTTTAAGCATATTTATCAACACTTGATCCCCACACAACATTTTTATCATCATATATACATCATATACATATACAAAATGAAAGAAAATACATTTGTTCTTTACAAAATAACAAGAGAAAAATGGAGAGGATGATCTTCTTTACCAATCCAAGTGGATTTCTTGTTTTAGGAAGACAAGAACTTGATGAACATAACAAGTATCTCAAAGACCATCAAATATCAAGAACATAGGTTGGAAAATCAGCCCTAGGACACAAGCAAATCACCTCCAAAGTTGTTGATATGGCCACCAAATGATCAAGGCTTCAAGAGAACACCTTAATAGAACTAGTAACCATGTGGTTTATGGCTAGAAAAGATCAAAGAGGGTGTTTGTTGGCTTATTTGTGACGACACAAGGGATGGAGTTTGAGAGGATTTGATGTTGGTTTTGCATGTGAGAAGTGATGGAAATGAAACAAGTAGCTAGTTTTGGTGTGTTAAGTGGTATGGTAAAGCTTAAAGTGTAAGCTAGCTTACACTTGGTGTAAGTTAGCTAAACTTGATGCCACCTAAGGGTTGTGGTGTCAAGTTAGCCGTCCCCTTTTGCTAGTGGGGTGGGACAAAGTGTTTTGTCCCATCTCACTAGTTTACGGGTATTTCTCGATTCTAGTTTTCTCGATTTGCGTGCCCTCGGGTCGTTTTACGAAAAACGTTTTTATAAATTATGAATCAACGTCACAAAACGAATCCAATAAAAATTGTCTCATCAAAAACGGAGTTCGAAAACGTAAATACGTAATCCTAGGGTTTCCGGTTTAGTCGTAAAGGACGTTAAAATAAAATCGTAAGTCCTAATCTCTTCTCGTAAATTTGTGAGTTTATGAATCAACTCAAATTTAAAACTCCAAAATAATATTCACGGATAAATTTATTTTCTGAATTGTCGGACTGTCACCAAAGACGGTGTATGTAAACGTAAGCACGTAACGTAGAATCCTCCAGTTTAGACGTAGTCGATGCTACTTCAAGACGTAAATCCAAATTTCTTCCCAAAAATAAGTGAGTTCATATTGTAAATTGTTTATAAATAATATTCGAGAATAAAATATCAACCATAAATTGACGGATTGTCACACGTTAATCTTTCGGTTTTAGCCGAAAAGACATAAAACTTATGTATATAGTTTTATAACTTATAAAACTTATCAAATTGCCATTTTTATAAAATGTCCCATTTATTTATCAAATTATATACTTATTTATATGTAATATATAAGTTAGTTGGTTTTAGGTACACATTTTATATTAGTTTTACTTGAGTGCTAATTTTATAATATATACATTTATTTTACAAATCTGATTTTGATTTTAACTTTCACCATTTTTACCATATCTTGAGTTCTACAAGAAGATAGAAGCTCATTTTTGGACAGCACAAACTACATAATATGTGCTACAATTAACTCCATATAGCTATTTCTCAATCAATATTTAAATGTCTCTAACAATCCATCCAAAACAGACTACTCAGATTTGAACTTCAATATTGTTTTGATCATACGTCACTCATTCTATGGATTCCATTGAGTGGCAACTCTCACATATGTACAAGTCTCATATCTTACTGTATATTAATTTATCCAAGCCATTTTAACAAGTTATCATATAGTTCTTTACTGTTTTATACAGCCTACTTTTTTAGCCATGATTTTAACATCCTTTCATGTAGCTTTTAATCATTTTAACCAAATTTATCAACACCAAATCCCCACATAATATTTTGATCATCATTCATCATCATTTACATATACATAAATGAAGAAATTACAAGATTACATATTCAAAATAAAAAGATGATAGGAAGAAATAATCTCTATACCACCAAAGTGATGAAATAATGAGATTTTGATGAACAAGGCTTGGTTCTTGTTATCAAATCTTCAACTTTGCAAATGAACTCTTTGAGATCTTCATATGCATGAATACTTTCTTGAAAATCAGCCCCTAAGCTCCATGGAAACTCCTTTTCACATGTTATAACCACCTCCAATCTTCATATTTTCAACTAGGCTTCAACATATGTTGATTATAGCCTTTGTTTATGGCTAGATTTTTGATGGTGGTGGTGTGGTGGTGCTATAATGGACGTCAATAATGGAGAGAGTGAGAGAGATTGTGTGTTTTGAATGAGAGAAAATGAAGCTAGTTGTTTTTGTTAGTTGTTTAAAAGTTGCTAGTGGTTTTGCTGGAAGGCTAAGGACAAGTGTCCTTAGCTTGGTGTAAGCTTGACACCACATATGGTGTTGTGGCTTGTTTTTGGCCGCCACATGTGGAGTGGGGCAAGATTTATCTTGTCTCATCCCCATTTAATTACGGGTACTCCTCGATTCTAGTTTCCTCGATTTGCGTGCCCTCGGGTCGTTTTACGAAAAACTTTTTTATAAATTATGAATCAACGGCATAAAACGAATCTAATAAAAATTGTCTCATAAAAACGGAGTTCAAAAACGTAAATACGTAATCCTAGGGTTTCCGGTTTAGTCGTAAAGGACGCTAAATTATTCACGTAAGCTCTAATTTCTTCTCGTAAATTTGTGAGTTTATGAACCAACACAAATTTAAAATTCCAAAATAATATTCACGGATAAATTTATTTCCTGAAATGTCGGACTGTCACCAAAAACGATGTATGTAAACGTAAGCACGTAACGTAGAATTCTCCGGTTTAGACGTACTTGATGCTACTTTAAGATGTAAACCCCAAATTCCTTCCCAAAAATGAGTGAGTTCATAATATAACATTAAATAATGTTTTTAAATAATACTTGAGAATAAAATATCGACCATAAATTGACGGATTATCACAGCATTTACCCCTAAACAGGGTCTTTGTCCTCAAAGATCGATTTATCTTACTACTCGCTTCTTATAGAGTTAAAGCCATGTGGGTATTTCCTCCACATTCGGTCTTTTCTCTCAAGTGTAATTCATTACAATACACGAGTTTCATCAAACATAACTACGAGAATACGATCAGGCTTAATGTTGACTTACTTTCTCTATCCATGATATTCACGGGTTTTTGATGAATGCAACTTTTCGCCGATCTAAACTTCATCAATAAGTAATCAAATTTTCACTTGATAGACATTTTATCAAGTTCGATATACGAAACATAATTCACGCAGCCCTTGAAGTCCTAGGGTAGTCCAGCTTATATGCCTTTCAAACCAATCTTTTACATTATCTCAATGGTCCCATACAACGGGGACTTATTTCCCATGATCCTTTAGATCATCAATTCATTTTCCAAGGTGAAATGTTTTGGCATAACTTCGCTACCCATCCTGCACTTCAAGATCTACATTTCATATTCACATAACCTCCTGCCTACTACCGGCATCAATAATCAGATCCTAATTTCAACAATCATTTCAGGTTTCGCGGGTCAGGTATTTTGTGAGGTTAGGTTTGTCATCACAGGAAACCTTAAACCTAAAAGACATGTCCAACTCACAATGGGTGTATGTCGGATGTCTTCATCCCAACTCCTGCTTACAACTGCTCTCATATTTAGATCCTCACAAGATTCGATCTCTATCCTAATACGATAATTATCAATGATAATCTCTCCAAAGGAAAACGATTATATGGTTTATTACCAAAGGTCAATTATTCAAGCATAAAACAACACTTATAGTGTTTTGTATCGTTACTTTGCCTCGTCCCTTCGATTGGGGTGGTAAACAGTACTCTCATCAAGGTTCGTTCCCAATGACTTCTGAGCAAATCTCTAGAAATTCGATGCGAAGCGAGGATCTTGATAGAGATGATCGATACAGGAACACTATGTTTACACAACTCCTTTGAATACAAAAGAGTAAATTTCTTCATCGAGAATCTATCATTAACAGGAATGATATTAGCAGATTTGGTTAGTCTGTCGACGATGACCCAAATCGAATCAAATTCAGATGATGACCTTTGTAATATTTAGACGTTTACTAATGTATGAGGCGATGTCTGCCTTCATAAATTGCCATCAATACAACTTCTTCAGATAAAGATACATTTAATCAGAAATGACATGAATAGAATACTTAATCTTATGAGATTCCAACATAACTAAATCTCAAAATCTCCATATTTAGGCAACCACAAGTGGCCTTCTATACATTTAACGCCATCGGCTTCTCAATTCTAATGGTCCACATCAGCCGCGAACCCCTTTTATTATCTATATTATCCTTTTTACAAGCATCGACTATATTTTAAATTGCTCGGCAATTTATTTTACACAGTCATTACTAAGGAACACATCCTAATTGATTCTTTATCCTTTTTACATAATGTGTCAGTATCTACATTCACCTTTCCTGATGAAGTAATTATCATGACCACAATTCACTCAGAAATTCTTTCTTCATATTTTCTAAGTTTTAGTTTCGTCTCAACAATTATTTTTATCAGTTTTGCTCAATCCGACGTTTAAAGCGTCGATGATTATTACAAGTAATTAAATATTAAATATTTAATTTTTATGTATCGTCAACGAAAAAAATAATTTTTTTTTTTAAATTTCGTGGTTCGTCCAATTATAGAAAGATGTTCAAAATAAATTTAAATTTGATTAACACGATTTTTGTTGATTTATCGAAAATAATTAATAAGATTCGTAAATGTTCGAAAAATCTTTGGTTATACTTTGGTCAAAATTTTCTTAGTTGACAAGCAAAAATTGTCGTTTCAAATTTCAAGTCATGGTATAAGTGGTTTCCTCAATCCATCTTAGGTTGTCTTGAGGTACGCACAAACATTTACCCTAAAGGAGTTTAGTTAAATGATTTGGGTATAAGCGAATGATTCCTTAAAAATCCTTTGATAAATATTTGTCAAAACATTTTTGCACTTTCTTTTTGGTATAACCGAAAGACTTAATGGCTCTAATCTTTGAAGATTCAATATATATCTTACCATCATTAATTACACGATAATTTAATGTAAAGGATCAAACCGTAAACCACATGTTAAATATTTAAGGTACAGGTTTTCATTGCTCGGCAAACACAGGGCAGTCTATAAATGATTATTAACTCTTTCCTATTCTTAGAAACAAACAAATGGTTCTTAATGATCACAAGCATGAATTTATCAAAATACAGCCTACACACGTGATTCACCATATTTATGGATGCTACATGTGCATTGGTCAATCCGAACAACATAAAATGAAACTCATAATGTTCATTACAGGTTCTGGATGTAGTGATTGGAATAGATAATCTTCTTCGCGGAAGCGAAGTTGATGATAACCATGTCATGGATCAAATCTTTAGAACATACGCTAGAACCTTGTAAATGATCGAACAAATCTTCCACCTTGAGTAATGGATATAAATTTTGATCGTAAATTTATTCAGTTCACAGTAATCAATAAACATAAGGAATAATAACACCATAGCTCTTCATAATGACGAGCTTGGTAGAATAAAAGCTTTCTCCAACAACTCTCTCAGTTGTACGGTAATTCTTTTAATTCAGATGGTGCTGACGTATAGTGCACATGCCACAGGTGCAGCACCAGGAATATAATCAATACCAAATTCAACCTGCCTTAATGGCAAAAGTCTAGGTAATTCACCAGAAAATACCTCCTAAAATTTCAGATAACAGAAACATCTTTTAATACATTTACTTTAAGTTCTTTCTAGATTACAAGATCTATGACTAGTTCATAACCATTCATGGTATAATTTCAAGTCTAAATGCAGGATTTAGTCATCCATCAAGAATTATTTAGATCACTTTTGATAATCAACATCTTATCTTCTAGGGGAATGCTACTAGAGTTCCCATCAATTAAGACAATGACGTTATGTCATAATTAATCAATCCATTCCACTGGCATTACCAACTTTCCAGTTTCATTACCGTTGATAAGATGTGAAATTCTCAAAAGACTAATAATAACTCATAATTTTTTATAATTCAAGGATATCTGGGGACATAGCTACCAATAAAAGAGTAATGTCAATGCATAATCTACGCGAGAGAATTTTGAATCAGATACAGACAAAAAAATTAACGAATATGAGTATATCCCATGTTTTCATGAATTGAGTACACATTCGAAAGCTCCTCGGATCGTTACCCAGGCCATTCAAATGAAATATAATCAAAAGAAATGATAGGAACGTCGATACATCCAGTAGGGGTATCAATACTCGATAATTAGTAAAGTTTCCAAAGAATCTCACCACGGGAGAATTGGACAAGGAGGGG
The DNA here is from genome assembly GCA_025667525.1 of Glebionis coronaria. Lineage (NCBI taxonomy): Eukaryota > Viridiplantae > Streptophyta > Magnoliopsida > Asterales > Asteraceae > Glebionis > Glebionis coronaria. The sequence continues at coordinate 361,148,807 of CM046881.1, forward strand.
ATATCAATTGTCAATTAAGACAATTTCCATAGATGATTAAAATCGATTCAGAAGAATAAATAGTACGGGCACATATGTAGGTGTTCCTAAAAATATGTCCCTATTTTTCACTTCTTACAGATCTCATAAAATTTAATCTTTCACGATCTTCAAAGAAAATTTAGTGTTTATTAATAATTTCATGGTGACTACTAATCAGCCTTGCATGGTCCCTTACAAATTGTATGTAGGCGCGCAACTATATACAATTTTAGGATTAACGATGCAATACTCAGTTCGTCAAAACTTTGTCATCATGTTTAAAATATATATAATTTCATGCTTAATTCTAAAATAAGAATCAAAATGAATTTTACAGGGAGGTTCTTTGTTATGGAAACAATTAAGTTTTCCAAGGTGTTTCATAAACAACTTTATTTCAATAACGATTACTCATAAATCTCACTTTGAATAATCCATATGGTGATGAAAATTCAATTTTCTCAAGGGATACTATTGTATCTTATAAAAACAATGAGTGATCTGCAAAAGAGTGATGAAAAGTTGTTCACCCAAAACTAGCTACAATATAATAGGAAATGAGCTTAGCCAATTAATCATGAGGTTCATGACTTTGATGGCACTCAGGAATACAAAGAGAAGAATTTACAACGCAACTCAAACCGAGATGAGTGCTTGTTCAATGGTTGCATCATTAATGCGAACATTAGGATGAAGTAATAAAGGATAGATAACATCGATACATGTAAAATTTAGCAATCAAATGTAGTCTTTTAATTAATCAAAAACAAGTCAAAAAATTGTACTGTAACACATTACATGTCACTATGTCATACAATTCCAAGAACTCATCCTACCAACTGATGTCTTAGTCAAGTTAGGGATTTTTAAAAGATACCACAATGAATACTAATCTACAAGAGTCATTAGGTGTTCCACCTGTCCCAGAGGATCCATCGGTCCCAATTCAGAAGAAGATTTCTTCAATTCATTTCTTGGACACTAGGCATCCTCGTCATGGACAATGGCCTAGGAACAACCCTTAACACGAACCAACAATCAATTAAAACCTTATAGTTCAATCTCAGAACTTAACGACTTCCTCTTAACAATCTCATATTCCATACGAGTTAAATTTTACTTTATTCACGTTTCAACCAACTTATACTCAATGCGACATTCTACCTCATTCTCCAATGCTTTCAACCTTATTCTTAGACCTTGAAAGGGCAATAAAAGCTCGATATGAACAACACTTAATTTCCAATCCTATAGCTCCTTCAACAATAGTTATCAAATGAGTCACTAGTAGAAAATGACTCGATCATTCAATTAAACTTCTCGGAAAGGTACTAGTGGCATGAGGCTTTTGGGTAATGGTTCTAATGACAGCCTCAAGTGCAACATTCACCCTTTCGATTTCAAATTTAAGAATTGGGTGATACCGAATCAGATGACATCTTTCTAGGTGGTAAGGTTTTGTCAAACTCCACTCTATAAGGAAAGATCGTCATGACATCGACATCAGATTTAATCTCGTCAATTCTTCTTTAATGTCATAATCAACTAATACCAACATTTCTACGAATATCAACCATTTTGTTGGGATCATAAGTATCCACAACTTGGTTTAGATCTGGAATAGCTAGAATTCCTACGGGAATAGCTTCGATTGATTTGCTAGGGAGTTAGGGTTTCTTGTGACAATATACGTCGTATAAATACCTCGTATAAGTATTAAAATAATCATCAAACAATCATGTAATCAAATTACAATATATATATATAATCCAAGTTATATATATACTAAAATAACACTTCTCAGTCTGGCCTTGTCGGTAACTCGGGAATTCTTCGGCACCATTATAGTCAAAAGATTTTTAGACATTTTGAGAAAAATGTTTATAGTTAAAAGATTTTGAAATATTTTATTCAAAACCTTGGTTTTAAAAATCTTTCGTTCTCTATAACGAGAGCTCTGGTACAAAACTGTAACACCCCCAAATATTCATACTTTAGTTCAGCGGAAGAGTCGTTGGTGTTACGGGATAACACATTACTCAAATCATAGACAACGCTTAAAATCGCGTCGTTTAATAATAAAGCATTTCCATTCATAAATATCAGATTTACATAGGTCCCAAGTCATAGTATTTCATACAATTTTACAAAGCATTTGAATGGAAATTGTTATTTAAGTGCGGGCCATAAATTCTTGTCGTCTTCCCGAGAATTACCTTCAAGTTCCTGAGATAAACATGTTAAAAGAAAAGGTCAGCGAAAACGCCGAGTGAATTCATAGAGTTTAATGAAATCCATTAATATATCATCGGTATAAAATTATTACCGAAAATCATTTTGTACAATTCTTTGTCGTAGGCCACAAAATAAGCCAAAAACATTTTATACAAATGTTTGTTGTAAATCATATTATAGGCTTTTGCCTTCACAACCATTATACGAACGAATATCGTAAAAACATCATGCAATACGTTTTATAACGTTGTATAGAGTTAAATAAAAACCGTTATATGAATATGGTTATGTAAAACAAAAACACGAACATAATATCAATAATAAGACCCCGTATTGCTAGTCAGGCAATATATTGTGATTTGATGCGTATAGCAGTATTTTTGTTATTGGATTATTATAAGCCGCATGACATTGCTACCTTACTATAACAAACAACGGGTGATGTGATCGTGATTGTATAGTGATAATTATATTCGTTATAGGGTAAATTAGAAGATTACCTTTAAGAAAAAGTAATAGCCTAAAATTACCAAAGACGAATTCAATTAAACACGTGATGAACCAAGTTCGTTGTACACGAAGATCTTATGAATTTGAGACATTTTGTATCGATTTGGACAATTGATTCAAATTGGTTGTCGGTTTTTAAACTAAAATTAAAATCTACCAATTTTAAACTATTCAATTTTAACCTAAAGTGCATGAATCGTAAACCCCGAATTTTTAAATCTAAAACAATTACTTAAAAATTAAAACTATTATAAAATTAAAACAATTTAAATATAATCTAATAAAACTTATCTATTAAAATAAAATTAACTTTTATGTCTAGACAAAACTAATTTACTTCTAAAAGATAATCAACTTAAATTTATTTAAAAACTAACTATATTAAAATCTACTACTTTAATTCCTAAAAATAAAATGTTTTTATTTTATTTTATATATTTTAATTTGTTTAATATCTAAGAATTTTATAAAAGAAAATAGAAATATAAAACGTTTATAAATGTAATTAAAGTAAGTAAAAAATCTGACAGCTTACTACAATCCACTATATTAATTACTTGACTGAAAATAAACTCAAAAGAGCTTGTAGCTCAATTGGTTAAAGCGTGAGGCTGTGAACCGCGAGGTCGCAAGTTCGAGACCCACAAGGGCCATTTTTGGATAAATATTTTTTTTTGACAGTTTAATCGAGATGGAGTCACATGAGGTGACTTTACTCAGAATTGAAGGAACGCTGATAAGGATATCAGCTATTGATTTAACAGATTAAAAGAATCTGTTAAACTTATAAACTAAGCAGCGTGACAAAACAGTGATTCAAACAAAACTCAGCTGAATAACAAAGATACTAGATAACCAAAATGTAGGCATAAATCCTAACTTAAATCACATTACAGATATAACTAAACCAGAGTGAAATCAGCAGATCAAAACACTACTTACCAAATTAATCCTTAATTAGCTTATAACCTCCCAAATTCCATATTTTATTAAAACAGAATACCAAGTTAATTCTTCCCTAAACTCTTATATTTAAAACAGCTATTGCAAAATTGAGATTCAAACTCCTATATCGTTCTAATAAAACAAGCTAACCATCAGCCTGCTATATGCGTTAGTTAACCATTACTCATATTCTAGAAAAGCAAAACATTATCCAAATGCAGTACCTTAAACTAACATCACACAAATATAGCATAATTCAGATTAATACAAGATCAGTAAAATATTCAGAAAGAAAACTTGTAACACCAGCCTTATCAAATTATAAAACGAAACAACAACCAAGTAGAAAGATATATAACCACCTTAAATCCTACTCAACATAACACTCCATTAAACTTAGAGTCATGATATCCAAAACAAATCATTCAGCAGGGATTAGAATCAGCAGCAACTTCGGATAAAAATAACATCAACCGTACTTAGAGCCATATAATAAACTAAACAAAACAGATTTAACAAGTATAAACCTAAATATCAGATTCAACTCTCAATAGCAGTTAAAGATGATTATATCAAAACAGATTAAACTAAAACTCCTCAAACAAATACAGCCACAATAAAACTATATCATATTCATTAAACTTACGCAGGCATACTAGTTATTCACTTAACATATATGATTTAAAGTAAACATGAAATTTAAAATAGAACTCACTGAATGTAGAAAACCTTTGAGAAGAAGCACAACGCTAAGCTGGCTTGTGAACCCGAATCTACACCACCATCAATCACCATTCACCAATCTTCGAACCGAACATCATCATAGCTTGAACCGTACAAACCATTCGATCCAAACATATTTATTTTCTAACTTTTCTAGTGGGGAAAAGCTATTCCCTATTCTCGATCTTAAAATATTCAATATAGCTATAGTTGTCAGCTTATATGAATATTAACAATTATTTTATCATTTTATTAGAATAAAAATTGCAATAGAAACTTTAATCAGTAAAATAAAATATACTTTAGATATAGAGATGAAGAACGAAAACCACTTTCATTAATTATCTTCAAAATTACAATACTCAGAAAAGAGGTTACAAGCTTCTAACTAAAAATAACATAATAACATTAAGAAATTACAAGCTTCTAACTAAGAATGAACTTTTGGCACACGGATCGCCAGCCTGTCACCTCTTGTGCTAGTTGTGCTTTCTCCCTTGCGGATTTGGCTTGTCTTGATTGGTTGATTGAATGGAATGATGTGTTCCTTCCAATGATATGCTGCCACGTAATTGATTCCCCTCATACTCTCTTCCTTAAAACTTGGGGATTTATTCCTAAGTGTGCCAATTAAGCGTGGGAATCAAAATGCCTAATTTTTATTGAGTTTATTTTGAATTAGGGTTGGTGAACAGTGGATTTACATGTTAATATGTTTGAGGTGGGAGAGAAGCACATAGGGAGTATCGAATGAGTTGTGTGGTGAGAATGAATCACGTGTGAGTTGGTATGTTTATTTATTTGAGAAAGTAAAATGTTTGGAAAGATTAAATTCGTTTGTTTAACCCTAACGGGTTTAATAAGGCCCAACATCACGTCCAATTGAAACCCATAAAAGAAAAAAACTTCATCCGTTATTGCTTGTTAAGGGATTTGGGCTTTTGGCCCAAATTTACTTCACCCTCCATTTACATAAGTTGCAATTTGGGCCATTGATGGGTTTTTGAGCCAATTCTCCCAAATGTGGGACCCACTTTGTACAAATAATCTTTAATAAATTCAAATCCGCTTAAATCGAGCTCGTTTTTGGCTTCGTCGATCTTTTCTTCAAACTTCGTGTCGGTTTTGCCGGTTTTCGTGAACTTGGTACCTACACACACGAAACAAAAAAACAACATATATACAAGGCATTTTCATAATATTTATGCATTTTTTAGTTGTTTTAAGATACAAATGATATGAGTAAAATCACTCATATCAAACTCCCCCTTGCTAAGAAATTGCCGTGTCCTCACGCAATGATAAAATAAAACACTAACTACACCATTATTTAAATCTTGAAATTTTTATTTTGCAAAGACATAATGTATTGCTTTCATTATTTGCAAATTAACTTTTATGATCATAAAACTCAAATAGATTCATCGTCCCCGACTTTTCACTTTTCCATGCCAAGTGCAAAAACAAGATCATTGTCAATCATAAGCCCCAAAATTAAATCAACTCATACAAGTAATTTGTGTTAAACTCAATCTCCTATTATTCCTAATTGTTTCTCTAGATTTTATTCGTCATTCACCCAAAGGCTGGTTTGACTTTATTTTGATATTTATTAGTCCAAAAATGAAGGCAAGAACGGTGTAAATTCAACACTCAAAACCTAACCTCGATTTCAAAAACCGTTGTCACTAAAGAAAGCCCACATCAAGGATAACTTAACACGATTTAGGGATAAATCCCCGAACCCGAAATTTGGCTAATAGGACTACTTAAAAGCAAAAATAAAAACCTCCAAAGTCAATTATGACCTTATATGGAGTTAGCAGCAATTACATCATAACACCTTTTGGCTCTTTAAGATGCAATTGTGCTCCTTATTTAAAATCCACACCCTAAGGCTCCTTGGACAAAAATAAGGGAATTGACATCACCATCCCACCTTATGGCTCATGATGATGAAGCAATTTTTATTCAACACGTCCCCTCGCCATACACCCTAAGGCTCTAATGACAAGGTTAGTGCTACATGACTCCACCCGAAGGCTCCTAGAGAACATGTTTTTATTTATTCTTCTTTATTAATATGATATATATAGTAAGCCAAATTTCCGCAATCCCATGATCAAAAGTCCATGACGCTGACACCCTTAATGTGTTCTCACTTTAATTACAAGGGAAGAAAAAGAAGGAGTTACGAGTTAAGATATCAAGCCTAAACCGCTAAAAACTTCATTTATTAAGCAATTATTATTCAAGTGTGGAAAGTAAATACGAGGAGATTAAATCAAACACAAAAATACTTACACAAAGAAGAGTTAATTTTAGAAACTTATGATTGAACTCTATCATCTCTTGTTCTCCATATTGTAAAATTTCAAAAATATGAAATGAATGGATACTTAGCCTATTAAATCAAAGTTTTTGGTTTTCAAGTCATCTATAGGATCTTGCATCTTCTTATACTTTTTCAAGTTTTAGAATTTGCGTTTTAAAGTTCCCTTGACTAAAAACTTTCTAGGATCAATTATAGGAACTTGCGAAAAGTTCTTGTTCTTAACCCGTATGAATTAAGACTTTCGCGTTTTAAAGCTCCCTATATAAAAGCCTAGCAAAACTTAATTCAAATACGTTAAGAAAAAGCTAAGGTAAAAACCGAGTCGAATCAAAAACTATTTTTATTTTCACCAACGGAAAGCCTACATTCGTGTCAAAAGCACTTATTTTATTTATTAAAACTAAAAAATAACACTAAAAATTTAAATCTTTTATGAAAAATGAGAAAATTTACATTTGGACACGACAAAAGCAATTGCATGCGATTATATCGATTGACTCCCCCATGCTAAAAGCAAAAATTTTCCTCAATGTTTCTTAGCTCAAGAGTAACACCCCCTTGCTAAAATACGAAGAGTCTAATGCAAAATCTAAGCATGGAAAGAGCACGCAAATCTATAAGCCGTTTATTAATTATGACTCAAGATAAAACGTTAGTCGATAAAAATCAAAGGATAGAGAGTGTGCCCCTATTTGGCATTCAAAGAATGGAAGATCAAGTGGACCGGCAAAAACCGAACACGAGAGTCTTCAATGATTAGGGTCATACCTAAGATTCACAACACAACAAAACACAAGCACGAGCTTGAAAGATCAAGCCTTATTAGTTGTTAGAAAATAGAAAGAAGATAGAATGTATGGGACTCCCCCACAAGGCACCTCGTTTTTGTTCACCGAGTCATGAGCTCGACTCGATCCCCGCATTCATTGGGCCTTAGGGAAAGTTTGAAGATCCGGGACAACCTCCATAGGTATGTCCCCTCCAAAGTAATGTTTCACACGATGACCATTCACCTTAAAGTTAGGCCCGTCTTTTTGAGCTAGCTCAACGGTGCCATAAGGAAAAACTTGTGAAACGGTGAATGGTCCGGACCAACGGGATTTAAGCTTGCCCGAGAAAATCTTAAGTCTAGAGTTGAATAAGAGGACTTGATCACCAACATTGAAAATGCGGTTTTTGATCTTAGAGTCATGAATCCTCTTAGTCTTCTCTTTATAGATCAAAGAATTTTCATAAGCTTGATCCCTTAATTCACTTAGTTCATTCAATTGAACCTTGCGATGATCACCCGCGGTCCTCAAATCAAAGTTACAATGCTTAAGAGCCCAATACGCCTTATGTTCGAGTTCAATTGGCAAGTGGCATGCTTTTCTGTAGACCAACCTAAATGGTGTACAAACAATTGGCGTCTTGTAAGCCGTACAGAAAGCCCACAATGCATCGTCCAATTTATCCGACCATGAAGTGCGATTCTCTCCAATAGAACGCTCCAAAATCCTTTTAAGAGCTCGGTTTGAAACCTCCACTTGACCACTCGTTTGAGGGTGATAAGCCGTAGAAAGTCGATGAGTGACACCATATTTCTTAAGAACTTTTTAAAATTGTTCATTACAAAAATGGGTCCCATGATCACTTATAATAGCTCGCGGAGTTCCAAACCTAGCAAAGAGTTGTTTCAAAAAGTTCACCACAACTCGAGCATCACTCGTGGGCAAAGCCTTAGCTTCGACCCATTTAGACAAATAATCCACGGCTACAAGAATGTATTTATTTCCTTTCGAAGATGGAAATGGCCCCATAAAATCGATCCCCCACATGTCAAAGATTTCACAAACTTGAATAATGTTTTGAGGCATTTCATCCCTTTGTGAGTTCTTTCTTGACGTTGACAAGCATCACAAGTCTTGATCAAGTCTTGGGCATCACGATATATGGAAGGCCAAAAGAAACCGGCATTAAAGACTTTCTTCGCGGTGGCGTTGGCACCATGATGTCCCCCGGTGGGTCCCTCATGACAAGATTTAAGAATATCTTGAGCTTCTTTGCCAAACACGCACCTACGAATCACTTGATCCGCGCACACACGAAACAAATAGGGGTCGTCCCAAAAGTAATAGGATATCTCCTTGAAAAACTTTTGTTTTTGTTGGGACGACATACCCTGAATCACAAACTTCCCCGCATGGTAATTTGCGATGTCCGCAAACCATGGGGTACTATCATCACCACGAAAAGCAATCATACCAAGCGTCTCGAGAGGAAATGTTTCATTGATTTCCTTGTCCTCTCGATTGCTTTGGTGAGGATTCTCAAGTCGAGATAAATGATCGGCCGCGAGATTCTCGACTCCTTTTTTGTCTAGAATTTTGACATTAAATTCTTGAAGGAGGAGAATCCACCAGAGCAACCTCGGCTTAGCATCTTGTTTATTAAGAAGATATTTGATAGCCGAGTGGTCCGTATACAATATGGTTTGAGATAAGACGAGATATGGTCTAAACTTTTCAAAAGCATACACAACGGCAAGAAACTCCTTTTTCGTTGTAGTATACTTTGTTTGAGCATCTGTCATAGTCTTACTTGCATAATGTATAGGCAAGAAATGTTGACTTACGTTGCCCCAAAACCGCACCTATCGCATAATCACTAGCATCACACATAATTTCAAAAGGTAGGTCCCAATCCGGGGCAACCAAGATTGGAGATTCGGTTAATTTCCTTTTAAGCATCTCAAAGGCTTGAATACACTCATCCGAAAAGATGAAAGGAGTCTCTTTTTCCAAAATATGGGTCATAGGCCGAGCTATCTTAGAGAAGTCTTGTATAAAACGTCGATAGAAGCCGGCATGGCCGAGAAAACTCCTAACTCCCTTAACGGTGGTGGGTGGAGGTAGTTTGGAAATCACATCGATTTTGGCCCTATCAACCTCAATACCGGCCTTAGAGATCTTATGTCCTAACACAATTCCCTCTTTGCACATGAAGTGACATTTTTCATAATTAAGCACAAGATTCGTTTCCTCATAACGTTGCAACATTCTTTCAAGCTTAGAGAGACATGAAGTGAAAGATTCCCCAAAAACCGAAAAATCATCCATGAGGACTTTCATGGTTTTCTCGATCATATCATGGAAAATGGCCATCATACACCTTTGGAACGTCCCCGGAGCATTGCATAGTCCAAAAGGCATGCGACGATAAGCAAATGTTCCATAAGGACAAGTGAATGTGGTCTTTTCTTGATCACGAGGGTCAATAGGGATTTGGAAATAGCCGGAAAATCCATCCAAAAAGCAATAGAATTCATTCCCCGCTAGTCTCTCTAACATTTGATCCATAAAAGGTAATGGAAAATGATCCTTCCTAGTGGCATCATTAAGTTTCCTATAGTCAATACAAACACGCTAACCGATCACAAGTCTAGTAGGAATCAGTTCATTATCCTCATTAGTAACAACCGTCATTCCTCCTTTCTTTGGAACACAATGCACGGGGCTAACCCATGGACTATCCGAGATAGGGTAAATCATTCCGGCGTCTAGAAGTTTAGTGACTTCCTTTTTGATCACCTCATGAATCTTTGGATTGACCCTTCTTTGATTTTAGATAGCGGGTTTATAATCATCCTCCATTAGAATTTTATGAGTACAAAATTTTTGATCTATACCCTTAATGTTGGAGATTTTCCATGCAATGGCCCGTTTATGTTTCTTAAGCACTTTAATAAGTTCATCATTTTCATTTTCCTTTAATCCCTTAGAAATAATCACTGGTAACTTATCCGTTCCTTCAAGAAAAGCATACTCCAAATGAGTAGGAAGTTCCTTAAGTTCTAATTCGCGTGCTTCCTCAATAGATGTTTTCACTTTAGTCTCATTTTCATTCACAACTTTTAAATCCATAGGTAGCGATTCATAAGGATCTTCATTCAAAAAGGCTTCAAGTAAATCGATATCTCCCTCCATATCATGATAATCCTCATCATATGTAGATAGAAAATCCGGTGTGCTAAGAAAAGCATCCACATCCTCCAAGATAAAATCACTAGCCCCAAATGGAGTAAGGGGTGGAGACGAAAGGGCAATAATAGGATCCGATAAAGAAGGATTGCCACTTTCGGAATTAGCCAAGAATCCAAGCACTTCTTGAGAATATTCTTCACAAGTAACATCAATCACGTCGATTTGATTAATTGATTCCTCGTAATACTTAGAAAAATATTTAGTGTTATCACCAACATCAAGTGTAACACTTTCATCATCAAAACGTAAAGTGAACTTCCCCGCTCTCATGTCAACTATAGAACTAGCCGTCATTAAAAACGATCTTCCCAAAATTAGTGGTACACGAGAATCTTCGGGATAATCGCAAACTACAAAGTCCGTTGGAAAGACGAGTTTCCCTACTTTGACAAACACGTCCTCGGCTATACCTTTTGGAAAGGTGGTCGATCGATCCGCTAGCTCGAGAGTCATCTTAGTAGGTGTAAGCTCGGGAAGTAATAACCTTTTCGATACGGAAAGAGGCATCAACATAATGCTAGCGCCAAGATCGGCTAATGCTAAGCATTCTTCCATATTAGGGAACTCACATGGTATCAAAAACTTGCCCGGGTCTCCAAGCTTTTTGGGAAGCTTTTGTGTAAGAACCGCGGAACAATTAGCATCTAAAGATGTAGACATTTCAAGCAATTTCCCTTTATCGTTCATCAATCTCTTAATAGTCGAAGCAAACTTAGGCATGTGAAGCAATGCATCCGCGAAACTAAGATTAATATGAAGATTCTTAAACATCTCTAAAAAATAGCCATTTGAGCATTGGACTTTTTGCGGAGCTTCTCTTGGTTAAGTCTCGAAGGGTAGGGTAGAGTGGGTTTAGTCTTCGGAAGCTCGGGTTCCGGAATAGGCAATTGGTCAACCTTTGGTGGAATAGGGATTTCCTTTTCTTTAACCACCTCGGGTTCTTGCTCCACTTCCCTCACCGGAGAGGTACTCACATGTGGAGGCAAAGGTCCGTCTAAAGCTTTCCCACTACGTGTGGTTATAGCTTTCATCTCACCCTTCGGGTTTGGAATGGTGTTGCTAGGTAAGCCACCCGAAGAAGAGGAAGGTTTGGTCATAAAAAATTCAAACATCGAAAGCAATTTATTTTGACCTTGTTCCATACTTTGTTGCAAACGATTTTGACTTTGCTCGAACATTTTCTCAAATCTTTGTTCAATTCTTTGTTTATTAAGCTCAATCTTATTGTTTTGCCCTTTAATTGTATTTGAATCTCATTTTTCAAAGTTGCCATTTGTCCTTGAATGTTATTATGAAAAGCTTTCAAATTTTCCTCATTCGTTTTAATGTAGCTTGACAAATCATTTTGATTATTGCTTTGAAAACCTTGATTGTTTTGATTAGCATTAAACCCATTTCCTTGATTAAAATTCCCTTGGTTACCACGGTTAAAATTATTCCCATTGTTTCCATTGCTGTACCTATTTTGAACCGGTGGAAACCCCGGTGGAGCAACATGATTTTGACGAGGAACTTGACCGTTGGAGCCAAAAGTTTCCGTCGCGGCAAAAGCACTAGCTTGATCAAACCCCGTGGTTGAACAAGCATAATTAGGATGTGCTCCACCACATGATACACAAACATTCTCAACCATATTAATCGATCCATGAGGATTCTTCCTAATCTCATTCAACAAAGTCGCGAATCCATTATCAATCTTAGAGTCCAGTCTAGCAATCTCGATATTAGAGGAATTCACATTGGAAACACTCGGTGTGTTTCGTGAATATTGTGCTCTAGACTTATTCTCAATTATACACCACGCGTCTCTCGGAGTTTTTCTTAAAAGATTACCACCTGCGGTGGCGTTTAACGAATCTTGTTCAATCATATTAAGCCCATTATATAAAGTATTAATTTGATACAATTCCGAGAAACCGTGGTGTGTACATTGTCTCAACAAATCTTTAAATCTTTCCCAAGCAACCCCAAATGATTCATGCACTTTTTGTTCAAATCTAGTAATCTTGTTCTTAAAGTGTGTTGTTTTGGATGATGGAAAGAAATAATTCATGAACTTAGACACTAAATCATCCCATGTTAAAATCGAACCCGGTGGTTCTTTCTCATACCAAATCTTAGCATTACCCTCGAGCGAGTACGGAAAAAGCATGAGCTTAATCGCATCATTCGGCACATCTATAAACTTGAGAGTCAAGGTAATTCGAAGAAAATTCCGAATGTGAGAGTGCGGGTTATCGGTCGCATTGCCACGAAATTGGTCGGCACGAATGAGCGATAAAAGACCCGTCTTAATCTCATAATGATCCGCCAAAATAGCTGGCACAACGATTGCTTCCCGATACCCTTCGGTGGGTGCACGGAGCAATTCCTCCATCGTTCGGTCATCGGCCATCTCCACAACAATAGGTGGAAGCTCGGGTTCCACTATTCGTTGTTGACGATTTCTATTTCTACGAGAAATATTTTCAAGCCTATTAAATTCAATCACAAGTCTAGAAGAACGTAATTGCATACACTACAAAGACGAGAATTTAGAGGATTGAAGAAAAGAAATTAGACAAGAAGAAGATTATTTTTGGTATTTTTATTTGGTATTGCTCAATAAAAAATGATCGATAAAAAAAAGGAATAAGGATAACTACTATGGAAGTAAATTACCCTCGGTCGACTTTGAAACGAAAGGTGAAAACCTAAACGTCTCGAGGTTCAATAAGTAAAATACAAAAATAAGATTTATTACTACTTGAGTCGGCAAACCAATAATAGGTCGTCCCTCTCAATATACGCACAAGCAAGCGGGGAAACGAGGTGGCACAAAGCACTTAAAAACCTTTTTCCTTAGACAGCCTTTTATAGCACGTCGCCTTATACCCACCTTATAGTTTGTATAAATCGAGTTCAAACTTCTTATTAGTATTTATCTATTTTTCCTTTTATTTTTGTTTTGGATTCGACTACAATAGCTAGGTGATGAAATCCCAACTAAGCCCTTATTTGAAAAGTATGTAAATTTATTGTTCTACGTAATACAATATATTAATCACAAAAAACGAGAAAAACGACACATACTATATAATAGAAAAATAACAAAACTTTCCGAGGACGGAAAGGTTCTTCAAATCAACGATCAACAAATCTCAACAAAGACGAATCGTACACAAGATCCCCGGCAGCGGCGCCAAAATTTTTGATGTGATCGTGATAGTATAGTGATAATTAGATACGTTACAGGGTAAATTAGAAGATTACCTTTAGGAAAAAGTAATAGCCTAAAATTACCAAAGAAGAATTCAATTAAACACGTGATGAACCAAGTTCGTTGTACACGAAGATCTTATGAATTTGAGATGTTTCGTATCGATTTGGATAATTGATTCAAATTGGTTGTCGGTTTTTAAACTAAAATTAAAATATACCAATTTTAAACTATTCAATTTAACCTAAAGTGCCTGAATCGTAAACCCCGAATTTTTAAATCTAAAACAATTACTTAAAAATTAAAACTATTATAAAATTAAAACAATTTAAATATAATCTAATAAAACTTATCTATTAAAATAAAATTAACTTTTACGTCTAGACAAAACTAATTTACTTCTAAAAATTAATCAACTTAAATTTATTTAAAAACTAACTATATTAAAATCTACTACTTTAATTCCTAAAAATAAAATGTTTTTATTTTATTTTATATATTTTAATTTGTTTAATATCTAAGAATTTTATAAAAGAAAATAGAAATATAAAACTTTTGCAAATGTAATTAAAGTAAGTAAAAAATCTGACAGCTTACTACAATCCACTATATTAATTACTTAACTGAAAATAAACTCAAAAGAGCTTGTAGCTCAATTGGTTAAAGCGTGAGGCTGTGAACCGCGAGGTCGCAAGTTCGAGACCCACAAGGGCCATTTTTGGATAAATATTTTTTTTGACAGTTTAATCAAGATGGAGTCACAGGAGGTGACTTTACTCAGAATTGAAGGAACGCTGATAAGGATATCAACTATTGATTTAACAGACTAAAAGAATCTGTTAAACTTATAAACTAAGCAGCGTGACAAAAACAGTGATTCAAACAAAACTCAGCTGAATAACAAAGATACTAGATAACCAAAATGCAGGCATAAATCCTAACTTAAATCACATTACAGATATAACTAAACAAGAGTGAAATCAGCAGATCAAAACACTACTTACCAAATTAATCCTTAATTAGCTTATAACCTCCCAAATTCCACATTTTATTAAAACAGAATACCAAGTTAATTCTTCCCTAAACTCTTATATTTAAAACAACTATTGCAAAATTGAGATTCAAACTCCTATATCGTTCTAATAAAACAAACTAACCATCAGCATGCTATATGAGTCAGTTAACCATTACTCATATTCCAGAAAAGCAGCAAAACATTATCAAAATGCAGTACCTTAAACTAACATCACACAGATATAGCACAATTCAGATTAATACAAGATTAGTAAAATATTCAGAAAGAAAACTTGTAACACCAGCCTTATCACATTATAAAACGAAACAACAACCAAGTAGAAAGATATATAACCACCTTAAATCCTACTCAACATAACACTCCACTAAACTTAGAGTCATGATATCCAAAACAAATCATTCAGCAGGGATTAGAATCAGCAGCAACTTCGGATAAAAATAACATCAACCGTACTTAGAGCCATATAATAAACTAAACAAAACAGATTTAACAAGTATAAACCGAAATATCAGATTCAACTCTCAATAGCAGTTAAAGATGATTATATCAAAACAGATTAAACTAAAACTCCTCAAACAAATACAGCCACAATAAAACTATATCATATTCATTAAACTTACGCAAGCATACTAGTTATTCACTTAACAGATATGATTTAAAGTAAACATGAAATTTAAATTAGAACTCACTGAATGTAGAAAACCTTTGAGAAGAAGCACAGCGCTGAGCTGGCTTGTGAACCCGAATCTACACCACCATCAATCACCATTCACCAATCTTCGAACCGAACATCATCATAGCTTGAACCGTACAAACCGTTCGATCCAAACATATTTATTTTCTAACTTTTCCAGTGGGCAAAAGCTATTCCCTATTCTCGATCTTAAAATATTCAATATAGCTATAGTTGTCAGCTTATATGAATATTAACAATTATTATATCATTTTATTAGAATAGAAATTGCAATAGAAACTTTAATCAGTAAAATAAAATATACTTTAGATAAAGAGATGAAGAACGAAAACCACTTTCATTAATTATCTTCAAAATTACAATACTCTGAAAAGAAATTACAAGCTTCTAACTAAAAAATAACATAATAACATTAAGAAAAAGAAAAGGGATGATTACAATGATAAATACGAAGGGTTTTTATCGCTAAATCGCAAGGTGTTGGGGTGAGGAGTTAGTGATGATTAGCTCACTTTTTAGCCCTTTGATCAGCATCAATCTTTCTCTCTCTTGTCAGTTTTTGATCCTACGGTTGAGAATGAACTTTTGGCACACGGATCGCCAGCCTGTCACCTCTTGTGCTAGTTGTGCTTTCTCCCTTGCTGATTTGGCTTGTCTTGATTGGTTGATTGAATGGAATGATGTGTTCCTTCCAATGATATGCTGCCACGTAATTGATTCCCCTCATACTCTCTTCCTTAAAACATGGGGATTTATTCCTAAGTGTGCCAATTAAGCGTGGGAATCAAAATGCCTAATTTTTATTGAGTTTATTTTGAATTAGGGTTGGTGAACAGTGGATTTACAGGTTAATATGTTTGAGGTGGGAGAGAAGCACATAGGGAGTATCGAATGAGTTGTGTGGTGAGAATGAGTCACATGTGAGTTGGTATGTTTATTTATTTGAGAAAGTAAAATGTTTGGAAAGCTTAAATTCGTTTGTTTAACCCTAACGGGTTTAATAAGGCCCAACATCACGTCCAATTGAAACCCATAAAAGAAAAAAACTTCATCCGTTATTGCTTGTTAAGGGATTTAGGCTTTTGGCCCAAATTTACTTCACCATCCGTTTACATAAGTTGCAATTTGGGCCATAGATGGGTTTTTGAGCCCATTCTCCCAAATGTGGGACCCACTTGGTACAAATAATCTTCAATAAATTCAAATCCGCTTAAATCAAGCTCGTTTTTGGCTTCGTCGATCTTTTCTTCAAACTTCGTGTCGGTTTTGCCGGTTTTCGCGATCTTGGTACCTACACACACGAAACAACAAAACAACATATATACAAGGAATTTTCATAATATTTATGCATTTTTTAGTTGTTTTAAGATACAAATGATATGAGTAAAATCACTCATATCAACGGGTAGCTAACTCGTAACTCATTTGCCTATCTAAAACAGTGTGTCGTCACAATAATCATGCTTATATAAATCTTCTCATACATAAATTCGCTTACCAATCTATGTGGCATGACGGGGATCAACCGTCAAGGTATAAGAACTCGTACTTTTTGGTATTAAATTATTCTTTTATTCCTACTTCTCGATTTTACAATGTTTTACTTGTTCCTCTTTACTTTTTCATACGTAAATCCTTAGATCTCGAGAATTTTAGTTAAATTGTATTTTAGTTAATTTTCTGATCATTAATAATATTTCGAGTACTTGTCATTTTATTATTTATTGGCAAAGTTTATAACCGTCATCTACCGTAAATATCCTCGATATGACATAAAAATGCTTTTCTTGTCATTATTTTTAATTATTCGTTTTACGAGCATTCTTCGTAATTTACGTTAAGCCTTTAAGCGTCATTCGTTTATACGAAGCGTTAAAATACTTTAAATCATAAGCCCTCATTTATTTATCAAAATATAAATTTTCTCCAAATGTCGACGTTTTTATTTTATATTGAGCGTTTATTTTTCGTGTTTTAAGAGTAACTTTTAGATCGCCTAACTTTTAAAATATCGAGTTTCTATAACACCCGCTTTAATATATTTTGCAACAAAAAATTATATAAAACTCCACTCACCTATTCTTTAAAAATGTGTCATCATATTGGTAAACTCCAACAATTTGTTGAACACTTGTTTAAAAAAAATCTTGCATGTAAGCATTACTAGCTACTTGCTCTCAAATCTTTTTCATTTACATCTAACAAAAAAAAACATTCGCACCTTCTTTGGTTGTATTTACTCCGTCAACCAACATCAACATAATATCTCATCATTGTAAAAAAAAATTATAATAATAAGACAACTTATACTTGTCTAAAGATATGGGCACGTGGTTGTCTAGCAGTGTTTCAAAATGACGATGCACACATATAAATAAATATGACATTTTTTTATACTAAGAGATAAGATAAAAAATGAAACTAGATGTGATTTCAAGTTACTAATATTTAGAAGACTCTAGTCATGAAATTATACTTTTACTATGAAATGAAGACACGGGAGTGTTAAAAGCAAACAAATCGGTATAGTTCTTGCTTCAAATATTTTTAATTTGATTAGTTAAACGTCTAATTTAGTTTTTATATTTCCAATCTAGTAACTTTATTCATATATGTTTATGTTTGGTTCAGTTTTGTAATATGACTAAAAATATGATTTTAATGCTAGAAATTTGAGCTGAGATGATTAAAATGAGTATTTTTATATATCGAATGTTTAGAACTATATGTAAGTGAAGTTATGTCTTTAAACGCATGAATCATGGTTGAAATTAGCCCATGAAGACTACTGCTTTTTTTTAACATCAGGGAAGAAAAGAAATTTGTCTTGTGTTGTTAAATTGGACATTATTGTTGTGGGGTCAGTGGATTGTGCACATGCAATACAATTTCAAAGAATCTATGAAAGAATTTTCATCAAATAAAAATTATGTACATGATATTTAGTTAAATCATATTTTTCAATAGCAAAAGGCTTTATATCATATGATTAAGTAATGGTACAATGAGTCATTAAATAGTTATGTGGTTACAATTTTTTTTAAACGTGCATAAGTATCTCAAATTCAACAAGTTATTATGTTTTGAGTTGAATGACAAGTTCTGGTCATTTATAAAAATGCCTATATGATCTTAATACATATATTATTAGTTAAAATGCAAATATCCTTAAATATAAAAACATAAATTGTAAGAAATATAATTTAAATCATAATAACTAGTTTTGTTAAATATTTAAACCTGACTCGATTACCGTTCATTATCGATGAAAACATTATAAAACATTATTTCAATTTTGTACGTTGTCGTGTAGATCTCTAAGCCGGGCCGTTTTATTTTAGGTCGCCGTTAGAAGCTCGCGGCTTCCCGTCTTATCTTATTTCTTCGTTATGCTTTCATGACTACTATGTCGATTGTTATCATCGTTTGATATCGCTTTCTCTAAGGTGAGTTCATAGCCCCTTTTTACTACTTATACATTGTTTCTAAATGCGGGGTGAGATTTTACATGGTGGAACATATTCATTTAAAACTGTATGCTATCCAGAACTTGTATGCTATCCAGAACTTGTATGCTTTCCAGAACTTGATGATTTCCAACAGATTTTCATAATTATTATTGCTTTTAGTTATAGCCCTTAAATTTCCTCTCCTGATCATGAACCGTTAATTTACTTGTGTTGCTAAGCGCGAATGTTGTGGGTGGATCCATCGGGATTGACAATCCCCGTCCCATGTTGCGGTTGTTTAACCATGACGCATTTCATTTGTTTATACTTGAGTATTTAGGCTAAATACTCACTAGAGGAACTTACACTGAGTTAAGCTTCGGTTCATGAACTAAATAGCAATAATAATGGTTTCGGACTATGGTTAGCGTACGTAACCATTTTCCCTATTTCTTGTTTGTGTTCCACACCTTTAATGCTAAACCTATCAATATCACTCAACTTTATGTTGACGATTTTACATGTTTAATCTCAGGTATTATTACTTAGCTTTGCTTGGATGGGAGCCCGCAGGATAGTATCGCAGCTTGGAGATTTCTGTGTTACTTTTTAAAGTTTAGTTTTGGTAAAAGCTGTCAGAAGTTTATCCTATATTTTTTAGTAACAACATGTTACAAAACCATGTTTAAATAATAGATTTTCCGCTTATAAAACTCTGGGACCTTTGTTTAAAAACTCTGATCTTTTTGTGATGTAACATATAAGTTTTTATTACGTCAACTTTTTGTCAACAGTATTTCATTGTTTCTTGTACCATGACGTGGAACCCCCTTGCTGCCTACGTGTTGCCTTGATTTTGGACAGATTGGTATCAGAGCGATGGTTATAGGGAACTAAGTTGTTTTTCAAAACTTAGTCTATAATCAAAAGTTCGAATATTTCATGTTTAAAGTGTCAAACACAGAATCTGCCATTGTTGTACGATATCTGCGCGGGTAACTCTCTAATCCTTATTATTTATTTTTAATTATCATCATAGTATTTCTTATCCTGATTACATGTTAAAATATTACATTACCCTAATGACGATAATTACTATCTCTTTTCAAAACCTTTGTGCTTCATGAATTATCATTGGATATTACTTGATTACATATGCTCTTGCTGCATATCTTGAATTCTTGTTTTTATGAACTGATCTTGTTACAATGATTTTATATTGTTATGACGTTACATACTTGAATTCGGAGCGAGTATGCTGCAGACTTTTCATACTCACCTTACTGAGTATTATTGCTATCTTGTTTATGCGTGATACGACTGACCTCATATACGCGTGATACGACTGACCTCATATACCATTGTTTGGGATTAAGTAAGTGTTGATTTCAATGAAACTTCTGATTTTCATTCTACTACCGTGCGTGTTACTTTCATTGTTAAACCTCTTAAATCTATCTATTTAGATATCCAAATTGTTTTTCGACCATTCGTAATTGAATGTCTAGTCTATAGACCATTGTGTAGCTCAACGTGTCTCCGAAAAAGACTAAAGGACATCGTTTGAGTCACACATCTCTAAGCATTCTTTGAATCTGTGTTAAATAATATCAAGGGTTTTCATAACCTTGATTTACCTTTACGTCGTCGTTTTACACGACACTCGTATAACGACTAAATATTGTTTCATTGACCATTCTATGTTTCGATTTCGAATTACAACGTTCGTTTGTATCTTGAAAACATCATCGCTATCTTGTAATTCATCCTCTATTATGCGACGATTGTTTGGAACACGATTGTACTTCTATAAACTTGTATCCTCATTTTTCATTTAACCTCCTCGCTCCAGGAGTATGACCCGTTAATCTTCCAATTCTTTCTCGATATGTCTTGTGATTTTGGAAAAAAAAATCACACTGCCAAGAGACCTTCTTGCATTGCATCTCGAAATCTAAGACATGGATGTCATGCGTCGTTTTTGAATTCTTAGTTTATCGTTGGCATTCTTGAACCATTTCTATACTGTGTTTTCTTTACATGATTAATTACGTAATTTAGTCTTTTTCGTCTTTATGGAATCCACAAGTCTTGTGTGTACATTAGTTCTGTGTTATTATGAAATTTGGATTTAAAACTGTGTCAAAAAAATATACTTTGTAAAGAAACTTTACAGGAAATTTATCAGTGTCGAGAAAATATTTATATAACTTTAGACATAAAAATATATATTTCTACTTGTTGAGACGTCCGTTTAGGACATAATATTTTACCAGTAAACAAAAAAAACAAGCAAGTTATGCTCATTTGGGATTGTAAAATTTAAGAACTTAATTCTGCGTAGTTCTAAAATATCATTTTGTTGACAAATTTAAATGCAAGGACATTTTCGTCCATTTTTGATTTGTTTCAAGTCTCTAGTAAAACTAGAAAGTTGTTCAAAACATCTTTTTACATCGAATTGTATTAGACTTCGAGTCTTAGAATATCATTTAGTGAATCAATTGGTTTGGTCAATCGCAAAAGATAAAAGTTTACTAAAAAGTCAAAGCTGGTAGAAATTTTGAAATAGGTTTTTTTAGGCGTTTTTGAGTTCGTGTGAACTCGTAAAACTTTAACTAATGATATTTTACAACCATGAAGCAATGATTGCGATTGAAAACGTTAAAATAGTGCATATTTATGTCAAATAAATAACGATGTGCACACATATGGATTCCTCTATCTTTCTTTTATATATGACTTAATTGCATTCTAAGTTGTCTTTCTTTGCTTCTATCGTACCGCTGATTTGGACCGAGGTTGAAGTTCTTATTTTCATCATTCGTTATCCTTCTTGACACGGTACTTTTGACGATTCTGGCAAAACCTCTCGAAACCCTATTACTTTGTAACCCTTTCATTGATTGTATTGAACTACTCCTTATTTCCCTCTTGTAACCCACTCGCTACTTTGTAAACTATTATCATGTTACCATATAAACTCAAACTTGTCTTGTTTGGGAATCATTTCAAAAGGTTTCATTTGGGCTTTCTTAAATAATTGAATGCTATCTTATAAAATTAATTTATATTAATTTTACGATGTAATTTCTCAAATTGTTCAACAATTGGTCTTATAAAGAACCCTTGTAACAAAAAAAATAAATAAAAAAAATTTTGTTGAATTAAATATCTAGCCAGTAACTTATTTGTGAAAAGTTTAATAAAATATTTTGATTCATGTTTTTACAAATGGCATTATATACATATTATAAATAATATGACCTGTAATACTGATTTGACGAAGCTGAGCATCGCATTGCTAGTCCTAAATTATGCATTGCCTCATCACCTATGCGTAATTTAGAAGGAGCCATGCGAGGTCGAATAGTAGTCACCTTAAAATATCTGGTCAAAGAACCAACTTTTTACTTATGCTCCTTAAAAAGTTAGATAAAATAAAATTTGGACAACTTTTACATCTTATGCGACTAGCACCAGTCCGCGACATATACATATGATCCCTAATCTTTTCTTGAACGAATTACATGCCTCAAGCACATATTTCCTAACTCAATGATCTTTGTTTTACTTGTTATCTCATTTTCCTTCGTGATTTAATTCTCGTTACCACTTGTCTAATTTCTTACCATTGATACAAGACTTGAAAGTTTCAACGTTGTTATGCTTCTACATCGATCGACCTTCTCTATCTATTTTGGTAAACCTTCGAAACATCTCCGGACGCGAATATTGATTTATGACTGGAAGTGAACAATGATTTCGTATATTTGTCATAATATGTGTTTGACTCTATCGTCATGAAATTAATTCTTGTGAATCACGTGTTGATTTCGCCTCTCATTTCTAATATTGTTCATTTTACTGGAATTACTCTCAAGTGACTTCTTAAGAATTTTCCTTGATTCGAAAATTTTATTGTGTGACTTTTCTCTTTCGATCGTGTATCGACAACCGAGAACTTAATAAGCCGTTGTTGGTGACGCCAACCACACTTGAGAATTAATCTTGCTAAATCATTTGTTTCTTATTGTCCTTGTCATCGATGCATCTATTCTATCATATTCGTTAAAAAAATTGGTACAAATTACGTTTCATTCCCTTGTCCTATTGCTTGTATACTAATTATTATTATTATTCGTCTCATACTCGTTTGCTATCTTGTCACCTTTTGAAAAATCCGAATATGTCCTATGTTTACCATTTGATACCTTAATCGCCTTCTTGGATTTCTAAAAAAATTGTTACTAATTTTTTTGAGACGCTTTACACATTTTATCAGATGTTTAAATTACCAAAATACCTGTTTCAAGTTTAATGTCAGATCTATACATCCTCTTTGGTAGATTTATAACCATTGTTTAAAAGGATATCAAGCTTTATGTTTTAAAGTATTGGATTGTATTATACTTTACTTTCAGTCTAATGAAACTATCGATTTAATTTATAATTTCTAACAATGATTCTAAATAATTTGGAAAATTGATATTTCTCTAATTGTAACGATAAACCTGAGTTTTTAACAATAATTTCATACAGTCATCCAAAACCTCATAAGCTGATCAAAATAATTACTTGAACTGAGTTACTTTTACTTTGAAATTCTTATCAAGAAAATATTTAAGCTAAATTTGAAAGTAATACCAAATCCTAGACAGATAATTGTGATAACTTGTAATCCAAGTGTCTATATGTAATTCATATTTCTCCTCTATTTTTCTAATAAGTAAATTGTCATGTTTTACAGTTGCGTGATTTGCGATTCCTTATTGATTAACAATCTTGATTCAATTTAGCGCACCTTGTCCGTTTAAGCAATTCTTGTGTCCATTTTATATTTTGATATTCTTGATACTGAAAGGTCATTATTCTAATCCAAGTGTAAAAATTTATTCGAAAAGGAGTTAAGAAACTGAAGCATAGTGAATTTTAATTGTTAAGGTACGCCGGGTGCAGAAATTACCTGGGAAACAATGAATCAGTTGTAAAATATGTATCTCCTTTTGTTTGCATCTTCTTCTGTCTCCAGTGTAACTCTGGGGACCAGAGTTCCTTTAGGGGGTCGACTATAAGAACTCGTACTTTTTGGTATTAAATTATTCTTTTATTCGTACTTCTCGATTTTACAATGTTTTACTTGTTCCTCTTTACCTTTTCATACGTAAATCCTGAGATCTCGAGAATTTTAATTAAATTGTATTTTAGTTATTTTTCTAATCATTAATAATATTTTGAGTACTTGTCATTTTATTATTTATTGGCAAAGTTTATAACCGTCATCTACCGTAAATATCCTCGATATGACATAAAAATGCTTTTCTTGTCATTATTTTTAATTATTCGTTTTACGAGCATTCTTCGTAATTTACGTTAAGCCTTTAAGCGTCATTCGTTTATACGAAGCGTTAAAATACTTTAAATCATAAGCCCTCATTTACTTATCAAAATATAAATGTTCTCCAAATGTCGACTTTTTTATTTAATATTGAGCGTTTATTTTTCGTGTTTTAAGCGTAACTTTTAGATCGCTTAACTTTTAAAATATCGAGTTTCTATAACACCCGCTTTAATATATTTTGCAACAAAAATTTATATAAAACTCCACTCACCTATTCTTTAAAAATGTGTCATGATATTGGTAAACTTCAACTATTTGTTGAACACTTAATTAAAAAAAATCTTGCATGTAAGCATTACTAGCTACTTGTTCTCAAATCTTTTTCATTTACATCTAACAAAAAAAAATTCGCACCTTCTTTGGCTGTGTTTACTCCGTCAACCAACATCAACATAATATCTCATCATTGTAAAAAAAATTATAATAATAAGACAACTTATACTTGTCTAAAGATAGGGGCACATGGTTGTCTAGCAATGTTTCAAAATGACGATGCACACATATAAATAAATATGACATTTTTTTTATACTAAGAGATAAGATCAAAAATGAAACTAGATGTGATTTCAAGTTACTAATATTTAGAAGACTCTAGTCATGAAATTATACTTTTACTATGGAATGAAGACATGGGAGTGTTAAAAGCAAACAAATCGGTATAGTTCTTGCTTCAAATATTTTTAATTTGATTAGTTAAACGTCTAATTTAGTTTTTATATTTCCAATCTAGTAACTTTATTCATATATGTTTATGTTTGGTTCAGTTTTGTAATATGACTAAAAATATGATTTTAATGCTAGAAATTTGAGCTAAGATGATTAAAATGAGTATTTTTATATATCGAATGTTTAGAACTATATGTAAGTATAGTTATGTCTTTAAAAGCATGAATCATGGTTGAAATTAGCCCATGAAGACTACTGCATTTTTTTTAACATCAGGGAAAAAATAAATTTGTCTTGTGTTGTTAAATTGGACATTATTGTTGTGGGGTCAGTGGATTGTGCACAGGCAATACAATTTCTAAGAATCTATGAAAGAATTTTCATCAAATAAAAATTATGTACATGATATTTAGTTAAATCATATTTTTCAATAGCAAAAGGCTTTATATCATATGATTAAGTAATGGTACAATGAGTCATGAAATAGTTATGTGGTTACAATTTTTTTAAACGTGCATAAGTATCTCAAATTCAACAAGTTATTATGTTTTGAGTTGAATGACAAGTTCTGGTCATTTATAAAAATTCCTATATGATCTTATTAGTTAAAATGTAAATATCCTTAAATATAAAAACATAAATTGTAAGAAATATAATTTAAATCATAATAACTAGTTTTGTTAAATATTTAAACCTGACTCGATTACCGTTCATTATCGATGAAAACATTATAAAACATTATTTTAATTTTGTACGTTGTCGTGTATATCTCTAAGCTGGGCCGTTTTATTTTAGGTCGCCGTTAGAAGCTCGCAGCTTCTCATCTTATTTTATTTCTTCGTTATGCTTTCATGATTACTATGTCGATTGTTATCATCGTTTGATATCGCTTTCTCTAAGGTGAGTTCATAGCCCCTTTTTACTACTTATACATTGTTTTTGATGACGTATAGTCCCCAGCCGGGTCATGAACCCGGCCCACGGGTACTACCCGTATCCGGCCCATTACAAATGGGTTGGAGTAATGTTATTTAAGCTTATGGGCTTAGGTGAACAGTAACCGCACACATGTGTGCGGCCCACGGCCCGACATGACCGGTACAGGGTTAGACAAAATCATATTCTGTCTATGAATAGGATTTACCCCAAAGAAGAGGATATTCACTCACCATAATTAGAAGATAACAATCAATCTAATTCTGGTACTTATCCTTTCCTTGGGGCCGAAGCATCAGTGACAGCCCATTAGGGTTTCACTGCCTATATAAGGAACCCCCAAGGGTTCAACAAAGGTATTACGTTCTATACACTCTCAACTCATCCGATTCCTATAAACCCTAACCGATTACTTACTCTCACGCCGGAGTCTAATCGTGGGAAACACTCCCACGGTAAGCCTAACGCGTGTTGTTTAGTGTGCAGGATCCCAACCATACAGTTCACTTGGTGCAGGAGCCGGAGTCCAGCCAACCCGAATTAAGCCTAATTCGGGTCTAGCAAGGATCACCCAACTTTTGTATCAACAAGTTGGCGCCATCCGTGGGACCCGTATACTAAGCTAGAGCAAAAATCTCATCTTGAATCTTCAATGATGAAGGGCCTCCGCAGCGGAATCCCAGGAACACAAATCCTGGAAATCGGAAGTCCCAAGGGGAAGGGATACTAATTTCTAATCGATCCCCTAGCCATCAAGCTGCCGGACCAAACAGCCGGAGTGGTCTTCAATCCATGAGGGTGACGAACACGTTCTCCATAACCCCACTACCTACTTCGACCTTGGATAATCCTGATCCAGGGAATGCGCCCAATCCCCCTAACAAGGAGCCGCGCAAACCACCGACCGAGGAAGAGGTAGAGGTCGAACCACTCAGCGAGGAGGATCTCACTCGAGTTCTCACATAGAACTTTGATAGGATCGTCCCAGGGATTGCATCAAGGTTGAATCTAGGGAGGGACCTACAATCTAGACTCAACTTTGGCAATGCCGGACCAAGCACCTCTTCTCAAACTCAGAGGAAGAGAAGGACCCGACCTCAGGAGCGAAGACTCTTTGAGGAAACTCCCCAACCTAGGAATGTGTTCGAACGCATAGGGGATCGTCTCATGCAGGAACTAGTGCAATCTCGAGAAGAGGGAGAGAGGTCCGACGGTTCACCCGAACGACCGGATCAGGAACTGACCAGAGCCAATCGCCGCACGAGTGTGTGGGATAGGATGAACATTGGGAAGAAGGCCCCTGGCTCTTCTCACAAGAGCGGTCCTCACCCAAGAGATGGGGCACCGCCTCCTTCTCCTGATCCATCAGAAGAGGATTCGGATGACCATCGGCCCAAGCGCCGCCGGCCTAGGCGTACTCCTCCACCGCAACCAAACGATGAGGAGTACTATGGCGGTCCCTATTACCGAGAGAAGAAGCAGAAGATCTTTCCCAAACGTGGTGTGACCCTAGTCTCACCCGTCCATGGGCAGATCCCAGGGAAGATCCTTTTACTCTCCGCATACGGAATTACTCCGAGGACACAAAACGTCGTATGCCGGCGTGTGTCAAGACTTATGATGGAACGGGTGATCCGGATGATCACCTCAAGATATTTGATACGCAGGCGAAAATTAAGCGATGGGCCATGCCTATATGGTGCCAGATGTTCAATTCAACCCTGATTGGCAATGCTCGCGACTGGTTCGAAGGACTTCCTCCGCGAAGCATTGATAGCTTCACTGAATTACGCACTGCGTTCAAGAACAATTATACTCAGCAGAAGAAGTATAATAGGGACCCGGTCTCATTGGCAACCGTCAAGCAACGTCCGGGGGAGTCTACGAAAGCCTTCACTGAGCGCTTCAATGACGAGTGCACACGCACAAAGACAATGCCGGAACTCCTAAAAATTTCCGACTACATGCATGCCATAACAGACAGGGAATTAATCAGGCGTCTCAATGACAAGCGCCCGGAGAGGTATGACGACCTCATGGAAAGGGTCAGAAACTTCATAGAGGGAGAAACCGCGGTTGCCACGACCTACCCTTCAAAAGGAAACGGCTACCGATCGAACGACCAGTCCAGGAGACAGTTAGGCGGTCAGAGCAATCAAAACAATGGTAGGGGCTCAGACTACAAGAGCCAAAACAAGGGAGGACGGCCGGACGATAAGTTTACCCCTCTAAAGATGTCCTACCGGGAGATCTTGTTGACGGAAGGTGCTAATTTTCCGAGGCCTCCCCCAATGACGACTCCACTGGACCGTCACCAAGGAAATCGCTTTTGCGAATTCCATAACGACAAAGGCCATGGTACGGAGGAGTGTATCAAGCTTAAGAAGCACATTGAGTCACTGATCAAGTCAGGTAAACTCAAGCATTTGGTTAAGGATTGGAAGGATGGGAAAGACAACAAGAAGTATGACAAGAAGGATCCCCAAAAGGACAAACCTTCAACTATATACATGATCCAATCCAGACAGCGCCGCACGAGGCAGAAAGTTAGTCAAAAAATTTCACGCGGCAGGGAAATCTCATTCTCTCCCATCACATCAAGCGATGTGATTGATGCGCCTCTCACTATTGAGATAAGCATTGGAACACACAATGTCGTCGCATGTATGTGGATGGAGGGTCATCAGCAGAAGTACTGTACGAACACTGTTTTATATAGTTACGACCAGAAATAAGAAGCCAATTGTTACCGGCCAAGACGCCGCTCACTGGTTTTAGTGGATACACCATCTGGCCGATAGAGCAACTGCGTCTGCTTGTAACCATTGGGAATGAAGAGCACTCCACCACTGCGTGGATGAACTTTATGGTGATACGCTCACACTCTCCATACAATGGAATCATAGGCAGACCAGGTATTCTGGCCATACGGGCGGTACCTTCCACGGCACACGGAATGATCAAATTCCCTGTGGAAGGAGGAATTGTCACCATTTACAACACAATCGTACCAGCATCCGAGTGTCATGCCGTGACAACACCGGTTCCACCTGTTCCACCCAAGGATGGATCACCACCTCCCAATTGGATGGTGGCAATCCATCCTGATTATCCGGAACAAGAGGTGTCCATAGGGGGAACACTCTCGGATAACGGCAAGAGGGCCATGTGCTCTCTCTTGAAAGCAAATTTAGATATATTTGCATGGGAGCCCAAGCATATGAAGGGCGTACCACGCGCGATAGCAGAACATAAGCTCCAGATCTGCCAGGGGTACCAACCCGTCAAGCAAAAGAAGCGCGGTCAGGCACCTAAACTCAGCCGAGTGATACTGGATGAGGTACGGAAACTAGTGGACGCAGGTATCATGCGCGAGGTATACTACCACGAGTGGTTATCCAATCCAGTCATGGTCAAAAAGCATGACGGAAGCTGGCGCATGTGTGTGGATTTCACGGATCTGAACAAAGCTTGTCCACACGATTGTTACCCGTTACCGGAGATTGACTGGAAGGTGGAATCTCTATGTGGATATCCCTTTAAGTGCTTCTTAGACGCATATAAAGGATACCACCATATCCAGATGGCGGAAGAGGACGCAGAGAAGACGGCGTTCCATACTAGTCAAGGCGTATACTGTTATACAAAAATGCTGTTTGGACTAAAGAACGCCGGGGCTACATACCAGCGGCTTGTGGACAAAGCCTTTGACTCATAGATAGGCCGCAACCTGGAGGTCTATGTGGATGACTTAGTCATAAAAAGTCATACGGAGGATGCACTTCTCCGGGATGACCAAGAGACGTTTGACACATTGAGGAGGATTAATATGAAGCTAAATCCAAAGAAATGCACGTTTGGGGCAATGAAGGGAATGTTACTTGGATATATGATTGATCTGAATGGCATCAAACCTTGCCCAGAAAAACGGACGCAGTAATACAGCTACCATCCCCTCAGACACTGAAAGAGGTGCAGTCCTTAAATGGGAAGCTGGCCGGGCTAAATAGGTTCTTATCAAAGTCCACAGAGAAGTCACTCCCCCTATTCAAAACACTCAAGAAGTGCATTAAGAAGGGAGACTTTCGGTGGACAAAGGAAGCTGAGGAAGCCTTTGGTCAACTCAAGCAACACCTCGCATCTCTCCCCATGCTAGTAGCTCCTCGGCCAAAGGAGGAGCTCATTATGTATCTGTCAGCCACACATGGAGCAATAAGTGCGGTACTCATGACGGATAGGGACACGGTACAAACTCCGGTCTACTTCATAAGTAGAACATTACAAGGGCTGGAGTTAAATTACTCCTCTATGGAAAAATTGGTTTTGGCACTAGTGTTTGCTACAAAACGGTTGCGCTGATACTTTCAGGCGCACCCAATTGTAGTCATTACTGACCAACCAATAAAACAAGTCATCTCTAGACCGGATATGGCAGGTAGGCTACAAAAGTGGAGCATTCTATTAGGAGAACACAACATATCTTATAGGCCAAGGACGGCTGTAAAAGGCCAAATCTTGGCGGTTTTCTTGGTAGAGAAGCCGGATGAAGAAGGACCAATCGTAAAACAAGACGAAACTCCAGCAGAACCATGGGTGTTATTCACAGACGGATCTTCGTGTACGGATGGGTCAGGAGCTGGTCTCATCCTTACGAATCCGGAAGGAATGGAGTTTACATACGCCCTTCGCGGAATATGAAGCATTAATTGCGGGTTTAAAAATCGCCGCTAGAATGGGAGTCCGCAACCTTGAGGACTACGTGGACTCACGGCTTGTCGCGAACCACATTCTAGGAGGATATGTGGCTAAGGAGGATAACATGGTCCGATACTTGGAGAAAGTCAAGTCACTCATCGCGGCTTTCAGCAAGTTTTCTATCAAGCAGGTACCAAGAGGTGAGAACAAGAAGGCGGACGCTCTTAGCAAGATCGCGTATACAAGTTTCGCCCACTTATCAAATCAAGTCTTGGTGGAAATACTCAAGGAAAACTCTATAACAGAAGGGGAGGTCGCTACTATAGTTGAGGAGGATGGACCTACATGGATGACCCCGATCGTCAACTATTTGACTAATGAAACCCTTCCGGACGATGAAAAAGCGGCACGGCGCATCAGAAGGAAGTCACAGCACTTCGAGCTTCGAGAAGGTATCCTTTATAAGCGCTCTTTCTTGCAGCCGTGGTTGCGGTGTGTTGGACCACAACAGGCCACTTATGTGATCAGTGAGATACATGAAGGGTTATGCGACATGCACGCAGGTCCACGGTCTGTGGTAGCTCGAGCCCTACGCACAGGATATTATTGGCCTACCATGCATAGGGACGCACGTAACATGATTCGCAAGTGAACTGATTGCCAAGTGCACAGACCAGTGCCGCGACATCCGTAGCAGGAACTTACACCTATTACATTCCCATGGCCATTCTATAAGTGGGGGATCGACATCGCAGGACCATTTCCTGTAGCTGCGGGGGGAGTTAAGTTCTTGATTGTCGCAATGGACTACTTTACACGATGGATAGAGGCCAAGGCAGTCAAATCCATCACAGGCAAACAAGTTAAAAAGTTTGTTTGGGAG
Source organism: Glebionis coronaria (assembly GCA_025667525.1). Lineage (NCBI taxonomy): Eukaryota > Viridiplantae > Streptophyta > Magnoliopsida > Asterales > Asteraceae > Glebionis > Glebionis coronaria. The sequence goes on from CM046881.1 coordinate 361,180,557, forward strand.
AACATAGTGTGCCGTTTTGGCTTACCAGGAGAAATCATCTCGGACAACGGGAAACAGTTCGCGGATAATCCATTCAAGGACTGGTGCGCATCATTAAATATCAAACGGCGCTTCGCGTCTGTTAAACACCCGCAGACAAATGGCCTTGTGGAACGAGCAAATAGAAGCTTGGGAAATGGCATCAAGGCACGCTTGGAGGAGCGAAGTGCCAAATGGGTGGGCGAACTACCACATGTTCTATGGGCGCATAGAACTATGATCAAAACAGCCAACAGGGACACTCCATTAGCATTGGCCTACGGAACTAAAGCTGTCATCCCAGCAAAATAGGAATGCCTACCATCCGCAAGGCAGAGGTTAATGTCGTCACGAACGACGAGCAACTCCGGATCAATCTGGATTTGTTGGAGGAAAAAAGGGAGATAGCGGCTATCAATGAGGCCAAGTCCAAGGCTAAAATGAAGGCTTATTATGACGCCAAGGTTAAAGGTGTTTCTTTTCGACCGGGAGATTATGTCTACCGCGCTAACGAAGCAAGTCGAGCGGAGAATACAGGAAAACTGGGCCCTAAGTGGGAAGGACCATACGAGGTCACGGAGGCCTTAGGACGGGGCGCGTACAAGTTACGTAACATGGATGGCCGCGATCTGGAACGCACATGGAATATCTCCAATCTCAAAAGGTGTTATCTTTAAAAGCTACGGCTTTCGCATGGACACTTCGCTATATTTGGCTTTAATGAAGATCCATGTGTTCTCTTTGTTTTGTTTCTTATGATTTTATAGGACCTTTTTTGTTTTTTTAGGGTTTCCCATTCTTGTCAAAACAAAAAATGTAAACGTTCTAATAAAATGCCGTGGTGCCTAGCTAGCTCCACGGCTAGTTTTCCGTGCAAATTGTTGGGTTGTTATTTAGATTCTATTATAGTCATACGAATTTTAGTTATTATTATAATATGCCATGTCTCATTCATATGCATTCATTCAATCACCGTACATGTACTATACGCCTCTAGGTGGGGTAAGAGGATTAAGTGAACCTACTAATTCAACTTGTCGCATAAGAGGGATGCAACCCCAGCGACGCGGATCATGTATCCTTACTAGACACCTTACTCACAAGACGTTGTGATAAGTTTCCGTATGCCGTACTCACGCAGTGCTTTGCATAGTAAAGACGCACGTCGCATGTCTAGTAAATTATAGACTTGAGTGTATTTTTTTTTAGTAAGACGTGACATGTCATGCAGTATCGGTATACGATATCCAATAAAATAAAAATACACAAGTTTCAAAATCATAGCAAAATGGTCGTGGTTATCACGGACTTACAGACATAGGACAGTTATTTCACACATCAGTCTTAGCCGTGTACATGCACGGACGTATAAAAGATACAAATGTTTACAAGATAAATTACAACGGAGGTAGGAACTCCCATATATCCTTCTTCCCTTCTTCGATCATGGCGCGGAGGGCCTCCCCGCGAGCATTCTTCCCATCCTGCGCCTTGATCGCAGTCGCATCCAATGCCTCAGCAAGCAGTTTTTCACCTTTCATTACCTTTGACACAGAGTCATAGGTAGGCAAGGTAAGTTGGATGGGATCCACAGTAAGCTTGGACATTACTACCTCGTTAGAAGCATCCTTCAGCGCCTCCAGCTCGTCTAAAAGAGGGTGTTGGATTTCAGCAAGTGCATCCATTGACGCGGTCATCTTTTCCGCAGCTGAAGGGTTGTGGTAGGCGTGCTGGATAATATGTTCGGTCTTACCTATCAATTCCGCAGCCTGGACCAAGCCCTCGTGCCTACCACGGTCAATCCCATACGAAACGACCCCTGCGAATGCTTGCAGCAGGTCCGGAGCTTCCATGACCTGGCTTACGGCAAGGCGCATTCCCTGACCAATCATCCACCTGCGCCCAGCTATGGCCGATAGCAAAGGAGGACACATCCTTTCAGCACAATCCGTGGCCATCTTGCTTAGCTCCTCCTCAGCTGTTGCAGCTTGCTCGTCCAAATTAGCCCGCACTTATGTTAGCTCATCCTTCAGCGTGTCGCGCTCCTTTGCGATGTTGAATGCTTGTACGGTTACAGCTTTGGTGGAGGCTTTGGCCGCGGACACCTGCATATGGAACTTAGAGTTATCACAAGGATAATATGGTTTTTTCTTGTGCAAAAAAAAGGAACATTCATGTTGAACGCATACCTTCTCGATAGATGCGGCTACAAGGGCCTCAAGCTCGGCGATGCGTTTTTCCCGAGTGTTGGCGTGATGGGCCTGATCCTTCACGGTGGACTCTGCTGTAACCAACGCCGTTTGTAGGGTCGTGATGGTCTTCTCGTGCTTCACAACTAGTGCTTCACGATGAGCTATCCTTTTGTCCGCACGCTTCACATTCGCCAAGGCCTTGATCAGACGGCGTCTTAAGGCGGCACCCACTGTCACTTGATGTGCGGATGACACATAAAACTGCTCCAGCAAGGACTCATGGTCTAGCTCGTCCAAGTCTTGAGCAAGGGCCGGAGGAGTGATATGATCGATAAATTCTGTACACTCAGACTCCGCCTTCAACCTTGTTAAACTGGAGAGATTCCATGCTAGGCGCAGGCTGTTCTCGGGTCTTTCAGGAAGTGGCTCCTCGGCATGTGTTACAGGAGGGGATGGAGGTCTGTTTGATGTTGTGGGGGAAGGGTCCCTTTCTACCTCTCCCTCTTGGGCTACGGTCGACGGAGCCGCCCTGTTATTGACAAATTTAATTTTGTTTAGGCATTCTATCATTGAAAGAAAAACAACAATACAAGGAAAGAATAAAAGACGAGAAGGTGCTTACGTGGTACCTGTTGCAGGTTCCGGGGCGGTAGGAGTGATAGTTGAGTTTTTGTATACCCTTTAGGAAAAGAGCAACAAATAGGGTAAGCACGACGATTAGGAAAACCGTGTGTAAATGACCCTAAAATGAGTTCGTTCTCAAGGAGGCTTAGTGTGTGTGTAATGAATTGATTATCTTTGTGATTATATTTTTGAGAAAGAAAAATAGAAATGAGATTAGAAGAGAATGACGGTTATGAAGACGGATTAAACTAAGTCGAAAAAGGTGTACACGTAAAAACGTAAAAAGTGCTAAAATTAAAATTTTAACCTAAAAATTCCTAAAAATTACCAAAAATCCACAATAATAATCTAAGAGTTTACAAAAAATCCAAACTTGCCAAAACCTTTTAATTAATTAGATAATGACTTTTTAATGCTAGTTAAAGCCCTAAAAATCAAAATTAATTATTAAAAAGCCCTAAACAAGATTTTAAAGTTTGTAAACCTCAAAAATACTCTAATTAAGCTAAAAACTATTTTTCAAAATTTTAAAACCAAATAAAACTATTTTTAAACAATTAAAAACTACTAAAATCAATTAAAACCTAAATTAATTCTAGAAAATAATTAAAATCCCCTAAAAATGTTTGGAAAGTTGCAAAAATCCTAATTAAGTGTTTAGAACCTTGGAAAAATATAAAAACTTAGAAAATTAGAAAATTAGACTTTTAATTTTTAATAATAAAATAATATTAAAATAATATTAAAAATCCAAAAATCATAAAAAATTCTTAAAACTTACAAACTAGCTTAATTTAACCTAAATAACTCAAAAATGAAAGTGAAATTACCTAAATACCCCTATTGGGCCTAGAAGATGGGCTAAACCCAAATTAGTAGCTTATTAGGCCAAATTTGGGCCCAATAACAAATATTGTTCAAAATAAGCCTAAAAAGCACAGGTTGACTCACAATTTGATTTTAAACAACTTTTTCCAAAGGCCCAAAAGCTGAAAATGTGAAATAAGCTAGCTTATAACAAGCAGCTTATTCTTAATGGGCCTTTTGGCACATTAAGCCATAAGCCAATGCCATAAGCTAAAATTTGACACACAAGCTTCTTTTGACCTAAATAAGACTTCTGCAAAAAGAAATTTGAAATAAGCCCAAGGAATAAGCCTGAAAATGCAATAAGCAATCTACAGAAAACGACAAAATAGTCGTTTTTGAGTTTTAGGCCACCCCAAGTGCTGATTCAAGTTCCAAAAGCTTTGAAATGACTTAATTATGCAAAATCAACAAAGAGTTTTCAAATAAGCTGACTCAATAAGCTGGAAAATCAAATAAGCACTTATGTAAAAAGTCAAAGAAGTTGGTTTTCTAGTAAAAAGTCAAAGTCAAAGTCCAATAAGCTCCAGTCTACTTAAATGGGTCAAATAATGAAGACCTATCACAAAAAATAAGTTGTTGCAAGTCTGGATAAGCTAGAATAGTTTATTGATAAGCTGAGTTCAAAATTACACTAGCAGTGGCTAGTTTTGGGTGCTGAGCAGTGGAAACTTTTTCCACTGCTTTACTTGTTTGACTTTTTGTCTTTAGTGACTTTTTTGGAGATTCAGATTATACAAAGGCACCCAAATGATCTTTGGATCAAAAGGAGTCAATAACAATCAAAATAACACAATCACTAACACCCAATTGATACAGTTTAATCAATCAATCACCAGACATGATACAGACATGAACAATAAGCAGTTAAGCACAAATAAGCAGTTTTAGCAATAATCAGCCAACCAAATTCAACCAAATGCATACACAAGCTATTATAAACTCCAATAAACAAGTCTAAACAGGTTTCATGCAATGGTTCAAAGAATTAAGCAAGATTCAAGCAAATGAAAGTTAATGATGAACACTAACACATGCAGTTTTCTACTTTGCTGATGTATTTGACACTTAAGCCAGATTCAACACCTCAAATCTTTCAAACAGGTTACAATGACTATGTTTAAACCACTTTTAGCCCTAAGCATGCATACACACTAAGTGTTCCCAAAATCCTAGGTCAAAACAGGCAATATCAAAGTCTATATAGCAGATTGTTTGATTCAAGGCTTCAAACCCAAAAACTTGTAGTAAAATACTCTCAACCAAGCAAATATCAGATACCAAGCATAAACAACACAATCCAACAACACAATATCAAGTTCAAGCACAAACAGATAGACCCAAACACCCCTTTATCTTTTCCAAATCAAAATTTTCAAAGTAAAAGTGAGATTGAAGGCTACCCAAGCATCATTTAACACTAAAACAGGTAAGATTAACATATTCAAGCAAGAACAAGCCACAAAATTCACAAAATCACAAGCCACATACAAATATCACCAAAAATCATGAATTTAAGCAGATTTTAGGATTAAGTATGCAAACCTCATGGATGTACATCCACACCCACGAATTTTGAGCTTATGTGCTAGCAAGAACAAGCACAAGCTTCCACAACAAGCATGCTAAGATTGAACAAGGTTAAAGCACAAGAGCATAAAAATCAGAAACTTCAAAAATCTTGATTGATGCAACCTTGTTACCCCACACTTGATTATCCCAAAGTTATAAGCCTCACAACACCTTAACTAACTCAGTTAGGATGCTATGATCAGCCCTATAACCCAAGAATTCCAAGATTGGAACAAGCACTTAGCAAAATATCAAGAATGAGGAAAATTGCAAACTTTTGCAACCTCCAAGTGAAAAAAAGGTTTTTAACTTCTAAACTAACAATCATATAACAATAATAAGCAGTAACAAAGATTGGCCAATGACTTTTCTTCAATGCTTCAAACACAATTTCATTAAAACTGAAATGGGATTTACAGAAGTTGAACAAGGGAAAAATCAAAAGCAAACGTACAAGTGAGACCTAAGGGCTTTATATATAGCCTTACAAGTGACTAAGGAAGCTGAAAAATATAAAAACCCTAATGCTTGAAGTCCCAAAATTGCCCTTGTAGCTTTTTGAAAATCTTGGAATCTTGTGAAGAGTTCTTGGCTGTTTGTGGTGATAGCTGGCATGAAAATGTGATCAAATGGCTCATATGATGCTTAGAAAGTAAGCATAAATGTGGGACGTTGGATGGCTTGCCCTCCTTGTCTTCTTCCTCAAAAGTGTAGCAGGGGAGGTCCCATGTGGACATGTGAATGATGTGGTGATTAATATTAAGGTTGGGTTATGATTAGGGACTCATTAATCAAGGATCTGGATAATCTTAGGGCCTAATTACAACACAATTAAGAATACCTAATTGTGTTCTTAAGGTGAATAGTGCCTGGTTTAATCCGTTTTTGGTTTGGATTAAATTTAAATACTTGTTAATGGCGCCAAGATTAGTTTAATATAAATCGGGTTAAGTGGGGTGTGACATGGAGGAATGGTGAGTTATGATTGGAGGAGGGGAGTAAGTGGGGCACGTGGCATGATATCACTGGTCTAGGTTACAATGTTGTCTGGCCAAGTTTCACCCCTCTTCTTTCTAAACCCTTTCACTTGCATATAAACCCGTCCAAACTCCATTTCCTTTGTTATCCAACTTTTCATTTTCACACTTTTGCCCCAAAATATTTTGTAAAGTAAATTCAGGGGTATTTCTTTCCATTTTTGAATTCTTCAAGGGTTGATTTGGCATTTTGATGATGGATAATGGTCTTGACTTGTATGTTGAGCATTTTGGAGGACTGAATTTCCCAAGTCTTGTTTGACGAGGGACCATTTTTGCCAAATGTTGAAAGTCAAGGGTCGTTTTTGTAATTTTGGGATTTTCAAAGGACCAAACTTGTAATTTCTTGTACTTTGAAGGACTTCATGATATATTTGACTTTGTGGAGGATATTGGTTGACAATTTAGCTTTGTTGAGGGGCTAAACTCGCCAAATCTTCAAAGTGGAGGGCCTTTTTTCTAATTTTGACAAACTTTAGGGACCAATCTTGTAATTATGAAGATACAAGGGTATAAAGTGTCAATTCTTCCATATTGGAGGACCCTTCTTCATAATTCTTCAAATCTTCAAGGGTTGATCTTGGGAAAGTCTTCATTAGGGCTTGGTTCATTGTGCGGCTTCGTTTCCCGTGTTCGTTTTTGCATGATTCTTGTGATCTTTTGTCATTTTCTCAATATCCGTACCTAAAATACACAAGTAACAAACACAAGCATATATATGGGTATTTTGATGATATTTAATGCATTTTAAGCCCTATTTGGAAGATGAGACTATGTATAAAAGCAGTCTCATCACTCCCCCATACTAAACCATTGCCGTGCCCTCACGCAATGCTAGAATAAAGTATCGTAGCATCTCCAAAATTCATTTTATTCACTTTATTGAACGATAAACTAGCTACACTACTACTATTGCTACTTCTACTTGCGTTTTAGACATAATGTATGATTTTCATCGCAAAATGGGACGTTTAGGTTCATAGAATAAGAACACGTGAATGCTTCGTTAGAAATAATTTCATCGTCCTTGATTTTCACCCCAATTCCATGCTAAGCGTGCAACGAGATCATTGTCATTATAAGTTAGTAATGCTAACACTACTCATATGCCCTAATCACGTACTTATCCTCCCATTATTCCTAAGTTGTATCTCTTATATTTTATATTGTCTTGAATGTTTCACGAGGTTACATTGTTTGACTTATGCGATAATAGAGATTTAGGTCTAAAAATAGAGTCCTAACGGTGTAACTAAGACCATCAAATCAATAACCCCTCCTAATTGACAACGATGTCAAAAAATTAAGTTGACAAGAAGAATCGATAAACACGGTTTTATAACGGTTTTGAACATGAGACTTATTACCAAGACTTTTATACGCCCCCTAACGGAAGGGCCTTATTATCTTTGGTTTACCTCCATCTTTTATTCAACTTCGCCATGAAGCTTTTATTATGACTTCGGTCTTGCCTTGCCTTTTATTATCCGCCTCATCGGTGGTTTTATTACCAAAGAAGTATATCCTCACGCTAAGGCGAATTTTGGATCTTTAAAGCTTCGAAGATTAAGGCTTGATTCACTTGCAATTTTGCATAGATTTTTCGGCCTTGTGGGGCTTCAAATTGTTTGCTAGATTTAGGTGAGCACTTGAAATCTTATTATTGGGTGAAGCTTTTGATTATTCGGGTGCCAATACTTCAAAACCGTGACGCTGGCGATACCTTAATGTTTTCCCAATTTAATTACACGGAAGCTACTAGAAAAGACTAGAAACCCAACAATCCCAACTAAACCGCTAGGTCAATATTTATTAAGCAAAAAATATTTACATGCGAAGGGAGAATAAGCAAACAACGAGAACACATGAGTTTTTGAAAGAATACGAGTACTCTACGTTTAGCATAGTAACTTATAATTAACACTATCATTTCTCGTCCTCATTTAAGAGACTTAGCCTAATGTGTAGTTAAGGAACCAAAGCTAAGTGCTCAACACGCACGGTCGAGTAAAAAATTACTCTTATTCTCGCCATCGGAAAACCTACATTCGTGTCTTCAAACACTTACAAAACATGAGAAAATTTTTAAAATTTGGCCATTTTAGCCTTATTTTGCAACAAAACGATAAACAAAAAGATAAACTTTGGAAAGCGTGAAGGTTTGGCAAGGCAAGTATCTATTCACCCCCCATACTAAAGTTAAACATTGTCCCCAATGTTTCGAGTCTAGGGGTACAAACACCCCCATACTAGAGACGTAGTCGAATGCCTAATCTAGCATGGAAAGGGTACAACCAATAAATTAATAGCCGTTTAGGAAGTGTGCTAATAATCTAACGTTAGAACATCAACAGATATATCATTTGGATATTGAGAAATTCTTCAAAGCAAACGATAGAGTGCTCCCATAAAACGAACACGAGAGGCTCCAATCGTGAAGATCATGATCATCTAAAGTCCACAATTCACAAACAACCACGGAACAAAGGTTGGAAGGGCACAAATCCCCACACGTTAACTACATTGGAAAGCGATAATATGTACATAGGATAAGCATGGGACTCCCCCACGAGGCTCCTCGTTTTTTATTACCGAGTCATGAGCTCGACTCGATCCCCTCAATACTAATTATCATTGAGGAAGGTGACTTGGTCGAGGTAGTTCAAGGATGGAACTTCCCCGCCAAAGTAGTGCTTCAACCTATGTCCATTCACCTTGAAGTTAGGACCATCATCTTGAGCTAGCTCGATGGTCCCATACGGAAACACTTGAGTCACGGTGAATGGACCGGACCAACGGGATTTCAACTTACCGGAAAAGATTTTCAAGCGAGCATTAAAAAGCAAAACTTGATCCCCAATGTAAAAAACCCGGTTTTTAATTTTAGAATCATGCAACTTTTTAGTTTTTTCCTTATAAATCAATGAATTTTCATAAGCAATATCCCTCAATTCATCTAATTCATTCAATTGCATTTTCCGGTGTTTTCCCGCGGTCTGCATATCATCATTACAATGCTTTAGGGCCCAATAAGCCTTGTGTTCTAACTCGATAGGCAAATGACAATTCTTTCCATACACAAGCTTATAGGGAGTGCACCCAATGGGTGTATTATGAGCGGTCCTAAAGGCCCATAAAGCACCGTCTAACTTATCCGACCACAATTGTCGGTTTTCCCCAACGGATCTCTCCAAAATCCTCTTCAACGCTCGGTTTGAAACCTCGAATTGCCCACTCGTTTGTGGGTGATAAGCCGTAGAAAGCCGATGTGTAACCCCATACTTCCTTAGGACCCTTTCGAATTGGTCGTTACAAAAATGGGTTCCACGATCGCTTATGATAGCATGAGGGGTTCCAAACCGAGAAAACAAGCTTTTCAAGAACTTGACTACCACACGAGCATCAGTAGTGGGTAAGGCTTTGGCCTCCACCCACTTAGATAGGTAGTCAACCGCAACAAGGATGTACTTATTACCACGAGATGATGGGAACGGCCCCATAAAGTCTATACCCCAAACGTCAAAGATCTCACACACTTGGATGATATTTTGTGGCATTTCATCTTTTTGTGAGGCTTTTCCTTGTCGTTGGCATGCATCACACGACTTCACAAGATCTTGTGCATCTCGGTAAATAGTAGGCCAAAAGAAGTCGGCATCAAACACCTTCTTAGCCGTGAGATTAGCACCGTGGTGACCACCCGTGGGTCCCTCATGGCAAGCTCTAAGGATGTTAGAAGCTTCGGTGTCAAATACACAACGTCGGATGATTTTATCCGCACAAGTTCGAAACAAGTAAGGGTCGTTCCAAAAGTTGAACTTGACGTCACAAAAGTATTTTCGTTTTTCTTGAGTCGTCATACCCTTAACGATGAAGTTACCCGCATGGTAATTTGCAAAATCCGCAAACCATGGGGTGGAAGGATCAAGCTTAGAATTCACTACACCAGGTGTCTCAAGCGGAAATGTTTCGGTGATTTCCTTGGGCTCGTAAACACTTTGGTGAGGATCTTCCAAACGAGAAAGATGATCGGCCGCTAGATTCTCGGCTCCTTTTTTGTCAACGATGGTGTGATCAAATTCTTGAAGGAGGAGAATCCAACGAAGTAATCTAGGCTTAGCATCTTTCTTTGTCATGAGATACTTAATAGCCGAATGGTCCGTATACACTATGCATTTAGCTAAGACGAGATAAGGTCAGAACTTCTCAAATGCATACACCACGGCAAGGAACTCCTTTTCCGTTGTAGTGTATTTTAGTTGAGCCTCGGTCATTGTCTTGCTAGCATAGTGAATAGGCAAGAAGTGCTTATCATGACGTTGCCCCAAAATGGCCCCAATAGCGTAATCACTAGCATCACACATGAGCTCAAAGGGGAGGTTCCAATTGGGAGCAACAAGAATGGGAGATTCGGTAAGTTTCCTCTTAAGGATTTCAAAGGCTCGTACACAATCTTCGTTAAAGACAAAACGTGCCTCTTTTTCAAGAAGATGTGTAATGGGTCGAGAAATCTTCGAAAAATCCTTGATGAATCGACGATAAAAGCCCGCGTGGCCTAGGAAACTCCTAACTCCCTTGACGGTTTTGGGATGAGGTAATTTGGCGATGACGTCTACCTTAGCTTGATCTACCTCAATCCCCGCTTTCGAGACCTTGTGCCCTAAGACGATTCCACTCTTAACCATAAAATGACATTTTTCCCAATTGAGCACAAGGTTGGTTTCCTCACAACGTTTTAACATTCTCTCAAGGTTCGACAAACACGAAGTGAACGAATTACCAAACACAGAAAAGTCATCCATGAAGACTTCCATCGTCTTCTCGATCATGTCATGAAAAATAGCCAGCATGCACCTTTGAAAGGTTCCCGGTGCATTACAAAGTCCGAATGGCATTCTACGATAGGCAAACGTTCCATATGGACACGTAAACGTAGTTTTTTCTTGATCACGAGGATCGATGGGAATTTGGAAGTAACCGGAAAAACCATCTAAAAAGCAATAGAAATCGTTTCCCGCAAGACGCTCCAACATTTGGTCCATGAAGGGCAAGGTAAAACGGTCTTTTCGAGTGGCTTCATTCAACTTACGATAGTCAATGCACACTCTCCATCCGGTCACGAGTCTAGTGGGAATCAACTCGTTGGCATCGTTTGGCACAACGGTCATTCCTCCCTTTTTAGGGACACAATGAATAGGACTCACCCAAGGGCTATCGGAAATAGGGTAAATCATTCCCGCGTCAAGGAGTTTTAGGACCTCCTTTTTGATGACGTCGTGAATTTTGGGGTTCACCCTCCTTTGACTTTGGATTGCGGGCTTGTAATCCTCCTCCATTAAGATTTTGTGGGTACAAAACTTGGGATCGATTCCCTTAATGTCGGATAACTTCCACGCAATTGCCCTTTTGTGGTCCTTTAGAACATCGACAAGTGAGGTTTTTTCATCATTCGAAAGTTCCTTCGCAATAATAACCGGCAACTTGTCGTCCTCGTCCAAATAGACATACTCGAGGTGAGGAGGTAAATCTTTCAACTCAAGGATAGGTGGTTCCTCTAGTGATGATTTGGGCTCGATACTCATAACCTCCTCGGGTGGAGGTATTGGGAAATCGTTAAGAAAATCCTTGATAATCGAGAAGTCCTCATCGTTGTCGAGGTCTTCGTCACAAGTACGTGGAACATTGAATTCTTCCAACATAAAACCACCACCTTCAAATGGAGTGAAGGTTGGTGTCGAATTATCAAGAATTGGATCCAACATAGTGGGATTGCCACTAGTTTCTTCATCACCAAAACCTAGAACTTCTTGTGAGAATTCCTCGCAAACCACGTCGATCATATCAACGAGGTTTATGGTTGCAACGGAATAAACATGAGAAATTTGAGAGTTTTGAGTTGCGTTTATAACAAGTTCCTCATCGTTGAAACGTAAGGTGATCTTTCTAGCATGAACATCGATCAAAGCCATAGACGTATCTAAAAACGAACGACCTAAAACGAGAGGAACTTGAGGATCCGTGGGGATATCAACAACGATAAAGTCTACGGGATAGTAGAACTTCCCCACATTCACAAAAATGTCTTCCGCCAAACCACATGCGGGAATTGTGGAATGGTCGGCCAACTCGATAGACATTAGTGAAGGAGTAAGATTAGGAAGATTGAGCGACTTGAAGATTGCAAGTGGCATCAAGTTAATGCTAGCACCAAGATCGGCCAAGGCGAAGCATTCCTCCATATCTTGGATTGCACAAGGAATCAAGAATTTACCGGGATCACCGACTTTTTGAGGTATGCGATTAAGATAAACCGACGAACAACTAGACAATTGGTGCAATTTCTCCTTGTTGTTCAACATACTCTTAAAGTTAGTGGCAAATCGAGGCATCATGACCAAAGCATCGGCCAAACTCACATTAAGGTGTAAATCACGAAACATTTTCATGAAAAGCTCAAATTGATAATTGTCGCGCTCTTGACGTTTCTCCTTCCTAAGTTTCGATGGATAGGGCAAAGGTGGTGTGGGTTGAGGCATAGTAGGCATAGCCTTTGGAATCTCGGGTTCCAATGATGGTAATGGGTCAACCATAGGTGTGGCATGAGCGGTACTTCGTGGGATTAGGACATGCTCCTTTTGGACCACCACCTCGGGTTCTTCCTCAATTGCTTCCTCCGTAGGAGCAATTGGTTGAGGAGTCGGTTCCTTGAGTGTCTTACCACTACGTGTGGTAATCACTTTCATCTCACCTTTATGGTTGGATATGGTGTTGCTAGGAAGACTACTCGAAGACGGTTTACACATTATTGCCTCAAACATAGATGAGATTTTATCTTCAAAATTGGATTTCCTCAATACGGCCTCGGTTTGCCTTTTCTCGGCCTTAATCATCTCTTGTTTAATCTCATGTTGCCCTTGTTCCATTTTTTGTTGGTTTTGTTGCAACCTAGTGACATTTCCTTCCATCTTGTTGGTGTGGATTTTAAGTTCATTAGCTAACTCATTTTTCAACTCTTTCTTCAAGTCGTTCTTAAACTCGGATCTTAGGCTAATGATTTCTCTTTGAATATTGTCAAACCTAGCATCATTCCCACTAGCTTACTCAACAAACTCACTTGGAAGATCTTTCAATGTTTGCAAACCTTTGTTGTTGTTTTGAAAATCATTTTTGTTTGAAACTTGATTATTAGCCCCTTGATTCCCATAGTTTCCTTTGTTGTAATTGTTTTTGAAACCAACTTGATTGTTGCGATAGTTGTTGTTAGCATTTTGATTTGAACCAAAACCCGGTGGAGTCATTTGATTAGAGCGGGAAACTTGACCGTTTTGGTTGTAATTTCCCGTGGCCGCGAAGGCACTTGAAGTGTTACCACCGTTGGTAATGCACTCGGAGAAATCATGACCTCCACCACAATACATGCAAGAAACCTCAACCGCTTTAGTCGTAGCGGGAGCACTTTGTTCACCAACTTTAAACTCAATCAAAAGCCCTTTAAGCTTATCAAAAATCTTATTTTCCAAGTTCGCCTCAATTTGGCAAGCATCGATGGTAGTAGACAAAGAAGGTGAAGCCGAAGACGAAGCCTTACGAACACTAGACGTGCTACGAGGACTATACACCTTAGATCTATTTTCAATTATCACTAAAGCTTCCTCAACCGTTTTACACAAAAATTTACCACCCGCGGCGGCATTCAAATAATCCCTTTCATGATCATTAAGTCCATTGTAAAACGTGTCAATTTGATGCAAGTCGGAAAAACCGTGATGAGGACATTCATGTAACATTTCCTTAAACCTATTCCAAGCCGTTGAAAAACTTTCATTAAATTCTTGTGAAAACTTTGAAATCTCGTTTTTTAAGTGCGTAGTCTTAGAGGGAGGAAAAAATTGGTTCACAAATTTAGACACGAGATCCTTCCACGTCAATATAGAATTGGGTGGCTCTTTCTCTAACAAAATTTTAGCGGGCCCCGCTAAGGAATACGGAAAAAGCATCATCTTAATCGAGTCATTCGAGACATCCTTAAACTTGCAAGTGGCGGTAAGACGATTGAATTGGCTGATATGGTTGTGTGGATTGTCCTTCTCATCACCACGAAATTTGTTGTTTTGGATCATCGACAACAACCCCGTTTTCACCTCAAAATTCTCCGCAAGGATAGCGGGAATCAAAATAGCCTCTCCATAACCCTCGGTGGGTGCTTGAAGTAACTCCATCATAGTTCGATTCGCCATGGTTGGTGCTTCTCTTACAATGGGTTCGTCAATAGGAGACTCCTCACTAGAATTGTTTGGAGTGGGAGTTTTGTTCTTTCGTTTACGTGCACGTCTTGCTTGATTTTGAGTTAGCATAAACGTCACGTACAACGAGGGGACGAGCAAAGAAGATTCTTTTTGGTGTTTTGTATTTTTCAATTTTTTTGTGGTTTTTGATTGTATTAACCTTTTTGGAATTTGGTGAATGTATTAAGTAGACACAAATCTAAAAATCTCCTCCTTAATCAAATCTCTCGATTAAAGAAGCCTCAAGGAATGAAAACGATCACGTGAAGTGAACGCCTTCGATGACTATAGAACGTTGGTGGAACACCAAAACGTTCAAGAGGGTTTAATCAATGTAAACCAAGAAAATATATATGATACTTAGTAATACTTTGGGCGGCAAAACCCTCGATTAGCTCTCAAAATCAAATACTCACAAGCAAGCAGGGAAACGAGGCGGAGCGAAGCACTTAAGATCCTTTTCCCTTAGGATATATTTTATAATATCCGCCTTATACCCACCTTATAGTTTGTATTTTTCAAGATTGAGCTTCACGAAAGTATTTATCTATTTTTGCCTTTTTCTTTGGTTTGAGATTCGAATACAATGATTGGGTAATGACCTCCCAAGTCAAGTTGTGATTTCTCACGTATTTGGAGTACTTGTGAATTTATTGTTCAACGTATACACTAAAGTAATAGTATTCACACAAAACCGAAAACCGATAGTACGTATTAGTAGAGTGCTACTAATACAAATACTAATTATGGTTAGTATATAAAAACAACAATTCCAATCGAAACACAACACGCCTCCCCGGCAGCGGCGCCAAAAATGATAGTTGATTTTTTGTATACCCTTTAGGAAAAGAGCAACAAATAGGGTAAGCACGACGATTAGGAAAAACGTGTGTAAATGACCCTAAAATGAGTTCGTTCTCAAGGAGGCTTAGTGTGTGTGTAATGAATTGATTATCTTTGTGATTATATTTTTGAGAAAGAAAAATAGAAATGAGATTAGAAGAGAATGACGGTTATGAAGACGGATTAAACTAAGTCGAAAAAGGTGTATACGTAAAACCGTAAAAAGTGCTAAAATTAAAATTTTATCCTAAAAATTCCTAAAAATTACCAAAAATCCACAATAATATTCTAAGAGTTTACAAAAAATCCAAACTTGCCAAAACCTTTTAATTAATTAGATAATGACTTTTTAATGCTAGTTAAAGCCCTAAAAATCAAAATTAATTATTAAAAAGCCCTAAACAAGATTTTAAAGTTTGTAAACCTCAAAAATACTCTAATTAAGCTAAAAAATATTTTTCAAAATGTTAAAACCAAATAAAACTCTTTTTAAACAATTAAAAACTACTAAAATCAATTAAAACCTAAATTAATTCTAAAAAATAATTAAAATACCCTAAAAATGTTTGGAAAGTTGCAAAAATCCTAATTAAGTGTTTAGAACCTAGGAAAAATATAAAAACTTAGAATATCAGACTTTTAATTTTTAATAATAAAATAATATTAAAATAATATTAAAAATCCAAAAATCATAAAAAATTCTAAAAACTTGCAAACTAGCTTAATTTAACCTAAATAACTCAAAAATGAAAGTGAAATTACCTAAATACCCCTATTGGGCCTAGAAAATGGGCTAAACCCAAATCAGTAGCTTATTGGGCCAAATTTGGGCCCAATAACAAATATTGTTCAAAATAAGCCTAAAAAGCACAGGTTGACTCAAAATTTGATTTTAAACAACTTTTTCCAAAGGCCCAAAAGCTAAAAATGTGAAATAAGCTAGCTTATAACAAGCAGCTTATTCTTAATGGGCCTTTTGGCCCATTAAGCCATAAGCCAATGCCATAAGCTAAAATTTGACACACAAGCTTCTTTTGACCTAAATAAGACTTCTGAAAAAAGAAATTTGAAATAAGCCCAAGGAATAAGCCTGAAAATGCAATAAGCAATCTACAGAAAACGACAAAATAGTCGTTTTTGAGTTCTAGGCCACCCAAGTGCTGATTCAAGTTCCAAAAGCTTTGAAATGACTTAATTAAGCAAAATCAACAAAGAGTTTTCAAATAAGATGACTCAATAAGCTGGAAAATCAAATAAGCACTTATGTAAAAAGTCAAAGAAGTTGGTTTTCTAGTAAAAAGTCAAAGTCAAAGTCCAATAAGCTCCAGTCTACTTAAATGGGTCAAATAATGAAGACATATCACAAAAAATAAGTTGTTGCAAGTCTGGATAAGCTAAAATAGCTTATTGATAAGCTGAGTTCAAAATTACACTAGCAGTGGCTAGTTTTGGGTGCTGAGCTGTGGAAACTTTTTCCACTGCTTGACTTGTTTGACTTTTTGTCTTTAGTGACTTTTTTGGAGATTCAGATTATACAAAGGCACCCAAATGATCTTTGGATCAAAAGGAGTCAATAACAATCAAAATAACACAATCACTAACACCCAATTGATACAGTTTAATCAATCAATCACCAGACATGATACAGACATGAACAATAAGCAGTTAAGCACAAATAAGCAGTTTTGGCAATAATCAGCCAGCCAAATTCAACCAAATGCATACACAAGCTATTATAAACTCCAATAAACCAGTCTAAACAGGTTTCATGCAATGGTTCAAAGAATTAAGCAAGATTAAAGCAAATGAAAGTTACTGATGAACACTAACACATGCAGTTTTCTACTTTGCTGATGTATTTGACACTTAAGCCAGATTCAACCCCTCAAATCTTTTAAACAGGTTACAATGACTATGTTTAAACCACTTTTAGCCCTAAGCATGCATACACACTAAGTGTTCCCAAAATCCTAGGTCAAAACAGGCAATATCAAAGTCTATATAGCAGATTGTTTGATTCAAGGCTTCAAACCCAAAAACTTGCAGTAAAATACTCTCAACCAAGCAAATATCAGATACCAAGCATAAACAACACAATCCAACAACACAATATCAAGTTGCAAGCACAAACAGATAGACCCAAACACCCCTTTATCTTTTCCAAATCAAAATTTTCAAAGTAAAAGTGAGATTCAAGGCTACCCAAGCATCATTTAACACTAAAACAGGTAAGATTAACAGATTCAAGCAAGAACAAGCCACAAAATTCATAAAATCACAAGTCACATACAAATATCACCAAAAGTCATGGATTTAAGCAGATTTTAGGATTAAGTATGCAAACCTCATGGATGTACATCCACACCCACGAATTTTAAGCTTATGTGCTAGCAAGAACAAGCACAAGCTTCCACAACAAGCCTGCTAAGATTGAACAAGGTTAAAGCACAAGAGCATAAAAATCAGAAACTTCAAAAATCTTTATTGATGCAACCTTGTTACCCCACACTTGATTATCCCCAAGTTATAAGCCTCACAACACGTTAACTAACTCAGTTAGGATGCTATGATCAGCCCTATAACCCAAGAATTCCAAGATTGGAACAAGCACTTAGCAAATTATCAAGAATGAGGAAAATTGCAAACTTTTGCAACCTCCAAGTGAAAACAGGTTTTTAACTTCTAAACTAACAATCATATAACAATAATAAGCAGTAACAAAGATTGGCCAATGACTTTTCTTCAATGCTTCAAACACAATTTCATTAAAACTGAAATGGGATTTACAGAAGTTGAACAAGGGAAAAATCAAAAGCAAACGTACAAGTGAGACCTAAGGGCTTTATATATAGCCTTACAAGTGACTAAGGAAGCTGAAAAATACATAAACCCTAATGCTTGAAGTCCTAAAATTGCCCTTGTAGCTTTTTGAAAATCTTGGAATCTTGTGAAGAGTTCTTGGCTGTTTGTGGTGATAGCTGGCATGAAAATGTGATCAAATGGCTCATATGATGCTTAGAAAGTAAGCACAAATGTGGGACGTTGGATGGCTTTCCCTCCTTGTCTTCTTCCTCAAAAGTGTAGCAGGGGAGGTCCCATGTGGACACGTGAATGATGTGGTGATTAATATTAAGGTTGGGTTATGATTAGGGACTCATTAATCAAGGATCTGGATAATCTTAGTGCCTAATTACAACACAATTAAGAATACCTAATTGTGTTCTTAAGGTGAATAGTGTCTGGTTTAATCCGTTTTTGGTTTGGATTAAATTTAAATACTTGTTAATGGTGCCAAGATTAGTTTAATATAAACCGGGTTAAGTGGGGTGTGACATGGAGGAATGGTGAGTTGTGATTGGAGGAGGGGAGTAAGTGGGGCACGTGGCATGATATCACTGGTCTAGGTTACAATGTTGTCTGGCCAAGTTTCACCCATCATCTTTCTAAACACTTTCACTTGCATATAAACCCGTCCAAACTCCATTTCCTTTGTTATCCAACTTTTCATTTTCACACTTTTGCCCCAAAATATTTTGTAAACTAAATTCAGGGGTATTTCTTGCCATTTTTGAATTCTTCAAGGGCTGATTTGGCATTTTGATGATGGATAATGGTCTTGACTTGTATGTTGAGCATTTTGGAGAACTGAATTTGCCAAGTCTTGTTTGATTAGGGACCATTTTTGCCAAATGTTGAAAGTCAAGGGTCCTTTTTATAATTTTGGGATTTTCAACGGACCAAACTTGTAATTTCTTGTACTTTGAAGGACTTCATGATATATTTGACTTTATGGAGGATTTTGGTTGACAATTTAGCTTTGTTGAGGGGCTAAACTTGCCAAATCTTCAAAGTGGAGGGCCCTTTTTGTAATTTTGACAAACTTTAGGGACCAATCTTGTAATTATGAAGATACAAGGGTATAAAGTGTCAATTCTTCCATATTGGAGGACCCTTCTTCATAATTCTTCAAATCTTCAAGGGTTGATCTTGGGAAAGTCTTCATTAGGGCTTGGTTCATTGTGCGGCTTCGTTTCCCGTGTTCGTTTTTGCATGATTCTTGTGATCTTTTGTCATTTTCTCAATATCCGTACCTAAAATACACAAGTAACAAACACAAGCATATATATGGGTATTTTGATGATATTTAATGCATTTTAAGCCCTACTTGGAAGATGAGACTATGTATAAAAGCAGTCTCATCAAGGAGCTACGGCACTCACGGGGGTAGCTCGCCAGACTTGTTCATCTATGTGCGGTGTGGGGTTGGCCTGGGCCGTCGCAGTACCACTTCCCTCCTGGTACTTGGGATGGTATTTCCTTAGTTTCTTTGGGGGAGCATTCGAGGCCCCCGCCTCATCCCCTAGTGTCTTTGCCACCCTCCTGGTGGTCTTTCTCTTTCTGGATATGGGCTTGGGGGACCCAGCGGCTTGAGTGATGTCTTCATCCTCAAGGTTGAGGAAATCCTCTTCTTCTGCATCTTCCTGGTGCGGCACGGCGCCCTCCAACAGCAACTCTCCACCATCTTCATTATGGAAATATAGAAGGGATTTCTCGATAATAGGCTCCTCTTCATCCGATCTTTGCTCGGAAGTTTCTTCAAGTGGAATGGTTCGGTCTGCGGTCGCATCAAGAAGGGGAGTTCATTCTCCTTCAACGGGCGGAATCCTTCAGGCACTTTCATTGGGTCGCCCTGACGCAATAGTCCGTGTAGGTTCATCTCTGCGGACATTTACAATTACACGGGTCAGTAAGGTCCTAAAATGCAAATGACATTTATCACATCTACAAAGTATAAGTAAACCTACCCTGTCCACGATCCGTCAGAAAGCACGGATATAAGTTCTCCCTCCCATAATAACGGCGGCTTAATCCTACTAAGCACAGAAAATGTTCCGGCAACCCCCTATGGAATTCTGTGCGGTGGGTATCTAGTATTTTCAATTCTTTGCTGCTATAGTCTTTGGATTTGGGCAGAGAATCTTTGGGTACTCTGGTTTTAAGGACGAAAGGAGTGGGGAATACTTTCTCATCAACAAAAAAGTAATGGTCGTACCAGTTCTTAAGGGAGTCTAAAGGCTTCCTATATGTCATGGGGGCGTTCCCGGATCGTTTTTTAAACGATAGCCACCCATTCACTAGTTGGGGGGAGTAAAAGGCCCTAAATAGGTTCACGGTTGGAGTTACACCGCATGTATGGCATGTAATCTCAAATTGATTGATTTTACACGCCCCTATGCAGTGAAGCTGGGTTATGTGGAAGTCATAGTATAAAAGCAGATCTACCAGGAACTTAGATAGGGGGATACGGTAGTTGGCAGAATCAAATAGGCGCGTGTACACGCCTATCTTTCCCCTTGGCGCATCCGTAATTGCCTCACCTTCACCTGGATAGGTTGGGTGTACGCTTTCGGGAATATAATACTTAGACAAAAAGTCTATTTATTTCTCCGCAGACATCACGTTCAGGACATCCGTGATAAGAGGGTTGTCCTTTACCTTGTTTTATATAAAGGGTTTGTAAGGCGTGATGATCTAACATGCGGCGGAGGAAATCCGTGGAATAGAAGGCAAAAGTTTGAAGGAAGGAGCTTGGAAATAACAATGGTGGAAAGAGTGTGAACTGTGTGTGTAACAATCGCACACACCAAATCTTATATAGGGTTGCCTCGATTTCCGAGGTAAAGTGGATGTTTGACACGTGTAGGCCATTACGCCTATCTAACGGATGGGATTTCTGACACTTCTGAAACGTCAGAGGGGACCCACGGGTCACTTCTTAGCAGTTTTACGTGGCTCAATGGTGGGAATTAATGGTGCACTTTTGCAGAAGTGCGACTGACCAGTTGACTACCATTAATGCATTCATTCTTGTGTCAGGATATGTGGTCTTACGTAAGACCATATTCAATGCTACATTTAATTTGTCTCGGCCGTTACGTGCGACTGAGGTACTATTGGAATAACATTCCTACGACAGGCAGCCACGTGCGGCCACAACAAAATCTTAAATGTTTAACATCCCCTAGATCTTTCTTGGTATGTCCGGAGAGCATCTTGATAGTCTAGAGGTTATGCCAACGGCTGTAACAACTAGACTGGGGGGACATGATGACGTATAGTCCCCAGCCGGGTCATGAACCCGGCCCACGGGTACTACCTGTATCCGGCCCATCACAAATGGGTTGGAGTAATGTTATTTAAGCTTATGGGCTTAGGTGAACAGTAACCGCACACACGTGTGCGGCACACGGCCCGGCATGACCGGTACAGGGTTTGATAGAATCATATTCTGTCTATGAATAGGATTTACCCCAAAGAAGAGGATATTCACTCACCATAATTAGAAGATAACAATCAATCTAATTCTGGTACTTATCCTTTCCTTGGGGCCGAAGCATCAGTGACAGCCCATTAGGGTTTCACTGCCTATATAAGGAACCCCCAAGGGTTCCACAAAAGGTATTACGTTCTATACACTCTCAACTTATCCAATTCCTATAAACCCTAACCGATTACTTACTCTCACGCTGGAGTCTAATCGTGGGAAACACTCCTACGGTAAGCCTAACGCGTGTTGTTTAGTGTGCAGGATCCCAACCATACAGTTCACTTGGTGCTGGAGCCGGAGTCCAGCCAATCCGAATTAAGCCTAATTCGGGTCTAGCAAGGATCACCCAACTTTTGTATCAAAAGTTTCTAAACGCGGGGTGAGATTTTACATGGTGGAAGACATTCATTTAAAACTGTATGCTATCCAGAACTTGTATGCTATCCAGAACTTGTATGCTATCCATAACTTGTATGCTTTCCAGAACTTGATGATTTCCAACAGATTTTCATTATTATTATTGCTTTTAGTTATAGCCCTTAAGTTTCCTCTCCTGATCATGAACCGTTAATTTACTTGTGTTGCTAAGCGCGAATGTTGTGGGTGGATCCATCGGGATTGCCAATCCCCGTCCCATGTTGCGGTTGTTTAACCATGACGCATTTCGTTTGTTTATACTTGAGTATTTAGGCTGAATACTCACTAGAGGAACTTACATTGAGTTAAGCTTCGGTTCATGAACTAAATAGCAATAATAATGGTTTCGGACTATGGTTATCGTACGTAACCATTTTCCCTATTTCTTGTTTTACAAATAAATGCTTGTGTTCCACACCTTTACTGCTAAACCTATCAATATCACTCAACTTTATGTTGACGATTTTACATGTTTAATCTCAGGTATTATTACTTAGCTTTGTTTGGATGGGAGCCCGCAGGATAGTATCGCAGCTTGGATATTTCTGTGTTACTTTTTAAAGTTTGGTTTTGGTAAAAGCTGTCAGAAGTTTATCCTATATTTTTTAGTAACAACATGTTACAAAACCATGTTTAAATAATATATTTACGCTTATAAAACTCTGGGACCTTTTTTTAAAAACTCGGATCTTTTTGTGATGTAATGTATAAGTTTTTATTACGTCAACTTTATGTCAACAATATTTCATTGTTTCTTGTACCATGACGTGGAACCCCCTTGCTGCCTACGTGTTTCCTTGCCTGATATTGGGGGTCTCACACAAGGCGCGAACTGGGGTGATCTTCCCCAAATAGTCCTATTATATGCATAAGCGTCTACCAAATACCGGTAGTTCACAATTCATGCTAATGGGACATTTAGTGACATAACCTAACTAATAATAATCCATCTCATTTCATTCATCGGGTCATATAATCATTTGGGTCATACATTCATTCGGGTCCATATCATTAAGAAAACAATCGGGACAACTGGTGTCCCATTTTATTAAAACTAACATGTTATCTCCCTCGCGGGTTTATAAAACAATTCATAAAAACATTTAAAAGAGTGCGAGGCTATGAACTCACGTTGATTGGGAAGGCGGGTTATCGGTGATTTGGATGTACGGTACGTGCTTCAATCACGAAAATCTAGACAAATAATACTCGGCCTTAGAATCTTGTCCAATGACTTTATAAAAATAATGGCTATGTATATATATATGATGATATTATAAGTATGATGATCAAGTAGGATTTTATCTCTTCATACACAATATAGTGTTATGTGTTGGTAAATTTTTAGACTAGTTTCACTAGTTTAACTTGTTTACATGTTAAGGCCCAATAAGCCCATTATAAGCCTATTACATTATATTATCCCATTTTATACTTTTAATATCAGCCTTATACTCACATGTTAGGCCCAAGTGGGTTAAGCCCAATGAGTAAGTCCATTAGTGTTTAGCCAAATTAGTTGGGTTAATAGTCCAATAAGGCTAATTTGGCCCGTTAATGTCCATATGTTATAAAACTCGGGTTTTATCGGTTTTTACTTTTCAAATATACATATACATCATTATATGAGTTATAAAAAGTTTACATTAGACGGGTCCAACCGTCTAAGTTTTATTTGACGAAAATGTTTCGGTTTTAGCCGAAAAGACGTAAAACTTATGTATATAGTTTTATAACTTATAAAACTTATCAAATTGCTATTTTTATAAAATGTCCCATTTTTTTAACAAATTATATACTTATTTATATGTAATATATAAGTTAGTGGGTTTTAGGTACACATTTTATATTAGTTTTACTTGAGTGCTAATTTTATAATATATACATTTATTTTACAAATCTGATTTTGATTTTCACTTTCACCATTTTTACCATATCTTGAGTTCTACAAGGAGATAGAAGCTCATTTTTGGGCAGCACAAACTACATAATATTTTCTACAATTAACTCCGATAGCTATTGCTCAATCAGTCTCTGAATGTCTCTAGCATCCATCCAAAACAGACTACTCAGATTTGAACTTCAATATTGTTTTGATCATATCTCACTCATTTTATGGATTCCATTGAGTGGCCAACTCTCACATATGTACAAGTATCTTATCTTACTGTATATTAATTTATCCAAGCCATTTTAATAAGTTATCATATAGTTCTTTACTGTTTTATACAGCAAACATTTTTAGCCATGATTTTAACATCCTTTCATGTAGCTTTTAATCATTTTAACCAAATTTATCAACACCAAATCTCCACATAATATTTTGATCATCATTCATCATCATATAGATATACATTAATGAAGAAAATAAAAGATTACATAACAAGATGATAGGAAGAAATAATCTCTATACCACCAAAGTATTGAAATGATGAGATTTTGATGAACAAGGCTTGGTTCTTGTTATCAAATCTTCAAATTTGCAAATGAACTCCTTGAGATCTTCATATGCATGAATACATTCTTGAAAATCAGCCCCTAAGCTCCATGGAAACTCATTTTCACATGTTATAACCACCTACAATCTTCATCTTTTCAACTAGGCTTCAACATATGTTGATTATAGCCTTTGTTTATGGCTAGATTTTTGATGGTGGTGGTGTGGTGGTGCTATAGTGGACGACAATAATGGAGAGAGTGAAAGAGATTGTGTGTTTTGCATGAGATAAAATGAAGCTAGTTGTTTGTGTTAGTTGTTTAAAAGTTGCTAGTGATTTTGGTGGAAGGCTAAGGACAAGTGTCCTTAGCTTGGTGTAAGTTTGACACCAAATAAGGTGTTGTGGCTTGTTTTTGGCCACCAAATGTGGGGGTGGGGCAAGATTTATCTTGTCTATCCCCATTTAATTACGGGTACTCCTCGATTCTAGTTTCCTCGATTTGCGTGCCCTCGTGTCGTTTTACGAAAAACGTTTTTATAAATTATGAATCAACGGCACAAAAGGAATCTAATAAAAATTGTCTCATCAAAAACGGAGTTCAAAAACGTAAATACGTAATCCTAGGGTTTCCGGTTTAGTCGTAAAGGACGCTAAATTATTCACGTAAGCTCTAATTCTTCTCGTAAATTTCTGAGTTTATGAACCAACACAAATTTAAAATTCCAAAATAATATTCACGGATAAATTTATTTCCTGAAATGTCTGACTGTCACAAAAAACGGTGTATGTAAACGTAAGCACGTAACGTAGAATTCTCCGGTTAAGACGTAGTCGATGCTATTTTAAGATGTAAACCCCAAATTCCTTCCCAAAAATGAGTGAGTTCATAATATAACATTAAAATAATGTTTTTAAATAATACTTGAGAATAAAATATCGATCATAAATTGACGAGTTGTCACACAAGACCATAAAGATATTACGTAGAAACCTGAAACGAGTTTGAATCAATTCAGAATCAAACCACTGTTGCTTTTCAGTTTTACACATGTTCAATTCATAAAGAATCTTACATATGACCTACCGCAGTGCTGTTTGATGTTAACACTGGAAGGATTTCCACTCATCATTGTGAATACTAAGTAGTATCACTCTGAGTGTTCTAGCAATATCACAAGAATATAGCGTAAGACTCTCTTTATCGTCATTCTGTGTGTCATAATGAGATTTGATTGATCTCTAGGCTCTAGACTCTATTTGTGCACTTTTAGTGGTCGGAGGCTAGAGCAGATGCCACCTATTCAATATCAACTATCTCGGAGTGAGAAAGTCAATAGAAGTCATGTTGATCTCCGTGACAATAAAACAAACTTCTTTTGAGAGAAGCCTGAGTAGCTAGGGAGGGGTTGTGTGTTACATCACTGGGTCCATGATGAGTTGTCTTCATGATGTGTTGACCTGGTTTCTGCCTAAGTTGTATGGAGGGCTTCTTTCATTACACCCTTTATCCTTACATTTCATTTTCATTCTTCAACCCCTTCAATGCTTACCAAGACATCAATAATAGCACCTTGTTGTGATTGTTCTATTGCTATCATCAGTACTTAGTCGGCATTCAGTTACGTTCACTGATGAGACTGCTTTTATACATAGTCTCATCGTCCAAAACGGGCTTAAAATGCATTAAATATCATGAAAAAGGCCAAATATATGCTTGTGTTTTTTACATGTGTATTTTAGGTACGGGTATTGAGAAAATGACAAAAGATCACAAGAAACAAGCAAAACCGAACACGGGAAACGAAGCCGCGCAATGAACCAAGCCCTAGTGTTGATTTTCCAAGTTTGGACATTAAAGTTTGTCAAATTTACAAAAGGGCCCTCTACTTTGAAGAATTGGCAAAAAATACCCCTGAAAATACTTTTTAAAAGTATTTGTGGCAAAAGTCTAAAAACAGAAACTTGGTTTGTAAAGGAATTCAGTTTTTGGCTATTTAAAACTGAAATGAAAAGGAATAGAAACACAAGGGGTTAAATGTGGCAGAGAAGAGAACTTTCCTAGACCAACCCACAGCCAACACGTGTCCCAATAACCCATCTCCACCAATCCCCTTTCACCATTGTGCCATGTCACCCTCCACCACTGGATTAATAACTAATTAATTAAGTTATATTAATCTCGCGCCTAAACATCTTTTTAAAACCCAAAACAGATTAAACCTTGTGTTCTTCATGTTCTTATCACAAATTGGGTTTTCTTTAATCACTTGAAATTAAGCCTCCATCACCTCCAGATTTAAGATTAAGATGGTGCTAAACAAAACCCCACCCTTAAACCCCATGCCACGTCATCCATCAACTCACATGATAAACCTTTTATACATGTTTTATGGGAAAATGCCAAAGTGTGCCAGAAAATAAACACACCACATTTAGCTTCATTCCTAAGCTTCTTCGTGAGCCCTTTGATTAATTCCTTCCTTTTACAACTCCACAAAATGCCAACATTCCTTCACATGTGCTCAAGTTTTCAAAATTCAGAAGGGTTACTTTGGGGCTTCTACCAACTAGGTTTTATGTATTTTTCAGCTTCTTAGCATAGTTTGTAGCCTATATAAAGGCATTAGGGTTGTAATATTGAGCCCTACTCTTGGTTTTCCTTTGGTAAACATTTCTATAAATCCTTGTTCAAAATTAATGAAAATTGTTTGAAATTGTGTGACGAATTCCAAGTGCCAACTTATTACTTGCTTGTTTATGTTTCATGTTTATGATTTTGGAATCTTAAAACCTGTTTTTAAAGCTTATGCAAGAAATTGCCAAGTTTTCTTAAAAACTTGATATTTTGCTAAATTCTTGATTCAAACCCTTGGATTTTTTGGATTGCAAGTGATTATATCACCCTGATAAGGAGCTTATCAAGATGTTGTAAGCTTGTGGTTTGGGGATAATCAAGGAGTGGGAACAAGTTTGCATTAATCAAGCTTTTTTTTTTTCACTTTTCTGTTTTTCATATTTGTGCTCTAACCTTGTTGAATCTTAGCAGCTTTGTTGTGGAAGCTTGGGCCTTGTTTTGGTAGGCACATAAGCTCAAAAATTCGTGATTGTGGATGTACATTCATGAGGTTTGAGTCCTTTTCTAAAAAATTTGATAAAATACTTGATTTTTGTGAATTTGTGTTATGTTGTTGTTCTTGTTATTTTTGAGGCTTAAAACTGCTTGATACTGCATGATATTGATGTTATTGTGTTAGATTGGGTTTGGGATAAACTGAATCACACACTTTCTTTATTAATCTTGGATTGAAAAAAGTTAAGGGGTGTTTGGGTTAACCTGTTTAAGCTTGCAAAGTGTTTTTGAGTTATTGGAAAGTGTTGTTTATGGTTGATATTTGATAAATACTTGGTTGTATGCTAGTTGCTGCAAGTTCTTGGCTTTTAAACATCAAAATCTTAATTGTGCTATAAAAGTTGGAAATCTGCTTGTTTTGACCTAAGACTTTGGTAACACTTAGTTTGTATGCATGCTTTACAATAACAAGTGAATACACAAAGATTATATAACATGTTAAGAAGATTTGAGGGTTTGAATCTGGTCTTGTGGTCAAGTATATCAACAAAGTATCAAATTTGCTTGTTTATTGTTCTTTAGTAACATTCATTTGCTTGAATCTTAAACTAAACTTTGAATCAGTGCATGAAACCAGTTTATTTGTGTTCATTTGAACTATTTATAGCTTGTGTATGCATTTGGTGAAGTTTGACTGGCTTATTCTTGTTTAAAGTGCTTATTGGTTGAAAACTGCTTATTGTTCATATCTGGTGATCTTTTGATTAATCTGTGCTAATTGGCTTGTTGAATTTGTGTTTTTATTGTTTTTATTGACTCCTTGTGATCCACTGATTACTTAAGTGCCTTTTCATAACTTGAATCCAACAAAAAGTCACATAAGACAAAAAGTCAAATTGGTCAAGCAGTGGGAACTCCTTTCCCCTGTTGTTAGCCACTGCTAGTGTTAATTATCAAACAGCTTATTCATAAGCCATTTTGGCTTATTCAGACTTTCAACAACTTATTTTTTGTGATAGATCTTCCTTATTTGACCCATTGATTTAAACTGGAGCTTATTATGGTTTGACTTTTAAGTTTGACTAAACCAATCAAGTTGACTTTTACATAAGTGCTTATTTACTTATTATAGCTTATTCAGTGTGCTTATTGGAAAACTTTTTGATTATTTTGCTTAATTAAGTCATTTAAAACCTTTTTCAAGTTGAATCATCACTTGAGGTAGCCTAGAACTCAAAAACGACTATTTTGTCATTTTATGAAGAGAGCTTTTGCTTATTTCAGGCTTATTTCTTGGGCTTTTAAAAAATTTCTTTTCACAGATCTCTTTGGTAACTCAAAAGAAGCTTGTGTGTCAAATTAGAGCTTATGGCATTAGCTTATGGCTTAATGGGCCAAAAAGCCCATTAAGAATAAGCTGTTGACTTATTTAGCTGTGATAAGCACATTTTCAGCTTTTGGGCCTTTAGAGTTTTGTTCTTAAAATCAAATTTTGAGTCAGAGAGGAAGTTTTGGGCTTATTTGGTTGACTTTTTATTATTGGGCCAGTTTCAAGCCCGTTAAGGGACTGTTTTTTATTTAAGCCCATTTAGAGGCCTATTAGGGGTATTTTGGTAATTTCAAGTTCATTTCTGTGTTTATTAGTTTAAAATAAACTAGTTTGCAACTTTTTAGAATTTTTTATAAAATTTGGCCATTTTTAGCCTTATTTTGCAACAAAAACGATAAACAAAAAGATAAACTTTGGAAAGCGTGAAGGTTTGGCAAGGCAAGTATCTATTTTACACATAGTCTCATCGTCTATTACGGGCTTAAAAAGCATAGAATATCATGAAAATGCAAAATATATGCTTGTGTTTGTTACATGTATATTTTAGGTACGCATATTGAGAAAATGACAAAAGATCACAAGAAACAAGCAAAAACGAACACGGGAAACGAATCCGCACAATGAACTAAGCCCTAGTATTGATTTTCCAAGAATAACCCTTGAATAATTGAAGATTGTACAAGAAGGGTCCTCCAATATTGAATAATTGACACTTTAAACCCTTTTTTATTCATAATTACAAGATTGGTCCTTAAAGTTTGTTAAATTAACAAAAAGGGCCCTCCACTTTGAAGAATTGGCAAGAATGGTCCCTAGTAAATGAATACTTGTCAATATTAGTCCTCCAAAAAGTCAATCATACAAGTCAAGACCATAATGTTTGAAGAAAATGCCAAACCAGCCCTTCAAGAATCATGAATTGGCAAAAAATACCCCTAAAATTACATTGGAAAAGTATTTGGGGCAAAAGTCTAAAAACAGAAACTTGGTTTGTAAAGGAATTCAGTTTTTGGCTATTTAAAACTGAAATGAAAAGGAATAGAAAGACAAGGGGTTAAATGTAGCAGACAAGAGAACTTACCTAGACCAACCAACAGCCAACACGTGTCCCACTATGCCATGTCACCCTCCACCACCGGATTAATGACTAATTAATTTAGTTATATTAATCTCACGGCTAAACATCTTTTTAAAACCCAAAACAGATTAAACCTTGTGTTCTTCATGTTCTTATCACAAATTGGGTTTTCTTTAATCACTTGAAATTAAGCCTCCATCACCTCTAGATTTAAGATTAAGATGGTTCTAAACAAAACCCCACCCTTAAACCTCATGCCACGTCATCCATCAGCTCACATGATAAACCTTTTGTACACGTTTTATGGGAAAATGCCAAAGTGTGCCAGAAAATCAAGACACCATATTTAGCTTCATTCCTAAGCTTCTTCATGATCCCTTTGATCAATTCCTTCCCTTTACAACTCCACAAAACGCCAACATTCCTTCACATGTGCTCAAGTTTTCAAAATTCAGCAGGGGTACTTTGGGGCTTCTACCAACTAGGATTTATGTATTTTTCAGCTTCTTAGCATAGTTTGTAGCCTATATAAAGGCATTAGGGTTGTTACATTGAGCCCTGCTTTTGGTTTTCTTATTGGTCAACATTCTGTAAATCATCTTTCATGATTAATGAATTGTGTTTGAATTGTGTGACGAATTTAAAGTGCCAACCTTTTTAGTTGTTTGTTAATGATATATGATTGTGATTGTTAAGTCTTAAAACTTGTTTTCAAACCTTGTCCAAGAAATTGCTCAAAGTTAAAAATCTGATACTTTGCTAAATTCTTGATTCAAACCCTTGGAATTTTTTGATAGCAAGTGATTATATCATCCTGATAAGGAGCTTATCAAGGTGTTGTAAGCTTGTGGTTTGGGGATAATCAAGGAGTGGGAACAAGTTTGCATTAATCAAGCTTTTTTTCACTTTTCTGTTTTTCATATTTGTGCTCTAACCTTGTTGAATCTTAGTAGCTTTGTTGTGGAAGCTTGTGCCTTGTTTTGCTAGGCACATAAGCTCAAAAATTCGTGAGTGTGGATGTACATTCATGAGGTTTGAGTCCTTTTCTCAAAAATCTGATAAAATACTTGATTTTTGTAAATTTGTGTTCTGCTGTTGTTCTTGTTGTTTTTTAGGCTTAAAACTGCTTGATACTGCATGATATTGATGTTATTGTGTTAGATTGGGCTTGGGATAAACTGAATCACACACTTTCTTTGTTAATCTTGGATTGAAATAAGTTAAGGGGTGTTTGGGTTAACCTGATTAAGCTTGCAAAGTGTTTTTGAGTTATTGGAAAGTGTTGTTTATGGTTGATATCTAATAAATACTTGGTTGTATGTTAGTTGCTGCAAGTTCTTGGCTTTTAAACATCAAAATCTTGATTGTGCTCTAAAAGTTGGAAATCTGCTTATTTTGACCTAAGCCTTTGGTAACACTTAGTTTGTATGCATGCTTAGGGATAACAAGTGATTAAACAAAGTTTATATAACCTGTTAAGAAGATTTGAGGGTTTGAAACTGGATTTGTGGTCAAGTATATCAGCAAAGTATCAAATCTGCTTGTTTAGTGTTCTTCAGTAACATTCATTTGCTTAAATCTTGATCTAAACTTTGAATCAATGCATGAAACTAGTTTATTTGTGTTCATTTGAATTATTTATAGCTTGTGTATGCACTTGGTGAATTTTGGCTCGCTTATTATTGCTTAAAGTACTTATTGGTTGAAAACTACTTATTGTTCATATCTGGTGCATGTCTAGTGATCTTTTGATTAATCTGTGCTAATTGGCTTGTTGAATTTGTGTTTTTATTGTTGTTATTGACTCCTTGTGATCCAATGATTACTTGGGTGCCTTTTCTTAACTTGAATCCAACAAAAAGTCACATAAGACAAAAAGTCAAATTGGTCAAGCAGTGGGAACACCGTTCCCCTGTTGCTAGCCACTGCTAGTGTTAATTATCAAACAGCTTATTCATAAACCATTTTGGCTTATCCAGACTTGCAACAACTTATTTTTTGTGATAGATCTTCCTTATTTGACCCATTGATTTGAATTGGAGCTTATTAGGGTTTGACTTTTAAGTTTGACTAGAAAACCAATCAAGTTGACTTTTACATAAGTGCTTATTTGCTTATTCTAGCTTATTCAATGTGCTTATTTGAAATTTTTTTGATTATTTTGCTTAATTAAGTCATTTAAAACCTTTTGCAAGTTGAATCAGCACTTAAGGTATCCTAGAACTCAAAAACGACTATTTTGTCATTTTGTGAAGAGAGCTTTTGCTTATTTCAGGCTTATTTCTTAGGCTTTTTCAAAATTTCTTTTCACAGATCTCGTTGGTAACTCAGAAGAAGTTTGTGTGTCAAATTAGAGCTTATGGCATTAGCTTATGGCTTAATGGGCCAAAAAGCCCATTAAGAATAAGCTGTTGACTTATTAAGTTGTGATAAGCACATTTTCAACTTTTAGGCCTTCAGAGTTTTGTTCTTAAAATCAAATTCTGAGTCAGATAGGAAGTTTTGGGCTTATTTGGTTGACTTTTTCATATTGGGTCAGTTTCAAGCCCATTAAGGGACTGTTATTGATTTAAGCCAATTTTAAGGCCCATTAGGGGTATTTTGGTAATTTTAAGTTCATTTATGTGTTTATTAGGTTAAAATAAACTAGTTTGCAACTTTTTAGAATTTTTTATAAAATTTGGCCATTTTTAGCCTTATTTTGCAACAAAAACGATAAACAAAAAGATAAACTTTGGAAAGCGTGAAGGTTTGGCAAGGCAAGTATCTATTTTATACATAGTCTCATCGTCCAAAACAGGTTTAAAATGCATAGAATATCATGAAAAATGCCAAATATATGCTTGTGTTTGTTACATGTGTATTTTAGGTACGGATATTGAGAAAATGACAAAAAAGATCACAAGAAACAAGCAAAAACGAACACGAGAAACGAAGCCGCACAATGAACCAAGCCCTAGTATTGATTTTCCAAGAATAACCCTTGAAGAATTGAAGATTGTACAAGAAGGGTCATCTAATATTGAAGAATTGACACTTTAAACCCTTGTTTATTCATAATTACAAGATTGGTCCTTAAAGTTTGTCAAATTTACAAAAAGGGCCCTCCACTTTGAAGAATTGGCAAGAATGGTCCCTAATAACTGAAGACTTGTCAATATTAGTCCTCCAAAAAGTCAATCATACAAGTCAATACCATAATGTTTTAAGAAAATGCCAAAAAAGCCCTTCAAGAATCATGAATTGGTAAGAAATACCCCTGAAAATACTTTAGAAAAGTATTTGGGGCAAAAGTCTAAAAACAGAAACTTGGTTTGTAAAGGAATTCAGTTTTTAGCTATTTAAAACTGAAATGAAAAGGAATAGAAAGACAAGGGGTTAAATGTGGCAGACAAGAGAACTTACCTAGACCAACCCACAGCCAACACGTGTCCCACTAACCCATTTCACCAATCCCCTTTCACCATTGTGCCATGTCACCCTCCACCACCGGATTAATAACTAATTACTAGAGATTTTGTATGTAAAAAGTTATCGTCCGATCTTTTCGAATTGATTACTAGTAGAAAGTGCGACTCAGTCGTTCTTGGTGGAATAAAAAGGGAAAAGGTTATCTATATTAAACTAAAGTAAAACGAAAATGAAAATGTAAATGTCGTTAAGTAAAAGTGGAAGTTTGAAATTTAAAACTAAAAATTAATATTTAAAAAGTAAATGACGAAAAATTAAAAACTTTAAAAAGTAACTTTTGAAAACTTAATAAAATGTAAACTTAAAAATAATTCAAAGTCAAGACAATTAAAATAACAGTAAGCAAAAATGGCGGGAAAGATTAAATTGACAATTAAAAGTAAAAGTAAAACTAGAAATAAAAATTAGGACTCCATCGGAATACCCCCATCGGAATCCCATCGGAATGCACCGTCGGAATAGGATCGGAATGTACCAAAAGTAACCATATCGGAATAACAACTATTGGAATGTGGTCGGATTGAATAAAAAGGAATTCTATCGGAATGTTAATCGGAATAAGTGTCGGAATACAAGAAAAAGAAAATGATCGGAATACTTGTAACTCAAAGCTGTCGGAATATCAAAGAATTAACCACATCGGAATCCCAATCGGAGTCCCCGTCGGATTGCAAAACCCTTTTTCGATCCTGTGATCGGAATAATAGTGAAGCTGTCGGAATGCTGGTCGGAAAGGGGAAACCCTATTCCGATGGAAAGAAATTCGTAATAAGCAATCAAATAAGCTAGTTTTCAATAAGCTAAAACCAAAATTTTACCAAACTATAATTAAACGAACTAAATAAGAATGAATAAAAGTTACAAAACTATAAATAAGCAACTTTTTAAATCAAACTTTAAAAATACAAAACCTTTAATAAAACTTTAAAACAAATAAGCTAAATATAAAATAAGCCAATAAGCATGTCAAGCTCAAAGCTCAATTCGTATTAAAACTTAGACATGAATAAAAAGATAAACTTTTTAATCACATGAACTCCAAGATGAAACAAAATCAAAAATTATCACGAATCAAAGATAAACAAAATAAGAAAGGTAGAATAAGATTAAGATCAAAACTAGATTAAACTTTTTAAAAGTAAATATTAGATTAAAAGAAGATGAAAGATGAAGTTCCTAGTGAGAGAAAGTTAAACACTTTTCTCTCTAAAAATTAAAGCCACAAAATGAAAAATGAATACTAACTAATAATTAACTAACTAACACCCTCCTAATGTGTCATTAGGAGGGTATATATAGGAAGTGGGGAGTGCATGTGTTGCTTCCTTCTTTCTTTCTCTTTCTCGTCTCGACTTGATTTAAATTCTTTGTCTTTCTCGACGTCGTCTTGGGATTTGTCGATATAAATTTAACCCGTCTTATAATTTTCTTCATTTATTAGACTTGAGTTCTTCGACTTCATTAAACTTCGGTCTTTAGACTTTTTCTTCGATAAATCTTCAGAAAAGGCCTTGGACTTCCGTTCCTTTTGCACTCTTGATCTTTTCACTTCCTCTTTTCTCGTTTTCATCGATAAAATCCCGTGAAAGCCCGTGTTTTCTTCCTTTTTCATCTTTTGGTCCTAAACCACAATAAAAACACAAACCACGCATAATTCCGGAATTTACGACATAAAATACACGTTTTGGCTTGGTTATTATTATAATTAAGTGTTAACAGGATGGGTGTTTCAACACCTATCAAATCCCCTACATTTGACCATTGCAATGTCCTCATGCCAAAGAAAGTTTTACATTTTCCATCACAATCAATCCACATTAGCCTTTATTAAAGAGACAAAATATTTAAAGGAAGAAAACAAGTAAAAAGATCAAAAACTTACCTTAGGGTTTTGGAATGTCATGAATGATTATCATCCTCAAGTTTCACGTTCCTCATACCAAGCTTAAAAACGAGATCATTGTTATTATAAGTTAGCAAACTAACACAAACTCATGTGGGCCAATTATTTATTTGGACTCCCATATTCCTAGGTGTATCTCTTATATTTTATTGTTGTCTTGAATGATCACGATGATGCATTGTTGACTTATTTCGATAGTTATTTAGGCTGAAAATAAAGTAGGACGATTTAATCAATAGTTAGATAAAGGACAAAATCTTTTAAAACTGCTTCTCGGGACCCCATAAAGTTCATTTCTTCGAATAACTTGCTTCACGATTTGAGACCTTTCTCGGACCGATATTTGGCATTGACTTCATTCTTCAAATCTTGAGAGACGTTCATGAAATAATGGTCTTCTCTTCATAATAGGAATTTCTTCATTTGAAGTTTTGAGAGATTCTTCATACTCGGACCACGACTTCTTCATTTTTCTCCAATCTTTATTTCGGATTTTGATATACAACGATCCGCCTCCTTTTAGGACTTGGATCAATTTATCCTCATACCTTGTTAGGGCCTTTTTGGATAGACTTCTCCATGATCTTTAGGGGAGTATTTGCTTTTCGTCGTGTGTCTCGATCCTTCATATTGATTTTTGATAAATGATTCTTCACATCACTTTTGGATCTTTAGCAAAAAAAAATGTAGCCCTCATGCCTTGTTAGGGCCTTTTCGGACTCGCCAATCTTCGCATCCCGCTTCAATAAGTTATGCCTTGGCTATGAACTCTAATTAATACCAACAACTTCTAAACGATCTTGGGC
The DNA here is from genome assembly GCA_025667525.1 of Glebionis coronaria. NCBI lineage: Eukaryota > Viridiplantae > Streptophyta > Magnoliopsida > Asterales > Asteraceae > Glebionis > Glebionis coronaria. The sequence continues at coordinate 361,216,836 of CM046881.1, forward strand.
TAGAAGCTAAGTAACTTTTCAAATCATACAACCTTACTTATTGTAATTACATTTATTAACAAGCAATGGGAGAAAAAGATTATAATCAACTCACATAAATTCATGAAAGAATACCAAACTTATAATTAACTCTATCATCTCTCGTTCTCCACAATTTAAAAACTCAAGAAATGAGACTCGTGGATGCTTAGCCTATTAAATCAAAGTTTTGGGTTTTCAAGTCATCTATAGGATCTTGCAAATTCATAGACTTTTTCAAGTTTAGAATTCGCATTTTAAAGTACCCCTGATAAACGACTTTATAGGATCAATTATAGGAACTTGCGAAAAGTTCTTGTTCTTAACCCGTAAGAGTTAAGACTTTCGCGTTTTAAAGTTCCCTATATAAAAGCCTAGCAAAACTTGACTTAAACACGTTAAGGATACTAGCTAGAGTAAACTTAGATAAGTAAACTCGGGTTGAGTCAAAAGATTCACAACGTTTAGAAATTAAAACCACTTTATTAAACATTTATTCTAATGAAAGAAAATAACTATAAAAAGGTAAATACAACTAGGCCAAAATAGATCAACAATTTTGAAAAGTGTCGAAAAATCAATTTTCCGGTTAAAATGAGGACAAATACAAGGAAAAACCCACTTAACTTCGATAGAAGTCCCCCCTACACTTAATATAAACATTGTCCTCAATGTTTAAGCATGTGGAAGTAAACTCCCCTACACTTAGGACATTGTGCACTTTGTTTAAATCTTGCTAAGAAAGGACAACTAAAGTGATTCCTATTTAAATCATAATTGATAAATAATGAATCAAAAGAGTTTAGGATAGAACCGGGAAGACGGGTACACGGGATCACGGTTCGTCAAAAGTCATTTAGAATGGATCTTTGAAAGCTCAAATCCATGCACATGATTAGAAAGAAAACAACAAACACATACAAGGTTCTCCCCCTACACTTGTTATAAAACCGGAATAAAAGGATAGATACTACGGGTTGCCTCCCGAGAAGCGCTTGTTTTTGTTAACCGAGTCGTGAGCCTGACTCGACCTTGATTAGCATGGTAATAACCTTGAAGAACATCCACCGGGATCAAATACATGGTTTTCATCCATCAAATAGCACAAGCTTAAGGTGAACAAGACAAGCCAAAGAAGAGTAGGCAAGGTTCCCTTAAGCAAAGATGGAGCATGGTGGTAGCAAGTGTGATGAGGTGCAAGCATATCTCCATAAGTTCCAAAAATCTTTCCTTTTATTTCATCAGATGGATACTGAGATGGCTTAAAAATTGCAATACCGGGATCGAACACCTTTTCCTTTAGGGGAAAATAACACTCCGGCTCAGTAGACCGTGAAGAAGATCTGCTCATAAATCGCACAATCTCATCCTCAGAAGGTGGATAGAGAGGTGTCAAAACATAAGTATTACGGATGTTGGTGTCTTCCGGTTTCTTCTCCTTTGAGACGGGTTTCTTAATATCCAAAGGAGGATAAAGAGCATCATCAAAGTCCAAAGGAGGAGAATCATTCTCATTGGGGAAGTAAGTATTGAGAAAAGTAGCAAAGTCTTCCTCAAATGAGTAGTCATCCAAAGTAGGATCAAGTATTGTTGGCGGAGGATCTTCATCAAAGGTAGGAGTAAGGGCATCATGAGAAGAATCACTCGAGAGAGTGTCAACATCATCAAAATCATCATATGTTGGTATGTCTGGATACTTTGAAACAAAATTATCATAATCATCCCCATCGGACTAGAATCTTTATCAGAATCATCATAGATCGGTGGAGAATCATAGATTGGTGGGGGAGCCACATTGGGGAGAGAATCATCAAAATCATCCACATCGTCTTGGAAAAGTGGATTATCATGGGAAGACTCGAAAAGAGGATTATCATATACAACAAAGTCATCAAGCTTAAAACTTTCCAAAGTAGAAGTAAGCTCTTCTTGAAGCACATTGATCATTTTCACAGATTCTGTTCCATTTGTCTTACTTGTAATCTTCCCCATCTTAAAAACTTGAGCATCATTCCCGACCCTTAAGATTAATTCACCTTCGGCAACATCGACTAGAGCTTTTCCGGTTCTCAAAAATGGCCGTCCAAGTATTAACGGAATACGAGGGTCCATTTCATAATCAACAACAACAAAATCGACCGGAAAAGTGAAGGTACCAACTTTAATAAATACATCTTCAGCAATACCAACGGGGTAAGCGAGAGTGCGATTTGCTAGCTCAAGAGTCATCTTCGTCGGTGTAAGGTCGGGTAATGATAGTTTTTTCCACACACTTAATGGCATCAAATTTATACTTGCCCCAAGATCGGCTAAGGCAGTAAATTCTTCGGTTTTGTTGAAAATGCAAGGCAACACAAAACGACCGGGATCTCCCAGTTTTTCCGGAAGTTCTTTAAGAATAACTACAGAACAGTTTTCATTTAGGCGTGTGTGACAACCCTAGATTTTGGATTTGTCACTTTTGACTTTTTGACTTTGATTATGTGCTTAGTGTGCGTTTACGTGCATTCTGTTTATATTTGAGCCTTGGATTGGATGTTAGTCATCGTTCGTGTATTGCGTGGTGCATTATATAATGTTATGATGGGGTTAGTTCATGCTCATTTGTTCACTTGGATCTAACTATGATAGAATGCGGTGCTATTTTAGGATTTTATGTGTACGTATAAGTATTATAGTAAATCGTATTTTTACGAATTAGGGTTTAGCCTTTAGAGGTCTCGGATGAGGTATTTAGTCACGGGAATAATTTACGGGATGGTTTTAAGTCATTTAGAACTTAGTTATAAAGTTTATTTCATATTTTAAGAATTTTCATAAAACTGTATATTTTACGTAATTTACGATAAACGCGTAAAGTTGAATAGTGTAGTTTAATTTACTAGTTAAAAGGTTTTAGATATAATTAATTAAATAAGGGATTAATAAAAAAATATAATTAAGGAAATAATTATTAAAAACAATTTTAATAATAAAATAAATAAAAAGTATTATTTTTGGTAAAAAAATTTATATAGGACGGTGGGGAAAAATAAGAAAAAGGAAAAAAATAAAAAAAGGAAAGTATTATTTGTATTGGGCTAGGATTCTCATTGTTTTAGTATAAAAACAATCAAAACACATTATTTTTTTCCACCTCTTTTTTTTTGGACGAAGGTTTCTACAAGTTTTTAGGGTTTCATAAAACTTTTCTTGATTCAAGGTATGTGATCAATTTAACTTTAACCTAATTTATGTTTTTATTAATTAATCATGATTGTAATGTTAATTAACCATCATTGAGATGATTAGGGTTTTATTAATTTTCTGAAAAATATAATAATTAAGATCAATTAATGATTTTAGGGTTCTTGTTAAATAAATTAGGGGTAATTAATGATGTTTAGAAGGTTAGTGCATAAAGGCGTAAAACAATCTGATTTTTAAGGATGTCTTGTGTCGACTGTTCCGGGCAGTAGGTAGCACCTTTGGTCGAGTTTCTTGTTTTTTAAATTAAGTTTATAGAGTCTACTTTCCAAAAATGTAAGGTTGGTCGAAAATGGAGTTCAGGAAGGTCGTCAAATAATTTTTACAAAAACAATGCGCTGTTTAGGAATAAATTTTGATTTCGGGGATTTGAGTCAAAACCTAACCAAACGAATGAGATAGCCAAAGATTTTTGATTTGGGAACTCTTTATAATGTATATAAAAGTACTGGAGGTTTTCAATAAAAGTTATGGTGTTTAGGTCGGGCTTTTGCTGTCGAACATTTAGCATGTACAGAAAATCAGTTTTGGTGAAAACGACTTTTGGCGTAGAGACTAAACGAAAGGGTTAAACGTGTAATTAGAAAGTAAAATTGGTTTTTGAAGTTCTTAGATCATATAACAACATAACTCCAGTAGGGTAGGAGTCAAGTGTGGTGTTAAGTTCACTTCATGTGATCGTTTAGTGACTAGTAAACCGTACCGGGGAAAAACTGGAATTTTACGTATAGAATAGCTTGAAGTGGGAGAACTAGATAGTGTGGATTGGGGGATTAGATTAATCTCCTTGATTGTTACTTAACTTGGGTGTTAAGACCTGAGCTAAGGGTGTCGTGTATGATTTTATAGGTTTGCAGGAGTGCTAGCTTGATGTGCTATCAGGTGAGTTCATAGTCCCATTTTTACTAAGTTTTTAAATGTTTTCTTCTAGTATGGGATGGAGATGACACTTGTGGTGTTCTTAAAATGTTTTGGTACTATATTTTTATAAATGTTTGGACATAGATGTGTTATTGTGTGACTTGCGTGCTTATGTGTTCTCATATGTGCTTTGATATGTGTTATGATATGTGAATCTTGATTGTGTTATGATTGGGATTGGTACATAGATGTATGGGCGTCTATGGGACCAGTTGTGATGTGTGTGGAGCGTGGGGCACGATCCGTCCTGAGTTCTTGGTTCTGAGTTCTTGGTTCGTGGGGCACGATCCGTCCTGAGTTCTTGGTTCGGGGGGCACGATCCGTCCTGAGTACTTGTGCATCGTCTCTTTGGAGGCAAGATATCTCGATGGGGATATAGTTCATCTTCCACAGGTGGTATGGGAAAGATCCGGATAGTGTGGTGTGTGTTCTTGTGTGTGTGACGGGATACTTCTTGACTATTATAATGTGATTTGTGAATTGTAGATGTGATTGGTACTTGGATTGAGTTTTGTTGTGGATGCATGTAGCATGATTATCACATTATGGTCCATTACTATAAATTGTTTTTCTTCAACTATTTACAGCGGTTGTTAAGGGTTCCTAAAATGTTTTGATAATTTAAACCTATGTTCTCACCAACTTTATGTTGACAGATTTTAGTGTCATTTTCAGGTGAGGTAGTTGAGAAGGATGCTATTAGAAGTGTGGCTAGAGTTTAGAGGCTGCTAGAATTGCATTAGGAGGAATCCCTTTCCTCTTAGATTTTATTTTGTCTTTTGATTTAGTATATTGTTTGATACCTATATGTTTGATGTGTGTTATTTGAATGTCTTTGGTAAGAGGTAGGCCTGTTACCTACTTACCTAGACGCCTGCATTATTTGAGATATTGTCATGACATTGTGTCACCTTTTTATGACATTTCTATTTCATTTAGTTAACTCTATAGACACGCTATTGTTGTGATGATATTCATACGTCGCGCCCCATATTCCGCCATGGTGGGGTGTGACAGAATGGTATCAGAGACAATGGTTATAGAGAATTAGGTTTCCTAGTCGCGTAGCCTAATCTATAGCTTAAGGGTCCCTGCATATAGGCGTCATAGGGGTATGTGTGCATTTTATAAATGTTGATGTTTTTGGATGTTATTTTTGCGATATTTGTTAAGTTATGAATTAGTATTGTTCATACTTAACTACATGTTATTTTCTTTACGAGTTTTGACTAGTGCGGGTTGAACCATGGTCGTATACGTTAGTCATTGTTGTATTTCGCTTAATTATGTTTCATGTTCTTTATACATTTTGAATTTTGTCTACGCTGGTTCAGCTGGAATACGAGTTTATTTGTTTCATGCATTGGCTACGTTATTTTAATACATGGATTTTGGATCTTATTTTATATTGTGGTTTTGTGCTTATATGAGTTGTAGGATCTATGCGCTTATTTGAGTTGGTAGACTGATGTGTTATGTGTAGTATTAATTCTTATAAGTGCCATTATAGGAGGGAGTGCATTAGTGAAAGGGGACTGGTATAAGTATGGTGGCTAACATAGTTATACAAGTACCACGACATCAATGGATTCCTAAGTATGGTTGCATGAAAGAGGTTAATACATGCTTGTATTGTATATGTTGTATGGATTTGAGTGTATGTACGCCTATGCCTATATATGTATATATCCCTTCTACTTATCGATTGTATTCTTAGGATGGTTTGCTAGCTCGTTTCTCTATGAGATGTTCAACTTCCGTAGTAGCGCATTTATCGAGTCCTCATTTCACGTATTTGTTTGTACGGTACTTTTGGTGTAGAGGATATTGAGAGGGTGGAGAATTCTTTTTGGGATCACGGTATCTTTTAGTTTGAATTTTACGTGGTAAAAGAAATAGAATTTGTAAATAGTTAAAATAGTTGTTGGTAGTCGATGAAATAAGGGTTAAGTGTCGTAAGCGTGTTTAAAATAAGATGGGATACATATTTTTTTAACATATAAGTATGGCTTGTTTATTTAAAAAATAAAAAACTAAAATTGGTTTTGATCACCTAAAGCTAATGATCTTTAGTTAAATTCTTGTTCTTATTTAATTAAATATGTTAAAATCATGTAATTACTCATATGATGGGTAAGGGTTTCTAATTTTCTGGAATTAAAATAAATTAGGTCTTGAATTTGGTAATTAATGAGGGGTTTTAGGGTTTCAAATCGTTTTTTTGTTATAAATAGGGGTAGGCAGAAACTGTCGCTAAAATGTCAAAATTCGTCGCTAAACTGTCAGAAACTGTCGCTAATGTCTGGGCAGATTTTAGGTAAAATCGTTTTGGTCATAACTTATTCGTTTTTAAAGCTTTTTGGGACATTCAAAAGCCTAAAATTATGTACTCGGAACGTACTTTTCAAATATTCCGAAATTTTGGTAATTGGAAGTCAGTATCTTGGTTGAATTAATTGTACAAGTGTCGAGTTCAAGATTAATTTTCAAACGATATGGTTTAAACTTGTGTTTTGGATATTTTGGGATAGTGAACACTTAGAGGGATAACATAGGGCTTATTTGGGATAGGATTTGAGATGTATCCACCATAAGGATTGTACATTGATGAAGGATGTGGGTTCCGGAGTCAATGTTGACGTGTGATATTGTGCTGTGTGCTTTAGACAATTGATCGTTCGTGAAGAGACATTAGATTGATTTTCGTTAGATGATTACATAAATTACTAATGTGATACCATGGTTTTAGAATAACTAATATACAATTACAGTACACAATCCATTCTGGGGTAAAATTTGGTTTTTCACAAGGTTTTAATAGTATGTCGCCGGTCGTAACACATTTCAGTTGTCGTTGGGTGCTTGTTGTCATTGGTTCGTTTACATGGTTCGTTGGGAGTCGATACATGTTTTATGTTGAGTATCTTTTGGAGTCTCATTTTGGTTCATTCTTTTAAATTCGTTCACGTAAATATCCGTTAGTTGTCCATGGGTTTGATCCGTTATCCAAAGTTGGGGGTCCTAAAATTTTTCGTGAGCTTATATTCATTGAGAGCGTTGTTGTAGTCATGATCCAGTTACGTTCTTATGAGAGAGATAGTGTGTTGGCTGTGAAATGAATTTATTGAGCTTATGGAGTAAATCTCGGGACGAGATTTCTATTAGGAGGGAGTGATGTGACAACCCTAGATTTTGGATTTATCACTTTTGACTGTTTGACTTTGATTATGTGCTTTGTGTGCGTTTACGTGCATTCTGTTTATATTTGAGCCTTGGATTGGATGTTAGGCATCGTTCGTGTATTGCGTGGTGCATTATATAATGTTATGATGGGGTTAGTTCATGCTCATTTGTTCACTTGGATCTAACTATGATAGAATGCGGTGCTATTTTAGGATTTTATGTGTACGTATAAGTATTATAGTAAATCGTATTTTTACGAATTAGGGTTTAGCGTTTAGAGGTCTCAGATGAGGTATTTAGTCACGGGAATAATTTACGGGATGCTTTTAAGTCATTTAGAACTTAGTTATAAAGTTTATTTCATATTTTAAGAATTTTCATAAAACTGTATATTTTACGTAATTTACGATAACCGCGTAAAGTTGACTAGTGTAGTTTAATTTACTAGTTAAAAGGTTTTAGATATATTTAATTAATTAAGGGATTAATAAAAAAATATAATTAAGGAAATAATTATTAAAAAACGAATTTAATAATAAAATAAATAAAAAGTATTATTTTTGGTAAAAAATTTATATAGGACGGTGGGGAAAAATAAGAAAAAGGAAAAAAATAAAAATAGGAAAGTATTATTTGTATTGGGCTAGGATTCTCATTGTTTTAGTATAAAAACAATCAAAACACATTATTTTTTTCCAGCTCTTTTTTTTTGGACGAAGGTTTCTACAAGTTTTTAGGGTTTCTTAAAAATTTTCTTGATTCAAGGTATGTGATCAATTTAACTTTAACCTAATTCATGTTTTTATTAATTAATCATGATTGTAATGTTAATTAACCATCATTGAGATGATTAGGGTTTTATTAATTTTCTGAAAAATATAGTAATTAAGATCAATTAATGATTTTAGGGTTCTTGTTTAATAAATTAGGGGTAATTAATGATGTTTAGAAGGTTAGTGCATAAAGGCGTAAAACAATCTGATTTTTAAGGCTGTCTTGTGTCGACTGTTCCGGGCAGTAGGTAGCACCTTTGGTCGAGTTTCTTTTTTTTAAAATTAAGTTCAGAGAGTCTACTTTTCAAAAACGTAAGGTTGGTCGAAAATGGAGTTGGGAAGGTCGTCAAATAATTTTTACAAAAACAGTGCGCTGTTCAGGAATAAATTTTGATTTCGGGGATTTGAGTCAAAACCTAACCAAACGAATGAGATAGCCAAAGATTTTTGATTTGGGAACTCTTTATAATGTATATAAAAGTACTGGAGGTTTTCAATAAAAGTTATGGTGTTTAGGTCGGGCTTTTGGTGTCGAACATTTAGCATGTACAGAAAATCAGTTTTGGTGAAAACGACTTTTGGCGTGGATACTAAACGAAAGGGTTAAACGTGTAATTAGAAAGTAAAATTGGTTTTTGAAGTTCTTAGATCATATAACAACATAACTCCAGTAGGGTAGGAGTCAAGTGTGGTGTTAAGTTCACTTCATGTGATCGTTTAGTGACTAGTAAACCGTACCGGGGAAAAACTGGAATTTTACGTATAGAATAGCTTGTAGTGGGAGAACTAGATAGTGGGGATTGGGGGATTAGATTCATATCCTTGATTGTTACTTAACCTGGGTGTTAAGACCTGAGCTAAGGGTTTCGTGTATGATTTTATAGGTTTGCAGGAGTGCTAGCTTGATGTGCTATCAGGTGAGTTCATAGTCCCATTTTTACTAAGTTTTTAAATGTTTTCTTCTAGTATGGGATGGAGATGACACTTGTGGTGTTCTTAAAATGTTTTGGTACTATATTTTTATAAATGTTTGGACATAGATGTGTTATTGTGTGACTTGCGTGCTTATGTGTTCTCATATGTGCTTTGATATGTGTTATGATATGTGAATCTTGATTGTGTTATGATTGGGATTGGTACATAGATGTATGGGCGTCTATGGGACCAGTTGTGATGTGTGTGGAGCGTGGGGCACGATCCGTCCTGAGTTCTTGGTTCTGAGTTCTTGGTTCGTGGGGCACGATCCGTCCTGAGTTCTTGGTTCGGGGGGCACGATCCGTCCTGAGTACTTATGCATCGTCTCTTTGGAGGCAAGATATCTCGACGGGGATATAGTTCATCTTCCACAGGTGGTGTGGGAATGATCCAGATAGTGTGGTGTGTGTTCTTGTGTGTGTGACGGGATACTTCTTGACTATTATAGTGTGCTTTGTGAATTGTAGATGTGATTGGTACTTGGATTGAGTTTTGTTGTGGATGCATGTAGCATGATTATCACATTATGGTCCATTACTATAAATTGTTTTTCTTCAACTATTTACAGCGGTTGTTAAGGGTTCTTAAGATGCTTTGATAATTTAAACCTATGTTCTCACCAACTTTATGTTGACAGATTTTAGTGTCATTTTCAGGTGAGGTAGTTGAGAAGGATGCTATTAGAAGTGTGGCTAGAGTTTAGAGGATGCTAGAATTGCATTAGGAGGAATCCCTTTCCTCTTAGATTTTATTTTGTCTTTTGATTTTTATATTGTTTGATACCTATATGTTTGATGTATGTTATTTGAATGTCTTTGGTAAGAGGTAGGCCTGTTACCTACTTACCTAGACGCCTGCATTGTTTGGGATATTGTCATGACATTGTGTCACCTTTTTATGACATTTATATTTCATTTAGTTAACTCTATAGACACGCTATTGTTGTGATGATATCCATACGTCGCGCCCCATATTCCGCCATGGTGGGGTGTGACAGCGTGTGTTGACAAACAAAGCCATCTTTTCCTTCTTGTTAAGCAATTCCTTGAATGCTTTGACGAATTTTGGCACTTGGACAAGTGCTTCAACGAGGCTAATGTTGAAATTCATTTGAGAGATCACTTCATAAAAGAAGTGACTTGAGCATCCTCTTTAGTGAGCAATTTGCACTTGTATAATAGAGAAGGATAAGGGATGTTGGGTTTTGGTGGTGTGGGTGTAGCAGGTAAAGGTTGAGATGTTGAAGGTTGAGAAGTAGAAGGTTTAGAGGTGGCAGGTGGGGTTGGTGGAGGGTTTTGCTTGGGTACTTCTTCATTAATAGGTGGAGACAGTAATGGAGAACTAGTACTAGGCGTGGAAGTAGGAGGGATAAAGGGAGGTGGAGGAGGTGTAGATGGAGTAACGGGAGGAGGGGTAGAAGGTCCTACTAGAGTTTCTCCACTTCGCGTAGTAATAGCACTCACATTCGCTCTAGGGTTTGTTTCGGTTGTAGAAGGAAGATCACCTTGGGGGCGAAGGGTTTGTAATATTTGAACGAATTTCCTATCCGTGGACTCTTGAATTTGTCTATTAGATTCTTGCATTGCTTGCATGATTTTCTCATGTTCATTCAACTTTTGCAAAACCAAGTCCATTGGCGGATGAAGTAAATTGAACCCTTGTTGTTGAAAACCTTGGTTTGGATATTGGTTATAAGGTGGAAAACCTTGAGGATTAAAACCTTGGTTTAGAAAGCCTTGATTTTGCATTTGGTAATTTCTCTGATTTGCATTTAAGCCCCTCACATTGGCATTACCTTGAAACTTAGCTCTTGGCGGCCCTTGGTTGTTTTGGTTAGGTTGTGGTGGTCTTTGTTAAAAACCGGGTGGAGCCAAGTAATTTGTTGAGTTGTAAGACAAGTGATTTATATCGACATAAGGCTTGAAATGAACTCTCTCGGTGTTGTTGTAAGCATACACTTCCCCGTGAGATTGATCATAAGCTTTATCACAATTAGCATAAGAGTGTGGCCCACCACAAGTTTCACAAGTTATATTAATAGCATTGTTGTTTTTGGCATTGTTAACGGCTTGTAAATCAAGTGCTTCAACAACCGTAGTAAGCTTATCAAGTCTCCTTTTGGTGTCACTAGTGCTACCACTAGCCACATTAGCCCGAACACTTTTGGTTTGCACTTTAGATTTATTCTCAATAATATCCCATGCGGCATTAGAAGACTTAACCAAAATGTTAACCCCCGAGGCACTATTTAGTGAATCTTGGTCATTCATGCTTAAACCATTGTAAAAAGTATTAAGTTGATGCACTTTTGTGAAACCATGTTGTGGACACTTTCTTAAAAGTTCCTTAAAACGGTCCCAAGATTCACTAAATGTCTCACCGTACTTTTGTTCAAAGTTAATGATTTCATTCCGCAAAGCGGTAGTACGGGAGGGTGGGAAAAAGTAGTTGATGAATTTGGTCTCTAAATCCGACCACGTAAGAATACTTTGTGGCGGTTCCTTATCAAGCCAATGCCGGGCTTGTCCCTCTAAGGAGAAAGGAAAAAGTTGCAAACGAATTACCTCTCGTGAAACCCCATTAAACTTGACCGTATTAGTGAGTTGAAGAAACCTTTTGATATGATCATGAGGATCATCAAGTGTATGCCCCAATTATGGTTGAGCAGAGACCATTTGAATGAAGCCAGATTTGAGCTTAAAGTTGTTGGCTCCAATCTCGGGTATGACAATAGCATCAGTGTTGCCCTCTACGTGCGATTGCAAAAGCTCGATCATTGGTCGATTGTCCATGGTGACAATAGGTGGAGTTTCGACTTCGGCTTGAATTACTTTCTTCTTATGAGCACGGGTACGCATACACACCTACAAAAGGAAAAGAAAGATAGACAAGAAATATTTTTGGTTTCTTTATGGTTTTCTATTTTTTTGGTTTTTTTTTTTGAAAATTTTATATTTTTAAGAATTTTTGAAAATTTTTGAAAATTAGACAAGTAAAATAACGTTCAAGAGTGAACGGTCCCAAAATCCAACGCGTCTCTCACAATAAACCGTTAATCTTCACGAAAAGAGCCGGCAACGGCACCATTTTAATAACTGAGATTTTGTATGTAAAAAGTTATCGTCCGATCTTTTTGAATTGATTACTAGTAGAAAGTGCGACTCAGTCGTTCTTGGTGGAATAAAAAGGGAAAAAGTTATCTATTTTAAACTAAAGTAAAACGAAAATGAAAATGTAAATGTCGTTAAGTAAAAGTGGAAGTTTGAATTTTAAAACTAAAAATTAATATTTAAAAAGTAAATGACGAAAAATTAAAAACTTTAAAAAGTAAATTTTGAAAACTTAATAAAATGTAAACTTAAAAATAATTCTAAGTCAAGACAATTAAAATAACACTAAGCAAAAATGGCGGAAAAGAATAAATTGACAATTAAAAAAAAACTAGAAAATAAAAACTAGGACTCCATCGAAATACCCCCATCGGAATCCCATCGGAATGCACCGTCGGAATAGGATCAGAATGTACCAAAAGTAACCCTATCGGAATAACAACTATCGGAATGTGGTCCGAATGAATAAAAAGGAATTCTATCGGAATGTTAATCGGAATAAGTGTCGGAATACAAGAAAAAGAAAACGAACGGAATACTTGTAACTCAAAGCTGTCGGAATATCAAAGAATTAACCCCATCAGAATCCCAATCGGAATCCCCGTCGGAATGCAAAATCCTTTTCCGATCCTGCGATCGGAATAATAGTGAAGCTGTCGGAATGCTGGTCGGAAAGGGGAAACCCTATTCCAATGGAAAGAAATTCGTAATAAGCAATCAAATAAGCTACTTTTCAATAAGCTAAAACCGAAATTTTACAAAACTATAATTAAATGAACTAAATAAGAACGAATAAATCATACAAAACTCAAAATAAGCAACTTTTTAAATCAAACTTTAAAAATACAAAACCTTTAATGAAACTTTAAAACAAATAAGCTAAATACAAAATAATCCAATAAGCATGTGAAGCTCAAAGCTCAATTCGTATTAAAACTTAGAGATGAATAAAAAGATAAACTTTTTAATCACATGAACTCCAAGATGAAACAAAATCAAAGATTATCACGAATCAAAGATAAACAAAATAAGAAAGGTAGAATAAGATTAAGATCAAAACTAGATTAAACTTTTTAAAAGTAAAGATTAGATTAAAACAAGAAAGGAAGTTGAAAGATGAAGTTCCTAGTGAGAGAAAGTTAAAGACTTTTTCTCTCTAAAAATTAAAGTTATAAAACGAAAAATGAATACTAACTAATAATTAACTAACTAACACCCTCCTAATGTGTCATTAGGAGGGTATATATAGGAAGTGGGGAGTGCATGTGTTGCTTCCTTCTTTCTTTCTCTTTCTCGTCTCGACTTGATTTAAATTCTTTGTCTTTCTCGACGTCATCTTGGGATTTGTCGATATAAATTTAACTCGTCTTATAATTTTCTTCATTTATTAGACTTGAGTTCTTCGACTTCATTAAATATCCGTCTTTAGACATTTTCTTCGATAAATCTTCAGAAAAGGCCTTGGACTTCCGTTATTTTTGCACTCTTGATCTTTTGACTTCGTCTTTTCTCATATTCATCGATAAAAGCCCGTGAAAGCCCGTGTTTATTTTTCCTTTTTCATCTTTTGGTCCTAAACCACAATAAAAACATAAACCACGCATAATTCCGACATTTACGACATAAAATACACGTTTTTGCTTGGTTATTATTATAATTAAGTGGTAACAGGATGGATGTTTTCACACCTATCAATAACTAATTAATTTAGTTATATTAATCTTGCACCTAAACATCTTTTTAAAAACCAAAACAGATTAAACCTTGTGTTCTTCATGGTCTTATCACAAATTAGGTTTTCTTTAATCACTTGAAATTAAGCCTCCATCATCTCCAGATTTAAGATTAAGATGGTGCTAAACAAAACCCCACCCTTAAACCCCATGCCACGTCATCCATCAGCTCACATGATAAACCTTTTGTACACGTTTTATGGGAAAATGCCAAAGTGTGCCAGAAAATCAACACACCACATTTAGCTTCATTCCTAAGCTTCTTCGTGAGCCCTTTGATCAATTCCTTCCCTTTACAACTCCACAAAACGCCAACATTCCTTCACATGTGCTCAAGTTTTCAAAATTCAGCAGGGGTACTTTGGGGCTTCTACCAACTAGGGTTTATGTATTTTTTAGCTTCTTAGCATAGTTTGTAGCCTATATAAAAGCATTAGGGTTGTAACATTGAGCCCTGCTCTTGGTTTTCTTATTGGTCAACATTCTGTAAATCCTCTTTCATGATTAATGAATTGTGTTTGAATTGTGTGACGAATTCCAAGTGCCAACCTTTTTAGTTGTTTGTAAATGATATATGATTGTGATTGTTAAGTCTTAAAACTTGTTTTCAAAACTTGTGCAAGAAATTGCCCAAAGTTTAAAATCTGATATTTTGCTAAATTCTTGATTCAAACCCTTGGAATTTTTGGATTTCAAGTGATTATATCACCCTGATAAGGAGCTTATCAAGGTGTTGTAAGCTTGTGGTTTGGGGATAATCAAGGAGTGGGACCACGTTTGCATTAATCAAGCTTTTTTCACTTTTCTGTTTTTCATATTTGTGCTCTAACCTTGTTGAATCTTAGCAGCTTTGTTGTGGAAGCTTGTGCCTTGTTTTGCTAGGCACATAAGCTCAAAAATTCGTGAGTGTGGATGTACATTCATGAGGTTTGAGTCCTTTTCTCAAAAATTTGATAAAATACTTGATTTTTGTGAATTTGTGTTCTGCTGTTTTTCTTGTTGTTTTTTAGGCTTAAAACTGCTTGATACTGCATGATATTGATGTTATTGTGTTAGATTGAGCTTGGGATAAACTGATTCACACACTTTCTTTGTTAATCTTGTATTGAAAAAAGTTAAGGGTGTTTGGGTTAACCTGTTTAAGCTTGCAATGTGTTTTTGAGTTATTGGAAAGTGTTGTTTATGGTTGATATCTGATAAATACTTGGTTGTATGCTAGTTGCTGCAAGTTCTTGGCTTTTAAACATCAAAATCTTGATTGTGCTATAAAAGTTGGAAATCTGCTTGTTTTGACCTAAGACTTTGGTAACACTTAGTTTGTATGCATGCTTAACAATAACAAGTGATTAAAGAAAGTTTATATAACCTGTTAAGAAGATTTGAGGGTTTGAAATAGGATTTGTGGTCAAGTATATCAGCAAAGTATCAAATCTGCTTGTTTAGTGTTCTTCAGTAACGTTCATTTGCTTGAATCTTGATCTAAACATTGAATCAGTGCATGAAACTAGTTTATTTGTGTTCATTTGAATTACTTATAGCTTGTGTATACATTTGGTGAAGTTTGGCTCGCTTATTCTTGCTTAAAGTGCTTATTGGTTGAAAACTGCTTATTGTTCATATCTGGTGCATGTCTGGTGATCTTTTGATTAATCTGTGCTAATTGGCTTGTTGAATTTGTGTTTTTATTTTTGTTATTGACTCCTTGTGATCCACTAATTACTTGGTTACCTTTTCTTAACTTGAATCCAACAAAAAGTCACATAAGACAAAAAGTCAAATTGGTCAAGCAGTGGGAACTCCTTTCCCTGTTGCTAGCCACTGCTAGTGTTATTTATCAAACAACTTATTCATAAGCCATTTTGGCTTATCCAGACTTGCAACAACTTATCTTTTGTGATAGATCTTCCTTATTTGACCCATTGATTTGAACTGGAGCTTATTAGGGTTTGACTTTTAAGTTTGACTAGAAAACCAATCAAGTTGACTTTTACATAAGTGCTTATTTGCTTATTATAGCTCATTCAGTGTGCTTATTGGAAAACTTTTTGATTATTTTGCTTAATTAAGTCATTTAAAACCTTTTGCAAGTTGAATCAGCACTTGAGGTAGCCTAGAACTCATAAACGACTATTTTGTCGTTTTGTGAAGAGAGCTTTTGCTTATTTCAGGCTTATTTCTTGGGCTTTTTCAAAATTTCTTTTTGCAGATCTCTTTGGTAACTCAAAAGAAGCTTGTGTCTCAAATTAGAGCTTATGGCATTAGCTTATGGCTTAATGGGCCAAAAAGCCCATTAAGAATAAGATGTCGACTTATTAAGATGTTGACTTATTAAGCTGTGATAAGCACATTTTCAGCTTTTTGGCCTTCAGAGTTCTGTTCGTAAATTCAAATTTTGAGTCAGATTGGAAGTTTTGGGCTTATTTGGTTGACTTTTTCTTACTGGGCCAGTTTCAAGCCCATTAAAGGACTGTTTTTATTTAAGCTCATTTTAAGGCCCATTAGGGGTATTTTGGTAATTTCAAGTTCATTACTATGTTTATTAGGTTAAAATAAACTAGTTTGAAAATTTTTAAATTTTTTATAAATTTTCGATTTTTAATATTATTTTAATATTATTTTATTATTAAAAATAATATTTTAGTTTTTTGCAAGTTTTTTATTTTTCCTAGTTCAAATACATTAAGTTAGGAATTTTAAAATTTTTAGACTAATTTTTGTCATTAGTTTAATTTTTAGAATTATTTTAAGTTTTATTAGTTTTTAATTGTTTTTAAATAGTTTTGGTTAATTTTAAAATTTTCAAAAATAGTTTTTAATTTAGTTAAATCATTTTAGAGGTTTACAAGTTAAAAATTATCATTTTGGGCTTTTTGTTAATTAAATTGATTTTTTAGGCTTTAATTAGCATTAAAAAATTAATATTTAATTAAATAAAAGGTTTGAGTGATTTTTGATTTTTTTGTAAATTCTAATTTCTTTTTTTAGGATTTATTGCAATTTTCTAGGAATTTTTAGGGTAATTTTTAAATTGGTGACTTCTTATGGTTTTACGTACACGACTTCGTCTTATTGTAATTCATAATCATAACCGTCATCCCTTTCTCATCTCTTTTCTCTTTTTCTTTTCTCATCAGTATAATCACAAACACTTAATCTTATCTTTACACAACACACAAGATTCCTTGAGAACGATCCTCACTTTGGGTCATTTACTTGTGGTTTTCCTAAATCACTTGTTAATGCTTTCCCTAATTACGTTCTTTTTCCTAAAAGACGTATTACTACCACTATCATTTTAGCGCCACTGTCGGGGAGGCGTGTTGTGTTTTGATTTGAACAATTTTTGTTTTTATACTAGCCATAATAGCTATTTGTATTAGTAGCACTCTACTAATACTTATCGGTTTTTCGTTTTTTGTGTGAATATTACTATATTGTATACGTAGAACAATAAATTCACAAGTACTCCAAAACTGTGAAAACACAACCTTGATTGGGAGGTCATTACTCAATCATTGTATTCGAATCTCAAACAAAGAAAAAAAAGGCAAAATAGATAATTACTTTCGTGAAGCTTAATTTTGACAAACACAAACTATAAGTTGGGTATAAGGCGGGTATTATAAAATATACCCTAAGGAAAAAGGCTCTTAAGTGCTTCGCGCCGCCTCGTTTCCCCGCTTGCTTGTGCGTGTTTAGATAAAAAGGGCTAATCGAGGGTTTGCCAACCAAAGTATTATCTAAGTATCATATATATTTTCTGGGTTTCATTTGATTAAACCCACTTGAACGTTTTGGTGTTCTACCAACGTTCTAAAGTCATCGAAGGCGTTCACTTCACTTGATCGTTTTCATTCCTTAAGGCTCCTTTAATCAAGAGATTTGATTTGAGGAGAGATTTGTAGATTTTTTGTCTACTTAATACATTCACCAAAAATCCAAAAAAGGTAAAAACAATCAAAAACCACAAAAAAAATTGGAAAAATTAAAAACACCAAAAAGAATCTTCTTTGCTCATCCCCACGTTGTACGTGACGTTTTATGCTTACTCGCAATCAAGCAAGACGTGCACATAAACGAAAAAACCGAAAGGAGACCACACCTAATCTTTCTAGTGAGGAGTATCCTATTGACGAACCTATCATAGAAGAAGAACCAACCATGACAAATCGAACTATGATGGAGTTACTTCAAGCACCCACCGAGGGTTATGTAGAGGCTATTGTGATTCCCGCCATCCTTGCGGAGAATTTTGAAGTGAAAACGGGTTTGTTTTCGATGATCCAAAACAAAAATTCCGTGGTGATGAAAAGAACAACCCGCACAACCATATCCGCCAATTCAATCGTCTTACCGCCACTTGCAAGTTTAAGGATGTTGCTAATGACTCAATTAAGATGATGCTTTTTCCGTATTCCTTAGCGGGGCCCGCTAAAATTTGGTTAGAGAAAGAGCCACCCAATTCTATATTGACGTGGAAGGATCTCGTTTCAAAATTTGTGAACCAATTTTTCCCGCCCTCTAAGACTACGCATTTGAAAAACGAGATTTTAAAATTTTCACAAGAATTTAATGAATGTTTTTCTACGTCTTGGAATCGGTTTAAGGAAATGTTACATGAGTGTCCTCATCACGGTTTTTCCGTTTTGCATCAAATTGACACGTTTTACAATGGATTGAATGATCATGAAAGGGATTATCTTAACGCCGCCGCGGGTGGTAATTTTTGTGTAAAACGGTTGAGGAAGCATGGTTGATTATTGAGAATAGATCTAAGGTGTATAGTCCTTGTAACACATCGAGTGTTCGTAAGGCTTCGTCTTTGGCTTCACCTTCATTGTCCAATACCATCGATGCTTGCCAAATTGAGGAGAACTTGGAAAACAAAATCTTTGATAAGCTTAAAGGTATTTTAATTGAATTCAAAGTTGGTGAACAAAGTGCTCCCGCTACGGCTAAAGCGGTTGAGGTTTCTTGCATGTATTGTGGTGGAGGTCATGATTTCTCCGAGTGCATTACCAATGGTGGTAACACTTCGAGTGCCTACGCGGCCACGGGAACTCACAACCAAAACGGTCAAGTTACCCGTTCTAATCAAATGACTCCACCCGGTTTTGCTCCCAATCAAAATGCTAACAACAACTATCGAAACAATCAAGTTGGTTACAAAAACAATTACAAAGGTAACAACTATGGGAATCAAGGGGCTAATAACAATCAAGTTTCAAACAAAAATCAAAACAATGATTTTCAAAACAACAACAAGAGTTTGCAAACTTTGAAAGATCTTCCAAACGAATTTGTTGAATACGCTAATGGAAACGATGCTAGGTTTGACAACATACAAAGAGATATCATTAGCCTAAGATCCGAATTTAAGAATGACTTGAAAAAGGAGTTGAAAAACGAGTTAGAAAATGAGCTTAAGATCCATACAAACAAAATGGAGGGAAATGTGACTAGGTTACAACAAAACCAACAAAAATTGAAACAAGGGCAACACGAGATAAAACAAGAGATGCTTAAGGCCGATAAGAGGCAATCTATGTTTGAGGATAAAATTTCATCCATGTTTGAGGCTATAATGTGCAAACCGTCTTCGAGTAGTCTTCCTAGCAATACCATATCGAACCCTAAGGGAGAGATGAAAGTGATTACCACACGAAGTGGTAAGACACTTAAGGAACCGACTCCTCAACCAATTACTCCAACGGTGGAGGAAATTGAGGAAGAACCCAAGGTGGTGGTCGAAAAGGAGCATGTCCCAATCCCACGAAGTACCGCTCATGCCACAACTACGGTTGACCCATTACCACAATTGGAACCCGAAATTCCAAAGGCTATGCCTATGCCTCAACCTACACCACCTTTGCCCTATCCATCGAGACTTAAAAAGGAGAAACGTCAAGAGCGCGACAATTACCAATTTGATATTTTTATGAAAATGTTTCGTGACGTGCATTTCAATGTGAGTTTTGCCGATGCTTTGGTCATGATGCCTCGATTTGCCGCTAAATTTAAGAGTATGTTGAACAACAAGGATAAATTGCAACAACTGTCTAGTTGTTCATCGGTTTATCTTAACCGCATACCTCAAAAAGTCGGTGATCCCGGTAAATTCTTGATTCGTTGTACAATCCAAGATAAGGAAGAATGTTATGCCTTGGCCGATCTTGGTGCTAGTATTAACTTGACGCTACTTGCAATCTTCAAGTCGCTCAATATTCCTAATTGTTGGGTCAAAAAGTTGATGTGGCAGAAACTCAAAATCAAAGAAAACATGAAGACATTTGTTCAAGCGTTGTCAAGAGTAAATCAGACGTTGTCAAGAGTAACTTAAGCGTTGACAGAAGTTAAACGCAGTCAACAAGGTCAAACGCTGATGGATGTTTAAAGATTGATGGAGAATTCTATTTGGGGAATATATTGAGTATATTAATTATGATATACACAATATATAGTTTATCTAAATAGAATATTTAGATGTTTATTTGATATTATCTCTTGTAGATTCTGTTCCTTCCACTATAAAAGGAACAAGAGTCTTAGGTTTTATTCATAACTTTCATTCACAATATAAACCTAAAGCGTGTGTGACTAGGTGTGGGATTCAATGTACACACACCTAGTGGTTGTTTTTTATTAATATAATGAGCAATCCCTTTGTTTTAAATCATGTTATTCGTGCCTAAACACCTTGTTAATGTGTCATGTTCTAATTCCGCTTTGATTGTATAATCATATGAACTTGATGCATTCCTAGTTGCTTAAAAGATCCGGAAACCAAGGTTTCCACAATTGGTATCAGAGCCTCGTGGCTCGTGATGCTAGGACCAACAAGGTGTTCATGTATGGTGAAAAGAAGAAAAATCCGTCTAGGGTTTTTCTGGACGTTTTTGTGTGCGCAGCAGTATTCAGAAGGTCATAACTTTTGATTGAACCATTGGATCGTCACGAAATTTTATATGTGTATTCTACATACATATATCTAAACATACACCGGAGGGATTGTCGAGTTTTATTCCCAGGAAAAAGTTATTAAGCGTCAAAGTCAGCAGTGAGTTCGTGCAGTTTTCTGTAGACAGCCATGTTCAAAACACGATCTCTCCTTCGTTAACCGTTGGATCTTCGTGATTTTTGAACTGTAGATTCTTGGCACTTGTGTCTAGAATCCCACCAAAGGGATTTTCGATCTGAGCTCTAATGAAGACGTTATTCAAGGTCGAAGTTCACTGTTTAAAGGTATTAATGTTTTTGCTTTTCACATGAAATCATGAACTAGGGTTTCTCAAACCCTAGATCGACATAAAAAAGCAGAAGGATTATGAGGGTTGTGGCTGTCGCGATTCAAGATAATTTGTCATGGCTATGATATTAGGGTTTATGCTGAAACCCTAGATTCGTCTTTGATAAAACCCAAGGTCCGTTATATTTTTGGATTGTACTTTATTGATATGTGATTTATTATAAGCAGAATATCATGTCTAGGTTTCTGTTTGGTGTATAATAATCATATGGGTTAAGGAGTGGTAAAATCAAATACGATTATAATGTGTATACTGGTGGATCACGTATATGTTAACGCAAAGGGAAAATCAGCAAAGACGTGAGCTACTTAATTTCTATTGGTGGAAACACGAAGGCGCTTGTTATGTTGGTGTTCACACGAAGCAAGGTTTATGATTGGTGGAAAACAACTTTGTGTTCACACGATTCTACACATATAATTGGAGGAAATTTCGAGTGTTCACATGGTTATGGTAGACTTGCAGTCACACGATCAAAGCCCAGCTTATTCATATTCTAAGACATGCGTTCACATGGTTATTAATGGTCCATAATAGCTTATTCAAAGGTACGTGTGATATTTAATGGTAATAGGTCTGCTGATACACTTCCCTGATTTTTAGGGCACCAAATATTCGGTGCAATATTTATGGAGTAGAAAAGAGGACGTTTGTTCATAGCAGAAGGAAAAAGTCAGAAAAGGATCACGTGATGAATATCTTGTCCTAATTTTGTGGGATATGTCTTTGATGAAAAGAATATTTATGGATACATGAAGAAAAGGTTATATGCTAAATGTGTATTCTGATGCATGATCTTCGCCAAAATATTAGGACGTGCATAATACTTTTCCATTCATACTAAACGGGTATCACAAAGTTATGGGCTGGATAGATTGGGCTTTTTATATCAAGTGATCTATTACATTATGTGGATGTACAAACTTTGGTGGAAGGGATGTTTCTGCTAGTTTGTAGTCCTAGATGACGTCAGCAGAAACATGACGCTGATAAGAGTAATGTTGACGCTGACGAGTGAAAATTTGACGCTGATGGAATAAGTCAACGCTGACAGCGTTGACAGTGTTGTCCGAGATATGGCTGTTCAAACGCTGATACGTGTTGTCCGATATCGGACAATGCACATGGAAGGATATTGGACAGAGGAGGATCTCGGGTAACACACTGATTACTGCTGTTTGAGAAAATTGGTACGTTTTGAGCACAAAAAAAGGTGGTATTTACACACGAAGGTACATGGAATCTCCGTTTTAATTTAGAATATCATGTTGTTATTTATGGCTCATATATTTTTAAACGAAATTGATGGTATTAAAGTGAGTTAGCAACAATTCGTGAAGTAATGATGGTCTTCATGAAGAGGTGTTAGCTTAAGGGGAAGAATTCTTATGGTAAATTTGATGATTGAAGAAGATTTTCGTGAGTTTGTGTTCTATCATATCTTAAAGTCATGCACTCCCAGTCATAGACTTTAAAGATAACTTGTTCGTGCTTTACATGATTGGTGATGAAGACTTGTCATAACACTTGAAGGAGTTACATTATCGTGCTCAGTGTCTCACAAAGGATGAGAATATTGACAAGGGATCGAGGTCTACTTATATCTCCCAATAAGTTCTTAGTCACGTGGATAGTACAAGACATGGAACACAAGGTTTGGTTATTCTACTTCTACATCAAAAATATTATAATAATTGTTCTTCAAGATCATTACATAGAGCTACATTTGGAGAATCTTCAAAGATTGCATACATTGTTTACTTCCTTGTTGATGTGACAAAAGGGGAAGAAAATATGGTGGCAATGCACACAATAGCACTGGCAATGGATCTATTGATCTCATTGTGTGCAGTACATTTGGGACTCAAACATTGAAGAAGGACATGTATGAGGTACTTCCAGGCTGGGGGAAATTCCTGCTTATGATACTTGTTGAGAGTACCTTCATCAGGAAAAGGATATCCCAAAGCCCTAAGCCCTTGTTCTATTTCATTTATGGGAAGGGTGGCTATACCATCAGCATCATCAAGATGCAAGGCTTGGCGTACCAAGGCCTCAGTAACCACCCAAGATCTTCCATGAACAATAGAAGTCAATGTGGTCACTCCATTAACTGTTGAGGAACTGACAGTGTTCCAAAACTGCTTAATGTGTGTGACTGGAATGAGTGGTGCATGAGAAAGAGCATACCTTAATGGGGATGCGTTCAAATACGCCACCATTTGTGTGTATTGGGGAAACAGAGCATCATCAGCTTCAAGATAAGCAATCATATTGTGTTGTGATCTGAACCCCAATTCCAATTCTGTTGGTTTAAACTTTGGTGCCATTGATGAAAGCTGTTAATTTTAAGTGAAGAAGATGAAGTTGATAAGAGAAAATTGTTAGACAAGAATTATAGATACCCTGTTTAAAATAGGAGCCAAATTTATAGGAGAAAAAGAATGCATGTGATTGGCCCAAAAATAGGCAAAGATTTTCAAAAATCAATCATGAAAATATTGAAAAAGTTATAAGTTATCTCATGCATTAAATGAAAGTAACAACTCCTAAAATTACGGCTTGAAAATATGTCAAAAAGTAACAACTGGGTAGGTCCCATTGAGTGTCAACGGTCAAAAATAACCTATCAACGCCCAACGGCTATAATCTTGTCAACGTTTGCCTATAGCCATGTCAGCGTCCAATTTGGTCACAACAACGCTTGGAAAATTCTTGTCAGCGTCCAAAAATAAAAATATTTCAAAAAGTGAAAAATGACCTTAACAAGTAATTTATCCTAGAGAAGATAACCAAAAGCTGATAATTATTATAGGGCGGCAAGCACTGTCCAGTTATGCACACTTGCATAAGCAAGATAGACATAACAGTCCTCTAGTGTCCCTTGCTAACCAAAACTCTTAACAACCAAGTTACCTTATAAAATCCTTGTTACTCCCAGGTAAATCCCATGTCAAAATCATTCCCAAGTCTCCCAACAGACCACAACCAATTCTAGGCCAAAAATGTCTTGGCAGCATGCATAGTATATCAACTTTGCATGCTACAGTGCCTCATGATTTAGTAAAACTAACTCATACTCACCTGTGGACACAATCTAGAATTGTGATAAGAGTATCATATGGATACCCAAACATCCTAAAGGTTCCTATAACCTCCCCTTAAACTATGATACAAAAAGTTTGCTAAAACCTTATCACCTCCTTAGTTGAAAGAGTACATGTTAGGTTCTTAGAGAATAAACCTAGTGATCCTGAAAGTGGTCCTAATTGGTTGTTTGATTTGGAACCCTTATCTAGAACTTTAAATTATATGCCTGTCACTAATCCAGACATTGTGAAGTTAACTTCAAATGTTGTGGAGGAACAAGTTGTAATGTTTCAGGTACACAGGTTCATGAGAAGGTTGGATCACAAGCAGAAAAGGCATCTTCTACATTAGAATATGTCACAATTCCCATTTGGACAGATGCTTTTGCTGCTGCTGCTGGACAAGATAATGGTGGTTTCCAAGTACCACCAGATACAAACATGCATGGTCCTTCAGGCGCTGACAAAGGTAAATCTAGCGCTGACAAGACCAATTCAGACGTTGATGGCTCAGACGTTGACAACAACAGTTCAAGCGTTGTTAGCCCAAGCGCTGACAAACAAGGTTCAGACGTTGACAACACCTTTGCACATCTTTTCTCTTCCACTTTTGAACAAGGTGAACCTTCCAATTCTTATGAAGAAGGTCATCCTTATGTTGATATAAGAGAGTCTGATGAAGAAGATATTGGCAACATGGAGCGTGAGGTTGAGGACACCAGACTTTTTGAAGGAGGAGTTCTCACTTCCACAATGAAGAATCACCCCCCATCCCAGATCATTGGTGATATTATGACTCCAGTTCAGACTAGAAGATCTCATCAAGGTCTTGGTGGGTTTATTGCCAATATACACAAGAAGGTTGATACCCCTCTTGTGCAAGCATGTTTGTTTGCATGTTTTCTTTCACAAGAAGAACCCAAGAAAATATTTGATGCTCTCAAAGAACCAAGTTGGGTGGAAGCAATGCAGGATGAGCTTCACCAATTTGTAATTCAGGATGTTTGGGAGCTGGTTGATTGTCCTAGATATGTCAGACCTATAGGGATAAGATGGGTTCTCAGAAACAAAAGAGATGAAAGAGGTATTGTGGTCAGAAACAAGGCAAGGTTAATGGCTCAAGGTTATACACAAGAGGAGGGGATAGACTATGAGGAGGTCTTTGCACCAGTTGCAAGGATTGAAGCTATTAGGATTTTTCTAGCCTATGTATGGCACCATTGTTGAGGAAGTATATGTAATGCAACCTCCTGGTTTTGAGGATCCTGAGCATCCAGATAAAGTGTATAGAGTCAAAAAGGCTATGTATGGCCTTCATCAAGCCCCTAGAGCATGGTATGGTACTTTGTCTACCTATTTGGTGGACAATGGATTCAAGAGGGGCACCATAGATCAGACACTATTTACAAAGAAGAAAGGCAAGGATGTGTTACTTGTGCAGGTCTATGTTGATGATATCATTTTTGGGTCTACTGATCCAAAGATGAGTGAGGATTTCTCCAAGCTTATGACAGACAAATTCAAGATTAGTGCTATGGGGGAGATGAACTTCTTTCTTGGTTTATAAGTTCAGCAGAAAGAGGATGGTATCTTCATCTCCCAGGACAAATATGTTGCTGAGACCTTGAAGAAGTTTGGCTTTTCTCCACATGAAAAGAGGGCTACTACTCCTATGGATAGAGAACACCCTTGGGGAAAGATTGGAGATAGAAAAGATGTTGATGTCAGGCACTATAGATCCATGATTGGATCTTTGATGTATCTTACTGCCTCCAGACCTGATATCATGTTTGCTGTGTGTGCTTGTGCACGCCATCAAGTGACTCCCAAAGAATGTCACCTTTATGCTGTGAAGAGGATCTTTAGGTACCTAAGATGCTATCCTAGTCTTGGTTTGTGGTACCCAAAGGATTCACCATTGGAGCTGATTGCCTATTCAGATAGTGATTATGGAGGTGATAAATTTAATAGGAAATCCACAACTGGTGGATGTCAGTTTCTTGGGAGCAGGTTAATATCTTGGCAATTGTGACAATCCGTCAATTTATGATTGATATTTTATTCTCAATATTTATTTGAAAAAATTATTTTAATGTTACAATATGAACTCACTTACTTTTGGGAAGAAATTTTGATTTACGTCTTGAAGTAGCATCGACTACGTTTAAACCGGAGGATTCCACGTTGCGTGCTTACGTTTACATACACCGTCTTTGGTGACAGTCCGACATTTCAGAAAATAAATTTATCCGTGAATATTATTTTGGAGTTTTAAATTTGTGTTGGTTCATAAACTCACAAATTTACGAGAAGAGATTAGGACTTACGATTTTATTTTAACGTCCTTTACGACTAAACCGGAAACCTTAGGATTACGTATTTACGTTTTCGAACTCCGTTTTTGATGAAACAATTTTTATTGGATTCGTCTTGTGCCGTTGATTCATAATTTATAAAAACATTTTTCGTAAAAAGACCCGAGGGCACGCAAATCGAGGAAACTAGAATCGAGGAGTACCCGTAAATAAATGGGGATGAGACAAAACTATTTTTGCCCCACCCCCACTCATGGATGGCTAAAATAAAGCCACAAACCCATTATGTGTCAAGTAACTAGCTTCCATACTACACTTGTTACTTAGCTTACAAAGTAAGCCAAGCTTACATCAAAACAACAAACCAAAACCACTCTTCCCATTTCCACCCATGCAAAACAAGCTAAATCCTCTCTTCCTCTCTCTAGGATTTCGTCCATATCTCACCCAAAAACACCCAATTTGATCTTGATTCCACCATAAAATCATATGTTATTTACACATATGTTGAAGCCCCTT
This sequence comes from Glebionis coronaria, assembly GCA_025667525.1. Classification (NCBI taxonomy): domain Eukaryota; kingdom Viridiplantae; phylum Streptophyta; class Magnoliopsida; order Asterales; family Asteraceae; genus Glebionis; species Glebionis coronaria. The sequence continues at coordinate 361,244,025 of CM046881.1, forward strand.
TGAAACCCTATTGATTGGTGGTGCTTATAACATCCAAGGAGGAGTTTTCATGGAGTAGTAGGGCTGATTTTCCACAAGGTGTTTATGAAGATTGGTGGTCATGAAGATGGTCTTGGTGCATCACAAGTTTCTCCATCAAAATCCATGTTTTGATCACAACCTACATCATCATGGTGGTATAAAGATTGTCCTCCTCATCTTCTTGTTATTTTGATTATGTAAACATGTATTTTATTTCCTATTGTATATGTATATGATGATTATATGATGATAAAAATGTTATGTGGGGATTTGTTGTTGATAAATATGATTAAAAAGTTGAAAAACTATAAGAAACAAGGCTAAAATCTTTCTTAATTTACATGGCTGTATAAAACAGTAAAGAAACATGTTATGAACTGATAAAATGATGAAGTAGAATTGATATACATTAATCTATGAGTCTTGTACACATGTGAGAGTTGGCCATGCAATGGAATCATTGTAATGAGTGAGATATGATCAAAACAAGTTTAAGGTACAAATCTGAGTTCACTGTTTTGGACGATTTTTAGAAAATACTTAGAAGATGATTCAACAGTAGCTATAGAAGAGTTAAATGGAGCACATATCATTTAGTTTATGTGATAAAAATTTGAGCTTCTATCTCCATATAGAACTCTAGATATGGCAGTTTTGGTGAAAGTGAAGATAAAAATCAGATTTTGGAAATTAAAGTATAATACTATTATATAAGCACTCAAAATTTAATAGTATAAAATATAAATTAAAACCCACTAACTTAAATAATAAATTTATATAAATATGTACAATGGTAAATAGGTGGAAATTTCATAAAAATGGTAACTTGTTAATTTTTATAAGTTATAAAACTATAAACATGATTTTTACGACTTTTTCGACTATTACCGTAAAATTAACGTTTTGGTTAAATAAAACTTAGACGGTTGGACCCGTCTAATGTAAACTTTGTAAAACTTATATACTGATATATAAACATGTATAACAAGTAAAAACCGATAAAACCCGAACTATAGGACATACGGACATTAACGAGCTAAGTAAACATATTGGACTAATAATTGGACTAAATAAGTTAAACACTTATAAAAAGAACTTATTGGATTTAACCCATTTAGGCCCAACTTGTAAAGTTTAGATACTGATAATATAAGTATAACATGGATTAATACAAGTTAAAGAACTTATAATAAGTTTATTGGACTTAAAACACGTATATAGGTAAAACTAGTAAACTAGTATAAAAGTTACCGACATATAACACTAAAATGAGTAAACGAGAATATGTAAACCCACTTGATCATCATATATATATAATCATCATATGTATACATAATTGTTATTTTTATAAATTCATTGGACAAACGTCTAAGACCGAGTATTATTTTTCTAGGTTTCCATGATCGAAGCACGTACCGTACGTCCGAATTGCCGATAACCCGCCTTCCCACATCAACGTGAGTTCATAGCCTCACACTCTTTTAAATGTTTTTATAAATGTTTTATAAACCCGCGAGGGAGATAACATGTTAGATTTAAAAAAAATAGGACACCATTTGTCCCGATTGTTTGTTTATTGATTTTGGACCCGAATGATTGAATGACCCGATTGTATGACCTGATAAATGATTAAAGGACCCGATAGATGAAATAAAAATGGATTATTAAAGTTAGGTTATGTCACTAAAAGTCCCATTAGCATGAATTGTGAACTACCGGGATTTGGTAGACGCTTATGCATTTAATAGTACTATTTGGGGACGATCACCCCAGTTCGCGCCTTGACGGTTGATCCCCATCGTGCCACATTGATTAGTAAGCGAATTTATGTATGAGAAGATTTCCATAGCGTGACCTTTGTGACGACACGCTACTTTAGATGGGCAAATTGAGGATCGGGTTAGCTACCCGTTGTTGGTTTAGTAAGGTAACAATGTCATGCGGCTTATAATAATCCAAAACTAACGAAATACTACTAGACGCTCCGAATTATGATGTATTGCCTGACTAGCAATACAGGGTCATACTATTGATATTATGTGCGTGTTTTGGTTTTCATAACCATATTCATATAACGGTTTTTATTTTCATATAACGTCATAAGACGTATCGTATGATGTTTTTACGACATTGGCTCGTATAATGATTTTTAAGGCAAACGCCTATATTATGATTTTGATGAAGATTTGTATTAAAATGACTTTGGCTGTTTTGTGGCCTATTAAAATGATTTGTACAAAATGATTTTCAGTAATAATTTTATACTGATATTATATTGATGGATTTTATTAAACTCTATGAATTCACTCGGCGTTATCGCTGACCTTTTCTTTTAACATGTTTTGTCTCAGGTACTTGAAGATAATTATCGGGAAGACAACAAGAATTCATGGCCCGCACTTAAACAATATTTTCCATTCAAATACTTTGTAAAACTTTGTATGAAATGTAATGACTTGGGACCGATGTAACTTTGATATTTATGAATGGAAATGCTTTTATTATTAAACGACGCGATTTTATACGTTGTCTATGATGTGAGTAATGTGCTATCCCGTAACACCAACGAGTCTTCCGCTGTTTTGAGTTGTATAAATTTGGGGGTGTTACAGTTGGGTATCAGAGCTCTCGTTATAGAGAACGAAAGATTTTTAAAACCAAGGTTTTGAATAAAACATTTCAAAATCTTTTAACTATAAACATTTTTCTAAAAATGTCTAAAAATCTTTTGACTATAACGGTGCCGAAGAATTCCCGAGTTACCGACAAGGCCAGACTGAGAAGTGTTATTTTAATATATATAACTTGGATTATATATATATGATGTAATTTTATTACATGATTGTTTGATGATTATTTTGATATTTATACGAGGTATTTATACGACGTAGATTGTCACAAGAAACCCTAAATCCCCTAGTAAATTAATCGAAGCTATTCTCGTAGGAACTCTAGCTATCCTAGATCTAAACCAAGTTGTGGATATTTATGATCCCAACAAATGGTTGATAATCGTAGAAATGTAGATATTAGTTGATTATGATATTGAAGAAGAATTGGCGAGATTAAAACTGATATCGATGTCATGACGATCTTTCCTTATAGAGTGGAGTTTGACAAAACGTTACCACCTGGAAGGATGTCATCTGATTCGTTGTCACCCAGTTCTTAAATTTGAGAATCGAAAGGGTGAATGTTGCACTTGAGGCTATCATTGGAACCGTTACCCAAAAGCCTCATGCCACTAATACCTTCCGAGAAGTCTAGTTGAATGATCAAGTCATTTTATATTAATGACTCCTTTGATAATTGTTGTTGTAAGAGATATAGGATTGGAAATTAAGTGTTGTTCATATCAAGCTTTTATTGCCTATCAAGGTATAAGAATAAGGTTGAAAGTACTAGAAAATGAGGTAGGATATCGAATTGAGTGTAAGATGATTGAAACTTGAATAAAGTAAAACTTAACCTGTATGGAATATGAAATTGTTAAGAGGAAGTCGTTAAGTTCTGTGATTGAATTATAAGGATTTAAATGATCGTAGGTTCAGGTTAAGGGTTGTTCCTAGGCCATTGTCCAATAATGAGGATGCCCAGTGTCCAAGAAATAAATTGAATAAATCTTCTTCTGAATTGAGACCGATGGATCTTCCGGGACATATGGAACACCTAATGACTCTTGTAGATTAGTATTCATTGTGGTATCTTTTAAGAATCCCTAACTTAACTGAGATATCAGTTGGTAGGATGAGTTCTGAGAATTGTATGACATAGTGACACGTAATGTGTTACGGTACAATTTTGACTTGTTTGTGATTAATGAAAAAGACTACCTTTGATTGCTAAATTCTACATGTATCGATGTTATCTATCTTTTATTGCTTCATCCTAATGCTCGCATTAGTGATGCAACCATTGAACAAGTACTCATCTTGAATCGAGTTACGTTGTGAATTATTCTTGTTGAGTGCCATCGAGATCATGAACCTCATGATTATTTGGCTAAAGCTCATTTCCTATCATATTGTAGTTAGTTCTTGGTGAACAAGCTTTCATCACTCTTCTGCAGATCACTCATTGTTTTTATAAAGTTAAAACGGTATCCTTTGAGAAAATTTAATTTTCATCACAATAAGGATTATTCAAAGTGAGATTTATAAGTGATTGATATCAAAATGAAGTTGTTTATGAGACGCTTTGGAAAACTTATTTGTTTTCATAATATAGAAAACCTTTGTAAATTTATTTTTGATTCTTATTTAAGAATTAAGCATGAAAATGTTTTTATTATAAACATGATAATAAAATTTTGACGAACTGAGTATTGCATCGTTAATCTTGAAATTGTATATAGTTACGCGCCTACATACAATTTGGAATGGACTATGCAAGACTGATTAGTAGTCACCATAAAACTGATTAATAAACACTAAAATTTTCTTTGAAGATTGTGAAAGATTAAAATTTATGAGATCTGCAAGAAGTGAAAAATAAGGACATAGTGTTAGGGACACCTACATATGTGCCTGTAGTATCTATTCTTCTGAGTTGAATTTACTCATCTGTGGAATTTGTCTTATTTGACAATTGACTATTCTTTCTTGTCCAATTCTCCCGTAGTGAGATTCTTAGGAAAAGTATCTGATTACCGAGTGTTGATACCAGACTGGATGTATCGACGTTCCTATCATTTCTTATGATTTGATTTCATTTGAATGACCTGGGTAACGATCCGAGGAGCTTTCGAATGCGTACTCAAATTATGAAAACATGGGATATATTCATATTCGTTAAATGTTTTCGTCTTTATCTGATTTGAACTTCTCTCGCATAGATTATGCGTTGACCTTAATCTTTTAATAGTAGTTGTGTATCCTAATATCCCTGAATTTGTGAAGGATTATGAATTATTATTAGTCTTTTGAGAAGTTTACATCTTATCGACGGCAATGAAACTGAAAAGTTGATAATGCCGGTAGAATGGATTGATTGATTATGACATGACGACATTGTCTTAATTGATGGGAACTCGAGTAGAATTCCCTAAATGATAAGATGTTGATTATCAAAAATGATCTAAATAATTCTTGGTGGATGACGATATCCTGTATTTAGACTTAAAATTATACCATGAATGGTTGTGAACTAGTTATAGATATTGTAATCTAGAAGAACCTAATATGAATTTATTAAAAGATGTTTATATAATCTGAAACTTTAGTAACTATTTGTTAATGAATTACCTAGACTTTTGCCATTAAGGCAAGTTGAAATTGGTATTGATCATATTTCTGGTGCTGCACCTGTGGCTTGTGCACTGTATGTCAGCACCATCTAAATTAAAGGAATTACCGTACAACTGAGAGAGTTGTTGGAGAAAGATTTTATTCTACCAAGCCTGTCATCATGAAGAGCTATGGTGTTATCATTCCTTATACTTATAAATTATTGTGGACTGAGTAAATTGACAATCGAAAACGATATCCATAACTCGAAATGGAAGATTTGTTCGATCATTTACAAGGTTCTAGCAATTTGATCCTCAGCATGGTTATCATCAACTTCGCATCTGCGAAAAAGATTATGTATTCCAATCACTACATCCGGTACTTGTAATGAACACTATGAGTTTCATGTGATGTCGTTTGGATTGATCAATGCACATGTAGCATTCATAATTTGGTGAATCACGTGTGTAGGCTGTAATTTGATAAATTCATGCTCGTGATCATTAAGGACCATTTATTTGTTTGTTTATAAGAATAAGAATGAGTTAATAATTATTGCCCTGAATTGACCGAAGAACGAAAACTTGTACCTTGAATACATAACATGAGATTAAAGACTTAAACCTTTACATAATTTAACTGTGTAATTAATAGATAATGGAATATACATTGACTCTTTACAAAAAAAAAAAAAAAAAAAAAAAAAAAAAAAAAAAAAAACTAAGAGCCCTTTTAAGACTTTGGATTTTACCAAAAAGAAATGGAAATATATTTTGACAAATGTTCTAACAAAGGATTTTAAGGTATTATTCCCTTATACACAAACCATTTAACTAAACTTCTGTTTAGGGTTAAATGTTTGTGTATACTTCTAGACAACCTAAGAAGAATTAAGGAAACTATATAACTTATTACTTGAAATTTGAAACGACAATTTTTGCCTTTCAAACTAAGAAAACTTTGACCAAAGTATAAACAAAGATTTTTCAAATATTTACGAATCTTATTAATTATTTTCCATAAATCAACAAAAATCGTATTAATTAAATTCAAATTTATTTTTGAACATTTTATATAATTGGTCGAACTAAGAAATTTAAAACTTTTACGTTTATGTTTCATAAAAATTAAATAATTATTGTTAATTTACATGTAATAATTATCGACGCTTTAGACGTCGGATTGAGTAAAACAGATAAAGATAATAGTAAAGACGAAACTAAAACATAGAAGATATGAAGAAAGAATTCTGAATAAATACGGGTATGATATTTATTTCATCAGGAAGTGAATATAGATACCGACGCATTATGTAGAAAAGATAAAGAACCAGTTAGGACATGTTCCTTAAAAATGAAGGTGCAAAATAAATTACCGAACGATATAAAAATAAATAATGTTGTAAAAAGGATAATATAAATAGTGAAAGGGTTCGCGTCTAATGTGAACCATTAGAATTAAGAAGCCGATAGCGTTAAATGTTTTAAGGCCGTTTATGGTTGCCTAAATATGAAGAATTGTGAGATGTAGTTATATTGGAATCTTGTAAGTATAAGTATTATATGTATGTCATTTTTGACTAAAAGTATCTTTGTCTGAAGAAGTTGTACTAATAAAAAATTATGAAGGCAGACATCGCCTCATACATTAGTAAACGTCTAGCTATTGCAAAGGTCATCATCTGAATTTGATTCGATTTGGGTCATCGTCGACAGACTGACCAAATCTGCTGATATCATTCCCGTTAATGATAAATGCAAAAGAGTCATGTAAACATAGTGTGCCTGTATCGAACAACTTTATCAAGATCCTCGCTTCGCATCGAATTTCTAGAGATTTGCTCAGAAATCATTGAGAACGAACCTTGACGAGAGTATTGTATACCACCCCAAATCGAAGGGACGAGGTAAAGTAACGATACAAAGTAATATAAGTGTTGTTTTATGTTTGAATGATTGACCTTTGGTAATAGACCGTATAATCGTTTTCCTTTGGAGAGATTATCATTGATAATTATCGTATTAGGATCGAGATCGAATCTGGTTAGGATATAAATATTAGAGCATCTGTAAGCAAGAGTTGAGATGAAGACACCCGACATACACCCATTGTGAGTTGGACATGTCTTTTAGGTTTAAGGTTTCCTATGATGGCGAACCTAACCTTACAAAATACCTGACCCGCGAGACCTGAAATGATTGTTGAAATTAGGATCTGATTATTGACAGCCGGTAGTGGGCAAGAGGTTATGTGAATGTGAAATGTAGATCTTGAATTGCCAAATGGGTAGCGAAGTTATGCCACAATTTTTAACCTTGGAAAAATGAATTCATGATCTGACAAATCATGGGATATAAGTCCCCGTTGTATGGGACCATTGAGATGATGTAAAAGTTGGGATTGAAAGGCATATAAGCTGGATCTACCCTAGGACTTCAAGAACTGCGTGAATTATGTTTCGTAAATCGAACTTGATGGAATATCTATCAAGTGAAAATCTGATTGTTCTTAGTAAAGCTTAGATCGGCGAAAAGTTGCATTCATCAGAAACCCGTGAACATCATGGATAGAGAAAGTAAGTCAACATTTAGCCTGGTCTTATTCCCGTAGTTATGTTTGATGAAACTCGCGTATTATAATGGATTACACTTGTGAGAAAAGACCGAAAGTGGAGGGAATACCCACATGGCTTTAACTCTATAAGAAGCGAGTAGTAAGGTAAGATGATCTTTGAGGACAAAGATCCCTTTTAGGGGTAAATGCTGTGACAATCCGTCAATTTATGATTGATATTTTATTCTCAATATTTATTTGAAAAAATTATTTTAATGTTACAATATGAACTCACTTACTTTTGGGAAGAAATTTTGATTTACGTCTTGAAGTAGCATCGACTACGTTTAAACCGGAGGATTCCACGTTGCGTGCTTACGTTTACATACACCGTCTTTGGTGACAGTCCGACATTTCAGAAAATAAATTTATCCGTGAATATTATTTTGGAGTTTTAAATTTGTGTTGGTTCATAAACTCACAAATTTACGAGAAGAGATTAGGACTTACGATTTTATTTTAACGTCCTTTACGACTAAACCGGAAACCTTAGGATTACATATTTACGTTTTTGAACTCCGTTTTTGATGAAACAATTTATATTGGATTCGTTTTGTGCCGTTGATTCATAATTTATAAAAACGTTTTTCGTAAAACGACCCGAGGGCACGCAAATCGAGGAAACTAGAATCGAGGAGTACCCGTAAATAAATGGGGATGAGACAAAACCATTTTTGCCCCACCCCCACTCATGGATGGCTAAAATAAAGCCACAAACCCATTATGTGTCAAGTAACTAGCTTCCATACTACACTTGTTACTTAGATTACAAAGTAAGCCAAGCTTACATCAAAACAACAAACCAAAACCACTCTTCCCATTTCCACCCATGCAAAACAAGCTAAATCCTCTCTTCCTCTCTCTAGGATTTCGTCCATATCTCACCCAAAAACACCCAATTTGATCTTGATTCCACCACAAAATCATGTGTTATTTACACATATGTTGAAGCCCCTTTGAAACCCTATTGATTGGTGGTGATTATAACATCCAAGGAGGAGTTTTCATGGAGTAGTAGGGCTGATTTTCCACAAGGTGTTTATGAAGATTGGTGGTCATGAATATGGTCTTGGTGCATCACAAGTTTCTCCATCAAAATCCATGTTTTGATCACAACCTACATCATCATGGTGGTATAAAGATTGTCCTCCTCATCTTCTTGTTATTTTGATTATGTAAACATGTATTTTATTTCCTATTTTATATGTATATGATGATTATATGATGATAAAAATGTTATGTGGGGATTTGTTGTTGATAAATATGATTAAAAAGATGAAAAACTATAAGAAACAAGGCTAAAATCTTTCTTAATTTACATGGGTGTATAAAACAGTAAAGAAACATGTTATGAACTGATAGAATGATGAAGTAGAATTGATATACAGTAAGCTATGAGTCTTTTACACATGTGAGAGTTGGCCATGCAATGGAATCATTGTAATGAGTGAGATATGATCAAAACAAGTTTAAGGTACAAATCTGAGTTCACTGTTTTGGACGGTTTTTAGAAAATACTTAGAAGATGATTCAACAGTAGCTATATGTGAGTTAAATGTAGCACATATCATGTAGTTTATGTGATAAAAATTTGAGCTTTTATCTCCATATAGAACTCTAGATATGGCAGTTTTGGTAAAAGTGAAGATAAAAATCAGATTTTGGAAATTAAAGTATAATACTATTATATAAGCACTCAAAATTTAATAGTATAAAATATAAATTAAAACCCAATAACTAAATAATACATTTATATAAATATGTACAATGGTAAATAGGTGTAAATTTTATAAAAATGGTAACTTGTTATGTTTTATAAGTTATAAAACTATAAACATGATTTTTACGACTTTTTCGACTATTACCGTAAAATTAACGTTTTTGTTAGATAAAACTTAGACGGTTGGACCCGTCTAATGTAAACTTTGTAAAACTTATATACTGATATATAAACATGTATAACAAGTAAAAACCGATAAAACCCGAACTATAGGACATACGGACATTAACGAGCTAAGTAAACATATTGGACTAATAATTGGACTAAATAAGTTAAACACTTATAAAAAGAACTTATTGGACTTAACCCATTTAGGCTCAACTTGTAAAGTTTAGATACTGATAATATAAGTATAACATGGATTAATACAAGTTAAAGAACTTATAATAAGTTTATTGGACTTAAAACACGTAAATAGGTAAAACTAGTAAACTAGTATAAAAGATACCGACATATAACACTAAAATGAGTAAACGAGAATATGTAAACCCACTTGATCATCATATATATATAATCATCATATGTATACATAATTGTTATTTTTATAAATTCATTGGACAAACGTCTAAGACCGAGTATTATTTGTCTAGGTTTCCGTGATCGAAGCACGTATCGTACGTCCGAATTGCCGATAACCCGCCTTCCCACATCAACGTGAGTTCATAGCCTCGCACTCTTTTAAATGTTTTTATAAATGTTTTATAAACCCGCGAGGGAGATAACATGTTAGATTTAAAAAAAAATAGGACACCATTTGTCCCGATTGTTTTTTTATTGATTTTGGACCCGAATGATTGAATGACCCGATTGTATGACCCGATAAATGAATAAAGGACCCGATAGATGAAATAAAAATGGATTATTAAAGTTAGGTTATGTCACTAAAAGTCCCATTAGCATGAATTGTGAACTACCGGGATTTGGTAGACGCTTATGCATTTAATAGTACTATTTGGGGACGATCACCCCAGTTCGCGCCTTGACGGTTGATCCCCGTCATGCCACATTGATTGGTAAGCGAATTTATGTATGAGAAGGTTTCCATAGCGTGACCTTTGTGACGACACGCTACTTTAGATGGGCAAATTGAGGATCGGGTTAGCTACCCGTTGTTGGTTTAGTAAGGCAACAATATCATGCGGCTTATAATAATCCAAAACTAACGAAATACTACTAGACGCTCCGAATTACGATGTATTGCCTGACTAGCAATACAGGGTCATACTATTGATATTATGTGCGTGTTTTGGTTTTCATAACCATATTCATATAACGGTTTTTATTTTCATATAACGTCATAAGACGTATCGTATGATGTTTTTACGACATTGGCTCGTATAATGATTTTTAAGGCAAACGCCTATATTATGATTTTGATGAAGATTTGTATTAAAATGACTTTGGCTATTTTATGGCCTATTAAAATGATTTGTACAAAATGATTTTCAGTAATAATTTTATACTGATATTATATTGATGGATTTTATTAAACTCTATGAATTCACTCGGCGTTATCGCTGACCTTTTCTTTTAACATGTTTTGTCTCAGGTACTTGAAGGTAATTCTCGGGAAGACAACAAGAATTCATGGCCCGCACTTAAACAATATTTTCCATTCAAATACTTTGTAAAACTTTGTATGAAATGTAATGACTTGGGACCGATGTAACTTTGATATTTATGAATGGAAATGCTTTTATTATTAAACGACGCGATTTTATACGTTGTCTATGATGTGAGTAATGTGCTATCCCGTAACACCAACGAGTCTTCCGCTGTATTGAGTTGTATAAATTTGGGGGTGTTACAGCAATGCAAGAAACAAACAGTGGTGGCTAATTCTACAACTGAAGCAGAGTATGTGGCTGCAGCTGCATGTTGTGGCCAAGTGTTGTGGATTCAGAACCAGCTGTTGGACTATGGGTAAAATTTCATACATACTAAGATATTTGTTGACAATAATAGTACTTTATGCATCATTAAGAATCCTGTACATCATTCTAAAACTGAACACATAGAAATTAGACACCATTTTATAAGAGATTGCTTTGAGAAAGGTTTAATACAACCAGACAGGGTTGACACTGAGGACAATGTGTCTGATTTATTAACTAAACCTTTTGATGCTGGGAGATTTCAATACATGGTAACAAGTATTGGAATGGTTAATCTCACATAATATGTGTTTTGGATTCTTTTTGTAAAAGTATGTACAGGATGATGCATTATTATTGGTCTTATTGATGATTTAGATTTTCCACTATATTTTTCTAACACTGACAAAGGTTGCTTGAACGCTGATAAGTGTTTTTGCAACGTTGTCAGCAATATAATTGTCTAACGCTGACAAAGCTTCCCTCAACGCTGTCATGTGTTATCGGGGCGTTGTCAGCAACATTGTTAGTTTTGTGGTTTTCAATCTAAATGTGCAGATGGTGTTAGCAGTATGCCATTGGATACAGAGTTGCTTATAGATCAATGGAGAAGCATTTGGACAAGTTTTTATTTATGGATGATGGTTGGAATGTTTCATTCCTATCTTGACATAAATTTTTTATGTTCATGCATGATTTTAGCAAACTTTTTGTATCATAGTTTAAGGGGAGGTTTTAGGAACCTTTAGGATGTTTGGGTATCCATATGATACTCTTATCACAATTCTAGATTGTGTCCACAGGTGAGTATGAGTCAGTTTTACTAAATCATGAGGCACTGTAGCATGCAAAGTTGATATACTGTGCATGCTGCCAAGACATTTTTTTGCCTAAAATTGGTTGTGGTCTGTTGGGAGACTTGGGAATGATTTTGATATGGGATTTACCTGGGAGTAACAAGGATTTTATAAGGTAACTTGGTTGTTAAGAGTTTTGGTTAGCAAGGGACACTAGAGGACTGTTATGTCTATCTTGCTTATGCAAGTGTGCATAACTGGACAGTGCTTGCCGCCCTATAATAATTATTAGCTTTTGGTTATCTTCTCTAGGATAAATTACTTGTTAAGGTCATTTTTCACTTTTTGAAATATTTTTATTTTTGGACGCTGACAAGAATTTTCCAAGCGTTGTTGTGACCAAATTGGACGATGACATGGCTATAGGCAAACGTTGACAAGATTATAGCCGTTGGGTGTTGATAGGTTATTTTTGACCGTTGACACTCAATGGGACCTACCCAGTTGTTTCTTTTTGACATATTTTCAAGCCGTAATTTTAGGAGTTGTTACTTTCATTTAATGCATGAGATAACTTATAACTTTTTCAATATTTTCATGATTGATTTTTGAAAATCTTTGCCTATTTTTGGGCCAATCACATGCATTCTTTTTCTCCTATAAATTTGGCTCCTATTTTAAACAGGGTATCTATAATTCTTGTCTAACAATTTTCTCTTATCAACTTCTTCTTCTTCACTTAAAATTAACAGCTTTCATCAATGGCACCAAAGTTTAAACCAACAAAATTAGAATTGGGGTTCAGATCACAACACAATATGATTGCTTATCTTGAAGCTGATGATGCTCTGTTTCCCCAATACACACAAATGGTGGCGTATTTGAACGCATCCCCATTAAGGTATGCTCTTTCTCATGCACCACTCATTCCAGTCACACACAATAAGCAGTTTTGGAACACTGTCAGTTCCTCAACAGTTAATGGAGTGACCACATTGACTTCTATTGTTCATGGGAGATCTTGGGTGGTTACTGAGGCCTTGGTACGCCAAGCCTTGCATCTTGATGATGCTGATGGTATAGCCACCCTTCCCATAAATGAAATAGAACAAGGGCTTAAGGCTTTGGGATATCCTTTTCCTGATGAAGGTACTCTCAACAAGTATCATAAGCAGGAATTTCCCCCAGCCTGGAAGTACCTCATACATGTCCTCCTTCAATGTTTGAGTCCCAAATGTACTGCACACAATGAGATCAATAGATCCATTGCTAGTGCTATTGTGTGCATTGCAACAGGGCAGAAATATAACTATTCTAAAATGATTTTTGAGGGGATGTGTAAAAACAAGGGGACAAAAATGACTTTAGCTTATCCCCGTTTTCTGCAAATGGTTTTTGATGATCAAGGTTACTGCTCAAGGGATCACAATGATTTTTATAAGATCCCTGAGCAAAAGAAAGCTATTTTTATGAAGATGGTCTCACCACCCCATAGAGACCTACCTTTAACCCAAGCCATGCTTGCTGTTATTGCAGCAGCACAACCCCTACCAGACCCCCAACCTCAAATTGACCCTCAACCACAACTTGAACCAATTCCTGAACCTTTACCTTCACCTGAACAAATGCAAATTGACTTAGAATCCTTCAACGCTGACACACTCAATGTTGGCGTTGATGTGCCTATTTCCAACGCTGACACACAACATTCACAATCCCAAACACCCTTTAACCAACCCACATCTACCCATTCTTCGACACCATCTTCCACACCCCCTGAATATAGGTTGATGAAACGCCAAAGGACTACTGGAGTGTTCTCCTCTGGTGGTCCTAGCCATGAAGCAGAGAGAACCACCACCACATGTGTGGCTGGTGACCTGGATGAGGCTGGGACTATTGGTTCTGGCTTAGAAGCTGGCCAAGGCAGTCCCACCATCATTAAGTCCTCATCCTTGCCCAATGAATCTGACTTGGGAGGTCAAATCCCCATTTCATACGAGGGCAGACTGGAACCAATGACTCTTTTGGAATTGACGGCAGTCTGCATAAGCTTGCAAAAGCAAAATGCAGACTTAGTACAAATTGTCAGCTCACAAGGCCTTGAACTCAAGCAATTGAGGGAGAGGATTGTTGTTTTGGAAAGTGATCATGCTAGAAGGGGTATGGAGGAATCTTCCAAAGGGGAGGAAGATCAAATAAATCTGAGTGATAAGGGCAGTCAGGATGGTCAATCAATGGATGTTGCTGAGGCCCTTACAACTTTGAAGAAACAAACAGGTTTTGATACGTCCTTAGTCTCTCCCACCAACTTAAATTTATCATTTACAACTATGTTAAGAGAGGTTACACAAGGCGCTGAGGGAAGATATTTGAGCGTTGACAAGGAAAATTTGGACGCTGATAGAAGTATTTTGGGCGCTGATAGAACAAATTTGGGCGTTGACAGACCTGTACATGAAGGTGATGTATCCCAGTCATCATCTATCATCAAGGAGGTTTCTACTCAGGTATTACCATCTATCTTACCAACCATTGCACCATCAGATAAGGGTAAGGGTAAAATGGTAGAAGAGATTGTTCCAAAGGATGCAGCTCAAGTTGAGTTTGATAGAAGATTAGCTGCACAAATCATGGAACAAGATGAAAAGGAAAAGTCACCATTTGTTGTGACTTCAGAAGAAGAAAGTGATGGAGCTATCTCAGACTCAAGTGTGATGATTATAGAACCAGAAAGGCTTGAGTATGGTGATGAGTTTGCTAGGGAAAAGTTGAGAGAATTGAAATTGTAGGTTGACTTTGACATGCCAGAGGTGGTTCAAATGTACAATGCTTGGGAAGAAAGATGCATGGATAATCCAGACTTGACCATTTCAGATCAAATATGGGGTTTGGAGCTTCTTCTTAGAGTTCAAAAGGATTGCCAGGTAATTTTGAAACACAAGGCAAGCAATATTCTCTCAGAGTTGAAAAGGGATAGAAGGGAGCTCTACTTTATGTTGCTCAGATGTCATGGAGTTGGATGGACATATCAGAAGTTGAAAGCTTTGACATTTGATGAGTTGGAAAACAGGGCTTATCCCATTTGGATGAGAGTGCAGGAAGCAAACACTCTCAGACTTCTTTCAGATGAAAGAAAGGAGGAACTTGCAGAAGAAATGGAAATCAAGAAAGCTATGATGGTTCCCAGGCCAGTGAAAAAGGGAATTTCATTTGAGTTTCCAAAAGATATGGATCCACTATATCCAAGTGAAGCAGTTATAAGAAAGAGCCTCAAGCTCTCCCCATTAGAAGCTTCAGATATGGTGCAAGTGTTACCATTAGATTCCAGGAACCCAATTGTGAGCTATGAAGAAGATGAATGTGGGTTCTGGAAGATTGGCAGATTTGGCAAGGAGGTACACACTTTTACCACTCTCATATCTTTGTTTGCAAGTTGTGATAGAGAAGACTTGGTGGAACTTTGGAAGTTGTTGGAGACCAAGTATGAGGCTGAAGCACCAACTTCAGCTAATGGAATAAAACTTCGGACCACATTCAAAAGAATGTGTGGACCAAAAGATGAGGATCCTGCAATATGGAAGGATCTTGAAGATGACCTCAGTGGTCTTCAATGGAGGTTATATTCAGCTTCTGGTGTATACCATTTGAGTTCTACAAAGTTTGCTGAGTATCTACTTGTGGATGCTCAGTATTTCATATCCAAGGCTATTTTGGAAAAGATGAAGGACACTCAGCTGGAAATAGATTATTCAAGTGACGTGGCAAAAGATTTGATCAGATTTATTCATTACCAATATGAGAAGGTTTGTAAGATTCCTCCTAGTCCTTAATGCCTATTCAGAAACTTGATCATAAGAGTGGATATCAAGTTTAGGGGAGGATTGTTGGGAATAAATTAAGGCCAGATCACTTGAGCGCTGACAAGAACAAAACAAGCGTTGACAAGAACAAAACAAGCGCTGACAGCTCAAGCGTTTACAAGTTAAAGTCAAGCGTTGACACATTGAAGACAAGCACTGATGGAAGATATATTCTACACGTTTATTATATTCTAGAATACTTCTAGTAAGGATAGAAACGACAATGTATTTTCTATATTTATCTTTACCTAGAATAGCTGATACGTAGATTATTGTACAAGGCTTCTATGTCTATAAAAGAAGACCTTTAGGTTAATGTTTGATATATGTTTTATATAAGTTTTCGTTCGTAAACATCATTCATTGTAAGCAAGTTTGATATTGATAATCAAAGTGAAAGTTTGTTTATATCATTGAGTGTTCTTGTTTAAGTGTTAAATTCCACATAACACTTAGATTCATAAAGCATATACAAAGGTTTCTCTACGTGTTATACTTGATTTAGGTTCTTAGAGAATAAACCTAGGTTCAACGCTGACAAGGGTAATTTCAGCGTTGACAGGACAAGTTCTAACGCTGACAGAAACGTGACCAGACCTAAATATTTGCAGCCACAAGGTAAGGGGTCTAAAGCTTCATCAAGCTTAACATGGAGACCCAAGAAAGATCAAAACCCTAATGATAATGGGATTTCAATGACTTGCAATAGATTTAATTACATTTCAAAGGTCATTACAAAACCTATTGGGGTTAACTGGGTATTTCATCCTAAAAAGGATGAGAATGGGGTTGTTGTGAGAACTAAGTCTGTTCTTATTGAACAACCAGATGAATCCAAGTCTTTTGAGACTTGGGTTCCCAAAGAAAACTAATTTGTTTTCTTTATGTGCATGTCATTCAAAGACAGATCAATGATTATGGATATTGGGATAGTGGATGCTCAAGGCACATGACAGGGAAGGAAGACTATCTGAAGAATTTCACTCCTATTAAAGATGGTGATAAGGTATACTTTGGAGGTGGATATGGAACTATCACAGGCAAAAGAACCCTTCTCACCAATAATCTGCGTTTTGAGAACGTCTTCCTGGTAAAAGAACTCGATTATAACTTGTTTAGTGTATCACAGGTTTGTGATAATAAAAATAAAGTTCTTTTTACTGATACTGAGTGTTTGGTGTTAAGCAAGGATTTTAAGATTCCTGATGAGAAATATATTTAGTATAGAACACCTAGGCATAAGGACATATATAATGTGAATTTAAATGGGATTAAAATGAATACCAATATGTCTTGTTTTTATGCTAAGGCCTCAGTAGATGAGAGAAATTTGTGGCACAGGAGACTAGGGCACATAAATTTTAAGAATATAAATAGACTTGTGAGGCTTGGTTTAGTTGATGGTTTGCCTGAGAAGGCCTTCCACAATGACCACTCTTGTGTTGCATGTCTTAAAGGAAAGCAGCACAAGGTCTCATTCAAGTCCAAACAGGTGCATACTAGTTCCAGACCTCTTCATATGCTTCACATGGACCTCTTTGGTCCAAAAATTATAGAAAGCTTGATTGGTAAGTCATATTGCTTTGTTATCACAGATGACTTTTCTAGATTTACTTGGACATTCTTTCTAGCTATGAAGAGTGACACATCTGATGTTCTTATTGATTTTATCACTCAGATTGAGAAAAGTTCTGCAATGAGGTTAAAATGCTTAGGAGTGATAATGGTGGAGAATTTAGGAATAAGAAGCTAGATGATTTCTGTGCCAAGAAAGGAATTACAAGGCAATTTAGTATTGCTAGAACCCCACAACAAAATGGGGTTGCTGAGAGAAAAAATAGAACCCTAATTGAAGCAGCCAGAACAATGTTGGCTGATGCTCACTTTCCTATAGCCTTTTGGGCTGAGGCTGTTAATACAGCTTGCTATGTGCAAAATAGAGCATTGGTTAACAAAATTCAGAACAAAACACCTTATGAATTACTTTGGGGTAGAAAACCTAATATTGGTTTTCTCAGACCTTTTGGTTGTCATGTAGTAGTTTTGGATACTAGTGATGCCTTAGGGAAATTTAGTGCAAAAGGTGATGAGGGTTACTTCATGGGGTATTCAGTGCAGAGCAAGGGTTATAGGGTTTATCTTAAAGAGGACAAACGTATAGTTGAAAGAGTACATGTTAGGTTCTTAGAGAATAAACCTAGTGATCCTGAAAGTGGTCCTAATTGGTTGTTTAATTTGGAACCCTTATCTAGAACTTTAAATTATATGCCTGTCACTAATCCAGACATTGTGAAGGTAACTTCAAATGTTGTGGAGGAACAAGTTGTTAATGTTTCAGGTACACAGGTTCATGAGAAGGTTGGATCACAAGCAGAAAAGGCATCTTCTACATTAGAATATGTCACAATTCCCATTTGGACAGATGCTTTTGCTGTTGCTGCTGCTGCTGGACAAGATAATGGTGGTTTCCAAGTACCACCAGATACAAACATGCATGGTCCTTCAGGCGCTGACAAAGGTAAATCTAGCACTGACAAGACCAATTCAGACGTTGATGGCTCAGACGTTGACAACAACAGTTCAAGCGTTGTTAGCCCAAGCGCTGACAAACAAGGTTCAGACGTTGACAACACCTTTGCACATCTTTTCTCTTCCACTTTTGAACAAGGTGAACCTTCCAATTCTTATGAAGAAGGTCATCCTTATGTTGATATAAGAGAGTCTGATGAAGAAGATATTGGCAACATGGAGCGTGAGGTTGAGGATACCAGACTTTTTGAAGGAGGAGTTCTCACTTCCACAATGAAGAATCACCCCCATCCCAGATCATTGGTGATATTATGACTCCAGTTCAGACTAGAAGATCTCATCAAGGTCTTGGTGGGTTTATTGCCAATATACACAAGAAGGTTGATACCCCTCTTGTGCAAGCATGTTTGTTTGCATGTTTTCTGTCACAAGAAGAACCCAAGAAAATATTTGATGCTCTCAAAGAACCAAGTTGGGTGGAAGCAATGCAGGATGAGCTTCACCAATTTGCAATTCAGGATGTTTGGGAGCTGGTTGATTGTCCTAGATATGTCAGACCTATAGGGACAAGATGGGTTCTCAAAAACAAAAGAGATGAAAGAGGTATTGTGGTCAGAAACAAGGCAAGGTTAGTGGCTCAAGGTTATACACAAGAGGAGGGGATAGACTATGAGGAGGTCTTTGCACCAGTTGCAAGGATTGAAGCTATTAGGATTTTTCTAGCCTATGCCTCCTGCATGGGCTTCACAGTCTATCAAATGGATGTCAAGAGTGCCTTTCTGTATGGCACCATTGTTGAGGAAGTATATGTAATGCAACCTCCTGGTTTTGAGGATCCATAGCATCCAGATAAAGTGTATAGAGTCAAAAAGGCTATGTATGGCCTTCATCAAGCCCCTAGAGCATGGTATGGTACTTTGTCTACCTATTTGGTGGACAATGGATTCAAGAGGGGCACCATAGATCAGACACTTTTTACAAAGAAGAAAGGCAAGGATGTGTTACTTGTGCAAGTCTATGTTGATGATATCATTTTTGGGTCTACTGATCCAAAGATGAGTGAGGATTTCTCCAAGCTTATGACAGACAAATTCAAGATGAGTGCTATGGGGGAGATGAACTTCTTTCTTGGTTTACAAGTTCAGCAGAAAGAGGATGGTATCTTCATCTCCCAGGACAAATATGTTGCTGAGACCTTGAAGAAGTTTGGCTTTTCTCCACATGAAAAGAGGGCTACTACTCCTATGGATAGAGAACACCCTTGGGGAAAGATTGGAGATGGAAAAGATGTTGATGTCAGGCACTATAGATCCATGATTGGATCTTTGATGTATCTTACTGCCTCCAGACCTGATATCATGTTTGCTGTGTGTGCTTGTGCACGCCATCAAGTGACTCCTAAAGAATGTCACCTTTATGCTGTGAAGAGGATCTTTAGGTACCTAAGATGCTATCCTAGTCTTGGTTTGTGGTACCCAAAGGATTCACCATTGGAGCTGATTGCCTATTCAGATAGTGATTATGGAGGTGATAAATTTGATAGGAAATCCACAACTGGTGGATGTCAGTTTCTTGGGAGCAGGTTAATATCTTGGCAATGCAAGAAACAAACAGTGGTGGCTAATTCTACAACTGAAGCAGAGTATGTGGCTGCAGCTGCATGTTGTGGCCAAGTGTTGTGGATTCAGAACCAGCTGTTGGACTATGGGTACAATTTCATGCATACTAAGATATTTGTTGACAATAATAGTACTTTATGCATCATTAAGAATCCTGTACATCATTCTAAAACTAAACACATAGAAATTAGACACCATTTTATAAGAGATTACTTTGAGAAAGGTTTAATACAACCAGATAGGGTTGACATTGAGGACAATGTGTCTGATTTATTAACTAAACCTTTTGATGCTGGGAGATTTCAATACTTGGTTACAAGTATTGGAATGGTTAATCTCACATAATATGTGTTTTGGATTCTTTTTGTAAAAGTATGTACAGGATGATGCATTATTATTGGTCTTATTGATGCTTTAGATTTTCCACTATATTTTTCTAACACTGACAAAGGTTGCTTGAACGCTGATAAGTGTTTTTGCAACGTTGTCAGCAATATAATTGTCTAACGCTGACAAAGCTTCCCTCAACGCTGTCATGTGTTATCGGGCCGTTGTTAGCAACATTGTTAGTTTTGTGGTTTTCAATCTAAATGTACAGATGGTGTTAGCAGTATACCATTGGATACAGAGTTGCTTATGAATCAATGGAGAAGCATTTGGACAAGTTTTTATTTATGGATGATGGTTGGAATGTTTCATTCCTATCTTGACATAAATTTTTTATGTTCATGCATGATTTTAGCAAACTTTTTGTATCATAGTTTAAGGGGAGGTTTTAGGAACCTTTAGGATGTTTGGGTATCCATATGATAGTCTTATCATAATTCTAGATTGTGTCCACAGGTGAGTATGAGTTAGTTTTACTAAATCATGAGGCACTGTAGCATGCAAAGTTGATATACTGTGCATGCTGCCAAGACATTTTTGGCCTAGAATTGGTTGTGGTCTGTTGGGAGACTTGGGAATGATTTTGATATGGGATTTACCTGGGAGTAACAAGGATTTTATAAGGTAACTTGGTTGTTAAGAGTTTTGGTTAGCAAGGGACACTAGAGGACTGTTATGTCTATCTTGCTTATGCAAGTGTGCATAACTGGACAGTGCTTGCCGCCCTATAATAATTATCAGCTTTTGGTTATCTTCTCTAGGATAAATTACTTGTTAAGGTCATTTTTCACTTTTTGAAATATTTTTATTTTTGGACGCTGACAAGAATTTTCCAAGCGTTGTTGTGACCAAATTGGACGCTGACATGGCTATAGGCAAACGTTGACAAGATTATAGCCGTTGGGCGTTGATAGGTTATTTTTGACCGTTGACACTCAATGGGACCTACCCAGTTGTTACTTTTTGACATATTTTCAAGCCGTAATTTTAGGAGTTGTTACTTTCATTTAATGCATGAGATAACTTATAACTTTTTCAATATTTTCATGATTGATTTTTGAAAATCTTTGCCTATTTTTGGGCCAATCACATGCATTCTTTTTCTCCTATAAATTTGGCTCCTATTTTAAACAGGGTATCTATAATTCTTGTCTAACAATTTTCTCTTATCAACTTCATCTTCTTCACTTAAAATTAACAGCTTTCATCAATGGCACCAAAGTTTAAACCAACAGAATTAGAATTGGGGTTAAGATCACAACACAATATGATTGCTTATCTTGAAGCTGATGATGCTCTGTTTCCCCAATACACACAAATGGTGGCGTATTTGAACGCATCCCCATTAAGGTATGCTCTTTCTCATGCACCACTCATTCCAGTCACACACATTAAGCAGTTTTGGAACACTGCCAGTTACTCAACAGTTAATGGAGTGACCACATTGACTTCTATTGTTCATGGGAGATCTTGGGTGGTTACTGAGGCCTTGGTACGCCAAGCCTTGCATCTTGATGATGTTGATGGTATAGCCACCCTTCCCATAAATGAAATAGAACAAGGGCTTAAGGCTTTGGGATATCCTTTTCCTGATGAAGGTACTCTCAACAAGTATCAAAAGCAGGAATTTCCCCCAGCCTGGAAGTACCTCATACATGTCCTCCTTCAATGTTTGAGTCCCAAATGTACTGCACACAATGAGATCAATAGATCCATTGCCAGTGCTATTGTGTGCATTGCAACAAGGCAGAAATATAACTATTCTAAAATGATTTTTGAGGGGATGTGTAAAAACAAGGGGACAAAAATGACTTTAGCTTATCCCCGTTTTCTTCAAATGGTTTTTGATGATCAAGGTTACTGCTCAAGGGATCACAATGATTTTTATAAGATCCCTGAGCAAAAGAAAGCTATTTTTATGAAGATGGACTCACCACCCCATAGAGACCTACCTTTAACCCAAGTCATGCTTGCTGTTATTGCAGCAGCACAACCCCAACCAGACCCCCAACCTCAAATTGACCCTCAACCACAACTTGAACCAATTCCTGAACCTTTACCTTCACCTGAACAAATGCAAATTGACTCAGAATCCTTCAACGCTGACACACTCAATGTTGGCGTTGATGTACCTATTTCCAACGCTGACACACAACCTTCACAATCCCAAACACCCTTTAACCAACCCACATCTACCCATTCTTCCACACCATCTTCCACACCCCCTGAATATAGGTTGATGAAACGCCAAAGGACTACTGGCGTGTTCTCCTCTAGTGGTCCTAGCCATGAAGCAGAGAGAACCACCACCACAAGTGTGGCTGGTGACCTGGATGAGGCTAGGACTATTGGTTCTGGCTTAGAAGCTGGCCAAGGCAGTCCCATCATCATTAAGTCCTCATCCTTGCCCAATGAATCTGACTTGGGAGGTCAAATCCCCATTTCAGACGAGGGCAGACTGGAACCAATGACTCTTTTGGAATTGACGGCAGTCTGCATAAGCTTGTAAAAGCAAAATGCAGACTTAGTACAAATTGTCAGCTCACAAGGCCTTGAACTCAAGCAATTGAGGGAGAGGATTGTTGTTTTGGAAAGTGATCGTGCTAGAAGGGGTATGGAGGAATCTTCCAAAGGGGAGGAAGATCAAATAAATCTGAGTGATAAGGGCAGCCAGGATGGTCAATCAATGGATGTTACTGAGGCCCTTACAACTTTGAAGAAACAAACAGGTTTTGATACGTCCTTAGTCTCTCCCACCAACTTAAATTTATCATTTACAGCTATGTTGAGAGAGGTTACACAAGGTGCTGAGGGAAGATATTTGAGCGTTGACAAGGAAAATTTGGACGCTGATAGAAGTATTTTGGGCGCTGATAGAACAAATTTGGGCGTTGACAGACCTGTACATGAAGGTGATGTATCCCAGTCATCATCTATCATCAAGGAGGTTTCTACTCAGGTATTACCATCTATCTTACCAACCATTGCACCATCAGATAAGGGTAAGGGTAAAATGGTAGAAGAGATTGTTCCAAAGGATGCAGCTCAAGTTGAGTTTGATAGAAGATTAGCTGCACAAATCATGGAACAAGATGAAAAGGAAAAGTCACCATTTGTTGTGACTTCAGAAGAAGAAAGTGATGGAGCTAGCTCAGACTCAAGTGTGATGATTATAGAACCAGAAAGGCTTGAGTATGGTGATGAGTTTGCTAGGGAAAAGTTGAGAGAATTGAAATTGCAGGTTGACTTTGACATGCCAGAGGTGGTTCAAATGTACAATGCTTGGGAAGAAAGATGCATGGATAATCCAGACTTGACCATTTCAGATCAAATATGGGGTTTGGAGCTTCTTCTTAGAGTTCAGAAGGATTGCCAGGTAATTTTGAAACACAAGGCAAGCAATATTCTCTCAGAGTTGAAAAGGGATAGAAGGGAGCTCTACTTTATGTTGCTCAGATGTCATGGAGTTGGATGGACATATCAGAAGTGGAAAGCTTTGACATTTGATGAGTTGGAAAACAGGGCTTATCCCATTTGGGTGAGAGTGTGGGAAGCAAACACTCTCAGACTTCTTTAAGAATAAAGAAAGGAGGAACTTGCAAAAGAAATGGAAATCAAGAAAGCTATGATGGTTCCCAGGCCAGTGAAAAAGGGAATTTCATTTGAGTTTCCAAAAGATATGGATCCACTATATCCAAGTGAAGCAGTTATAAGAAAGAGCCTCAAGCTCTCCCCATTAGAAGCTTCAGATATGATGCAAGTATTACCATTAGATTCCAGGAACCCAATTGTGAGCTATGAAGAAGATGAATGTGGGTTCTGGAAGATTGGCAGATTTGGCAAGGAGGTACACACTTTTACCACTCTCATATCTTTGTTTGCAAGTTGTGATAGAGAAGACTTGGTGGACCTTTGGAGGTTGTTGGAGACCAAGTATGAGGCTGAAGCACCAACTTCAGCTAATGGAATAAAACTTTGGACCACATTCAAAAGAATGTGTGGACCAAAAGATGAGGATCCTGCAATATGGAAGGATCTTGAAGATGACCTCAGTGGTCTTCAATGGAGGTTATATTCAGCTGCTGGTGTATACCATTTGAGTTCTACAAAGTTTGCTGAGTATCTACTTGTGGATGCTCATTATTTCATATCCAAGGCTATTTTGGAAAAGATGAAGAACACTCAGCTGGAAATAGATTATTCAAGTGACGTGGCAAAAGATTTGATCAGATTTATTCATTACCAATATGAGAAGGTTTGTAAGATTCCTCCTAGTCCTTAATGCTTATTCAGAAACTTGATCGTAAGAGTGGATATCAAGTTTAGGGGAGGATTGTTGGGAATAAATTAAGGCCAGATCACTTGAGCGCTGACAAGAACAAAACAAGCGTTGACAAGAACAAAACAAGCGCTGACAGCTCAAGCGTTGACAAGTTAAAGTCAAGCGTTGACACATTGAATACAAGCACTGATGGAAGATATATTCTACACGTTTATTATATTCTAGAATACTTCTAGTAAGGATAGAAACGACAATGTATTTTCTATATTTCTCTTTACCTAGAATAGCTGATACGTAGATTATTGTACAAGGCTTCTTATGTCTATAAAAGAAGACCTTTAGGTTAATGTTTGATATAAGTTTTATATAAGTTTTCGTTCGTAAACATCTTTCATTGTAAGCAAGTTTGATATTGATAATCAAAGTGAAAGTTTGTTTATATCATTGAGTGTTCTTGTTTAAGTGTTAAATTCCGCATAACACTTAGATTCATAAAGCATATACAAAGGTTTCTCTACGTGTTATACTTGATTTAATCTCGATAACACAAAGCTAAATCGATCTAAGTTTGGGATCAACAAGTTGTTGGGTCATAAAGTTGATGTGGCAGAAACTGAAAATCAAAGAAAACATGAAGACATTTGTTCAAGCGTTGTCAAGAGTAAATCAGACGTTGTCAAGAGTAACTTAAGCGTTGACAGAAGTCAAACGCAGTCAACAAGGTCAAACGCTGATGGATGTTTAAAGATTGATGGAGAATTCTATTTGGGGAATATATTGAGTATATTATTTATGATATACACAATATATAGTTTATCTAAATAGAATATTTAGATGTTTATTTGATATTATCTCTTGTAGATTCTGTTCCTTCCACTATAAAAGGAACAAGAGTCTTAGGTTTTATTCATAACTTTCATTCACAATGTAAACCTAAAGCGTGTGTCGACTAGGTGTGGGATTCAATGTACACACACCTAGTGGTTGTTCGTTATTAATATAATGAGCAATCCCTTTGTTTTAATTCATGTTATTCGTGTCTAAACACCTTGTTAATGTGTCATGTTCTAATTCCACTTTGATTGTATAATCATATGAACATGATGCATTACTAGTTGCTTAAAAGATCCGGAAACCAAGGTTTTCACAATTGGTATCAGAGCCTCGTGGCTCGTGATGCTAGGACCAACAAGGTGTTCGTGTATGGTGAAAAGAAGAAAAATCCGTCTAGGGTTTTTCTAGACGTTTTTGTGTGCGCAGCAGTATTCAGAAGGTCATAACTTTTGATTGAACCGTTGGATCGTCACGAAATTTTATATGTGTAATCTACATACATATATCTAAACATCCACCGGAGGGATTGTCGAGTTTTATTCCCAGGAAAAAGTTATTAAGCGTCAAAGTCAGCAGTGAGTTCGTGCAGTTTTCTGTAGACAGCCATGTTCAAAACACGATCTCTCCTTCGTTAACCGTTGGATCTTCGTTATTTTTGAACTGTAGATTCTTGGCACTTGTGTCTAGAATCGCACCAAAGGGATTTTCGATCTGAGCTCTAATGAAGACGTTATTCAAGGTCGAAGTTCACTGTTTAAAGGTATTAATGTTTTTGCTTTTCACATGAAATCATGAACTAGGGTTTCTCAAACCCTAGATCGACATAAAAAAAGCAGAAGGATTATGAGGGTTGTGGCTGTCGCGATTCAAGATAATTTGTCATGGCTATGATATTAGGGTTTATGGTGAAACCCTAGATTCGTCTTTGATAAAACCCAAGGTCCGTTATATTTTTGGATCGTACTTTATTGATATGTGATTTATTATAAGCAGAATATCATGTCTAGGTTTCTGTTTGGTGTATAATAATTGTTAGAAATACGTTTTAACGTATATTAGAAGTATCGGTCACTCCACAATATGATTTATGTTGTAATAGCTCGTAGTTAGTAATTAGTTATTAGTTGCTTATTAACTTAAGTAAGAAGCGGTCCATGGGCTTGTCATGGACCGGCCCAAGCCCAATGTTAGGCTTGGAATATAAATACCCCTTTCCACTAAGGAAAGGGGTTGGTTGTTGTTCCATTTGCATTTTCATAGTAATAAAATCATACACATTTTCTCTCACTTTCTCCCTCTAGTTTCTCTCACTAGAAAACATCAACCCACTTCATAGATTCATAGGTTATCAATATTCTACATTTGGTATCAAGAGCTATGGGGTGATTTAAGGTAAGGATTGTGTTGCTTTTTTAGTTTTTGAATCAATTAGTGATCTTTAGAAAAAATCAATCTTGAATCTTGTTATTTTTGGTGTTTTTGTTATTGGGATTGATTGATAAGGATTGGGTTTAGCTTATTTTGGTAAAAATCATAAAACTTTTTGTGGTTTTGGATCAAAAATCGGAGTTAATAGCTGCTTTTTAAGTCTCGGAAACAATTTTTCCAGAATTTTCCGAATAGGGATTCCGAATAGGGAGGATTTTCAGTATAGAAGGTTTATTCCGAATAGGGGTTCCGAATAGGAGAATATTCCGAATAGCAGAAGTTTCCGAATAGAAGAATTTTTTCCGAATAGAAGAATTTTTTCCGAATAGCCGTTTTTTCCGAATAGCAAATACTTTCCGAATAGCCAATTTTTCCGAATAGCCAAAGACTTTCCGAATAGCCAAAATTCTTTCCGAATAGACAACTTTTTTCCGAATAGCCAAAATTTTTCCGAATAGGAGAAATATTCCGAATTGCCCATCATTCCGAATAGGATGTGTTTTTCCGAATAAGCCAAATTGCCAAGATATTCCGAATTGAAGAAAATATTCCGCATAGGGGATTTTCCGCATAAGGGTTATTCTGCATAGAGTTTATTCCGAATAAGGCATTTTCAGCATAGGATTATTCCGATTAGGCATTATTCCGAATAGAGTTTATTCTGAGTTTGGGTTATTACGTATAAGCAAGTTCAAGGGGTATTTGAGTTTTTTCGACGATCTTTAGTGGATTTAATCTTGAGTTCAACCAACACAACACAAATTCTCAACCTTTCTTCACTGCTCGATCAACCGATAATCTTTGAGTCTGTTAAGTGATCACAATGAATCCAAGTTCATTAATGCCTCAGATGACATCTCTTACGGATATCTCGATCATAACGGGGACTGATAGTCGTCCACCGATGCTTATTAAAGAGGTGTTTGAGGCATGGCAGGGCCGTATGATGCAATACTTGAAGGGCAAACCAACATACGGAAGGCTTATGGTCAAATCGATTTTGAATGGTCCACTCGACTATGGTACCATTGTGGCAAATAACGTGTCTCGACCAAGAGAATATGAAGAACTCACACCGGCACAACAACTCATTGCTGATGCTGATGAAAAGGCTCTACAGACACTTCTCCAAGCTCTTCCGCATGATATTTATCGTATGGTTAGTCAATATACGGTTGCCAAAGATTTGTGGGAACGTCTAAAGGTGTTGTTACAAGGAACGTCTCTCACCAAACAGGAAAGGGAGTGTCAGCTGTATGATCTGTTTGATAGATTCACGTACAGCCCAGGGGAAACACTACACGATTATTACTTCAGATTCACTACTCTAATGAATGATCTGAATGTATACAATCTGGTGATTGCTCCATTCCAGGTTAACACCAAGTTCTTGAATACTTTACCTCAAGCTGAATGGGGTGAGTATATTACCGATGTGAAGTTAACCCGGGATTTGCATAAGTGCAACTTAGATCAAATCTATGCTTTTCTTCAGCAGCATGAGAAGCATGTGATTATGCACCGTTCTCCTCGCGGTATGTACCCAGATTCCTTAGCTTTGATGGCGAATCAACCAAGCTTGTTACACAACAACACACCTTATATCTTGGGTCATCAAGCCTATCATCCATCACCTTACATGACACCAACCTTCCCACAATACTCGATTCTACCGCAACCACCCACCTCACATCAGCAACAATATCAGTTCAATACACCTTCACCACAGTATGCTTCACAACTTCATCCAGCAAATGTTGCACCTTATGCTCAGCCTTCATATTCTTCTTATCAAGAGAATGCAGCATATCCAACAAGCTACCCTGATCAAATGAGTATTCCTTCTACTGATTATGCAGCTCATCCAGATCAAGCACTGTATTGTGATGATGAGGAAGTCCCCGTTCCTGTATTCCAACAAGGAGCTGACCCAGTTGAAGTGCTAACTACTATGTCTGCTTATCTCACACGAACTTTAAGCAAACGAGGATACAGAGGATCAGCTCCTACCAACAATCAGTTGAGGAATTCATCCAATTCTCGTCAACAAGCTACTATTGAGAATGGCAGGGTCATGGTTCAGCCAATTCAACCATATCAGGGGAGACCTTCCACTTCAACCAATGCTCGCACGATTAATCCTGCTCCTGCTCCTGCTCCAATGGTCAACAATCCTCCACGGGCTAATACAGGCAAGTTGAGAATGATTACATGCTACAACTGCAAGGAAGAGGGTCATATGTCCAGGGATTGTAAGAAACCCAAGAGGAGAAGGGATGGACAGTGGTTTGTAGAAAAGATCTATCTGGTAAATGCTCAGGCGCAAGGAAGGGAACTTGATGAAGAGGAGCTTGCATTTCTTGCTGACCCAGGGATTGCTGAACAAGACGTTGTCACTACGCAGAATGCAGCTTACCAAGCCGATGATCTTGATGCGTATGACTCCGACTGTGATGACTTTCAATCTGCAAAGGCTGCTCTCATGGCAACTATCTCCAGCTTAGGACCAGAAAAGAGATCTGAGATACTTATTAATACCACTGATAATACCACTGATGCTAGTATTCAACCACATCAAGTTGTGCAAGAGAGTGCTGATTCGAATGAATCTTCGGTGGTGAGTCCTTCAAACGAGGAGACAAACAATGATAGCAATATCAATGTGAGTCCCCAGACTTTGAGTGAATCACAACCGGGACCCAGTTCGCATACGCCTACTCCTGCTCAACAAGATTTGGTCATGGTTCCTGCTACATTACTTAGCCAAATGAATGCTGCTCTCCTAGAAACCTTAGCTAAGAATAAGAATTTGTCTGATGAGCTTGCCTTAAGCAATGAGAAAGTTCAAACCTTGGAACTAGTGCCTTCGTCTAGTGTTCTAACTAATCCCGAGTATGATCACTTTAGAAACAAACAAATGGGTCACTTGCAAGAAATAGAAAACTTAAGAGCAAATCTGTCTAATGAACTTCAAGAAAAAGAGTTAGTGGTCACTAATTTTCAAAAACTTCAAACGGATTTTGAATCACTAGAGTCTAAGAAGAATGAAATGGAGATTAATGCCACTAATAAGATTAGAAGTCTAGATTACTTGCTGTTAAGACAATACGCTGCTTCTCAACTAGTTCACTTATTTGATGCTTCATTTAGAGAATTTAACTTATCACGTCAAAAAGGCCTTCCCCCTAATCCACGGTATGCAAAACAAGCTTTAAGACATAGTCCTAGACTTTATAATGCAACTCAATTAGGATTGGCTTTAGACCCGATTGTTTTTCCCAATGATCAATCAAGTAAGGATCTAGTTGATGAGGATCGGTCATACAATTCTGCAAAATATCCCGAGTGTGATTATTTTAAATTGAATAAGGAGCTTGCAAAAACCGATTTTAGAATTCGATTCCATATGGACAAAGATCTCATAACAGCACCAACCTACATATTACATGAAGAAAACCCTAGTACTTTTCCTACACTTGTCAATATGGAAGGTCCTAAGGAAATTCCAAAGGATCTTCCACCAGTTAGCACTGTATGGTTAAACTTGCAAGAGATTAATCAATACTTTACTAATTTTGACAAGGTCATTTTGGAACGTACGACTTCAAATGGCTTAAACGCCGGAGAATGGGCTTTCGAACATATGAACGAGGTGTTTAAAACTGAGATCAATCCGTTTGTCGAAAGTCTAAAAGGAATTTTTGCATCCCTTAAGGAAAATCTTGTATTTGAAATTGGTGAAGTTCAAAAAGTGTTTTACGAAATGGACACCGCTTACGAACTGCAACTAGTTGAAAAAGAAAAGATTTTAACCGAATATGACCGATTCTTGTCTGCAGTAATCTCGTGTGATGTGCTTACCACTGTAAATGTTAATTATTCGAATGAGCTTACATCCACTATGATTAATTGTGATGCTGTGAATATTTGTACTGATATTTGTGATGATGTTTGTGATATCTCTGTAAATGTTGCTGATACTGTAAATGAGGTAGATAATCAGTCCTGTCACGAATCTAACGCTGAGTTTTTAAAGCTACAAGATTCTTACAATTTACTTTCAAAACGCTTTAATCAACTAGAACAACATTGTGTATCTTTAGAATCAAAACAACAAACTCAAAATGATAATCTTTTGATATCAAATGTTTGTGAAAACGGCGTTGAGACGAGTGACAAGATGATTGCAATTGTTAAGACATTAGAGGAAGAGATAATGAGATTGAAGAGAGATGTGTCATCAAATGAAACACTCAAAATGGAACTAGAGGCTGCAGAGTCTAATAACCAAGTCTTAGAAATTAGACTTTCGTCTGTTCTAGGGGAGATGGATCGGACAAGACAGGGACTATCCGCTCTTTATGGTTCACTAGAAGAACGCTTCGCTTTTAATGCGGCACCGCAACAATATTATGTTGAACAACTGAACCAAAAGTGCGAGGAAATCTCTGATTTGAACATCCTGCTCATAGACAAAAATATGGTTTTGGCTGAGTTAAAGGAGACACTTCTTCTCACCCGACAAGAAGTTGTTGATAACTTAGCTACCGACTCTGCACCGTCCACTAGTGCTCCAACAACCAAATCAGTAGTGCTTTATAAGAATCCACTTCATAAGAGAAACCCGGTTACCTACGATGATTATATGAGGAATGCCATTAAGCATGTCGATCTTCTTAGGGATATTTTAGACGATCTTTATGCCTTAGATCCCTCAAGTAGCGACTATTATTCGGCTCATGAATATGTTAAGCGAGTTCAATATTGCCTAGCATATTTGCAATACATAGGTACACCAGGTTCTGCACTACTTAATAATAGGCCCATTGCTGTCACTCCATTTAATAAGACTCCAGGAGCGAAACCATCATCGGCACAATCAAGTAAGACACCTTTAAAATCTGTTGCTAATGTTCCCAATTTGCCTTCTACAGGATTAAAAGAGACTACTAAGGCTAAAGGATCGCCACTCAAGAAAGCTAAGATCAAGCCCTCCACTAGTAGTGCCACAAAGAAGAAAGTAGAAGTTCACAATAGGAATGCTAGTTCAGTTTTAAATAAAAAGAATCATGTTAAGACTAAAAGCTCTGCGCCTGTGCAGCAGCCTAAACCATTCGTGAATTCTGATTTAAATTGTTGGAATTGTAATGAATGTATGTTTTCCCAGCGTCATGATTTGTGTCTGATTGATCACGTTAATGAAATGAATGCTATTAAGAATGGTCTTGAATGGAAGCCAACGGGTAGAACTCGTGCCCAAGTTGGCTGGCAATGGCGTCCCACTGGTAGGACCTTTACACTAGATGGTAAAATGTGCCCTTTAACTAGGAATGCATCCATTGAGGTTAGGTCTGAGCGTCCTTTAGTTAGGAACACTCGCACTCAAGTATGGAAACAGCGCCCTTTAATTAGGTCAGCCCCCACTATAGTGCCTATCAGTGAAGAAATACCTCAGGATTTGAGCCAACTAGAATCTACACCACCAATTAAGAAGAAGAAGGCTAGGAAATCTAAGAAACCTAGAGTTAGCAAATCTAAGATTATTAAATCTGTACCTGCTAATAACAAGGAACACTCAGATTCCGATACCTCTACATTGTCTTTGTGTGGTGATATTTTCAGGTGGTCCAAATCATCTTGTGGTATTTGGACTCCGGTTGTTCAAAACATATGACCGGAAATCGCTCGATGCTCCGAAATATCGTCAGCAAGTTTCTTGGTACGGTTAAATTTGGGAATGATCATATAGCAAAGATTATGGGGTATGGTGAATATCAGATTGGAAACGTGACAATTTCTAGGGTATACTATGTAGAAGGTCTTGGTCATAACTTATTCTCAGTAGGACAGTTTTGTGATTCCAACCTTGAGGTTGCTTTCCGACAACACACTTGTTTCATCCGCAACTTGGAAGGAAAAGATTTGTTGAAGGGATCTCGTGGTGCAAATCTTTATACTTTGTCCTTACAAGACATGATGGCCGCCTCTCCAGTATGTCTTCTCTCTAAAGCTTCTAAGACCAAGTCATGGTTATGGCATCGCAGATTATCTCATCTTAATTTTGATGCTATTAATCATCTGGCTAAAAACGAGTTAGTTCGTGGTCTTCCAAAGCTTAAATTTCACAAGGACCATTTATGTTCCGCGTGTTCAAGGGGGAAAAGCACCAAGAAATCTTACAAACCCAAAGCTGAAGACACTAATCAAGAAAAACTTCATCTTTTGCATATGGATCTTTGTGGGCCGATGAGAACTGAAAGTGTGAGCGGTAAGAAATTCATTCTCGTCATTGTGGATGATTTTTTCAGGTTTACATGGGTTAGATTTCTACGTACAAAGGATGCACCGAAGGCTATCATCACTTTTCTGAAGTTCATTCAGGTACGTTTGAATACCGCTGTCCACCGTATTCGTACAGACAATGGTACAGAGTTCGTCAACCAGACTCTTCATGATTATTATGAAGGAGTTGGTATATCACATGAAACATCCGCTGCACGCACTCCACAACAAAACGGTGTCGTTGAAAGACGGAATCGTACACTTATGGAAGCTGCTAGGACCATGCTTATTTATGCGAACGCTCCATTGTTCTTGTGGGCAGAGGCTATTTCTACTGCATGTTTCACCCAAAACCGTTCTATCATTCGGAAACGCCATGGAAAAACACCTTATGAGCTTCTACATGACCGCAAACCCGATGTTTCATTTTTCCATGTGTTTGGTGCTCTGTGTTATCCAAACATCAATAGTGAGAACTTGGGTAAGCTTCAACCAAAAGCCGATATAGGTATTTTCATTGGTTACTCACCGTCCAAAAGAGCATACCGAATCTATAACCGTCGTCTTGGCAAGATTGTAGAAACTATGGACGCTGATTTCGACGAGCTGACAGCGATGGCTTCTGAGCAACACAGCTCTGAACCCGCGCTTCATGAGATGGGAACCGGTGCTATTAGTTTCGGATTAGTTCCCAATAATCCTACTTCTACATCATTTTTACCACCATCAAGGCCCGAGTGGGATAAACTGTTTCAACCGTTGTTTGATGAATTCTTTGATCCCCCGACTGATGAAGTTCCAGCACCTGTAGTAATTTCTCCAATACCTGAAGTGGTTGCTCAAGTTAATGAACCTTTATCTAATGCATCTACTATTCACATTGAACCGGATGCACCTTCACCAAGTGATTCTCAAACTACACCTGAATCATCACCCCTACTTGTGCCTAATGACGTGGAAGAGGATTCTACTGATCACGACTTGGAATATGCTCACTTGCAAGAGCTTCCTTTCTTTGGTGTAGCGATCCCTGAAGACCCTTCAGCCGCGTCTACCTCAGAAGAAGCTCCTTCTATTGTTCACTCCAGACCACCTAGGATTGAAAACCATAGCACTAAATGGACAAAAGATCACCCAATTAGGAATGTTATTGGAGATCTAGATCGACCAGTCTCTACACGCCATCAATTACAAGAGAGTGCACTATATTGTTACTTTGATGCATTTCTCTCTGAAGTTGAACCCAAAAATTGGCAGCAGGCTATGACCCAATCATCTTGGATTGAAGCTATGCAGGAGGAACTAAACGAATTCCAACGACTTGAAGTATGGGAATTGGTTCCTCGCCCTGACAAGGTTAACATCCTTACTTTGTTATGGGTTTATAAGATTAAACTTGATGAGATGGGTGCGGTATTGAAGAATAAAGCAAGATTGGTCGCTAGAGGATATAAACAAGCCTTGGGTATAGACTTTGAGGAATCTTTTGCTCCTGTGGCTAGATTGGAGGCGATTAGACTATTCCTTGCGTTTGCTGCTCATATGAACATGATCGTCTATCAAATGGATGTGAAGACGACATTTTTGAACGGTGAACTAAGGGAAGAGGTTTATGTTAGTCAACCGGATGGGTTCGTCAGTACGGAGTCTCCTAATCATGTGTACAAGCTTAAGAAGGCTCTCTATGGGTTGAAACAAGCTCCACGCGCGTGGTATGATCTCCTGTCAACATATCTCATGTCGGAAGGCTTCTCCAAAGGCAAAGTGGACCCCACTCTATTCACTCTTAAGGACGGCAACGACATGCTTCTGGTACAAATTTATGTTGATGATATAATATTTGCTGCCACTAACATAGAATTGTCTAAACAATTTGAGAAGATAATGTCCACACGTTTTCAGATGTCGATGATGGGAAAAATTTCATTTTTCTTAGGATTAAAGATTTCTCAGAATCCCAGAGGCTTCTTTATAAATCAATCCAAATATGCTCTAGAATCTCTTAAGAAATATAACTTTGAGAATTGTGACCCCGTAGACACTCCAATGGTGGAGAAATCCAAGTTAGATGAAGATAGGAATGGGACTATTGTCGATCCAAAACTTTACCGTGGGATGATCGGCACCCTTCTATATCTGACTGCTAGCAGGCCTGATTTGCAATTTGCTGTATGCATGTGTGCCCGGTATCAGGCTCGGCCTACCGAAAAGCACCTACATGTTGTGAAAAGGATCTTTCGGTATCTAAAAGGAACACTTCATCGTGGTCTATGGTATCCGAAAGATTCCTCGATTGCTTTAATATCATACGCAGATGTCGATCATGCTGGATGTCAAGACACGAGGCGTAGCACTTCTGGATCTGTGCAACTCCTTGGAGATAGATTGATCAGTTGGTCTTCAAAAAGGCAGAAAAGCGCTGCAATATCAAGCACGGAGGCTGAATACATCGCCATGTCCGGTTGTTGTGCTCAAGTCCTTTGGATGAGATCACAATTAACTGACTACGGTCTTGGATTTAACAAAATCCCGATGTATTGTGACAACAAGAGCGCCATTGCCCTTTGCTGCAACTATGTTCAACACTCCCGGGCCAAGCACATAGACATTCTCTACCATTTCATTAAGGAGCAGGTGGAGAACGGAGTGATCGAGCTGTATTTTGTCACTACTGAGTATCAGCTGGCGGATATGTTCACCAAAGCCTTAGATCGAGGACGAATCGAGTTTTTGATCGACAAGCTTGGCATGAAATCATTCACTCCAGCGACTCTCAAAGAGTTGGCAGAAGAATCAGCTGAATAGTCGTGGTAAACTATTCAGAGTATCCTTTGTTCGTGATCATGTATATTATAGTAAATATATAAACCACAAAAGAAAATACAAAAATATAAAACCAAGAAAAACCATAAAAAATATAAAACCAAGAAAAACCATAAAAAATATAAAACCTAGAAAAACCATAAAAATTATAAAATCAAGAAAAACCAAAAAGATTTTTCGTTTAAAACGGGCATGTCTTTTAGTACGGTAATATTTACGGCCTTAGAAATGTCGATTAATATTGACACGGTGCCATAAATAGAGTCCGTATAAAAGTTGTACATTTTTAAAACATGCCCATTATGGCTTGTAGTTATTTCAGACTGCAACCCGGTTTTCATATTAAAGTCACGTATTTCCTTGGAAAACGTTGGCTCAGAACGGGAATTAATTTTCTCGGGCGTGATTTACATGCCAAATCATGCAAAGGGATCAAGTTTACTTTACAACTTGATCTAACACAAATTAGTGTACGTCTCAGTGCATTAATTTGTTAAAATAAGAGAAATCTTATTGACACCACGAATCAAACTTTTTCAAGATATCAATTGGGAAATGTTTTTCATAATCATGTGCCTCGTTAAACAATGACTACAGCTCTTTAAATAGAAAACGGGTCATCGTTTAAGGGGGAGAAAATGTTTCATCATCTTTCACATCAAAAAAGATCTTCAAAAGTTTTCAAGGAAACTCACAAAGCTTAATAGTTAATGGTTGGATTGCTTTGCCATTTGTATTGTTGTTACTTATAAGTTTGTCGTGGATAGTTTTGTGCTTAGTTAAGTTAATCACTAAGGCTCGGATAGTTAACATAAGATAGGGTCAATGTGACAAGTATTAAAACTTGGTACACAAAAGAATGTTGAATGAAGCAAAAAGAAAATTTGAGGGGGCAAAGTTGACAATATGTCTAACTTGTGGAAAAGTTGACCTAGTCAAAACCTTCCCCCCCGTTTCTTCTACTCTTTCACTGTTCCCTATCTATCCTTGCCGCCATTGATAATCAAACACACACACACTCACGAAAATCAAACAAACACGTAACAATCAACATCTTCTAGATCAGATCTTCACAAAAAGGTATTAAATCGGATTAATCTTTCATGCACAAACAAGTTAATTAACTGTTTAAATGGAAAATCAAACGAATCAAATTATTGCTTAATTAGGGTTAATTAATTTGGGGGTTTTGCCTGGTTTGTATTCGGAATAGATCTATTTACCCAGATTTGTCCTGTAGAACACTTGAATCAAACGATTGCATGCTTAATTAGAAAATATAAGTGTTGAAAAATGTTCCGAATAGGAGTTTTTTTGTTCCGCATAGAAGAATGTTCCGAATAGAGTTTCATTCCGAATAGGGCAAAAAGTTCCGAATAGGGCAACAGTTCCGAATAGGGAAAATGTTCCGAATAGGGCAAATGTTCCGAATAGGGCAAATGTTCCGAATAGGGCAAATGTTCCGAATAGGGAAAATGTTCCGAATAGGGCAAATGTTCCGAATAGGGCAAATGTTCCGAATAGGGCAAATGTTCCGAATAGGGCAAATGTTCCGAATAGGGCAAATGTTCCGAATAGGGCAAATGTTCCGAATAGGGCAAATGTTCCGAATAGGGCAAATGTTCCGAATAGGGCAAATGTTCCGAATAGGGCAAATGTTCCGAATAGGGCAAATGTTCCGAATAGGACAAAATGTTCCGAATAGGACAAAATGTTCCGAATAAGGACTTTATTCCGCATAGGACAAAATGTTCCGCATAGGGATGTTTTTCCGCATAGGCCCAATGTTCCGAATAGGAATTGCTTTCCGCATAGGATAAATGTTCCGAATAGCCTTTTATTCAGAATAAGGATGTTTTTCCGCATAGGTTATATGTTCCGAATAGACTTATGTTCCGCATAGGATTCATATTCAGTGTAGACCTATTATTCCGAATTGAGTGATTATTCCGTATAGAAGATGTTTGCATGGTTTCAAAGCTTAAGGGATTATGTCATATGTACAATGCTTAGGTTTAAAATCATAATGATATTCATACTTGTTTGTATCAACCTTTGTGTTTTATCTTAAGCAGAGACGATGACTAACCCTACCGTACAACAACTACAAGACAACAGAGCCGCCGCCATTGCTGAAGCCAAGACTCTAAAGTTTATTCCAAACAACTTCCGCTTGAAGGAGGTATCTCACTCTACCCATAATGGCTTTAAGGTAGGTACAGCCATGCTTGATAAATCTCATTTCAAGCATGCGCTAAGGAGAAGTGCTTCGGTGCCCTATGAATATCTTTACGAGTTCTGGGCTACCAAAGAGAGGACGTCGAACAAGATCACTTTTTCCTTGGACAACAAGCAGCAGACGCTTACTGTGTCAGACTTCAGGAAGATCTTTGGCTTTCGACCGATACTCAAAGGTCTACCATCATACTCACCCAACCCAACCAAGGACCAGGTCATGGAGATGTTCACCGCCATTGGATGTCTTGATATACGAACCCCGTCTGAGTTTACTACTGCCAAAGTTGGTCAACCATGGAAAGCTATTTTTGGGATTCTAAGCCGATGTTTAACACCCAAAACAACTGGGTATGATGCTGTTCGTCCACCAATCATCAAGATGTTTTATGGTATGTTCAAAGGTATGGGTATCGATTATGCATCACTGCTGTGGGAGGAGTTTACCTTTCAACTCTTCACAAACACAAAGGGTAAGGTTAAAAGCTACCAGTACCCTAGGTTTATTAAGTTGATCATACATTACTTTATGGAGAACGATGCATCCATTAACAAGCGTGCAGGTAGCCGTCACCACACGATGGATGATGATGATTTGGTAGACTTAAGGCAGGAGACTCATTCGAACACGGTTATTCCTGGTCCCATTCCCAGTCATCTTCTAACCGATGAGATTATAGCATCTGAAGCTTATAAGAACTTGTAACAGAAATTGAGAATCAACGAGCAAGTATTCTAGCAGGTGAAGACTCTTCCACCACGGTTAAGAGCAAGGGTAAACGGAAGCAGACAGATTTACCCGAACCCAAAACCAAGAAGAAGAAGACAGAGGGTCAGAAGGGAAAGGGTAAGGCTGATGAGATGCGTCTACGTGACGAAGAAGGCATTGTTGATCCTACTCTTGATAAAACTGAGAAACAAATGATGAAGATAGCCATTAAAAGGAGTAGGAAAGATACTGGCGGTAGTGGTTCAGGTGCAAGGGTAGATATTGAGGATGAGTACGTGGAACCAGACGATGTTGATGAATTTGGGTCACCTGAACATTATTCCACTTCGAAGGAGCCTTCAATCCCTGTTTCAGCTGGTATTGACAAAGAGTCGACTCAACCTTTGGTAACTCAACTTCAACCAACTCAACCCTTACCAACCAAACCGGTTTCAACACCATTTCCTCCACCACCAATAAAGCCCATCCTTAGTACCGCAGTAACAACCGAGCCTATCCCATCAACCCAGAGCAGCTCAGCAACATCTGCAATGGCAGCAATAGTGATGGCCGAGATGTTGGATAAACATGTGGATAATCACAAGAGAGAAATGGATGATCTTCGCCAAGAGCTAAATAGAAGAACTCAAAGTGAAGAAGCATCAAGGAAAGCTCAAGAAGAGTTGATTGCCAAGTTCGCTGCTGACATGGAATTTACACGTAAAGCTCATGCAGAAGAACTTGCTAGGGTTAAAAAGGCTGAAGCTGATAGGCATCAAGCACGAATTACGAGACTTAAAGCTATTAAGGATGACCTTAAAGAGCAAAAAGAAGCTCTTGAAGCTACTATTGAGCAGAGAGTGAAAGACTCCGTTGAATCCCTAATGCCTAAACTGCGTGATGATTTAAAGACGCTTGCTGCTGACAACTTGATGATCAAATCATCCAATCCTTCAGAAGCCGCCTACAAGATCGCATATGACTTGACGGATTTTGAACTGAAAAAGATCCTTAAGGCTCGTATGGTGGAACTGGGATCGTTTGATAAATCGAGGATTCAACGGGCTCTATACAAATCCCTGAACGACGCGATCATGGAGGATGATAAGTTGTTCAAGACATTTGGAAGTGTGGTGCCCTACCACATTCTCCCTGAAGAAGAAAGGGAAGAGAGTGACGAAGAAGAGGGTACAGGTGGAGAAGAGGAAGAAGAAGAAGAAGAAGATAAGAATGAGGATGATGATGAGGATGATGAGGATGAGAATGATGAGGATGATGAGGATGATAAAGATAAGGATGATGATAATGATGATGAAGATGATGATCATGATGAGGATGATGATGATGAGGATGAGGATGATGATGATAATGATGGTAATGATGGTGGTGATGGTCACCAGGAGAGTGTTAAGGGGAGCAATGCGGATAAAGGTGAACAGCCTGAGAAAGGGGATAAGGGTGCCAGCTCAAAGAAACCTGTCAAGTCTGGCACCAAATCCAAGAAAGATGCAGCACCAAAGGAAAAGTCCACATCCACGGAGTCCAGACGATCGAAGTGGCGCCATGATGTGAATGCCAC
Organism: Glebionis coronaria; assembly: GCA_025667525.1. Taxonomy (NCBI): domain Eukaryota; kingdom Viridiplantae; phylum Streptophyta; class Magnoliopsida; order Asterales; family Asteraceae; genus Glebionis; species Glebionis coronaria. Next base: position 361,284,908 of record CM046881.1, read on the forward strand.
TACAGGGTCATCTATTCCTGGTACATTTATCCATGCATCAATACCTGTTACCACTAACCCCGTTAGTTCTATTGTTGTTGCTCCTGTGATTGCAGAATCGGTAACCGAACCTAAAGCTGCACAACATTCACCCGTCCATGACACTGCTGAAATGCCTGAATCAGAACAAGCAGATGTTCACGTATCCACTCCTCAGCAACAAAACCCACAATCTACTATACCTGAACCAAGCACAAGGAACTGGGAGGACACGTTGGAAATCGACGAGACTGCTCCACCACAGGCTTGGATCACGGCAGCGGCGCAGTATGATCCGATCACCGACGCCGATAAAGATGTCTTGTATCTTCGTATCCGAAGTCCGATTGACTTATGTGCATTTCTTGCTCATGAGTATAAGACTTCGGTTACTCCATCTTTGGTGAAGAAAGTACTGAAGGATAAAAGACTTCGCGCCAAAACCCGGTTGACCCAAATGGAGTTCGAATATTATGCCGAGGAGATCCTGAAGGCTCTGAATACCGTTCAACGGCCAGGTCTTCATGAATCAGAAAGAGCTCCACCACCAATGGATCCTACTCAAGATAATCAGATTGCTCTTGACTTCTTCGTCACCAATGATCTGGTGTATCTACTGAAGGGGTCATCAAAGTACGCAACCTCCTTGACCTTGCTGAAAGCTGCCAACTGGGGGACAATACCCTTTATCGAGGAAAAGGTAAATCGACTCTGGGTCCCTAAGATAAATCGTAATTATGATATGTATGCTGTCATAGGTGCATCTCATTGGGACGAACGAGTCCGAAGGGCGTACAGGGGTTGCTGCCTAGTCAACTCTGGAAGCAGTGTTAGATCCGACATCCGCATCTCCAGCATTTTAGGAATGAAAACTGAAGCCAAGAATGGCTATTATCATGTGACGGAGATTCGTTTGAAAAGGGAGGATGACAGGGAATACAAAATCCAGCAGGGAGATTTTTCCATCATTCGCCTTGAGGATATCGAAGATATGCTGCTTCTGATGACCAGAGATCAACTCACACATATTCCTCGTGAAGACCTCATTGCTTTGAATACAGCACTTCGTATGTTCACACGAAGCGTTGTGATCAAGACACGAGTTGAAGATCTTCAGTTGGGAGTCGAAAGCTATCAGAGGAAGCTCAACCTAACTCGTCCAGTGAATAAAGTGCTACCTCAACATGTAGAAAGATGTCCCTATACCGGCATTTCAGTCCCAAATTACGGCATCTTCTACTTGAACAGTCGAGGTTTAATGAAGTTTATGAGGGTGGGTGAGCTCCACAAGTATAGTGATGGGACTCTTCTACAAGTCAGAGGAAAGTTGGAGCATCTGAACTCGGGTGGGACGTTGCCAGAAATGACGGAGGATTGGCATCTAGGTTACCGGCAGATGGCGAAGTATGTCATCAAGAAGATCGATCAGAAGCTCCGTGAACGTAGATTGATGAGGAGCTTGGAAAGATTTGTGGGTGGTAGACCATATGGAGTGCACTACAGGACACTGCAACGATCCATCTAATGGGTCGTACATTTCAGGTCACTCTATATTGGTATTATTTGTGAATATGTATATTTGTGAATAATGTGCTTTAATGGCTTGTCGTAGTGTTAAGGTATGATAATTTTTCAAGAATTTCTCACGAGATTCTAATTCTTTCAAAATATATCATACTAAAGCACTACAACTATCCCTTATTAATTTAAGGGGGAGCAATAACTTGTTCTATGGCCAAACATCAATTTCATTTTTACCCAAAGACCGGTTAATCCATTCAATATCCCAAATATTAATGGTTAACATTTTGGATAAGGGGAGAAAATGGGATTAAGGAGATTTAAATGATACTTGGCTAAAAGATGAAAAAGACTTAACGATATTCCAACTTAATATGTGCTAAGCACGTGTTAAGGGGGAGCGTTTTTGATGAACAAAACACCTAAGGTACAAAACTTTTGATTTTAATATCACAAGTACCTTATGTGATTTTTCAATGATTTTTCATGGTGGCAATTCCTTCCCAAAACACGCTTAATTCACGACGGATGTGGTGACAAAAGGGTGGTAGGAATAGGTTTAGTCCAATGATTCATCAGAGCCGATGGAATCTTCCCAAGGACAATTCCCTAGATAGAATTAGAAGTCCTAGGAAAGATGGAGAAAGAATGTGAACGTAGCTAAATGCCGACCAAGTACTTAAGCTAGCACTGGAACAATCACAACAAGGTGCTAGTGATGACGTATTGGTAAGCATTGAAGGGGTTGAAGAATGAAAAAGAAATGTAAAGATAAAGGGTGTAAAGAAAGAAGCCCTCCTTACAACTTTAGGCAGAAACCGGGTCAATACATATGCTATTGAGGTCATTTTTGCTAATGATTCTCGGTATTGAAGAAAGACATCATGGACCCAGTGATGCAATGCACAACCCTTTCCCAGCTAACTCAAATATCTCTCAAAAGGTATTTGTTTTAATCACACGGAGATCAACACGTTATCTATTGGTTTATTCACTCCGAATAGACTGGTATTGAAAAGGTGGCACTCCTCTCCAGCCATCGCTCACTAAATCAAAACGCACAATCGAGTCTAGAGCCAAGAGATCATCAAAAGTCTCATTAGGACACTTTCCATTTATTCCTTGCTTTCTCACACACCGTGAAAAGTAAGAGATTTTCATGAGTCCTACGCAGTATTCCTGTAATATTGCCAGAACATCCGAGTAATACGCAAGTATTACAATGAAGATGGAAATCCTGCTTGAGCCAACATCAAACAAGCTCATGGTAGGTTACACGTGCGGTTCTTTTAGAACCAATCTTGTGAAAAACTGGAAGGTAACAGTGGTTTAATTCTTAATTGAACTTAAACTCGTTCCAGGCCTCTTCGCATTATCATATGATCTTGCCAGAACACTCAGAGTGACTCTTTATTGACCACAGTGACGAGTGGAAATCCTTCTAGTGTTAACATCAAACAGCACTTGGTAGGTGACGTGCAAGATTCTTTATGAATTGAGCTCGTGACAACTGGAAAGCAACGATGGTGAAAATCTTAATTGAAATTCACTTGTTCCAGGTTTCATGAATTGACGGCTTTTAATCACAAGGATAATTTATCCAAGTGATTCACTCTTTATGTTCGCAGTCAGCTTTGGACGGTCGAATAAAGAGAACGGGTTTACCCGCGAACTCCTGTCAGGAAGTTACTTAATTGAAACTATCCGTCACGGGTACGATATCTAATATCGTCCAACGGTCTTCACCGACCGGAGGTAAAATGCTACCGAATTAGAATAAAATGTTCAAAGCCATTTTATTCGTGTCGTTGCTGTGTACCTGTTAAAGACGGTGGCGTTGCTGTGTACCTGTTGAAGACGGTGGCGTTGCTGTGTACCAGTGAAGACGGTGGTGTTGCGGTGTACCTGTAAAAGTCGTTCCCACATGCTTATGTCTTTTGCAACAAAGTTCAGCAAAAATTCAAGAAAGTACAAGATGAAGTCTTCCGCTGTACCAAACTCTGAAGCTTTCAAGAATTCAACAAAAAGATGTAAGTGTGTGGAACATGAAGTCACGAGTAGGCAAAGTTCACAAGAAAGGAAAAGATCGCACGTGAAAAGCCAAAGAACAATGCTCTCAAGTCAAAGCCAAAAAGATCAAATCAACATATTCACAACAAAAGAAAGAAAAGAAGAAAAGACTACGAGCTAAAGAACGAAGACTTAGTATAGTATGCTAGGTTTAGAACTTTGTAACGTGGAGTGACCTCCCTTAGGGGGAGATTGTTAGAAATACGTTTTAACGTATATTAGAAGTATCGGTCACTCCACAATATGATTTATGTTGTAATAGCTCGTAGTTAGTAATTAGTTATTAGTTGCTTATTAACTTAAGTAAGAACCGGTCCATGGGCTTGTCATGGACCGGCCCAAGCCCAATGTTAGGCTTGGAATATAAATACCCCTTTCCACTAAGGAAAGGGGTTGGTTGTTGTTCCATTTGCATTTTCATAGTAATAAAATCATACACATTTTCTCTCACTTTCTCCCTCTAGTTTCTCTCACTAGAAAACATCAACCCACTTCATAGATTCATAGGTTATCAATATTCTACAATAATCATATGGGTTAAGGAGTGGTAAAATCAAATACAATTATAATGTGTATACTGGTGGATCACGTATATGTTAACGCAAAGGGAAAATCAGCAAAGACGTGAGCTACTTAATTTCTATTGGTGGAAACACGAAGGCGCTTGTTATGTTGGTGTTCACACGAAGCAAGGTTTATGATTGGTGGAAAACAACTTTGTGTTCACACGATTCTACACATATAATTGGAGGAAATTTCGAGTGTTCACGTGGTTATGGTAGACTTGCAGTCACACGATCAAAGCCCAGCTTATTCATATTCTAAGACATGCGTTCACATGGTTATTAATGGTCCATAATAGCTTATTCAAAGGTATGTGTGATATTTAATGGTAATAGGTCTGCTGATACACTTCCCTGATTTTTAGGGCACCAAATATTCGGTGCAATATTTATGGAGTAGAAAAGGGGACGTTTGTTCATAGCAGAAGGAAAAAGTCAGAAAAGGATCACGTGATGAATATCTTGTCCTAATTTTGTGGGATATATCTTTGATGAAAAGAATATTTATGGATACATGAAGAAAAGGTTATATGCTAAATGTGTATTCTGATGCATGATCTTTGCCAAAATATTAGGACGTGCATAATACTTTTCCATTCATACTAAACGGGTATCACAAAGTTATGGGCTGGATAGATTGGGATTTTTATATCAAGTGATCTATTACATTATGTGGATGTACAAACTTTGGTGGAAGGGATGTTTCTGCTAGTTTGTAGTCCTAGATGACGTCAGCAGAAACATGACGCTGATAAGATTAATGTTGACGCTGACGAGTCAAAATTTGACGCTGATGGAATAAGTCAACGTTGACAGCGTTGACAGTGTTGTCCGAGATATGGCTGTTCAAACGCTGATACGTGTTGTCCGATATCGGACAATGCACATGGAAGGATATTGGACAGAGGAGGATCTCGGGTAACACACTGATTGCTGCTGTTTGAGAAAATTGGTACGTTTTGAGCACACAAAAAGGTGGTATTTACACACGAAGGTACATGGAATCTCCGTTTTAATTTAGAATTTCATGTTGATATTTATGGCTCGGATATTTTTAAACGAAATTGATGGTCTTAAAGTGAGTTAGCAACAATTCGTGAAGTAATGATGGTCTTCATGAAGAGGTGTTAGCATAAGGGGAAGAATTCTTATGGTAAATTTGATGATTGAAGAAGATTTTCGCGAGTTTGTGTTCTATCATATCTTAAAGTCATGCACTCCCAGTCATAGACTTTAAAGATAACTTGTTCATGCTTTACATGATTGGTGATGAAGACTTGTCATAACACTTGAAGGAGTTACATTATCGTGCTCAGTGTCTCACAAAGGATGAGAATATTGACAAGGGATCGAGGTCTACTTATATCTCCCAATAAGTTCTTAGTCACGTGGATAGTACAAGACATGGAACACAAGGTTGGGTTATTCTACTTCTACATCAAAAATATTATAATAATTGTTCTTCAAGATCATTACATAGAGCTACATTTGGAGAATCTTCAAAGATTGCATACATTGTTTACTTCCTTGTTGATGTGACAAAAAGGGGAAGAAAATACATGCTACACTTGAGGGGAAGCAACTTGAAGATCATGTACAACTTACAAGAGATACACATAGAGTTTTGCCACTATCAACTAGGGGAAGATTGTTGGGTCAAAAAGTTGATGTGGCAGAAACTCAAAATCAAAGAAAACATGAAGACATTTGTTCAAGCGTTGTCAAGAGTAAATCAGACGTTGTCAAGAGTAACTTAAGCGTCGACAGAAGTCAAACGCAGTCAACAAGGTCAAACGCTGATTGATGTTTAAAGATTGATGGAGAATTCTATTTGGGGAATATATTGAGTATATTATTTATGATATACACAATATATAGTTTATCTAAATAGAATATTTAGATGTTTATTTTATATTATCTCTTGTAGATTCTGTTCCTTCCATTATAAAAGGAACAAGAGTCTTAGGTTTTATTCATAACTTTCATTCACAATGTAAACCTAAAGCGTGTGTCGACTAGGTGTAGGATTCAATGTACACACACCTAGTGGTTATTCGTTATTAATATAATGAGCAATCCCTTTGTTTTAATTCATGTTATTCGTGTCTAAACACCTTGTTAATGTGTCATGTTCTAATTCCGCTTTGATTGTATAATCATATGAACATGATGCATTCCTAGTTGCTTAAAAGATCCGGAAACCAAGGTTTCCACAATTGTTGGGTCAAAAAGTTGATGTGGCAGAAACTCAAAATCAAAGAAACCATGAAGACATTTGTTCATGCGTTGTCAAGAGTAAATCAAACGTTGTCAAGAGTAACTTAAGCGTTGACAGAAGTCAAACGCAGTCAACAAGGTCAAACACTGATGGATGTTTAAAGATTGATGGAGAATTCTATTTGGGGAATATATTGAGTATATTATTTATGATATACACAATATATAGTTTATCTAAATAGAATATTTAGATGTTTATTTGATATTATCTCTTGTAGATTCTATTCCTTCCACTATAAAAGGAACAAGAGTCTTAGGTTTTATTCATAACTTTCATTCACAATGTAAACCTAAAGCGTGTGTCGACTAGGTGTGGGATTCAATGTACACACACCTAGTGGTTGTTCGTTATTAATATAATGAGCAATCCCTTTGTTTTAATTCATGTTATTCGTGTCTAAACACCTTGTTAATGTGTCATGTTTCCGCTTTGATTGTATAATCATATGAACATGATGCATTCCTAGTTGCTTAAAAGATCTGGAAACCAAGGTTTCCACAATTGTTGGGTCAAAAAGTTGATGTGGCAAAAACTCAAAATCAAAGAAAACATGAATACATTTGTTCAAGCGTTGTCAAGAGTAAATCAGACGTTGTCAAGAGTAACTTAAGCGTTGACAGAAGTCAAACGCAGTCAACAAGGTCAAACACTGATGGATGTTTAAAGATTGATGGAGAATTCTATTTGGGGAATATATTGAGTATATTATTTATGATATACACAATATATAGTTTATCTAAATAGAATATTTAGATGTTTATTTGATATTATCTCTTGTAGATTCTGTTCCTTCCACTATAAAAGGAACAAGAGTCTTAGGTTTTATTCATAACTTTCATTCACAATGTAAACCTAAAGCGTATGTCGACTAGGTGTGGGATTCAATGTACACACACCTAGTGGTTGTTCGTTATTAATATAATGAGCAATCCCTTTGTTTTAATTCATGTTATTTGTGCCTAAACACCTTGTTAATGTGTCATGTTCTAATTCCGCTTTGATTTTATAATCATATGAACATGATGCATTCCTAGTTACTTAAAAGATCCGGAAACCAAGGTTTCCACAATTGGTATCAGAGCCTCGTGGCTCGTGATGCTAGGACCAACAAGGTGTTCGTGTATGGTGAAAAGAAGAAAAATCCGTCTAAGGTTTTTCTGGACGTTTTTGTGTGCGCACAGTATTCAAAAGGCCATAACTTTTGATTGAACCGTTGGATCGTCACGAAATTTTATATGTGTATTCTACACACATATATCTAAACATCCACTGGAGGGATTGTCGAGTTTTCTTCCCAGGAAAAATTTATTAAGCGTCAAAGTCAGCAGTGAGTTCGTGCAGTTTTCTGTAGACAGCCATGTTCAAAACACGATCTCTCCTTCGTTAACTGTTGGATCTTCATGTTTTTTGAACTGTAGATTCTTGGCACTTGTGTCTAGAATCTCACCAAAGGGATTTTCAATCTGAGCTCTAATGAAGACGATATTCAAGGTCGAAGTTCACTGTTTAAAGGTATTAATGTTTTTGCTTTTCACATGAAATCATGAACTAGGGTTCTCAAACCCTAGATCGACATAAAAAAAGCAGAAGGATTATGAGGGTTGTGGCTGTCGCGATTCAAGATAATTTGTCATGGCTATGATATTAGGGTTTATGGTGAAACCCTAGATTCGTCTTTAATAAAACCCAAGGTCCGTTATATTTTTGGATCGTACTTTATTGATATGTGATTTATTATAAGTAGAATATCATGTCTAGGTTTCTGTTTGGTGTATAATAATCATATGGGTTAAGGAGTGGTAAAATCAAATACGATTATAATGTGTATACTGGTGGATCACGTATATGTTAACGCAAAGGGAAAATCAGCAAAGACGTGAGCTACTTAATTTCTATTGGTGGAAACACGAAGGCGCTTGTTATGTTGGTGTTCACACGAAGCAAGGTTTATGATTGGTGGAAAACAACTTTGTGTTCATACGATTCTACACATATAATTAGAGGAAATTTCGAGTGTTCACATGGTTATGGTAGACTTGCAGTCACACGATCAAAGCCCAGCTTATTCATATTCTAAGACATGCGTTCACATGGTTATTAATGGTCCATAATAGCTTATTCAAAGGTACGTGTGATATTTAATGGTAATAGGTCTGCTGATACACTTCCCTGATTTTTAGGGCACCTAATATTCGATGCAATATTTATGGAGTAGAAAATGGGACGTTTGTTCATAGCAGAAGGAAAAAGTCAGAAAAGGATCACGTGATGAATATCATGTCCTAATTTTGTGGGATATGTCTTTGATGAAAAGAATATTTATGGATACATGAAGAAAAGGTTATATGCTAAATGTGTATTCTGATGCATGATCTTTGCCAAAATATTAGGACGTGCATAATACTTTTGCATTCATACTAAACGGGTATCACAAAGTTATGGGCTGGATAGATTGGGATTTTTATATCAAGTGATCTATTACATTATGTGGATGTACAAAATTTGGTGGAAGGGATGTTTCTTCTAGTTTGTAGTCCTAGATGACGTCAGCAGAAACATGACGCTGATAAGAGTTATGTTGACGCCGACGAGTGAAAATTTGACGCTGATGGAATAAGTCAACGCTGACAGCGTTGACAGTGTTGTCCGAGATATGGCTGTTCAAACGCTGATACGTGTTGTCTGATATCGGACAATGCACATGGAAGGATATTGGACAGAGGAGGATCTCGGGTAACACACTGATTGCTGCTGTTTGAGAAAATTGGTATGTTTTGAGCACACAAAAAGGTGGTATTTACACATGAAGGTACATGGAATCTCCGTTTTAATTTAGAATATCATGTTGATATTTATGGCTCGGATATTTTTAAACGAAATTGATGATCTTAAAGTGAGTTAGCAACAATTCGTGAAGTAATGATGGTCTTCATGAAGAGGTGTTAGCTTAAGGGGAATAATTCTTATGGTAAATTTGATGATTGAATAAGATTTTCGCGAGTTTGTGTTCTATCATATCTTAAAGTCATGCACTCCCAGTCATAGACTTTAAAGATAACTTGTTCGTGCTTTACATGATTGGTGATGAAGACTTGTCATAACACTTGAAGGAGTTACATTATCGTGCTTAGTGTCTCACAAAGGATGAGAATATTGACAAGGGATCGAGGTCTACTTATATCTCCCAATAAGTTCTTAGTCACGTGGATAGTACAAGACATGGAACACAAGGTTGGGTAATTCTACTTCTACATCAAAAATATTATAATAATTGTTCTTCAAGATCATTACATAGAGCTACATTTGGAGAATCTTCAAAGATTGCATACATTGTTTACTTCCTTGTTGATGTGACAAAAAGGGGAAGAAAATACATGCTACACTTGAGGGGAAGCAACTTGAAGATCATGTACAACTTACAAGAGATACACATAGAGTTTTGCCACTATCAACTAGGGGAAGATTGTTGGGTCAAAAAGTTGATGTGGCAGAAACTCAAAATCAAAGAAAACATGAAGACATTTGTTCAAGCGTTGTCAAGAGTAAATCAGACGTTGTCAAGAGTAACTTAAGCGTTGACAGAAGTCAAACGCAGTCAACAAGGTCAAACGCTGATGGATGTTTAAAGATTGACGGAGAATTCTATTTGGGGAATATATTGAGTATATTATTTATGATATACACAATATATAGTTTATCTAAATAGAATATTTAGATGTTTATTTGATATTATCTCTTGTAGATTATGTTCCTTCCACTATAAAAGGAACAAGAGTCTTAGGTTATATTCATAACTTTCATTCACAATGTAAACCTAAAGCGTGTGTCGACTAGGTGTGGGATTCAATGTACACACACCTAGTGGTTGTTCGTTATTAATATAATGAGCAATGCCTTTGTTTTAATTCATGTTATTTGTGCCTAAACACCTTGTTAATGTGTCATGTTCTAATTCCGCTTTGATTGTATAATCATATGAACATGATGCATTCCTAGTTGCTTAAAAGATCCGGAAACTAAGGTTTCCACAATTGTGGAAACCTTGGTTTCCGGATCTTTAAAGCTACTAGGAATGCATCATGTTCATATGATTTAACAATCAAAGCGGAATTAGAACACGACACATTAACAAGGTGTTTAGGCACGAATAACGTGAATTAAAACAAATGGGATGTTCATTATATTAATAACAAACATCCACTAGACGTGTATACATTGAATCCCACGTCTAGTGCACACACGCTTTTAGGTTTACATTGTGAATGAATTGATAATTAAAACCTAAGACCCTTGGTTCCTTTTATAGTGTAAGGATTAGGGTTTACAAGAGATAAGACTAAATAAACATGTAAATCTTCTATTTAAATAAACTTATGCAGAATATCTTTGCATGTTTATCTAAATAGAAGCTTCCATAAGCTTCTTTGTCTACGTTTTGTCAATGCTTGAATTGCATGTAACAATGCTTAGATTGTACATGACAACTCTTGAGCCAACAACGCTGGATTTGTTCTTGTCAACGCCTAAATTGCTCTTGACAACGCTTAGACAAAATCTTCATGTTTTTGAGTTTCTGCCACATCAACTTTTTGACCCAACAATCTTCCCCTAGTTGATGGTGGCAAAACTCTATGTGTATCTCTTGTAAGTTGTACATGATCTTCAAATTGCTTCCCCTCAAGTATAGCATGTATGTCTTCCCCTTTTTGTCACATCAACAGTGAAGTAAATAATGTATGCAATCTTTGAAGATTCTCCAAATGTAGACTCTATGTAATGATCTTGAAGAACAATTTATATAATATTTTTGATGTAGAAGTAGAATAACCCAACCTTGTGTTCCATGTCTTGTACTATCCATGTGATAAAGTACTTATATCAGACCAAGTATAAGTAGACCTCGATCCCTTGTCAATATTCTCATCCTATGTGAGACACTGAGCACGATAATGTAACTCCTTCAAGTGTTATGACAAGTATTCATCACCAACCATGTAAAGCACGAACAAGTTATCTTTAAAGTCTATGACTGGGAGTGCACGACTTTAAGATATGATAGAACACAAACTCGCGAAAATCTTCTTCAATCATCAAACTTACCATAAGAATTCTTCCCCTTAAGCTAACACCTCTTCATGAAGACCATCATTACTTCACGAATTGTTGCTAACTCACTTTAAGACCATCAATTTCGTTTAAAAATATCCGAGCCATAAATATCAACATGATATTCTAAATTAAAACGGAGATTCCATGTACCTTCGTGTGTAAATACCACCTTTTTGTGTGCTCAAAACGTACAAATTTTCTCAAACAGCAGCAATCAGTGTGTTACCCGAGATCCTCCTCTGTCCAATATCCTTCCATGTGCATTGTCCGATATCAGACAACGCGTATCAGCGTTTGAACTGCCATATCTCGGACAACACTGTCAACGCTGTCAGCGTTGACTTATTCCATCAGCGTCAAATTTTCACTCGTCAGCGTCAACATTACTCTTATCAGCGTCATGTTTCTGCTGACGTCATCTAGGACTACAAACTAGCAGAAACATCCCTTCCACCAAAGTTTGTACATCCACATAATGTAATAGATCACTTGATATAAAAAGCCCAATCTATCCAGCCCATAACTTTATGATACCCGTTTAGTATGAATGGAAAAGTATTATGCACGTCCTAATATTTTGGCAAAGATCATGCATTAGAATACACATTTAGCATATAACCTTTTCTTCATGTATCCATAAATATTCTTTTCATCAAAGACATATCCCACAAAATTAGGACAAGATATTCATCACGTGATCCTTTTCTGACTTTTTCCTTCTGCTATGAACAAACGTCCCCTTTTCTACTCCATAAATATTGCACCGAATATTTGGTGCCCTAAAAATCAGGGAAGTGTATCAGCAGACCTATTACCATTAAATATCACACGTACCTTTGAATAAGCTATTATGGACCATTAATAACCATGTGAACGCATGTCTTAGAATATGAATAAGCTGGGCTTTGATCGTGTGACTGCAAGTCTACCATAACCATGTGAACACTCGAAATTTCCTCCAATTATATGTGTAGAATCGTGTGAACACAAAGTTGTTTTCCACCAATCATAAACCTTGCTTCGTGTGAACACCAACATAACAAGCGCCTTCGTGTTTCCACCAATAGAAATTAAGTAGCTCACGTCTTTGCTGATTTTCCCTTTGCGTTAACATATACGTGATCCACCAGTATACACATTATAATCGTATTTGATTTTACCACTCCTTAACCCATATGATTATTATACACCAAACAGAAACCTAGACATGATATTCTGCTTATAATAAATCACATATCAATAAAGTACGATCCAAAAATATAACAGACCTTGGGTTTTATCAAAGACGAATCTAGGGTTTCACCATAAACCCTAATATCATAGCCATGACAAATTATCTTGAATCGCGACAGCCACAACCCTCATAATCCTTCTGCTTTTTTTGTGTCGATCTAGGGTTTGAGAAACCCTAGTTCATGATTTCATGTGAAAAGCAAAAACATTAATACCTTTAAACAGTGAACTTCGACCTTGAATAACGTCTTCATTAGAGCTCAGATCGAAAATCCCTTTGGTGAGATTCTACACAAGTGCCAAGAATCTATAGTTCAAAAATCAGGAAGATCCAACGGTTAACGAAGGAGAGATCGTGTTTTGAACATGGCTGTGTACAGAAAACTGCACGAACTCACTGCTGACTTTGACGCTTAATAACTTTTTCCTGGGAATAAAACTCGACAATCCCTCGGGTGGATGTTTAGATATATGTATGTAGAATACACATATAAAATTTCGTGACGATCCAACGGTTCAATCAAAAGTTATGACCTTCTGAATACTGCTGCGCACACAAAAACGTCCAGAAAAACCCTAGACGGATTTTTCTTCTTTTCACCATACACGAACACCTTGTTGGTCCTAGCATCACGAGCCACGAGGCTCTTATACCAATTGTGGAAACCTCGGTTTCCAGATCTTTTAAACACCTTGTTAATGTGTCATGTTCTAATTCCGCTTTGATTGTATAATCATATGAACATGATGCATTCCTAGTTGCTTAAAAGATCCGGAAACCAAGGTTTTATTCTCTAAGAACCTAACATGTACTCTTTCACACAAGTGGTATCAGAGCTTGTTGAGGAACTTTTGATCTTAAAGAACACCAGAACCCTAAAATCACCAAAACCCTAATTTTCTCAGAAACCCTAACAACATCATGTCTAAAGCAATAACCTCCTCCTCCTCAGCCTTACCAAACATCAAGATTCCCATGCTTGATGCAACCAACTTTGACTTATGGAAGTTCAACTTTGAACAATATCTGGGGATCTATGACTACACACTCTGGGAGATTATTGAATATGGAAACACATTCAATAAGGCTCAAAAGATTCTTGATGCCATTACTCAAAGATCAGCTGTTGCTGGATGTTCTGAAGCTGATAAGAAAGAAAAACCTGGAGATGGTAGAGCTGTGGCTGCTGATGACATTGCAAAGAAAAGGGTTGACATGAAAGCCCTAAATATTCTAAAAGTCTCTTTGGGACAAGAAAACCAGCATAAATATAGAGGCTATGAATCTGCTAAGGATCTTTGGGAAGCTCTTGAAGTTGCATATGGTGGCAATGCAGACACTAAGGAGGAAAAGAAAAAGCAACTTCTGCATGATTATGCTGTCTTCAAAGCTCAACCCAATGAGAAACTGAGTAGTGTGAGAAGCAGATTGCTTGACATTACTAGCAAGTTGTCCTTCATGGGGACACAAGTTGGTGATGTTGACATCAATGCTACCTTTCTTAAAAGTCTTGGTGAGGCATGGAAGATTGAGGCAAGATCTATTCTTGCCAACAATACTTACAAGAGCTCCTCGTTTGATGACATCTATAACAAACTAAGACTGTTGGAAGATGAAACTCTTTTAGAGCATGGAAGCAAATCTACCACCAGCAACATGGCCTTCTTTTCTCATAGTGAAGGTCAATTCAATCAGAAGAACTCTTATATCCATCCAGTTACTGGATCATCATATGTCAGCGCTGGAACAAGTCCTGTCAACGTCTCCTATTCAGACGCTGACACATTCAAGAATGACTCCCCAAGAGTTAAACCTGCTGGTTTGGATTTGGATACTGTTTGTGCCTACATTGCTTCTTTGCCCAATGGTTCAGTGATTACATATGAGGACCTTGAGCAGATAAGTGATGAGCACTTGGAAGAGATGGACATCAAGTGGAACATGGCTCTTGCTAGTATAAGAGCAAATAGGTGGAACAGAAGGTTTAAAAAGAAGATGACCTTCAATGCTAAAGACACAGCTGGATTTGATAAATCCAAAGTTGAATGATACAACTGTCATCGTATGGGGCACTTCATGAGGGAATGCAGATCTCCTAGAAGATCTGCTGCTGGTAATCCCTCAAGTCAGGTTGTTAAAGCTCAGGATTCCAAAGCTATGGTTGCAGTTCAAGGAATTGATGGTACAGGATGGGATTGGAGCTATCTGGCTAAGAATGCTGAAGAGGATAAAGCTTTGGTTGCTGATATTGAAGAAGAAGAGCATGTTGAATATGCTCTCATGGCACACTCCTCCTCTTCATCTGATAATGAGGTATATGATGATGCTTTTTGTAGCAAAGGTTATAGGTTAAATACTGAAAGACTTAACAAAGAGGTGTTAAAACTAAAAGATGATATGAGTACTGAAAGATGTAAATTGTCTAATTACCAACTAGCTCTTACTAAAACTGAGAAAACCGTTTCTGAATACAAGAAAATGGAAATTGACTTAAAAGATAAGATCAATATCTTAAAACATGAGTTAGAGGGTATTATGGATATTAGAAATATCATGGAAAGGGTTAATGGTGAATTACAGGATAAGTTAGATGAGGCCATTAAGAATAAATATAATGTTGGCCTCAAAATACAAAGATTTGATAGAGCCACCCAAACCCTAGGAGACTGTGTAGCTAAACAAAGGGATCCTAAGGACATGACTGGGATTGGGATGAATGATTACTCTTTGGTTCCACCACCAGCTGGTGACTTCTATGGTGTCCAACAAAGGGACTTATCTTGGACTGGTTTACCAGAGCTCCAAGAGGAGGAATTCATTCCTCCACCAAGAGTTGTCACTCCAGTGGAAGAGTATCAACAAAAATTGACTGACCTAAATGAGTGGAAGAAAGCTAACCCTACTTTATTTGTTAAGGGAGGTTTGCTATGTGAAAGTCCAAATGAATCTACACCCATTAAGGTTACTAACCCAATCACTGGTAAAGTTGTTGACCTAGGCTCAAACACTGTTAGAAGACCTAACATTAAATATGCAGAGATGTATAGGAATACTAGGTCACCCAAGAGTCAAGTTAGCAATCATGGAACAGGCTTCTTTCCTTCTAGACCTAAGGTTGTGTCTAGAAAAGCTTGCTACATTTGTGGTAGCTTTTCACACTTGGCATACAAGTGTGTCAACGCTCCTAAAGCCAGCGCTGACAGGAATAATTTCAGCGCTGTTAGGAACAAAGCCAACGTTGTTAGGAAGTCAAACGTTGTCAGACCCAAACCTTGTGTGCAGCAAAGTCCACAAGTGATTAGACCTGCCCCATTCTTTTCTAGAAGGTCTAACACTCATGGACAAAGACCATTTCAAAAGACAAACACCTGGTCAAATAGGCAATGGGTTTCTGTAGCAAACCCTAGGTTCAACGCTGACAAGGGTAATTTCAGCGTTGACAGGACAAATTCTAACGCTGACAGAAACATGACCAGACCTAAATATTTGCAGCCACAAGGTAAGGGGTCTAAAGCTTCTTCAAGCTTAACATGGTGACCCAAGAAAGATCAAAACCCTAATGAAAATGGGATTTCAATGACTTGCAATAGATTTAATTACATTTCAAAGGTCATTACAAAACCTACTGGGGTTAACTGGGTATTTCATCCTAAAAAGGATGAGAATGGGGTTATTGTGAGAACTAAGTCTGTTCTTATTGAACAACCAGATGAATCCAAGTCTTTTGAGACTTGGGTTCCCAAAGAAAACTAATTTGTTTTCTTTATGTGCAGGGCATTCAAAGACAGATCAATGATTATGGATATTGGGATAGTGGATGCTCAAGGCACATGACAGGGAAGGAAGACTATCTGACGAATTTCACTCCTATTAAAGATGGTGATAAGGTATACTTTGGAGGTGGATATGGAACTATCACAGGCAAAGGAACCCTTCTCACCAATAATCTGCGTTTTGAGAACGTCTTCCTGGTAAAAGAACTCGATTATAACTTGTTTAGTGTATCACAGGTTTGTGATAACAAAAATAAAGTTCTTTTTACTGATACTGAGTGTTTGGTGTTAAGCAAGGATTTTAAGATTCCTGATGAGAAATATATATTGAGTATAGAACACCTAGGCATAAGGACATATATAATGTGAATTTAAATAGGATTAAAATGAATACCAATATGTCTTGTTTTTATGCTAAGGCCTTAGTAGATGAGAGTAATTTGTGGCACAGGAGACTAGGGCACATAAATTTTAAGAATATAAATAGACTTGTGAGGCTTGGTTTAGTTGATGGTTTGCCTGAGAAGGCCTTCCACAATGACCACTCTTGTGTTGCATGTCTTAAAGGCAAGCAGTACAAGGTCTCATTCAAGTCCAAACAGGTGCATACTAGTTCCAGACCTCTTCATATGCTTCACATGGACCTCTTTGGTCCAACAAATATAGAAAGCTTGAATGGTAAGTCATATTGCTTTGTTATCACAGATGACTTTTCTAGATTTACTTGGACATTCATTCTAGCTATGAAGAGTGACACATCTGATGTTCTTATTGATTTTATCACTCAGATTGAGAAAAGGTCTGGCAATGAGGTTAAAATGCTTAGGAGTGATAATGGTGGAGAATTTAGGAATAAGAAGCTAGATGATTTCTGTGCCAAGAAAGGAATTACAAGGCAATTTAGTATTGCTAGAACCCCACAACAAAATGGGGTTGCTGAGAGGAAAAATAGAACCCTAATTGAAGCAGCCAGAACAATGTTGGCTGATGCTCACTTTCCTATAGCCTTTTGGGCTGAGGCTGTTAATACAGCTTGCTATGTGCAAAATAGAGCATTGGTTAACCAAATTCAGAACAAAACACCTTATGAATTACTTTGGGGTAGAAAACCTAATATTGGTTTTCTCAGACCTTTTGGTTGTCATGTAGTAGTTTTGGATACTAGTGATGCCTTAGGGAAATTTAGTGCAAAAGGTGATGAGGGTTACTTCATGGGGTATTCAGTGCAGAGCAAGGGTTATAGGGTTTATCTTAAAGAGGACAAACGTATAGTTGAAAGAGTACATGTTAGGTTCTTAGAGAATAAACCTAGTGATCCTGAAAGTGGTTGTAATTGGTTGTTTGATTTGGAACCCTTATCTAGAACTTTAAATTATATGCCTGTCACTAATCCAGACATTGTGAAGGTAACTTCAAATGTTGTGGAGGAACAAGTTGTTAATGTTTCAGGTACACAGGTTCATGAGAAGGTTGGATCACAAGCAGAAAAGGCATCTTCTACATTAGAATATGTCACAATTCCCATTTGGACAGATGCTTTTGCTGCTGCTGGACAAGATAATGGTGGTTTCCAAGTACCACCAGATACAAACATGCATGGTCCTTCAGGCGCTGACAAAGGTAAATCAAGCGCTGACAAGACCAATTCAGACGTTGATGGCTCAAACGTTGACAACAACAGTTTAAGCGTTGTTAGCCCAAGCGCTGACAAACAAGGTTCAGATGTTGACAACACCTTTGCACATCTTTTCTCTTCCACTTTTGAACAAGGTGAACCTTCCAATTCTTATGAAGAAGGTCATCCTTATGTTGATATAAGAGAGTCTGATGAAGAAGATATTGGCAACATGGAGCGTGAGGTTGAGGACACCAGACTTTTTGAAGGAGGAGTTCTCACTTCCACAATGAAGAATCACCCCCCATCCCAGATCATTGGTGATATTATGACTCCAGTTCAGACTAGAAGATCTCATCAAGGTCTTGGTGGGTTTATTGCCAATATACACAAGAAGGTTGATACCCCTCTTGTGCAAGCATGTTTGTTTGCATGTTTTTGTCACAAGAAGAACCCAAGAAAATATTTGATGCTCTCAAAGAACCAAGTTGGGTGGAAGCAATGCAGGATGAGCTTCACCAATTTGCAATTCAGGATGTTTGGGAGCTGGTTGATTGTCCTAGATATGTCAGACCTATAGGGACAAGATGGGTTCTCAGAAAGAAAAGAGTTGAAAGAGGTATTGTGGTCAGAAACAAGGCAAGGTTAGTGGCTCAAGGTTATACACAAGAGGAGGGGATAGACTATGAGGAGGTCTTTGCACCAGTTGCAAGGATTGAAGCTATTATGATTTTTCTAGCCTATGCTTCCTGCATGGGCTTCACAGTCTATCAAATGGATGTCAAGAGTGCCTTTCTGTATGGCACCATTGTTGAGGAAGTATATGTAATGCAACCTCCTGGTTTTGAGGATCCAGAGCATCCAGATAAAGTGTATAGAGTCAAAAAGGCTATGTATGGCCTTCATCAAGCCCCTAGAGCATGGTATGGTACTTTGTCTACCTATTTGGTGGACAATGGATTCAAGAGGGGCACCATAGATCAGACACTATTTACAAAGAAGAAAGGCAAGGATGTGTTACTTGTGCAGGTCTATGTTGATGATATCATTTTTGGGTCTACTGGTCCAAAGATGAGTGAGGATTTCTCCAAGCTTATGACAGACAAATTCAAGATGAGTGCTATGGGGGAGATGAACTTCTTTCTTGGTTTACAAGTTCAGCAGAAAGAGGATGGTATCTTCATCTCCCAGGACAAATATGTTGCTGAGACATTGAAGAAGTTTGGCTTTTCTCCACATGAAAAGAGGGCTACTACTCCTATGGATAGAGAACACCCTTGGGGAAAGATTGGAGATGGAAAAGATGTTGATGTCAGGCACTATAGATCCATGATTGGATCTTTGATGTATCTTACTGCCTCCAGACCTGATATCATGTTTGCTATGTGTGCTTGTGCACGCCATCAAGTGACTCCCAAAGAATGTCACCTTTATGCTGTGAAGAGGATCTTTAGGTACCTAAGATGCTATCCTAGTCTTGGTTTGTGGTACCCAAAGGATTCACCATTGGAGCTGATTGCCTATTCAGATAGTGATTATGGAGGTGATAAATTTAATAGGAAATCCACAACTGGTGGATGTCAGTTTCTTAGGAGCAGGTTAATATCTTGGCAATGCAAGAAACAAACAGTGGTGTCTAATTCTACAACTGAAGCAGAGTATGTGGCTGCAGCTGCATGTTGTGGCCAAGTGTTGTGGATTCAGAACCAGCTGTTGGACTATGGGTACAATTTCTTGCATACTAAGATATTTGTTGACAATAATAGTACTTTATGCATCATTAAGAATCCTGTACATCATTCTAAAACTAAACACATAGAAATTAGACACCATTTTATAAGAGATTGCTTTGAGAAAGGTTTAATACAACCAGATAAGGTTGACACTGAGGACAATGTGTCTGATTTATTAACTAAACCTTTTGATGCTGGGAGATTTCAATACTTGGTAACAAGTATTGGAATGGTTAATCTCACATAATATGTGTTTTGGATTCTTTTTGTAAAAGTATGTACAGGATGATGCATTATTATTGGTCTTATTGATGATTTAGATTTTCCACTATATTTTTCTAACACTGACAAAGGTTGCTTGAACGCTGATAAGTGTTTTTGCAACGTTGTCAGCAATATAATTGTCTAACGCTGACAAAGCTTCCCTCAATGCTGTCATGTGTTATCAGGGCGTTGTCAGCAACATTGTTAGTTTTGTGGTTTTCAATCTAAATGTGCAGATGGTGTTAGCAGTATACCATTGGATACAGAGTTGCTTATGGATCAATGGAGAAGCATTTGGACAAGTTTTTATTTATGGATGATGGTTGGAATGTTTCATTCCTATCTTGACATAAATTTTTTATGTTCATGCATGATTTTAGCAAACTTTTTGTATCATAGTTTAAGGGGAGGTTTTAGGAACCTTTAGGATGTTTGGGTATCCATATGATACTCTTATCACAATTCTAGATTGTGTCCACAGGTGAGTATGAGTTAGTTTTACTAAATCATGAGACACTGTAGCATGCAAAGTTGATATACTGTGCATGCTGCCAATACATTTTTGGCCTAGAATTGGTTGTGGTCTGTTGGGAGACTTGGGAATGATTTTGATATGGGATTTACCTGGGAGTAACATGGATTTTATAAGGTAAATTGGTTGTTAAGAGTTTTGGTTAGCAAGGGACACTAGAGGACTGTTATGTCTATCTTGCTTATGCAAGTGTGCATAACTGGACAGTGCTTGCCGCCCTATAATAATTATCAGCTTTTGGTTATCTTCTCTAGGATAAATTACTTGTTAAGGTTATTTTTCACTTTTTGAAATATTTTCATTTTTAGACGCTGACAAGAATTTTCCAAGCGTTGTTGTGACCAAATTGGACGCTGACATGGCTATAGGCAAACGTTGACAAGATTATAGCCGTTGGGCGTTGATAGGTTATTTTTGACCGTTGACACTCAATGGGACCTACCCAGTTGTTACTTTTTGACATATTTTCAAGCCGTATTTTTAGGAGTTGTTACTTTCATTTAATGCATGAGATAACTTATAACTTTTTCAATATTTTCATGATTGATTTTTGAAAATCTTTGCCTATTTTTGGGCCAATCACATGCATTCTTTTTCTCCTATAAATTTGGCTCCTATTTTAAACAGGGTATCTATAATTCTTGTCTAACAATTTTCTCTTATCAACTTCATCTTCTTCACTTAAAATTAACAGCTTTCATCAATGGCACCAAAGTTTAAACCAACAGAATTGGAATTGGGGTTCAGATCACAACACAATATGATTGCTTATCTTGAAGCTGATGATGCTCTGTTTCCCCAATACACACAAATGGTGCCGTATTTGAACGCATCCCCATTAAGGTATGCTCTTTCTCATGCACCACTCATTCCAATCACACACATTAAGCAGTTTTGGAACACTGTCAGTTCCTCAACAGTTAATGGAGTGACCACATTGACTTCTATTGTTCATGGGAGATCTTGGGTGGTTACTGAGGCCTTGGTACGCCAAGCCTTGCATCTTGATGATGCTGATGGTATAGCCACCCTTCCCATAAATGAAATAGAACAAGGGCTTAGGGCTTTGGGATATCCTTTTCCTGATGAAGGTACTCTCAATAAGTATCATAAGCAAGAATTTCCCCCAGCCTGGAAGTACCTCATACATGTCCTCCTTCAATGTTTGAGTCCCAAATGTACTGCACACAATGAGATCAATAGATCCATTTCCAATGCTATTGTGTGCATTGCAACAGGGAAAAAATATAACTATTCTAAAATGATTTTTGAGGGGATGTGTAAAAACAAGGGGACAAAAATGACTTTAGCTTATCCCCGTTTTCTGCAAATGGTTTTTGATGATCAAGGTTACTGCTCAAGGGATCACAATGATTTTTATAAGATCCCTGAGCAAAAGAAAGCTATTTTTATGAAGATGGACTCACCACCCCATAGAGACCTACCTTTAACCCAAGCCATGCTTGCTGTTATTGCAGCAACACAACCCCAACCAGACCCCCAACCTCAAATTGAACCTCAACCACAACTTGAACCAATTCCTGAACCTTTACCTTCACCTGAACAAATGCAATTTGACTCAGAATCCTTCAACGCTGACACACTCAATGTTGGCATTGATGTGCCTATTTCCAACGCTGACACACAACCTTCACAATCCCAAACACCCTTTAACCAACCCACATCTACCCATTCTTCCACACCATCTTCCACACCCCCTGAATATAGGTTGATGAAACGCCAAAGGACTACTAGCGTGTTCTCCTCTGGTGGTCCTAGCCATGAAGCAGAGAGAACCACCACCACAAGTGTGGCTGGTGACCTGGATGAGGCTGGGACTATTGGTTCTGGCTTAGAAGCTGGCCAAGGAAGTCCCACCATCATTAAGTCCTCATCCTTGCCCAATGAATCTGACTTGGGAGGTCAAATCCCCATTTCAGACGAGGGCAGACTGGAACCAATGACTCTTTTGGAATTGACGGCAGTCTGCATAAGCTTGCAAAAGCAAAATGCAGACTTAGTACAAATTGTCAGCTCACAAGGCCTTGAACTCAAGCAATTGAGGGAGAGGATTGTTGTTTTGGAAAGTGATCGTGCTAGAAGGGGTATGGAGGAATCTTCCAAAGGGGAGGAAGATCAAATAAATCTGAGTGATAAGGGCAGCCAGGATGGTCAATCAATGGATGTTGCTGAGGCCCTTACAACTTTGAAGAAACAAACAGGTTTTGATACGTCCTTAGTCTCTCCCACCAACTTAAATTTATCATTTACAGCTATGTTGAGAGAGGTTACACAAGGCACTGAGGGAAGATATTTGAGCGTTGACAAGGAAAATTTGGACGCTGATAGAAGTATTTTGGGCGCTGATAGAACAAATTTGGGCATTGATAGACCTGTACATGAAGGTGATGTATCCCAGTCATCATTTATCATCAAGGAGGTTTCTACTCAGTTATTACCATCTATCTTACCAACCATTGCACCATCAGATAAGGGTAAGGGTAAAATGGTAGAAGAGATTGTTCCAAAGGATGCAGCTCAAGTTGAGTTTGATAGAAGATTAGCTGCACAAATCATGGAACAAGATGAAAAGGAAAAGTCACCATTTGTTGTGACTTCAGAAGAAGAAAGTGATGGAGCTAGCTCAGACTCAAGTGTGATGATTATAGAACCAGAAAGGCTTGAGTATGGTGATGAGTTTGCTAGGGAAAAGTTGAGAGAATTGAAATTGCAGGTTGACTTTGACATGCCAGAGGTGGTTCAAATGTACAATGCTTGGGAAGAAAGATGCATGGATAATCCAGACTTGACCATTTCAGATCAAATATGGGGTTTGGAGCTTCTTCTTAGAGTTTAGAAGGATTGCCAGGTAATTTTGAAACACAAGGCAAGCAATATTCTCTCAGAGTTGAAAAGGGATAGAAGGGAGCTCTACTTTATGTTGCTCAGATGTCATGGAGTTGGATGGACATATCAGAAGTTGAAAGCTTTGACATTTGATGAGTTGGAAAACAGGGCTTATCCCATTTGGGTGAGAGTGCAGGAAGCAAACACTCTCAGACTTCTTTTAGATGAAAGAAAGGAGGAACTTGCAGAAGAAATGGAAATCAAGAAAGATATGATGGTTCCCAGGCCAGTGAAAAAGGGAATTTCATTTGAGTTTCCAAAAGATATGGATCCACTATATCCAAGTGAAGAAGTTATAAGAAAGAGCCTCAAGCTCTCCCCATTAGAAGCTTCAGATATGGTGCAAGTGTTACCATTAGATTCCAGGAACCCAATTGTGAGCTATGAAGAAGATGAATGTGGGTTCTGGAAGATTAGCAGATTTGGCAAGGAGGTACACACTTTTACCACTCTCATATCTTTGTTTGCAAGTTGTGATAGAGAAGACTTGGTGGACCTTTGGAGGTTTTTGGAGACCAAGTATGAGGCTGAAGCACCAACTTCAGCTAATGGAATAAAACTTTGGACCACATTCAAAAGAATGTGTGGACCAAAAGATGAGGATCCTGCAATATGGAAGGATCTTGAAGATGACCTTAGTGGTCTTCAATGGAGGTTATATTCAGCTGCTGGTGTATACCATTTGAGTTCTACAAAGTTTGCTGAGTATCTACTTGTGGATGCTCAGTATTTCATATCCAAGGCTATTTTGGAAAAGATGAAGGACACTCAGCTGGAAATAGATTATTCAAGTGACGTGGCAAAAGATTTGATCAGATTTATTCATTACCAATATGAGAAGGTTTGTAAGATTCCTCCTAGTCCTTAATGCTTATTCAGAAACTTGATCATAAGAGTGGATATCAAGTTTAGGGGAGGACTGTTGGGAATAAATTAAGGCTAGATCACTTGAGCGCTGACAAGAACAAAACAAGCGTTGACAAGAACAAAACAAGCGCTGACAGCTCAAGCGTTGACAAGTTAAAGTCAAGCGTTGACACATTGAAGACAAGCACTGATGGAAGATATATTCTACACGTTTATTATATTCTAGAATACTTCTAGTAAGGATAGAAACGACAATGTATTTTCTATATTTATCTTTACCTAGAATAGCTGATACGTAGATTATTGTACAACTAATTGAAGCAGCCAGAACAATGTTGGCTGATGCTCACTTTCCTATAGCCTTTTGGGCTGAGGCTGTTAATACAGCTTGCTATGTGCAAAATAGAGCATTGGTTAACAAAATTCAGAACAAAACACCTTATGAATTACTTTCGGGTAGAAAACCTAATAATGGTTTTCTCAGACCTTTTGGTTGTCATGTAGTAGTTTTGGATACTAGTGATGCCTTAGGGAAATTTAGTGCAAAAGGTGATGAGGGTTACTTTATGAGGTATTCAGTGCAGAGCAAGGGTTATAGGGTTTATCTTAAAGAGGAAAAACGTATAGTTGAAAGAGTACATGTTAGGTTCTTAGAGAATAAACCTAGTGATCCTGAAAGTGGTCCTAATTGGTTGTTTGATTTGGAACCCTTATCTAGAACTTTAAATTATATGCCTGTCACTAATCCAGACATTGTGAAGGTAACTTCAAATGTTGTGGAGGAACAAGTTGTTAATGTTTCAGGTACACAGGTTCATGAGAAGGTTGGATCACAAGCAGAAAAGGCATCTTCTACATTAGAATATGTCACAATTCCCATTTGGACAGATGCTTTTGCTGCTGCTGGACAAGATAATGGTGGTTTCCAAGTACCACCATATACAAACATGCATGGTTCTTCAGGCGCTGACAAAGGTAAATCTAGCGCTGACAAGACCAATTCAGACGTTGATGGCTCAGACGCTCACAACAACAGTTCAAGCGTTGTTAGCCCAAGCGCTGACAAACAAGGTTCAGACGTTGACAACACCTTTGCACATCTTTTCTCTTCCACTTTTGAACAAGGTGAACCTTCCAATTCTTATGAAGAAGGTCATCCTTATGTTGATATAAGAGAGTCTGATAAAGAAGATATTGGCAACATGGAGCGTGAGGTTGAGGACACCAGACTTTTTGAAGGAGGAGTTCTCACTTCCACAATGAAGAATCACCCCCCATCCCAGATCATTGGTGATATTATGACTCCAGTTCAGACTAGAAGATCTCATCAAGGTCTTGGTGGGTTTATTGCCAATATACACAAGAAGGTTGATACCCCTCTTGTGCAAGCATGTTTGTTTGCATATTTTCTGTCACAAGAAGAACCCACGAAAATATTTGATGCTCTCAAAGAACCAAGTTGGGTGGAAGCAATGCAGGATGAGCTTCACCAATTTGCAATTCAGGATGTTTGGGAGCTGGTTGATTGTCCTAGATATGTCAGACCTATAGGGACAAGATGGTTTCTCAGAAACAAAAGAGATGAAAGAGGTATTGTGGTCAAAAACAAGGCAAGGTTAGTGGCTCAAGGTTATACACAAGAGGAGGGGATAGACTATGAGGAGGTCTTTGCACCAGTTGCAAGGATTGAAGCTATTAGGATTTTTCTAGCCTATGCCTCTTGCATGGGCTTCACAGTCTATCAAATGGATGTCAAGAGTGCCTTTCTGTATGGCACCATTGTTGAGGAAGTATATGTAATGCAACCTCCTGGTTTTGAGGATCCAGAGCATCCAGATAAAGTGTATAGAGTCAAAAAGGCTATGTATGGCCTTCATCAAGCCCCAAGAGCATGGTATGGTACTTTGTCTACCTATTTGGTGGACAATGGATTCAAGAGGGTCACCATAGATCAGACACTATTTACAAAGAAGAAAGGCAAGGATGTGTTACTTGTGAAGGTCTATGTTGATGATATCATTTTTGGGTCTGCTGATCCAAAGATGAGTGAGGATTTCTCCAAGCTTATGACAGACAAATTCAAGATGAGTGCTATGGGGGAGATGAACTTCTTTCTTGGTTTATAAGTTCAGCAGAAAGAGGATGGTATCTTCATCTCCCAGGACAAATATGTTGCTGAGACCTTGAAGAAGTTTGGCTTTTTTCCACATGAAAAGAGGGCTACTACTCCTATGGATAGAGAACACCCTTGGGGAAAGATTGGAGATGGAAAAGATGTTGATGTCAGGCACTATAGATCCATGATTGGATCTTTGATGTATCTTACTGCCTCTAGACCTGATATCATGTTTGCTGTGTGTGCTTGTGCACGCCATCAAGTGACTCCCAAAGAATGTCACCTTTATACTGTGAAGAGGATCTTTAGGTACCTAAGATACTATCCTAGTCTTGGTTTGTGCTACCCAAAGGATTCACCATTGGAGCTGATTGCCTATTCAGATAGTGATTATGGAGGTGATAAATTTGATAGGAAATCCACAACTAGTGGATATCAGTTTCTTGGGAGCAGGTTAATATCTTGGCAATGCAAGAAACAAATAGTGGTGGCTAATTCTACAACTGAAGCAGAGTATGTGGCTGCAGCTGCATGTTGTGGCCAAGTGTTGTGGATTCAGAACCAGCTGTTGGACTATGGGTACAATTTCATGCATATTAAGATATTTGTTGACAATAATCGTACTTTATGCATCATTAAGAATCCTGTACATCATTCTAAAACTAAACACATAGAAATTAGACACCATTTTATAAGAGATTGCTTTGAGAAAGGTTTAATACAACCAGATAGGGTTGACACTGAGGACAATGTGTCTGATTTATTAACTAAACCTTTTGATGCTGGGAGATTTCAATACTTGGTAACAAGTATTGGAATGGTTAATCTCACATAATATGTGTTTTGGATTCTTTTTGTAAAAGTATGTACAGGATGATGCATTATTATTGGTCTTATTGATGATTTAGATTTTCCACTATATTTTTCTAACACTGACAAAGGTTGCTTGAACGCTGATAAGTGTTTTTGCAACGTTGTCAGCAATATAATTGTCTAACGCTGACAAAGCTTCCCTCAACGCTGTCATGTGTTATCGGGGCGTTGTCAGCAACATTGTTAGTTTTGTGGTTTTCAATCTAAATGTGCAGATGGTGTTAGCAGTATACCATTGGATATAGAGTTGCTTATGGATCAATGGAGAAGCATTTGGACAAGTTTTTATTTATGGATGATGGTTGGAATGTTTCATTCCTATCTTGACATAAATTTTTTATGTTCATGCATGATTTTAGCAAACTTTTTGTATCATAGTTTAAGGGGAGGTTTTAGGAACCTTTAGGATGTTTGGGTATCCATATGATACTCTTATCACAATTCTAGATTGTGTCCACAGGTGAGTATGAGTTAGTTTTACTAAATCATGAGGCACTGTAGCATGCAAAGTTGAAATACTGTGCATGCTGCCAAGACATTTTTGGCCTAGAATTGGTTGTGGTCTATTGGGAGACTTGGGAATGATTTTGATATGGGATTTACCTAGGAGTAACAAGGATTTTATAAGGTAACTTGGTTGTTAAGAGTTTTGGTTAGCAAGGGACACTAGACGACTGTTATGTCTATCTTGCTTATGCAAGTGTGCATAACTGGACAGTGCTTGCCGCCCTATAATAATTATTAGCTTTTGGTTATCTTCTCTAGGATAAATTACTTGTTAAGGTCATTTTTCACTTTTTGAAATATTTTTATTTTTGGACGCTGACAAGAATTTTCCAAGCGTTGTTGTGACCAAATTGGACGCTGACATGGCTATAGGCAAACATTAACAAGATTATAGCCGTTGGGCGTTGATAGGTTATTTTTGACCGTTGACACTCAATGGGAC
Organism: Glebionis coronaria; assembly: GCA_025667525.1. Classification (NCBI taxonomy): domain Eukaryota; kingdom Viridiplantae; phylum Streptophyta; class Magnoliopsida; order Asterales; family Asteraceae; genus Glebionis; species Glebionis coronaria. The sequence goes on from CM046881.1 coordinate 361,313,330, forward strand.
CTACCCAGTTGTTACTTTTTGACATATTTTCAAGCCGTAATTTTAGGAGTTGTTACTTTCATTTAATGCATGAGATAACTTATAACTTTTTCAATATTTTCATGATTGATTTTTGAAAATCTTTGCCTAATTTTGGGCCAATCACATGCATTCTTTTTCTCCTATAAATTTGGCTCCTATTTTAAACAGGGTATCTATAATTCTTGTCTAACAATTTTCTCTTATCAACTTCATCTTCTTCACTTAAAATTAACAGCTTTCATCAATGGCACCAAAGTTTAAACCAACAGAACTGGAATTGGGGTTCAGATCACAACACAATATGATTGCTTATCTTGAAGCTGATGATGCTCTGTTTCCCCAATACACACAAATGGTGGCGTATTTGAACGCATCCCCATTAAGGTATGCTCTTTCTCATGCACCACTCATTCCAGTCACACACATTAAGCAGTTTTGGAACACTGTCAGTTCCTCAACAGTTAATGGAGTGACCACATTGACTTCTATTGTTCATGGGAGATCTTGGGTGGTTACTGAGGCCTTGGTACGCCAAGCCTTGCATCTTGATGATGCTGATGGTATAGCCACCCTTCCCATAAATGAAATAGAACAAGGGCTTAGGGCTTTGGGATATCCTTTTCCTGATGAAGGTACTCTCAACAAGTATCATAAGCAGGAATTTCCCCCAGACTGGAAGTACCTCATACATGTCCTCTTTCAATGTTTGAGTCCCAAATGTACTGCACACAATGAGATCAATAGATCCATTGCCAGTGCTATTGTGTGCATTGCAACAGGGCAAAAATATAACTATTCTAAAATGATTTTTGAGGGGATGTGTAAAAACAAGGGGACAAAAATGACTTTAGCTTATCCCCGTTTTCTGCAAATGGTTTTTAACGATCAAGGTTACTGCTCAAGGGATCATAATGATTTTTATAAGATCCCTAAGCAAAAGAAAGCTATTTTTATGAAGATGGACTCACCACCCCATAGAGACCTACCTTTAACCCAAGCCATGCTTGCTGTTATTGTAGCAGCACAACCCCAACCAGACCCCCAACCTCAAATTGACCCTCAACCACAACTTGAACCAATTCCTGAACCTTTACCTTCACCTGAACAAATGCAAATTGACTCAGAATCTTTCAACGCTGACACACTCAATGTTGGCGTTGATGTGCCTATTTCCAACGCTGACACACAACCTTCACAATCCCAAACACCCTTTAACCAACCCACATCTACCCATTCTTCCACACCATCTTCCACACCCCCTGAATATAGGTTGATGAAACGCCAAAGGACTACTGGAGTGTTCTCCTCTGGTGGTCCTAGCCATGAAGCAGAGAGAACCACCACCACAAGTGTGGCTGGTGACCTGGATGAGGCTGGGACTATTGGTTCTGGCTTAGAAGCTGGCCAAGGCAGTCCCACCATCATTAAGTCCTCATCCTTGCCCAATGAATCTGACTTGGGAGGTCAAATCCCCATTTCAGACGAAGGCAGACTGGAACCAATGACTCTTTTAGAATTGACGGCAGTCTACATAAGCTTGCAAAAGCAAAATGCAAACTTAGTACAAATTGTCAGCTCACAAGGCCTTGAACTCAAGCAATTGAGGGAGAGGATTGTTGTTTTGGAAAGTGATCATGCTAGAAGGGGTATGGAGGAATCTTCCAAAGGGGAGGAAGATCAAATAAATCTGAGTGATAAGGGCAGCCAGGATGGTCAATCAATGGATGTTGCTGAGGCCCTTACAACTTTGAAGAAACAAACATGTTTTGATACGTCCTTAGTCTCTCCCACCAACTTAAATTTATCATTTACAGCTATGTTGAGAGAGGTGTCAGCGCTTGTTTTCAATGTGTCAACGCTTGACTTTAACTTGTCAACGCTTGAGCTGTCAGCGCTTGTTTTGTTCTTGTCAACGCTTGTTTAGTTCTTGTCAGCGCTCAAGTGATCTGGCCTTAATTTATTCCCAACAATCCTCCCCTAAACTTTATATCCACTCTTATGATCAAGTTTCTGAATAAGCATTAAGGACTAGGAGGAATCTTACAAACCTTCTCATATTGGTAATGAATAAATCTGATCAAATGTTTTGCCACGTCACTTGAATAATCTATTTCCAGCTGAGTGTCCTTCATCTTTTCCAAAATAGCCTTGGATATGAAATACTGAGCATCCACAAGTAGATACTCAGCAAACTTTGTAGAACTCAAAAGGTATACACCAGCAGCTGAATATAACCTCCATTGAAGACCACTGGGGTCATCTTCAAGATCCTTCCATATTGCAGGATCCTCATCTTTTGGTCCACACATTCTTTTGAATGTGGTCCAAAGTTTTATTCCATTAGCTGAAGTTGGTGCTTCAACCTCATACTTGGTCTCCAACAACCTCCAAAGGTCTACCAAGTCTTCTCTATCACAACTTGCAAACAAAGATATGAGAGTGGTAAAAGTGTGTACCTCCTTGCCAAATCTGCTAATCTTCTAGAACCCACATTCATCTTCTTCATAGCTCACAATTGGGATCTTGGAATCTAATGGTAACACTTGCACCATATCTGAAGCTTCTAATGGGGAGAGCTTGAGGCTCTTTCTTATAACTGCTTCACTTGAATATAGTGGATCCATATCTTTTGGAAATTCAAATGAAATTCCCTTTTTCACTGGCCTGGGAACCATCATAGCTTTCTTGATTTCCATTTCTTCTGAAAGTTCCTCCTTTCTTTCATCTGAAAGAAGTCTGAGAGTGTTTGCTTCCTGCACTCTCACCCAAATGGGATAAGCCCTGTTTTCCAACTCATCAAATGTCAAAGCTTTCAACTTCTGATATGTCCATCCAACTCCATGACATCTGAGCAACATAAAGTAGAGCTCCCTTCTATCCCTTTTCAACTCTGAGAGAATATTGCTTGCCTTGTGTTTCAGAATTACCTGGCAATCCTTCTGAACTCTAAGAAGAAGCTCCAAACCCCATATTTGATCTGAAATGGTCAAGTCTGGATTATCCATGCATCTTTCTTCCCAAGCATTGTACATTTGAACCACCTCTGGCATGTCAAAGTCAACCTGTAATTTCAATTCTCTCAACTTTTCCCTAGCAAACTCATCACCATACTCATGCCTTTCTGGTTCTATAATCATCACACTTGAGTCTGAGCTAGCTCCATCACTTTCTTCTTCTGAAGTCACAACAAATGGTGACTTTTCCTTTTCATCTTGTTCCATGATTTGTGCAGCTAATCTTCTATCAAACTCAACTTGAGCTGCATCCTTTGGAACAATCTCTTCTACCATTTTACCCTTACCCTTATATGATGGTGCAATGGTTGGTAAGATAGATGGTAATACCTGAGTAGAAACCTCCTTGATGATAGATGATGACTAGGATACATCACCTTCATGTACAGGTCTGTCAACGCCCAAATTTGTTCTATCAGCGCCCAAAATACTTCTATCAGCGTCCAAATTTTCCTTGTCAACGCTCAAATATCTTCCCTCAGCGCCTTGTGTAACCTCTCTCAACATAGCTGTAAATGATAAATTTAAGTTGGTGGGAGAGACTAAGGACGTATCAAAACCTGTTTGTTTCTTCAAAGTTGTAAGGGCCTCAGCAACATCCATTGATTGACCATCCTGGCTGCCCTTATCACTTAGATTTATTTGATCTTCCTCCCCTTTGGAAGATTCCTCCATACCCCTTCTATCACGATCACTTTCCAAAACAACAATCCTCTCCCTCAATTGCTTGAGTTCAAGGCCTTGTGAGCTGACAATTTGTACTAAGTTTGCATTTTTCTTTTACAAGCTTATGCAGACTGCCGTCAATTCCTAAAGAGTCATTGGTTCCAGTCTGCCCTCGTCTGAAATGGGGATTTGACCTCCCAAGTCAGATTCATTGGGCAAGGATGAGGACTTAATGATGGTGGGACTGCCTTGGCCAGCTTCTAAGCCAGAACCAATAGTCCCAGCCTCATCCAGGTCACCAGCCACACTTGTGGTGGTGGTTCTCTCTGCTTCATGGCTAGGACCACCAGAGGAGAACACTCCAGTAGTCCTTTGGCGTTTCATCAACCTATATTCAGGGGATGTGGAAGATGGTGTGGAAGAATGGGTAGATGTGGGTTGGTTAAAGGGTGTTTGGGATTGTGAAGGTTGTGTGTCAGCGTTAGAAATAGGCACATTAACGCCAACATTGAGTGTGTCAGCGTTGAAGGATTCTGAGTCAATATGCATTTGTTCAGGTGAAGGTAAAGGTTCAGGAATTGGTTCAAGTTGTGGTTGAGGGTCAATTTGAGGTTGGGGGTCTGGTTGGGGTTGTGATGCTGCAATAATAGCAAGCATGGCTTGGGTTAAAGGTAGGTGTCTATGGGGTGGTGAGTCCATCTTCATAAAAATAGCTTTCTTTTGCTCAGGGATCTTATAAAAATCATTGTGATCCCTTGAGCAGTAACCTTGATCATCAAAAACCATTTGGAGAAAACAGGGATAAGCTAAAGTCATTTTTGTCCCCTTGTTTTTACACATCCCCTCAAAAATCATTTTAGAATAGTTATATTTTTGCCCTGTTGCAATGCACACAATAGCACTGGCAATGGATCTATTGATCTCATTGTGTGCAGTACATTTGGGACTCAAACATTGAAGGAGGACATGTATGAGGTACTTCCAGGCTGGGGGAAATTCCTGCTTATGATACTTGTTGAGAGTACCTTCATCAGGAAAAGGATATCCCAAAGCCCTAAGCCCTTGTTCTATTTCATTTATGGGAAGGGTGGCTATACCATCAGCATCATCAAGATGCAAGGCTTGGCGTACCAAGGCCTCAGTAACCACCCAAGATCTCCCATGAACAATAGAAGTCAATGTGGTCACTCCATTAACTGTTGAGGAACTGACAGTGTTCCAAAACTGCTTAATGTGTGTGACTGGAATGAGTGGTGCATGAGAAAGAGCATACCTTAATGGGGATGCGTTCAAATACGCCACCATTTGTGTGTATTGGGGAAACAGAGCATCATCAGCTTCAAGATAAGCAATCATATTGTGTTGTGATCTAAACCCCAATTCCAATTCTGTTGGTTTAAACTTTGGTGCCATTGATGAAAGCTGTTAATTTTAAGTGAAGAAGATGAAGTTGATAAGAGAAAATTGTTAGACAAGAATTATAGATACCGTGTTTAAAATAGGAGCCAAATTTATAGGAGAAAAAGAATGCATGTGATTGGCCCAAAAATAGGCAAAGATTTTCAAAAATCAATCATGAAAATATTGAAAAAGTTATAAGTTATCTCATGCATTAAATGAAAGTAACAACTCCTAAAATTACGGCTTGAAAATATGTCAAAAAATAACAACTGGGTAGGTCCCATTGAGTGTCAACGGTCAAAAATAACCTATCAACGCCCAACGGCTATAATCTTGTCAACGTTTGCCTATAGCCATGTCAGCATCCAATTTGGTCACAACAACGCTTGGAAAATTTTTGTCAGCGTCCAAAAATAAAAATATTCAAAAAGTGAAAAATGACCTTAACAAGTAATTTATCCTAGAGAAGATAACCAAAAGCTGATAATTATTATAGGGCGGCAAGCACTGTCCAGTTATGCACACTTGCATACGCAAGATAGACATAACAGTCCTCTAGTGTCCCTTGCTAACCAAAACTCTTAACAACCAAGTTACCTTATAAAATCATTGTTACTCCCAGGTAAATCCCATATCAAAATCATTCCCAAGTCTCCCAACAGACCACAACCAATTCTAGGCCAAAAATGTCTTGGCAGCATGCACAGTATATCAACTTTGCATGCTACAGTGCCTCATGATTTAGTAAAACTAACTCATACTCACCTGTGGACACAATCTAGAATTGTGATAAGAGTATCATATGGATACCCAAATATCCTAAAGGTTCCTAAAACCTCCCCTTAAACTATGATACAAAAAGTTTGCTAAAATCATGCATGAACATAAAAAATTTATGTCAAGATAGGAATGAAACATTCCAACCATCATCCATAAATAAAAACTTGTCCAAATGCTTCTCCATTGATCCATAAGCAACTCTTTATCCAATGGTATACTGCTAACACCATCTGCACATTTAGATTGAAAACCACAAAACTAACAATGTTGCTGACAACGCCCCGATAACACATGACAGCGTTGAGGGAAGCTTTGTCAGCGTTAGACAATTATATTGCTGACAACGTTGCAAAAACACTTATCAGCGTTCAAGCAACCTTTGTGAGTGTTAGAAAAATATAGTGGAAAATCTAAATCATCAATAAGACCAATAATAATGCATCATCCTGTACATACTTTTACAAAAAGAATCCAAAACACATATTATGTGAGATTAACCATTCCAATACTTGTTACCAAGTATTGAAATCTCCCAGCATCAAAAGGTTTAGTTAATAAATCAGACACATTGTCCTCAGTGTCAACCCTATCTGGTTGTATTAAACCTTTCTCAAAGCAATCTCTTATAAAATGGTGTCTAATTTCTATGTGTTTAGTTTTAGAATGATGTACAAGATTCTTAATGATGCATAAAGTACTATTATTGTCAACAAATATCTTAGTATGCATGAAATTGTACCCATAGTCCAACAGCTGGTTCTGAATCCACAACACTTGGCCACAACATGCAGCTGCAGCCACATACTCTGCTTCAGTTGTAGAATTAGCCACCACTGTTTGTTTCTTGCATTGCCAAGATATTAACCTGCTCCCAAGAAACTGACATCCACCAGTTGTGGATTTCCTATCAAATTTATCACCTCCATAATCACTATCTGAATAGGTAATCAGCTCCAATGGTGAATCCTTTAGGTACCACAAACCAAGACTAGGATAGCATCTTAGGTACCTAAAGATCCTCTTCACAGCATAAAGGTGACATTGTTTGGGAGTCACTTGATGGCGTGCACAAGCACACACAGCAAACATGATATCAGGTCTGGAGGCAGTAAGATACATCAAAGATCCAATCATGGATCTATAGTGCCTGACATCAACATCTTTTCCATCTCCAATCTTTCCCCAAGGGTGTTCTCTATCCATAGGAGTAGTAGCCCTCTTTTCATGTAGAGAAAAGCCAAACTTCTTCAAGGTCTCAGCAATATATTTGTCCTGGGAGATGAAGATACCATCCTCTTTCTGCTGAACTTGTAAACCAAGAAAGAAGTTCATCTCCCCCATAGCACTCATCTTGAATTTGTCTGTCATAAGCTTGGAGAAATCCTCACTCATCTTTGGATCAGTAGACCCAAAAATGATATCATCAACATAGACCTGCACAAGTAACACATCCTTGCCTTTCTTCTTTGTAAATAGTGTCTGATCTATGGTGCCCCTCTTGAATCCATTGTCCACCAAATAGGTAGACAAAGTACCATACCATGCTCTAGGGGCTTGATGAAGGCCATACATAGCCTTTTTGACTCTATACACTTTATCTGGATGCTCTGGATCCTCAAAACCAGGAGGTTGCATTACATATACTTCCTCAACAATGGTGCCATACAGAAAGGCACTCTTGACATCCATTTGATAGACTGTGAAGCCCATGCAGGAGGTATAGGCTAGAAAAATCCTAATAGCTTCAATCCTTGCGACTGGTGCAAAGACCTCCTCATAGTCTATCCCCTCCTTTTGTGTATAACCTTGAGCCACTAACCTTGCCTTGTTTCTGACCACAATACCTCTTTCATCTCTTTTGTTTCTGAGAACCCATCTTGTCCCTATAGGTCTG